>CM053604.1:135178736-135197847 GCA_028646535.1 Procyon lotor | reverse complement strand
AAAATCTCTCTCCCCGGGTCCAGAGATCAAAATGGCCTATTCAGGGGGCTCTATCCCCCACCCCACAGCTTTCTTGCTCCAGAGAGGGGACCTGAGACTCAGACTAGGAGTCCCTGGAGAAAGGTTAAACTTCCTCCTAGCTGGGCAGCTCCCGTTCTATGTCCTGCTTTCCCTGACATGCCTCTCAGCTCTGCCCTTACTCACATCCTCCCCTCCGTCTAACTGAAACAGCGTTTGTTGAGTGAATGCTCAGCACAGAGCCAAGGGTCTGGGCCCACTGAGTAGACGCGTGTTATCTGACTGCCTTCTGCTTTCTCCATGGCACATGTCACCGTTCTTGAGTTCGGGGTTTGTTTCCTTGCATGTTGTCGAAGGTTAGCTCTCCACAAGCAGGGCCCTGCCACAGAAGGTGCTCACTGAGTATTCGCTACAGTGTGACGGGCAAAGTGACACGACCGTGCCTTCCTCCAGTCAGGTGTGGGTAGCAGCTCTGCCGGGTTCCCAACTCCAAAGTGAGCACGAGTCTCCCGAGGGAGTCTCAAAGCCAGTCCCCCGGGGCCTTCTTCCTCAGAAGGCGTTTGAGGACGAAAGTCGCTATGGGGAGCCCCTGTCAGTGCTGGGCAGAAGGATTGACTCCCCTGGCCTCTTTTGTTCTCTCTAGCTGCCTTCCTTGGGGACATCGCTCTGGATGAGGAGGACCTGAGGGCCTTCCAGGCTCAGCAGGCTGCGGATCTCAGGCAGCGGGCAATCCTCAGATCTTCCATCAAAACTGCAGGTACTCTGGGTACAGGCTGGCCTTCCTATGTCCCAGAAATGGGTTCCAGAATTGGAGAAACAAGGAACCTCCCTGTTTCCCAGCCAGGGCCTCTCAGGACAGAGGCTATGAGCTTGAACCCCACATAATGGCTTGTCTTCCCTTGGGATAGTTTCATCCCTTCCCCAGAGAAGCAGCAAATATAGACAAACCCGAGAGCCAGACCTAACATTCTTTTTGCTTACAGTGGACATAGAACTTTCAAAAGCATTATCTAACTTAACTGTCCCCAACCACTTACACAGGTAGGTGTCAGGACAATGCCTGCCTTGCAGATACGGGGGTAACGTGACTTGTTCACGTGACTTGTTCATGATCACATAGCTGGTCAGGGGCAGAGCTGGGACAGGAACCCAAGCCTTCTCACCCGCAATCTGAGGCTCTTTGCTCAACACCCCAACCCCGCCTGGTTTCTCCTCATGCTCGAGCTTTGCAAGCTTTTACACATCTTTCCAAGCCCATCTCCAGAGCTTCGTTGGTGAAACCTCCTCTGCTTGTCCCCCCGGCACGCCTGCATCTCCATTTCCTCTCTCTCTGCTCTCTGTTGACCATGTTAGTGTCTCACTTAGTAAACCATATTTCAACATTGGGTTTTTGTTGTTGTTGTTGTTGTTTTGTTTTGTTTTGTTTTTATTATGTCTATCTTCCCCACTGGACTCAAAGCTTTTCAAGGTCAGGGATGGTGACCTTCTCACCTCTGAGCATGGCCAAGCAGCTAGCAACCCACGTGGCCCCAGGGAATGGGTAAGAGAAGAGGAGGAATCAGGGCACGGGCTGCTTCTGTTCTGTCCAGCCTTGTCACTGCTCTGGACCTTGGTGCTGCCTCCAGGGAGCTCTCTGCGTGCCAGGGATGGGGATTCTCACCTGGAGCCCGTTCTGCACACACTGGGCTGGGGCCAGGCAGTTGCCCTGTCCCATGAGGGAGCACCATGGCACAGGAGTGAAGGTCAAACTAACCCCCAAGAGCAGCTGGCCCTGGAAGGTGACACGGTGGCCTGGTAACTAGCAAGGCTTCCCGGGCCTGAGAGGGGCCCAGCAGACATGGTACAGGCAGAAGGGAGGGGTTGAGCACTGGGCCTGCCACGAACCTACCAGGTGACTTTGGGCAAATCTTTGGCCTCAGTTTCCTCATCTGTCCGATATGCATAGTGACACTTGCCCAGTGCACCCCAGACAGCTAGTATGTCACAGGAGAACGTGCATTTGGGAACACTTAAAGACATCAAGTTCCATAAGCTCCATGAGGAACAAGTTTTATTAGGTGAGAAGGGAACATTTCCTAGTCCCAAGCCCCCTGCAGTTCTTAGGAAATTAGTACACCATGGTTTTCCTTTTCAGTTATGCTCAATCCTCGCTATCCGTGATAGTTATGAATAGAGCTATAGGACAACCTTGCTCCATAAGGTCACTGCGAACGCTGAATTCACAGACCCTAAGCCATTCATCACTCCTAGGAGAAACGCAGTGTTGGCTTCCTGCTAGCCTCTTGTCGTATGATTTTCATCAACCGATCAGTTTGTGACCCCGTCTTACGTGTACGTGTGTTTCTGTTTAAAGACCCCTGATTTAATACCCAGTTGGTTCATTAACAAGGAGCCATGGCCAGCAGCACTCTGACTCATGGCCGAGCGAAGCTGATGGAACACACATGTATGTTCTCCGTGAGGCACATCAAATCCTTCTAACACTCGGGACACTAGGCAGCACCACAATGCTTCAGCACCAACAGGGTGGAAGGAAGTCATTTTAAACAGCAAAGTCACCAATAAAAAGCCCCCAAATGCAAAAAAAAAAAAAAAAAAAAAGTGGCACTAAATAGACTCTGAAAAGGATATTTATTCCACCCGCAGCTGGACATGTGGGTGACTCACACTTCCCCCGACCCCTGTGCATGTCAGCCGAATAACCATGACAAAGCAGACGGTATTGATCTGGGAGTTACAAATAAGTTTTAGTCAGTGCACGAATGTGGAATCCCCCCAGAATGAGGATAGATTATATAATTTGTTCCCCTTGCCACCCCTTCATTCACTTGCTACCAATGTCTCCCTCTTCCAACCGCAGGAAATTCCTCTGCCTCGGACACTGGCGGGCAGCTGCAGAGGAGAAGCAGTGGGAGATGGAGGGGCAGGTCCCGGAGCCGCCGGGCGGCCACATCCAGACCAGAGCGTGTGTGGCCCGATGGGGTCATCCCCTTCGTCATTGGGGGAAACTTCACTGGTGAGCGTGATGTTGCGGGCCGGGGGGAGGAGGGGGAGTAGCCAGCCTCTGGACTTGACCGTGGGACAGCCAGGTCACCTGTACCAGTAGGAGTGGTACCTTCTATGTACCTGTCCAAGAGGCTGACCCTCTAGCAGTGGGTGGAAATGGGCCCAGCTGGACACTGGGACCACCTGGCCCCCTTCATTCCTGGCAGGCAGCCAGAGGGCAGTCTTCCGGCAAGCCATGAGGCACTGGGAGAAGCATACCTGTGTGACCTTCCTGGAGCGCACCGACGAGGACAGCTATATCGTATTCACCTATAGACCCTGCGGGTGAGCAGGGGCCCCTGGGCACCGCACCCTCGGCTACACCCCAACCCATATTCTGCCCCGGGCACTGCCGCTGCCCCAACGGGCCTGACACTGCATCACCTGTCTCCCCCGCCCCCCCCCTTCCCTGAGACATTTCCCCAGGAGCCACCCGGATGTGGCTACGACCCCTGCACGCAGCCAGGGCATCCCCATGCTCAGGCCCCTCCCCCCGCACCTCACTCCCCCGCCCCCCTGGCAGCCTCGCCCGGCCCCTGAGTGGATGCACTCCCCCAGCTCGGGACCGCCCCCCTGAGCTGGCCCCGCCCTCCAGGTGCTGCTCCTACGTGGGTCGCCGTGGCGGGGGCCCACAGGCCATCTCAATCGGCAAGAACTGTGACAAGTTCGGCATCGTTGTCCACGAACTGGGCCATGTCATTGGCTTCTGGCACGAGCACACACGGCCAGACCGGGACCGCCACGTCTCCATCGTGCGGGAAAACATCCAGCCAGGTAGCACCTTGACCTTGGTGCCTAGCTGTGTGTCGCACCGGCCCCCTGGCACCTGCTCCAGGGCCACTGGTGGGGGTAGGAGCTAGCGCTGCTTGGAGTCATCGCTTTTGGTTAGCTTAGTGGGTAGCCCTTGTCCAGGGCCCAGATTTGTCCAGACCCCCCCCCCCAGGCTTCTGCTCCCTGCGTCCAGCACCTCTGAGACCATTGACCAGTTGTTGAGCTGCATGGGGGGATGGGAGAGATACTGGTCCTGGACACAGAGGCCATCGGGGGAAGCAGAGCCCAACTGCCCTGGGGTGGGAGGAATTTGGGGGGGGCAGTTGGCACATCCCCCATGCTATCTCAGCCTTTCTCTTCACTTTTCCCCAGTCTTCTGCCCTCTGCCTGGTCTCTCCCTAAGGGTTTTTTCTTTCTTGTTTCTCCTGGCTACCTCCCTCTGCTCCCTTCCTGTTTCCTTCCTCCCTCCCAGGCCTCCTCCACTCTTCCCGGCTTTCATCTCCCTGTGGTTCCAGAAATGGGTGCTTCCTTTCTACACTCCCTGAGCCTTCCCTCCAGCCAGTCCTCACTGACCCTGCCCCTTTGCTGGACAGACTCTTCTAGAAACCTACCCTTACCCCCAGACTTCCCTTGGCCGCTCCCTGGACCCTCAGGTAGGGGCGCACCTCTCAAGTGCAGGGAAGACCCCACTCCCCACCCTGAAAAGGTGGCACAGCACCCCACACAGAACCCCCCCTCCCATCCCCCACACCTTTTTCCTGGTCTTCGCAGGGCAGGAGTATAACTTCTTGAAGATGGAGCTCCAGGAGGTGGAGTCCCTGGGGGAGACCTATGATTTTGACAGTATCATGCACTATGCCCGGAACACGTTCTCCAGGTGAGCGATGGGGCCTGGCCTCCTCTGGGGCAGCCTAGTCCCGACCCCTGCAGGCCATTCTCTTTGGGCCTCTCACTTTGTACTAGGCTGCCCGGCTGGGGCAGTCACCAAGGACAAGCGTGGACTTCCGGGTGGTCACAGTCCCCAACCAGAGGACCCGTGGGAGCCACCCGCCCTGCTGTCCTCTTCCATGGTGGGTCTGTGGTCCGGCCGGGACTCACAAAGCCCAGTACCGTGTACCCCGAGGGCCCCTGGTCCAGCAGGCTGAAAATCCAGCCTCTCAGCCTGCCCCCCAGATAAATGCCGTCGCCCTGGAGCTGTATCAGCCCAAGAGCTGAGCTTTTCCCTCACCCGTCATTCAAAAGAGGCACGTTTTCCTCACTGGGGGCATCCTTTCTAATCAGTCTGCCTTTTTATAACTGGCTAATTTGTACAAAAGGCTCCCTCCTGCCCTGAACTAGCCTCTCTCTCCTGCTCACAAGTGCATGCACATCTACTCCCTTTCCTGGGCCCACGTTCCCAGGAATCACAGCCAGAGCCCCCAGAGGTAGTGGCCCAGCCTCCGGCACCCACAGCTTCTCCTTAGCAGAGTGTGGGAAACGGCCCCTCCCGCCTCCTCCTCAGGCTCCCCTTCCAGGCCCGGCCTTTCCCATGCCTGGCTCTTTCCTCATCCTCTGTCTGCTCTCCTGCTCTGTCCTGCACATGGGGCCCCTCCTCAGTCTCCCTGCCTCCAGACCCGAGGGAACGGAGACGGGAGGAAGGGTGGTGAGGTCATCCTGCCCCCCACGGCCACAGACCTCCCCTGGACATTTCCCACCACATCCCACCCTCCCCCCTGCCGAGTTCCACCCAGCTGGGTGTGTGAGTCAGGGGCCCTGGGGAGGCAGAGGGCTGCCTGCTTCCCTTCGCCCTGCTCCTCCCGCATGGCAACACCCAGGACTTAGCAGGCGGGAACTCGGGGGGACAGGAGGCACGGATGGGTCGGGAGTCGTGGGGCTGTCCCCAGGGTCTGGTCTGGCCACGGCAGAACTTGCCGGAAGCAGCCTGTAGCAGCAGGGTGAGCGAGGGCCGTGGCGGTCCCAGGAGAGGGTCAGCACGAGGGGCTGCGGAAGCAGGGGCTAGGAGAGGCTGGCCACGTGATCACCAGGGGCCTGAAGCCCTCCTGAGGCTGGGGACTGGACCCAGACTGAGCCGGAGCACCAGCAGGTCCCCGGGGCATGCGGAACCCGCGTCCCTGGCCTCCCAGAGTATTCCTGGGGCTCCCCCGGGTTCCAGCCATGTGGCTGCCACGGAGCAGGGTGGCTGCTGGTCAGTGGGCAGCATAATGACAGGGTGAGATATTTCCACCCGTCCCTGACCCTACAGAGGAATGTCTGGGCTCTGGCAGGGTCGTGACCTTGGGTGCACACAGGCACGCCACCCGTCCTTCCATCAGACTCTCACCCAGGTCGGGCTTTTCCTCCTCAGGGGCATCTTCCTGGACACCATTGTTCCCAAGTACGAGGTCAATGGGGTGAAACCTCCCATCGGCCAAAGGACCCGGCTCAGCAAGGGGGACATCGCCCAGGCCCGCAAGCTCTACAAGTGCCCAGGTCGGGCAGGGAGGGACGGGCCAGGGAGGGGTGGAGGACAGAGCCCGAGGCAGCCAGTGGCCAGGGCCTGGGGCTGAAGAGGCTAGCCGTAAGTCTTAGGGAAGGCCAGAGGCTGCCTGGTATTGGGGGTGGGGACACCCAGGCAGGGGCCCTGTTCAAGATAAGGAACCAAATGGGGGCTGGGACCGGGTGGTGGTGAGATGTCGAGCCCCACACCTTCCAGGGCTCTGGGAAAACAGGGCAGTTGGAGCAGTAAAGAGGGCTAGCAGCGCGGTTCCCAGGGAGTGAGGTAGAGCGAGGCCCACCAAAGGAGCTTGACCTGAACTCTGGAAACCACGTTGCCTTGAAAATAGGGCATCCTGCAGCACTAGGCTGAAGGGGTCAGACCTGCGTGCTTCTGTGTGAGGAGCAGGGAGTGGATCTTAAAGGGACAGGATCAGCCCGGACTTCCACTCCTCCTCAGCAGTTCTCTCCCCCAAAGGATGCCAGAGCTCAGGGCGGGAGGCCGGAAGGCTGGGGGGATTGGCCAGCTGCAACCAGCAGTTCAGTCATTTCCTTTCCTTGACAGCCTGCGGAGAGACCCTACAAGACAGCACAGGCAACTTCTCCTCCCCTGAGTACCCCAATGGCTACTCCGCCCACATGCACTGCGTATGGCGTATCTCAGTCACACCCGGGGAGAAGGTAACCGAGCGTCCCCTCCTCTGCCAGGACCCCAGAGTAGGAGAGCATAGCCCACTGTGGCTGTGAATGACCTACCTGGGAGACGTAGACCCACTTACCCCTCAAAAAATGGAGCACTGCCTCGAGGAGGGGCTTCTAGCCATCCTTGTAAAGGAAGGCTGATACGCAGAGGGCACTTGCTGCACGAGAGGCACTTTCCCAAGGGTTCTCAGGTGCGCCCCCAGGGTTTTCATGTGGAATCTGGACCTCTCACCCACCCCTGCACTCTCCATGTCCTTCCATGCATTTTGACGGTTTCCGAGAGTCAGTGTTAAGACTTCATTGCCCTTGATGGGAACATGGCACTTAAAGCACTAGTAAGGTGTGGAGCCCAGCTAATTTATTCGTGGTCCTGTTGTTGAGTCCAGCAGCTCTCTGCAGGTAGCTGTCCCTTGCGCTCTGTCCCGATCTCTTGATGAGCGTGTCTTCTGGGTCTCTGCAACCTGGTCTTTGAAACATTGAACATGACACGAATCAAGGCAGATCCAAAATCACTTTCTGAGCTGACATGGTTCATCGGCAGGCTTTGGGCGGAATTACTCCATTGGTTGTGACACCCCTTCACGTCACTCCCCCCCCAGCCATGCGTCACTGCCTTGTTGACCGGGAAGCGAGCTTCTCAGCCCATGCTTTTGTCATCTTCATATTCCTGGTGCAGGAAGTAGTTGCTAAAGGCTGAATATGTAGACGGCCTGCCTCACCAAATCAGATCTACTATTCCACCAGCTGGCAAAAAGCCTTTTAAAAAGGAATTGGTGTTTGTCTGATACGCTTTGTTTCAAGTGAACCTGAACTGGCTCCTAGGATTCAAGCGTCTCCTTTGTAATGGCGGCAGACTGTCTGTGTAGCCGGGGATTGACGTTTAACGCAGTGGTTTGCAATTCCCAGAATTCACTCCGAACCCTCCTTCTAAGACACGCATGCGCGCGCGCACACCCCTCTTGAAAATTGGCAAAGCGTTTGTTCTGAGCTCTCAAGATTACAGACACTGATCACATCTGTAAGTTATTTGAGTGTCGTCTGATGTCATTTTTGAGCCTAGAGGCAAAAGCCAGTTTAAAGAGGTGCTCGCTGACTCTCCTCCAATATGATTCGGCTTCCATTCCCTTTACAAACTGTGCTTATTTTATTTTTCACAATTTAAAGATGATTCTCATTTGTGCTAGACTTCTGTTGAAGGTTGAGTAATTCCATCACCTCTCTCAGTTAACATTCTGTCACCCTCCTTCAAAAGTCAACCCAGCCCCTCCTTGTTCCTTTTTTTTTTTTTTTTAATTCTGTATTGAACTTAAAAAACTGCTGTCCTTTTTGCTGCCTTGTTCTGAGCATGCCCTGGCTTTATCCTTCTGCCGGAGGTCTCCACTGCTGCAGCCTTTGGAGATCTCACAGCGGATAACAATAAAAACAACTAACGGTTACTGACCTCGTGATTGGCCAGGCATGTGTTAAATTCTTTATGTGTTATGTCTTGTAATTAACACAGTGACATTCTCGGCTGGTGCTAATGTTATCCCTGTTCTGCATATGAGAGAACAAACTTGGGGAAATAAGTAACTGGCCCAAGAAACTGGATTACGACACAAAAATCCATGATTGCAATACTGGGTATTCTAAAGCCGTACCCTGTATCAACAATTGCTAAAGCGCCCTTCTGCCGACCTCTGCGCCCACTACTCACCCGACACTTGGAGACAGAAAGAGACACGAGGCAGTCGCGGCTCCGAGGAACATAGAGTAGGGTAGAACGTTGGTGACTTTCCTGCTCAGATTTGCTCGGTCAGCAGGGACATGACAACTTGGTCAGGATCAGTCTCCTTCCCTGTGGTTCTGAGCTGGTACGGGCTGGCCCTCGTCTCTAGCAGACATGTGGCTGGGCCGCAGGAGCCTCTCTGTGCCTGGGGTCTGTTCCCTCTACAACTCCCCGGAGACTCCCCAGCCCTTTTCAGAGGTTGCCTGGAGCTCTAGGGAGAGAAGTAGGCTACAGAGAAAAATTCCGGATTCATCAGTGTGTGGATGCAGAGAGAGCAAAAGTAAAACTCGCTCCCGGTCCTGGATGCAACTATAGAGTTGTAAGGGATGAAGCCAGGGATGGACCCCCCGGGAAGACAGGCGCTCTTAAAGGCCTCACAGAGGCTGGGGAGCCGGGGAGGATGGCGTTGGGACGTCACAGCCGCCATTCCTCGCTGCGCACCCATTATGTGCCAGGCAGAGTAGTAGGCATCTCATGTGCATGCCTTATTCCTCCCATCGGTTTTGTGGCACAGGGGCTGTTGTCCCTCTGTATGGATGAGGGAGTTGGGGCTCAGAGTGCAGAACTCTCCCAAGTTTACACAGGCAGTCGTGGTGGAACCGGCATTCGGTTCCAGGACTGCCTGACTCCAAAGTCTATGCTCTTTCAACAGTCACTCTGGAATAAACCCGCCTGCATTTGGGGGTGGACTTTGATGTCTCTCCTGGGCTGTTTTCACTCGCTCTCCACTTCTCTGATTATCGCCAGAAGTGCGAGGGATACGTACGTTTTATCTTATACAGTTATGCAAGTCAGAGATATGTCGGACAAGAAAGAGCCGCGATGGAAGGCTTCTTTTAGAATCTCCACGTGTCTACACTGCGCCATTGGCAGCTACCCCAAAAGGAGGACAGTGTCTCCCAAGCCACGAAGCCAGCTCCATGTGAGCGGGAGAGTGGTTTTAGGAGATCACGGACTATTGCCGCAAGGGAGCCAAGAAGATAAGAACGGAAAATGTCTTTTGGATTTGGCAGTGTCCACCTCATTCCCACCCCTGCTT
The DNA here is from genome assembly GCA_028646535.1 of Procyon lotor. NCBI lineage: Eukaryota > Metazoa > Chordata > Mammalia > Carnivora > Procyonidae > Procyon > Procyon lotor. The sequence continues at coordinate 135,188,032 of CM053604.1, read as the reverse complement.
CGCGATAGCCTGCCTGTTCAAGTTCCCGCCCAGATCCCGCCTCCTCTGTCACGCCTTCCCTGAGCCCCGCCTCCCGTCCCCCGGCTGGGAGAGAGGAGCACTCCCTCTTCCCGCAAGGCCCCTGCGGGACCCTCCCCTGAGCGCCTGCTTCCCTGTGCTGAAGGGCGTGGGGCTCTGAGGGCGAAGGGAAAGCTGACCCTCATTCTTTGCGCAACTGTTAGGCCAAATCGAGCAGTGGGCCTGGGGAGGCCACGCGGAGTGGTGTGAGTTTTAGAGCCAGAGTGCCCGGGTCTGACTCTGGTCTGCCGTGCTGTTTACTGGATGCGTGATCTCGGGGAGTTGCTTAACCACCCTGGGCTTCAGTTTCCCCATTTGTAACGTGGGCCTGGTGGTAGTGCCGCTGTCAGCGGGCTGATGATACCAGGATTAGACAAGTTCTCGTACGTGAAGTGCTTAGAGCAGCGCCTAGCATGTGGTGGGGGTTCAATCAAGGCTAGCTGCTGTTATTATTTGTAGTCTTAATCTATTAATGGGGAAATCCCTGGTCAACCTCCTGGGGTCCCTGTCCCCCATCTGCCTCCCTTTGCTTCCAGATTCTGCGGAGCCCATTTCGAAGTTCAAAATCTTAGGCAAACTTAGCTCTGATAGTGAAACTAACTCTTTTTGAGTGGCTTACACTGTAGCATATATGTGTGGCCTGTATGTACGTCGTATGTGTGACTCATACATGGGTCGGGGTTACAAACCTCACGTATATTAAGTCCCTGAGTCCTGTGAGGTAGGTGCTATGACCATTGCCATCCTGCGGAGAAGGGAATGGAGTCCCAGAGGTGTGAAATGGCGAGGCTCAGGTGGTCCAGCAAAGGCAGACGGAAGCCAGGCAGGCCTTGGGTCCCCAAGAGTCGATACGTCCCAGTCGCTCCCTGACGGCAGCCCACAACGTGAGGGGTACTTCCCACGCTCGAGGTGCACTTGGAGACTCGGCACGCTGTATCTCATTTAATCCCCCGGCTCCTCAGGCTCGCCTCCACATTTTAGAAAGACACCGAGGCACAAAGAAATCAGGCCGCGGGCCCAGAGTCACCAGCCAGAAAGTGGTGGAGCCCGCCAGGTTTTCTTTGGCCAAGGGCAGTGCCCCTGCCACCAGAGCACAGCTGGTTCCACATGACAGAAGCCGTTACAACACTTAATTAGACAGCTCTGGTCTCAATATAGCCACGGCTGTGCCTCCCTGGAGGATGTCCCTAACTGCTAGCACGGGTCTCTTCCTCCCAAGTGAGGCGACCGCGGGTGCCTCCGGCCCCGTGGGAGGTCTCAGGTGGGCCCTTTGGGGTTGCGCCGCCTGGGCGTGGTCTCTGCCGGGGCTGTGAATTCATCCGCTCCGAACAGAGCCAGAGTTGTTCCCCAGGATGACAGGAAGGTTGCTGCTGTGCTTAGCCCAGCTGCCGAGCAAATTGATTGGCAGCCTGGGGAGGCCACATGCAATAGAGGTGAAAGGCCAAAGTTGAGGAGCCCCAGCACTCTCCCTGGGCCTTCCGCCTTCCTTCTTCCGCCCAGCAACTCCTTGTTATTTGTCAGATACAAGGATGACTTATCCGTACTGTGAGAATTTTGAAAAGCAGAGGAATTCCTAAGGTAAAAAGTGAATGTTCTCCCCTGGATTCTCCTCTGACTGAATCCCACTCTTCAGAGGTGACTAGGCCTGAGTAACACTCGCTAGGTCCTTCCAGACCCTTTCGAGTACTTGTGTGCGCGTGTGTGTGGGATATGTGTATGGTCTCAGGTACCTTGCCTTTCACTCAACAGTTAATTGTGCTCAGGGTTCTGTGTCCACAAATCAAGTTCTACCTCAGACGTGTTCATGGCCGCTTAGCGTGCTGTCATCCCCATTTCTCCTCGCTCCTCGGCCATTGCCTGTAAGTCTCCACTGATGGATGTTTCATTTAAGTTTCTTCTAAGTTTCCAGTATTAACCAAAACCGCTACAGTAAATATCTCAGGACTTAGATCTTTATGCACTTGGGCAAGTATATCTGTAAAATAGATTCCTAAAAATTCTATAAGAAATGTTTACGAAGCCTCCATGCCATGTACCAAAGATTCTGTAGTGAATTAAACAAAATTCCTGGCCTCGAAGGGTTTACGTTTTGGTGGGGTTGGGGGATGGGCAAGCAAATAAAAAGTAAACGCAGTAGGTTAATATGGTGATCAATGTCACAAAGGAAGTCAGCAGTAGGAGATAAAGGAGCGAAGTGGGAGGTAACTCCATGTGGGAAGGCCTCATGCACATCAGGTGAGTTGGAGTAGAAATGGACAGGAAATAAGGAAACACTTTGGGCAGATAGCTGGAAAGAGCTTCCAGGCAGCAAGTGCAAAGGCCCTGAGGCCAGAGCAGGCTTGGTGTGTTTGAGTTCTAGCAAGGCCCATGTGGCCAGAGCCAAGTAAGCAAGGAGGAAATTGGCAGGAGAAGGGGTCAGAGAGTTAGCGGGGGCTTAGACCACAAATGGCCTTAGAGGACATGGTAAAGACTTTGTAACTGAGTAACATGCATTAAAGGATTTTGGGCAGTGGGGAGATAAGATCCAGTTACATCATGAAAGGCCTGCTGTGGTGAGAGGTAGGATCAACAGTAGGGACTACTGAACTAATCTTGGAAAAAGATGATGGCAGGGCCAGGACTGAGAGTCAAGAACGGGGACAGGTGGTTTGAGGAGAGGAGGGGAGGATGTAAAAGACGTTCCTGGCAGCACGAAGGGCCCAGTCGGTCTTACGTTTCAAGTGAGACGGTCAACGTGCCTGTATTTTCTCTAGCCACTACATTTGACCATCTGGGAGGAGGCACAGAGTAGGTAGAAAGTCGAATTTAATCAAGGATGCAGTTTTCAGGAAGAGGAGCGAGAGAGTTGAGGTCCTTTGCAAGGAGGTGATGATAAAGATAGACCATGGATTTGCTTTGAAGTGAGGTGACTGCCCCGGCCTTTGCCACTTCCTCGGTGTCCTATTTTGGACATTTTCTAGAAAGATGAAATATTGGGCACACTGTCCCCAGAGCAAGAGCCAGAAGAGATTTCCAACGTCAGTTTTTCAGAATATGAGGACTTTTATCTCGATAATAACAATAGCTCTCGATGATGACTGATAATAAACATTGAGAGCAATGTAGGGTACTTTTCCAAAGACAGACTTGCACGATTACATCCCAGAGGAGCACAATTAAGAAACACATCCCCAAACCCAAACACATTTCAGCCCATGTCATGAATCAAAAGAAAAGAAGCAGGGTGGGCTGTGGGTCCCATGCTAGGCAAGGAGAGATATGAGTACCTGAAGGTAAAAGGCAGGAGAACCCCGTGGGCTCAGGTTGACGGTCCTGGTGAATTGGAAGTGTTGCTGGACTCCGTGGAGGGTGGACAGCAGGGACAGATGGGGGCACGTGGCTGGACAGCAGGGTCCTCGAACCTGAGCTTCTGTGGGAGGAGTGCACAGTTATGGGTGAGAACAAGGTCTAGGGCATGACGTGCCATGTGTGGTGGAGAAGAGTGGGGGGAGGAGGTCATGGCGGAGAGGCCAGGAAACGGGAAGCGTCCTCTAGGTGATATGGAAATCACCAAACCTTCTGAGGGGGTCCGTGTCAGGGAGTGACGGTGAGCCAGAGCTGTTCCCTGAACCTCCACCGTCGCAGCTTTGATGACTGGCTACGGACACGGGCTCCAGTGCCGGCTTTGGGATCCTTTTCATTCTCACCTCTGCTCTGCCTACCTCTGACTCTGGAGTGTGCCAGAGGGGAGACAGTCCTCCTTATCTTCTTTTCCTCCAGCAGGGAAGCCAGTTAGATCTAACCGGTGGGCCCTGTGGGCCATCGTGTGTCCTCTGGACACACCCCTTAGGTCACAGTGACTGTTCCCTGGGGTCCCTGCTTGTTGGACTCTAAAGACACAAGAGGCTTTGGGGCGCATTCTGGAAACTACTAAAGCAATTTCCCTCCTGGACAGTGTGTGTCTTTACCTGTTAGTACGTGCACCTGCTGGGGAGAGTTGGACCTTTCCAAAGTGTCCAACGTCCCTCCAGTATGATGTGACCAGCTGGTGAGTTCGTGCCTAGGAGGTACTCAGAGCAGCACCTGTGGCGGTGAGCTCTCGTGTCGGGGTGACGTGCTCTTGCCTCGTGTCATGCTCGGGGCCGCTGAGGTCAGAGAGCTTGGGTCATTTACCCAAGGACTCACATCGGGATACGCAGAGGTGACATCCCAACTCAGACCCATGTGTGTAGAGTCTGTTTTTTCACTCAGTGAGCTTTTCAGGTGTGTATATCTTTCTGAATCCTAAGCCCCTTGACAGAGACAGACTTTAGACCCACTCACAGGAAGCATTCGGATCTGGTATTCCCCTCAGCCCCTAGCATGGCCCCGTCTGGAATTGGCATTCAGTGAATATGTGACCATGGGTGACTCAGCCCTTCTCTGCCTCTCGTCTCTGGACCCTTCATTCCCATTTCAAAGCCCCCAGTACTCACGTGCTGCCCTGGGCATTTCCTCCCACTGAGACCTCATCCCTCTGAAGATGCTGGATTCGTGTTACTGAACTTGACCGCGAGGAGAGCTGGGTTGAGGCGGAAGCCAGGCTCCTCATGAAAGGAATAAGTAGAATGAGACGTTTTACATGGATTCCACAAGGCCAAGTATGTTAGGTGAGAACCGGGATGCCCGAGAAGGATGCTGGCCGTCATCGGCAGACAGCTGGGGAGAGGAGGGACATTTCTGTGCCCGGAGCTCATTTTCAGGCACTATTCACTATTTCACTGTTCACGCAGGGAAGGCCGGTGGCCACCGTGGGCTGGCAGGCGAGGCTAGCGAGGTTTGGGGGGCTGTGTAACCCTCCTCCTCTTCCTGTGTCCCCTAGATCATTCTGAACTTCACATCCATGGATCTGTATCGCAGCCGCCTGTGCTGGTATGACTACGTGGAGGTCCGGGACGGCTTCTGGAGGAAGGCGCCCCTCCGAGGTAACGGCACCAGCCCACCCTCCTCGGTGGCTGAGCCCTTTGGGTTTTTTAATTGAAGTCTGATTCACAAACGATATCCTCTTAGTTTCAGGTGGACGTCATAGTGATTGGATATTTTTATGCGTCACTAAATGACCCCCAGGATAGGGACAGTTACCATCTGTCACCATACGACATTATTACAGTATTGATTATATGCTCTGTGCTGAACCTGACATTTCCCCATGCCTTCTTTATTTTACAACTGGAAGCTTGTATCACTTCTTGGCCTTCTGGCTACGGTCAAGTGTGTCACCAGAACCTCGTATCTCTTAATCCCTTTACATCTATTCTGCCGACCCCCACTCCCCGTCTCCGGCACCCATGAGTTTCTTCTCTGTATCTGTGAGTCTGTTCTGTTTGTTCATTTGTTTGGTTTTGAGACTCCACATGTAAATGAAATCATATGGTATTTGTCTTTATTTCATTTAGCACCACACCCTCTAGGGCCATCCACATTGTCCCAACTGGCAAGATTGCCTCCTTTTCTGTGCTGAGTAATATTCCCCCATAGGGCTCTCCCACATCTGAGTTATCTTCACCTACTGCTTCCGTTTCTCGGCTATTGTAAATAATGTTGCCGTGAGCAGGAGGGTCCGCGTATCTCTCCGAACTGGTGCTTTCATGTTCTTTGGATAAATACACGAAAGTGGGATTGCTGGATCCTAGGGTAGCTCTCTTTTTAATTTGGGGGGACCGTCCATGCATCAGTTGATGTTCTTGCCAGCTGTGCACAGGGCTCCCTTAGCACAACTTCCTCCAGCCTGTTCTCGCCTGTCTCCTTGATCCCAGCCAATCTGACAGGAGTGATGTGACCTCTCCTTGTGGTTTTGACTTGTATTTCCCTGATGATGAGAGACGTGGAGCCTCTTTCCATGTGCCACTGGCCATCTGTATGGCTTCTTCAGAGAAATGTCTCTTCAAGTCCTCTGCCCACCTTTTATTGAGATGCTTGGTTTTTTGATATAAAGTTGTGTGAATTCTTTCTATATTTGGGATATTAATCCCTTATCCAATGTATGATTTGCAAATATTATCTCCCATTCAGTGAATTGCTTTTTTGTTTTGCTGACAGTTTCCCTCACCGTGGAAAAGCTTTTCGGTTTAATTCCTTCTTGAGAACGACTTACGTCACAGTCTCTTCATCCTCCCCTGAAACCCAAAGCCTGGCCAAGGCTGATCTGGCCTCCCTGGTGTGGGAGCCGAGAGTCCTGGCAGAATTAGTGCCTTCTAGCTCCATCACTAAGTCCCTTTCCCAATCTGGACCTCAGAGTCCTCAGTATGGGATTCTGGGCCTCCTGCCAGGGTGACCCTCAGTGTGTGGGTTGCAGGAGTGATCCAGGTGGACACAGTGAGACCCATAGGCTCAACTTCCCAGCTCTAGGCTCTCTTCCCCGTCTGAGCACTTTCAGAGGCTCCATTTCCCCTCTCTGCAAGATCTGGCTTAAGGGTGCCCACAGGCTAACCTGGCACACCGTGGAGGGCTTCCCTCCACCAGGAAGAGTGGCCCCAACTCGTTTGCACAGGATACTTTGTCCCTTGGTGGTGAGGGGAGTGGTGGGTAAGTGGGGGGTGAGTAGTCAGAAGCACAGGACAGAAGGTGCTTTAATGGCATAGATTTAGGGTCAAGAGAGGTTTTTCCTTCAAGCTGGAGGAGCTGTGTGAATTCTCCTCTAATCTGGACATCCTCCTAAGTAGCTCAGGACTGCCCATCAGCATTAGAACCTTTGTTCCAGAGCCATGGGCATGAAGCAGGCCGATGAATCGTTGCTAGCCATCTCTTTCTGATATCTGAATATTTCTTACTCATTACAACACTTCCTCCTGCAGACGTGGTAGAGTTTCCAAGATTCCACTCACTTGCTTGTAACTTACATTCCTAGGTCAGCACCCTCTGTCCTCTGCCGAAAGTTGGGCAACACCCAGTCTTATCTGGAACACACAAGTCATCCCTTGTTGATTCTTGACTACCAAGAATTGCACAAATGGCCAGCCTCGTCTGCTGACACAGATTCTTGTCAGGGTTTATTTCAAAGGGGGCATTTTCTGACCCGGTCCCTGGATTCTAGGATTTACTTGGGGTCCTCTGACATCTCTTGCACTTGGTCAAATGAAAGCATCTGTAATGTACAAAGAAAGCTGTGTTCGTTTGTGGTGATTACTTGTGTGCATGGAGCTCAAATAAGAAAAGTAATGGGGGCCATATGCTCCTTTACAGCTGATTATTGTGAGGAGCCCCTTTCCGCCCCGAACTCATATTCCATCCGTCTGGTGCACAGAACCCTCTTGAAGTCTAGTGCTCTCTGGCTCTTCAAGGCCACGCTAGGTCTCGGACTAGACTCAGACCAGCTGCAGGGTCTTGGGAATTTGTGCCAAGTGCAGAGCAGGGCCAGAGCCCCTGAGCCCCCCGCAGCAGCAGGAGGGGCTTCCTGGTGCAGGGAGGGGAGAACAACCTGCTTCAGCCTCACTGCCCTCTCTACACTGCGCAGGCCGCTTCTGTGGGGGCAAACTACCCGAGCCTATTGTCTCCACCGACAGCCGCCTCTGGGTGGAGTTCCGCAGCAGCAGCAACTGGGTCGGGAAGGGCTTCTTTGCCGTCTATGAAGGTACTGAGGACAGATGACAGGGAGGAGTCATGTTCGGGGTCCCCGGGCATCTCAGAACTGCTTGCCTCTGGCACCGCAGGGGCAAGGTTGAGGGCCCGTGAGGGAGGAAGCAGAGATCCTGGTGGGACTGGCCAGGCCCCGGGGGCACTGAGAAGCGGGGAGGACCGTGGGAAGGTCTGGAGGAGGGGGGCAGAGGGGCTCTTGAGCTGGCCAGAGCTCCTAACTGACCTCACTCTGTGTCCCCACAGCCATCTGTGGGGGAGATGTGAAAAAGGACAATGGCCACATCCAGTCGCCCAATTATCCTGATGACTACCGGCCCAGCAAAGTCTGCATCTGGCGGATCCAGGTGTCTGAAGGCTTCCACGTGGGCCTCACTTTCCAGTCCTTCGAGGTAGGTCAGAGACCCTTCAGTCCCTCTCCGTGGGCTTCCTGGTGTTGGGTCCTGGCAACCAGCGCCCGCCCCCACCGGTAACTGAGCCCCCGACCCTCAGATCGAGCGCCACGACAGCTGTGCCTACGACTACCTGGAGGTGCGTGACGGGCACAGCGAGAGCAGCACTCTCATCGGACGCTATTGTGGCTACGAGAAGCCCGATGACATCAAGAGCACATCCAGCCGCCTCTGGCTCAAGTTCGTCTCTGACGGATCTATTAACAAAGCCGGCTTTGCTGTCAACTTCTTCAAAGGTGCTCCCTCCCGTTCCCCACCCAGCCCACCCCCCGTAGCGAATCCAGCCCCTTCCTTCCTTTTCCTAGTTTTTAAAATTGTCCGGTGTTGTGTGGTCAGAAGCCTTCGCATGAGATCCGTCCCCTGCCCGCAGGTCTAAGTGTACTCGACGGCTCGCTCATCTTGCTTGACTGACCCTTTGTGCTTATTGATTAGCAACTCCCACTTCCCCATTCCCCGACCCCTGGCAACATCACTCCACTCTATCTCTTTGAACTTGACTTTATTTACTTATTTCCTGGACTGCGCTGTTTTAGATAGCTCATGTAAGTGGAATCCTGCAGCTGTCTGTCTGTCACCGGCTTCTTTTACTTAACAGAATGTTAAGGGGCGCCTGGGTGGCTCAGTTGGATAAGCGTCTTTCTCTTGATTTTGGTTCAGGTCTTGGGATCAAGCCCTGCATCGGGCTCCGCGCTCAGCACGGAGTCAGCTTGAGATTCTCTCTCCTCCTCCCTCTGCTCTTCCCCCTTCATCCTCGCTCTTTCAGATAATCTTAAAAAAATAATGTCCTTAAGATTCATCCATACTGCATATAGCAGAATTTCCTTCTTTTTTAAGGCTGAATAGTATTCCACATTGTGTCCAGAACACATTTTTTATTTATTTTTATTTTTTCCCCCAAATATGTTTATTTTATTTTTTCAGTGTTATAAGGTTTATTGTTCATGCACCACACCCAGCGCTTCCATGCAATACATGCCCTCCTCAACACCCACCACCAGGCTCGCCCAGCCCCCCACCCCCTCCCCTCCAAAACCCTCAGTTTGTTGCTCAGAGTCCATAGTCTCTCATGGTTCATCTCCCCCTCTGATTTCCCCCCATTCCCCCTTCCCTTCCTTCTCACAATGCCCTCCATGTTTTTCTTTATGCTCAGCACGTAAGTGAGACCATAAGATAATTGGCTCTCTCCGCTTGACTTAT
>CM053604.1:135143080-135166035 GCA_028646535.1 Procyon lotor | reverse complement strand
GTCTCATTCCAGATGTGCAGGCTGGCTGCGTCTGGGACCGGCCCACAGCCAGGACACCTGGCCTCGCTGGCTGTCCGTCCATCCCTCAATCCCAGGACCCCTGAGGGTGTGATTTCACACTCGGGCACACACAAACACAGCCGCCTCGCACACTTCAGCTGTAGGCGTACGGCATTCACGCAGTGCTCCTAGCCCCCCCCACACAGCGTGAGGAGTGGAACATTCTGTGAAGAGGCTGTGTGGGGGCTGGGAGGGGGAGGTATGTAAAAGGGGACGGGCATGCGTCCGTCCAGCTGGTGTCCATCCGGGTTTTCTGTGTCTGTCTGGGGAAAGGGGTGGGTGGGCTGGAAGGGTCCCAGGGAGCCCACCAGAAGCCAGAAAACTGGCATCAGCCCGAGCTGTGTCTCATCTGGCCTCCTCCCTCCCCAGCCAGCAGTAAGCCCCAGACCTGTCTCCCAGAGGCCAGGAGGAGAGAAATCACATCCCCGCTCACTCCATTCAGACGAGCCTCTCTCTCCCCTCTCTCTTCATGGATCTCAAGGGGAAAGAAAGCAGGGAGAGGACCCAGGTTATTGGGCCTGGGCTGGTCACTCCCATATCTCAGAGAGAGCCAGGCATCCGGCTCCCGGCCCTGGGTCTTTCACTGGCCCCCAGGGCCCCCTCCCCCCCACTCCAGAGGCACGTGTTGTGCCAGATGCTTCCTGGACTGTGGGAGGGGACCTACTCCCAGGCAGCAGTATCGCGTGGTGCACCCCAGATGGGCCCTGTAAGCAGAATGCCGTCGTGGAAACCAGACTCATTGCTGGCATCTGATGTGTAGGCAGGACCCTCTCCTTCCAGGAAGCCAGCCTGCTCCCACCGCCAGGCTGCAGCTCTCTCGTCCAGTTCTGATGGCAGCTGAGCCCTTGAGGTCCTGCGAGGGAGGCGGTGATGGCCCGAGGGGTTACTGCCTAGTGCTCGGGTGGGGTCACAGCCCAGGACATCATAGCCACCCCTCCCTGCCCCCACACCCTCCGACCTCGGTGCTCAGGACAGCCTGGAGGCCATGAGCAGAATGGAAAGGCCCCCAAACCGTTGGAGCTGCCCGGGCATCTCCCCCAGACACTTTGCCAACCAACTTGGCCACAGTTCTCCTCACCAGCCCTCCGGGTTCTTCGGAAGCTCAAAGAACCTTGCTCGCAGGTCACGAGCCACATGTCCAGAAGGAGCCAGGATCGTAAACCCCATCCAGACTTCAGGGCTCCAGCCCACAGAGAGCAGCTGGTCCTCCACCCCGACTAAGGGCTATGGGAACTGCAATGTCATGGCCAGGGGCAGCTCAGGCAGCCACCCCGGGCACCTGTCCTCGGACTCCATCACCACCACAGACCCAGACCCCTCCAATGACGCAGGGACTGTGCCTGTGGGCCCTCCCTATGTGCTCTGGGCCTGTCTTCAGAGGCCGTCTCTGGGAGGTAGGGGTCGCTCGGGACCTGGGTGCAGGCTACTGATACATATTCCAGAACTTAATCAGCGCGTGTGTCCTCAGAGCCCACCCACCCTCACCTTCTGGCTGCCTCGGGGTTCTAGACTAGGCCAGCCTCAGTGCAGCTAGCCGCCCGGCAGCTCAGCTCACATGTCAGAGGAAGGGACCCTTGCTCCTACAACCGTCTTCAAGTCCCCGAGGGCCCCCCAGTCCTGAGAGCATGGCCAGGTGTAGAAGAGCCGGGGTGGACTTGCCCCAGGCTGTGCTCCCAGGCTGAGATTAGTGCACACCATGGAGTTCCAGGCTCCTGCCTCCGGGAGCCCCTTTCTAGCCCACAGAGGCCAGAGGCCAGGACAACGGCATTAGCCTAGCAGTCAGGAGATGTGGCTCTGCCATCTTTTGTCCAGTGGGGCTGGCCAGCTGTCTCCTCCCTGCGCCTCTTGCTCCCCAAGCTTCTCTCCTATCCCTGGCAGCCCTTCCGGCCATGGCTGAGGTGGACGAGAACACCAGGGTCTAGTCTCCAAGCAGCCCAAGGGCAGGGTTCCTCAGCAGTAGGGGAGTGGGGGAGCTCCTGGGGCCAAATGCGGCTCAACTATAGTAAGAGGAAAGTCACATGCGCTGCACCGCCACTTTCCTCCTCCTCTTTCCTCCTTTTTCCTTCCCCTCCCTCTAGCCCTATATGCTTCTCTGTCTTGAAAAGGTCATAAGCTTGCAGGCAAACATAGCCGGTTTCGAACACATGCTCTGCCCTTTGGTGGCTGCGTGCCTCTGGGCGAGTCCTTTAACCTCTCTGGGCCTCAATTTCTTCATCCAGACAGATGGAATGACAACATCTTACAGAGTTTCAAGGAAACAATGAGATGCCCTTAGAGGAGATCCTGCCACAGTGCCTGGAAAATAGGAGACTCTCCGTAAATGGGCCTTCCTTGCCTTCCCTCTGCCAGACAGTTTTCCAGTTCCTGGACTACTCTCTTTCTATGCAAAAAGGAAACTTCTGGGTACACTAGTTTCCAGCCGAGCATTAGGAGCTCAGGACAGAAGTACTCCTGCCAGAGATGGCCATGCTTGGCCCACAGCAAGGCAGGACCTTGTGCGACAGCAGGAGACATTTCTGGCTAGCTGGTAGCCTTTCTGGGCACCTCCCAAGTCACACCCTGTGCTTGACTGTCCCTACACACAGGGCTGATTCTAGAATCCGTGAAAAGATTTGCTGCTCCAGTTTGCAAAAATAGTAGTGTCTGACTTGGGGAGTAGGGAGAGGGCAGCCAGATGTCTTCCCCAGAGAGCCACGAGGCCCCCAACAACAGCCTCCTACTGACCAGCCTGCTTCTCCTGCTCCAGCCTCCTCCCAGCCCCACAGCCTCCCCTCCCCCACCGCAGGAACATCTGGTTCCAATCTCCTCCAGATGCTGTGGCCAAGCTGTTTTATGGCCAATCACCTCAGCTCAGCTTCCTGAAGGCCTCCCTCCATTTGGGGGAAGGGTCCCTCCTCATCCCTTTCCTTGGGACCCCAGCCACCTTTTTTTCCTAACATGAAGGAGAGACCACACAAAACCATGAGGGTTCTGGGAACTGGCACCTTCCTGCTCACTACCTTGGGGAGACTATCATCCATCCAAGACGAAGAGAAAGATGCGGGTCCAGTCGGGAAGGACTGGGCCAAGCAGACAGAGACAGACAGGGGCGTGAGGGCACGCAGCCATGTGTATGTGTTGGGTGTGCCTGTGTATTTGTGTCCCCACAGAGGAACACCCCACTTGTCACCTAGAGGCACCCTTGGGGACCACTGCCTCATTTTCCTTCCCTGCTTGCTAGCAGAGCGAACTCGGGGCGGCCCCTCAGCTGGACAGTGGCAGCTACAGTCCAGGGTCGTCCCTTACCTTGTGGCTCTCTGTGGCAGCCAAGTGTGTCTAGGGAGGTGGTGTGTGCGTGCACATGCATGTGCACACGTGCTCACTTGCACGTAGACCTCTCTCCCTCCACCAGGTCAGATTAGAGGGACATGGGCCAGAAGGGACCTCGGGGCAGATTCCAGCTGGTGCCCTGACCCAGCTCTGACAACCGCCTCCAGCAACCCGAGAGTGGAGCACAGCGGCCATCTGGAGAGAGCAAGGAAAGTGGCCCCACCCCCACCCCCACCTCAGTTGGCTGCCTTCATCCCCCACCAAGAGGACACTGGGAGCCCATCTTTCCCTCTGGGTTCACAAAAGGAAGACTAAAACCTGCACTCCGGAAGGGTTCTGAAAACCCTGCACCCCTGAAGGATTCTGGGGTGGGTGGGGGTCTCCTGACATGAGGAGGGAAGTATGGGCCCTGGAGGTCAATCCCCATCTGCGGAATCCTGGACACCCAGGGTTGCCCACCACTCCTTTAAAAGAAGGCACCTTGGCATTTGTGACTCCACAGCCCCCTCTGGTGTTAATCAGGATCAAGGTGCAGCCAGAAGAGACCCTTGCAAAGGCGATGTGTGGAGACCAGCCTGCCCGTGTCACACTGCTCAGGTGGCTCCTGGCACACACTAGGCGAGACAGGACAGTGGAGTGGGAAGATTCCAGCTCCTGAATCAAATCCAGGCCCCGTTGTTCACCAGCTGGAAGGCACGGGCAAGCCTTTTAACTTTTTGGTGCCTCCGTTTCTTCATCTTTTAATAGATGGGTCTGCTACGGCGCAGGGCCATTGTAAAGACCTGAGCTGAAGTGTGTGAAAGCACCTGGCCGAATGCCTGGCCCATAGCAGGCCCTCAGGAACCGGTCGTTTGCCCTTCAGCTTTCCCCCAGCCCAAGGAGGCTGTGCCCCAAGCTCTGGATGACACATGTTCATTTGGTCCTGAGCCAGGCAGTGTCAGCGAGGTGACTCTAATTTTTCTGGAGCTTTTCTGCGCCAGCAGAGGATCATTTTAATAAGTCCATAATAATAGACGCAGAGGTGACTCAGATCTGCAAATGAGGAGTCCTGCTGGGGAGGGGAGAGTTGGGCTCTGGGGGAGGGAAATTCACCAGCATCTGGGTCTGACGCAGTGGCAGGCTGCTGCATGGGGAAGGGCTCCAAACAGGGGACCTTGGTTAGGTGTCCAGATTGCCACAGGTTCCCCTCTCAGAGGCCTCAGTTTCTCCTTCTACAAAGTGCAGGGGAGTAACAACAGACCTCCAAAATCCCTTCCAAGCTAGAGATACGGCTCCGCTTTCTGAGCCCTGCCTCCCACAGCAAGATTTGGAACACTCTCGGAGACAGTTGCAGATGTCTTATCCTGGGGGACGTCCGCAGCTGAGTTCCTCTGTGACTGTACAACTTGCCCGCCCCACCCCTCCCAGGGCTCTCAGAGAGTTGGGCTCTCAGGCCATGGCGCTTTATTGATGCACGGTCGCAAGCACAACACAGGCGGGCGTGCCCCCAGCTCAGGGCAGACAGAGGGCCAGGGGAGGGCAGAGGGCCACCCCCCACGGCAACGCAGTCAGCAGAGGGGGAAAAGGCCTGGGGGCCCATGTACTCTCCTCCATGCATCTCCCAGGGCCCCCAGGCCTGCTCCATGCCACAGAGACAGCTGACCACACCACTCCCTGTGGCTACACAAGAGGCGACCAGCTGTCCCACCTGCACCCTTACTGAGATATGGCCTTGTTGGCCTTCTGGCCCCTTCTGTACTTCACCACAGAAATCTGGCTGTCACTGTGGGGGCTGCTGTCCTCTGCCTGACATCACCTCCACCATTCCGCCCCCTCCATCCACACCTCCACCGGCCCTCCCCACCCCCTTCGCTTATCCCCCTCCCCCCCTCATGAACGGTACCAAAGTAGGAAATAGGCGAAAACAGCCGGGAGGCCCAGGAAGACTTCTCCAAGAACTCCCCAGGGAAGGGGCTCTCTGCCAACAGGCTCACGGTGGGGAGCGGACAGTGCCAGTGGGCGGGGCGTGAGGTGCGGTGGCTGGGAAGCCACAGTCCGGATCACACGCAGGCACAGCGCAGTCACGGCACCGCGGCAGAGAGAGCGAGCAAAGCGCGCAGACAGGGCGCCAGGGCTCTTCGGAAAGCCGGCGATTCTAGTTCCACACCGGGTCCCCTCGGGGCAGGAGGAGGCTGAGGGGTACCTCTGGGTCTCAGGGGTCTCTGTCCCCCTCCTCGACCCCAGTGGCTGCCACTGCAGACCTCAGTGCTTTGAGCAAGAGAGAAGGTACGCTGGGGGTATACAGCATCTCCAGACGAGAAAGGAAAAGTCCCAACAGCCCGGAGCCCCCGAAGCCAAGAGGAAAAAGAGGGCCCCTTTCTAGAGGGCAGGTGGAGAAGGGGGGAAGGACAGCTCTCCCCATGCAGGAAGAGGATTCTGGGGGTCATGGAGCAGCTGGGGGTCAGAGCGGTGCAGGAGACTATGTATACAGGGAAAGGGCCAGGCCTGGCTACGGCAGCCCCCCCCCGGGCCGGCACAGAGGGGAGGGGTGTTCTGTGGTTGGCCCTGAGTGCGGTGGGCGGGGCTAAAGAGGAGAGCCCCTCAGCTCTCTGCTCCGCCTCTGGGGGCGGGCAAGCAACACGTGGGCTCTGGCCTGGGGGTGGGGGGCTGCTCAGCTACAGCCCCCGGGTGTAAGTTTCCAAGAGACAGAGGCTGGGAAGAAGCAAGAAACAGCAGGATGGGGAAACCAGGAAAGGGGAAATCTCCAGAAATCTACCCTCCTTCCACCAACCTACGGAGGCTAAGAAGCGTTACCAGCTCCACCGGGGGGTGAATAGGCCACGCCTACCAAAGGGACACCCTCTGTTACCTCTAACGCCGCCGAGGGGTGGGAAAGGGGGAGGCCGTGGCGTGGAGGGAGCGGGGGGGGGGGGCAGGGGAGAGAAAGCCAGCTCCCTGAACCTATGCCACCCATCGCCACCCTGCCTGACATCTCTCCCTAGCCCCCCAGCTCCCCAGGAGTCCCTAGCGGCCCACACTGATGTTGCAGGTCTTGCAGCTGGGGTCTTTCTTGGCGTCAGCAGTGGATAGGCTCATGAGCTGGTGCCCGCTGATCTCCCCCAGGGTGCCCAGGGACAGGTCAACGGGCTCAGTATAGATGATCTCCAGGATGAGGTCCTGGGCGTGGCGGAAGATCAGCTCCCCATCCTCCACGCTGCAGGTCAGGAACTTGTTGCAGGCAATGTCCAGGAGGGGCAGGCGGTCACGGCAGAAGCGGTCCCCCAGGGAGCCCTTGGGGGCCAGCACCAGGATGGCGTAGTGGTAAGCTGTGTACATACAGTAGAAGTCCGCAAAGTAGAGGTTGGTGCTGGGGTTGAAGAGGCGCTGGGCGGGGATCTGGAATCGCCAGCGGCCGTAGGGGGAGTCCTGAGGAGGCTGGCCTGTGTTGAACTCTGTGTTGCAGCTGAAGAAGACCCCGTGGAGCATGCCACTGGTTGGGGAGCCGTGGCTGCCGCTGTTGTCCTTCAGGTAGGGCTGCAGCATGTTCCCGCAGTGGGTCCTACCCATCCCAGGGGGGAAAATGCCAAAGGGAAGAGAAAATGCCGCCGGTTAGCTTGGCTGAGGCTTGGCTGCTGTGTGTGGTTGAGAAGGGAGCCAGTGCAGCTCCAGCTCTCCCACCAGCTGCCGCCTCCATCCGTCACAAATAGAACATTCCAGAATGTGAGAGCAGGCAGAGCCCTGGAGATGGGCTGATGCAACCCATTCCTTCATAAAGGAGAGGTCTGAACCTACCACTCCCCAGCTTAAAACCCTTTGATGGAGCTTTCATGAAAAGCAAGGCCATCAAGATCTGGCCTTTCTGACCCCACCTCCCACCATCCCCACACCCACAAGTAACACCCTCCAGCCCCACGTGAACCCCAACTTTCCTGCCTCTGTGCCTTTGCAGTGCTCTTCCCTCTGCCTGGACTGCCTTTCCCGCCTCCCTTCACCTGGCCCGGTGAACTCCTAATCATCCTTCCAGGCCCAGCACAGGTGTCCCCTCCTCTCCAGAATCTTCCAGGAACATCAGGCACTTGTATTCAACAAAACTTTGACTGCCTACTGTGTGCAGACACTGCAATTTTACCCAACAATCACACATACTTCTTACATTCCATCTGTCTGTACTGTCCCACTAGTAGACTCCGAGGTTTTCGAGAGGGGGAACTCCGCCTTCTCTTCATCTCTACATCCTGGCACATATGGGTGCTTTCTCCCTCTTGCCTGCATCCTGAGAGAGGAGCTGGAACAGGGCCGGTGTGCTCACCACTCACCTCGCAGCCTCTCTTCTTTAGTATAAAAGCCAAAGACCCTGCTAGTTCTCTGCCGCCCCGGGGTAGGGTGGAGCACCCCACTCCAGCTGAATGCAATGACAAAGACAGTAAAACTAGCAGGTTGCCCTAGCCCAGCCTTAGAAGGGCATGGACTTGGGGTGGTGATAGCAGGCCTGGGGGGGATGGGCAGCCCCAGACTCGGCTTCACCCTTGCCATGTTCTGGATGTCCCAGGTGACTGGTGACTCACTGGTTCCCTGAGCCTCAGGCTCCCCATCTATAGGCTGGTGGGTTGGACCAGATCATCAAGTGGATCAAATATTTTTGGACTACAGAGCCCCTCTCTTTCTTTCACAAAGGATATTATACATAGGCGGTCGTAGGCAGTGAAATTGAAGCTGCTCCAATTGAATGATAAGTGTGGGGCCCACCAAGTCTTGCCCTAATTTCCTCCACAACCCCTCGACAGCCCCCCTAAAATGCCCTGCAACACCTCCCTGGGCCTCCAGGCTCCACAGTACACAGCTTGAAGACTAGGACCCTTCGTGCACAGAATCCTCTCACCCTGTGCTCCCCTCACCACCTCTCCCTGGGACCCAGGGCCTGAATTGGAGAGACAGCTGACCCTTGGCATTAGAACACAGTGAAAGTAACTGTCCCAAAGGAGGAGCAAACCTAAGATCTTATTCACCCCGTCCAGTTATCATGGTTTCCCCCAGGCAACCCCATCCCGAGAGCACTCTCCTTCCCTGGAGCCCAGTCCCCAACATCCAGCCTGGGATAAGAGGCCATAAGGACGAGGGTCTGGCAATGACAAGGTGGGCATGATGTGAGACAGCCAGGGCCGTCCAGGCAAAGCAGAGGCAGGGTGGAAAGTGAGACCAGGGACCTGCGGGGGGCCCCGCTGTACCTGGCGTGCTGGAAGTACTCCTTGTGGTGATTGCGGTAGAAGACGGAGAAGCGGAGCATGCGGCCTGCGATCTGCTCAGCCTTCTCCTGCAGCTGTGCCAGGTGCTCCTTGGCATAATCTGCAAGAGTCCCGGCTCGTAAGCCCAGGGCCAGGCTGGGTATCAGCCTCGCCACCCCCCCTCCCCCCACACACACACACACACTCACCCACTGCACACAGAGTATGTCAGCCTGCCCCGGTCCTCGGAGCGACAGGGGACTCAATCACAGCACCTTGGACCACATAGGAACAGGCCAGGTAGCCCAGCCGGGAACATAGACAGCTGGATGCTCTTCATCCTCACCACTTCTGCCCTCCCATTGCCAGAGGCTCAGGCTCACTGAGTCAGAAAGGGCGTGGGGGCTGCCCAGTTAGACAGTCATGCTGAGGGGCCCAGGAGCCATGCTCCCTGGCCATCCTCATGTGAAGAGGAGTCCTGGGGCCCAGGCAGAGCTGTTGCCAAGATAGGGCCTTTGTACAGATTAGAAAAAGGTGCCCTTTCCTCCTTGTGGATTCAGCCCTGGCCAGGGTGCTGGGATTGGCAAGAACAGTGGGGACTGGACTGCAGCCACCCCCAGCTCCCCAGTTTGGATTAAACTCCCGCTACGGGTGGAGCTCTGGAGTGAACGAAGAAGCTTTCCCCACAAGGAGCAGGAGAACATCCCGAGTGGGGTTTTGCAGCCAAGCTAAGAAAAAGCACTGCTCAAAAGAGAATGGCAAGTCAAGGAGACTTAGGGCATGGGCCCTGGCAGAGGATGGAGCCAGCTGCCTCAGAGGCCCGGGGCTAGGAATGTTCCCTGCCCCTTCCTTGTGACACAGAGAGATCTGGAGCAGTTCTCACTGTGGACACCAAAAGAGTGGACTGTTTGTGGGGCAGATCCTGGGTCATCCATGACTGGGTAGGTACACATAAGCCTGGTGCTTATTTATGCTGGAATTTGCCAACGAAATTCTGCTAAGAGGGGGCGCCTGGGTGGCTCAGTCATTAAGCATCTGCCTTTGGCTCAGGTCATGATCCCAGGGTCCTGGGTTCAAGCCCCGCATCGGGGTCCCTGCTCGGCGGGGGGCCTGCTTCTCCCTCTCCCCCTCCCCCTGCTTGTGTTCCTTCTCTCGCGGAGTCTCTCTCTGTCAAATAAATAAAATCTTTAAAAAAAAAGAAAGAAAAGAAATTCTGCTAAGAGGATTTGCAGGACCCCTGAATAGGGGTCATGTTCCCTGGCTAAATGGAAGCTCAAGACGAGCAAATGGGATTATTATTATTATTACTATTCACTTACTGTCCATCAACCAATGATGGATAAACAAAGTGTGGTCTATCTATACAACAGGCTATTATTCAGCCTTAAAAAGGAAGGACATTCTGACACATGCTCAGCACGGATGAACCAAGCTCGGGGACACGATGCTGAGTAAAATGACGGAGCCAATGCTCCAGTCCCAGAAGGACAAATGCCGCGTGATTCCCCTCACAGGAGATACTAAGAATAGTCAAAGCTACAGAGACTGGAGTGAGGAGGGAAGGAGAGCCTTCGTGTAGTGAGTACAGAGTTTGGGAAGATGAAAAAGTTCTGGAGATTGGTCGCACAACCACTGTGAACGGACTTAACACCACCTACCCTCACACTTAATTGGTTGAAATGGGAAACTCTGTGTTATGTACACTTTACCGCAGTTCAAAACAGTATGTTTGCCCCCAAGCCAGAAAAGGAAGGGCATCCCCGTTGGCAAAAACGAAAGCGGTTTTGCCAATACGACTAGGAGCGCTGCCGTCCGCCCTGACGTCTGTGGGCTTGTCAGGGGGCAGGGGCAGGTCTCGTCCGTGGGGCCGCCCTGACCGCCACAGCATGGTGCCCACGCTCGTGTCCATAAGCACCTGCCGGGCTAAGACGCAGCCCCCTGCTGACCCTAACTCAGCCCGACGTGTCAAAGCAGCGGGAAAGCAGGGCCTCACCCCCAGTGCAGAACTCGACAGTCTCGCTCCAGCCGGACACCAGGTACTCCCCGTCACTCTGCTTCACCGCAGTCTGCACGGCCACGCTGTACTCTGTGCGGGGGCTCAGGAACCAGTGGCCTCTCACGGTCATGGGCAGTGGCACGGCCTTGGCCACGAGCTTGGTGGGGACATCCTGAGCAATGGGATGCAGAGAGCCAAGAGTCAAAGAGGGGGTCACTCCCAGCCTTGGCATTCTGCCAGACCTCACGGTCCCCAGAAAGCCCCTAGGCTGCCCGAGGAGGCCAAAATCTCCACGATTCAATGGCTCGGTGCCCTGGCCACCATTTTCCTGTAGAAGCAAGCGGTGGCCATTGGGAAGGCCATACAGATACCCCCCCAGCCTCCACCCCTCCGCAACACCCCCTGATGCCCATTCTCTTGGGAACTAAGGAGAAAGGCCATGGGGGCGGAGGCCGAAAAGTTGAGGGCGTTGAGACCTCCGTTTTTGAGGGAGACTTCGAGAGCTCTGAACACTGCAGTGCCGTCTCCACGGCAACGGCAAATGCTGAGAGCCAGGGAGGAAGGGAAAATATGCCTTATTCTTTTGGGGGGGGAGGGTTAAGGGGGTGGTGTTGAACATTCACGTCACCGTGGCAACTGGCCTGCCAAAAGACACCCAGATCGGGAGAGCCAGTTCCAAAGAGAGAGAGGGTGAGTAACCCACATGATGCAGTCGTCGTGGGAACCAGCTCCTTCCCACCTCACTCTTCCCCCTTCCTCTCTGCCAGCTTGCGAAGATGAGAGCCTTCCTCCCAACCACCCCCACACCGGCTTTAACCCAGGGAAAGGACACCCCAGCCAGCAGAGGACTCAGCCATGTTGCTTTCCTAAACCCAGCCACCAGTAGGCCAGAGGGCCAGGAGCAGAGAGGGTCACAGAGAGGGCCCAAGAGAGGTCGGTGAGGACCAAGCAAAGAGCTCCAGCCCTCCCGTGGCCCATGTGGCCCACACAGTCAACAACAAAGCTGCTTCCTGAGACAGGGGCTTTGTCATTCCCTGAGATGCCAGCCCCAGGTGTGATGCCTGTGTCCCCCCTCAGGCTTTTCCACCCCGTCTGAAGCCCCAGTCGTGAGGCCGATAAGGGTGTTCACAGTGACTGGGCCCCAAGCCAGACACCACACAAAGATTACCTCACGGAAGCCTCTCACAGGCCTGTGGGGGCTGGCATTATTAGCCCCTTTTTACCAGTGAAGGGACTTGGGCTCAGTGAGGCTAAATAACTTTCCTAAGATTCCACAATGAGAAGAGCCTGACTTTGAACCAGGCCTGTCTGACTCCCACCAGCGCTCCATTACCCTGCCTCCTCCAAGGAGGGCTACGGGCACGAGGCCCTCTGGGCACCCTCCACTCACCCGGTGCTTGAACTTGTTGGAGTTCTTGTTCTCCTTCTTGTTAAGGTCAATGAAATAATGGGTGACCCTCTCCAGGTCACTGTTCTCCATGGCCCAGGAGATGCGGAAGGAGTCACAGGTGATGTTGTTGACCTCGATGCTGTGGGGCGTGGACAGCAGCTCCATGCTCCCCTCTGGCTTAGCTCCTGTGGGGACTGAGGGGAGAGGAAGAATTAGCCCCTTGCTCCCCACCAGAGTTTTCTGGAATGTCTTGCTCCCAACATCCTTTGCAAACTGGAACCCTGGGAATCCACTGATTGCACCTGCCTCATCACATCCAATGGGAAGAGTAGATGGAAGGATGGAGGGGTACGACCAAGGATGGGATGGGGTGTCCCCCCTGGGGCGGGGGCTCTTGGCTCTCGTCAGAGGGGTCTGTGGAGCAGACGGCACCTGACAGGTGGCCGAGGCAGTGGGAATGCTGCAGACGCCGGCAGGACAGATTCACAGCAGATGGAGCCGAGGAGGGGGGCCCTCAGCCAGCAGGCGTGAAAAGAGAAAGGGGTGGAGGTGGAGAGAACTGTATGAGGCGGTGTAGGAGAGACAGGAAGCACCCACTGAGGAGACCAGCATGAGGGTTGAGGCAGGCAGAGGGCCCTGGCAGCCAAGAGGCCAAGGGTGCCAGGCCGCTCGGGCTCAGGCCTCCCTCCTCCCTCGGGGTGACTCAGGGAGGGTCGCCAAGATGCAAGGCGGGGAGTCCAAGCACCACAGAGATGCACATGTATAAACATGGCGGGAGGGGCCAGCCCGGGCCACAGCTCTTCTTCTGCCCCTAACTTTTCAACTGTGACTCTTTCCTCTCAGCTGATCCTCTGTTGCTTGACCCGTCTGAATAATTTGTTTTACCTTTGCCATCCAGGACAGGCCCATATGCAGTGATAAACCCCGAGCATCATCTCACGCAAGCCTCATCGTAGGCAGGTACTATTATTATCCCCATTTTACAGATGAGTTCACTGAGGTTGGAGGCGATACTGAGAAGTCAGAGGTCATGCAGCTAGGAAGTCATTTGGACTCACATCTGACTCCAGAGCCCAAACTCTTAGTCATTGAGCAAAGGTTGTGTCCCCTCGTGTGCGTGTTGTGTGTGAGTGTGTGAGTGACGTGTGTGGCATGTGTGTGTCAGTGCACATGGTTCCACTGTTATTTATTTTCCTTCCTTCTGTCTTTCTCTTTCGAGTAACTACATTTTCTCTCCTCTTCTCTCGCCCCTTTGCTTCCCCCAGGGCTGCTGTTCCAGGTATGAAAGGACCACACCACTGGCGCTCACCTGTGCTTTCTCTAGGAAGACCTGACGCTGGCCTTGACTTGTGGCCTGGCTCCCGAGCTCTGGGGAGCAGGCCAGGGAGGGAGAGGGGGAGGGAGGGGGCGGGACTGTCTCTGGGACAGAACAGGAACGTGGGTTGGACTTGCTCCCGGACATTTGCTTAGTGCCCAGTGGAGCTCATGCCTTCCCGGTTCCTTCTGAAGCCCCGTCCCAGCACACCTCGGCTTTCTGGAATGTTGTTTCCTTTTCTCCCCCTTCTGTTTCTTCTCCTCCTTTTGCCCTGGTGCTAAGGGTGAGGGTACCTCGTGCCTTCGAAAGCAGGTACTTCTATTTATAGCTTCCAGAAGATCCAACCCACACTTGCCTGTCAGTTAAAGCCTGTTGTGAAGCCTGGTGGGCTAAATTCATCCGTGGGCTGCCTGAGTGGCAGGCATGGGGGGAAGGATTCGGGTGATGGCTCTTACCTGTTCCAGGGTGCCCCCTGAGCCCGGGTTTCATCTTGGCTCCCTACCCTAAAGTATGAGCCTGCCTGTCGTGAAGAGAGCCACACGTCCGTGGCTTGTGCACAGGGAATCCTGTGGTAAACAAGCATGGGGTGCTACCAGGTCCATCCCCCCAAAAAGCAGGAAGGGACTGCAAAACAACTGTATAACAAGCCAGTTTATAATTCATGGGGACAAATGTGGAGACTTGGGGAGTTGGCATCCTCTAGGCTCCAGTGAGGAGCTCCCCAGGGAGACACACGTGCGCACACACACACACACACACACACACACACGCACTAACAGGACACACCAACACAGACACACTCCCACCCCACAGAGGGCCTGAGTGACCACCTCTCACCCACAGCGGCTTCAGTCTCCGCCTACCCCAGGGGTGGGCACCTACTCTCAGTATTCTTCTCCTCAGACTCTCCCCAGAGACAGGGGTAGCCATGTTGGTGGGGGGGAACCCCAGGACCTGGCTCATCATCTCCCTTCTACAGTTCTAGAAGCGCTGAGATTACTCCCGCTGTGCTAGCTTGGGAGAGCGGTTGCGAGCGACACTTGGGAGAACAGCAAAGCCAGCGTGGACCAAGGGTGGGTGCGAGCCCCAGTTCTCAAGCCCAGGTGCCTGGGGAAGGTCAGGGTGTGAGGGACAGGTTGAGACAGCACCTGAGAAACACCCACACTGCCAAGACAAGCATTTACACACCCACACACAGGCAGGTCCGTGAGTGCACACACATACACGCACACACACATGCACCGAGTGTGCCCACCCACACCTACCACACCAGGGCTGCCCACACCTCCTCAGACAGCCTTGCTCTCACGCACTCACCTACGCTCTCAGGTGCCTCCGCCACCTTCCACGGTCTAAGAACGTCCCCCAGTTTTCCCTCTACGAGCTGTCACCTCCACCCAGACGCACACATGTTGAATTCCACAGGCTCACGCACACACTTGTGCACGCACACCCTTCTCGCAAGCCATATTTGGGGAAAAAAAGAAAGCCACAGGCGCCAGCAGGCACCTGTGCTACCTCCACACAAGGCACACAGCCCACACGTCGGCTTGCACACACACACACACACACACACACACACACACTCACACACACGTCCACCCCCGCCCAGATCCCGGTAGTCTCTCTCAAATCTTCTCCAGGCTCTGAGAGCCAGACTTTGAAAATCTGTTTTGTCCCTAGCCACACTCTGCCAGCCCCGGTCCTCCACATGCCAACAGGTTTGCACACCTACATGGGTCTGCGCAGACAGTGGCTTCTGCCCACACTCTCCACCTACCTACCCCTTTCTGCTCTGGAGTTGCCCCCTCCCCCCCAGAAACCCTTCAGTTGCATGAACTCCCTCCCTCACCATGTCCTCCCACACACATGACAAGGATATGTCCACCCCATAAATACACTGCCTCGCACTGCCCCCACCCCCAGAACCCAGAGGCTACTCAGAGAAGTGAGCCCCCCACACACGTAGCTCACGTGTACAAGAAACATATGTCCCTAAACAGGCCACCCAGCCATGGAAACCCACACAAGAGCAGAAGTGCGTGCATACAGAACTATCTACGCAAGCAAACCTCCAGTCTCCTCGCAAGCATGCCTACGTGTCGTACACACTGATACCCCTTGCCAAAGCCCCTCCAGAAAAGCCACCCGCTGGCCAGGGGGGAATTCGTCCCCCACCCTGCTGTCCCCATTGGCATCGCTGACTGCAGCAGTATGGTCACGGGGTGACTGACTGTGGTGCCCCCGGGGACTGGATCCAGCTGTTAGTCCCTTTGCCAAGGCCCTGGGGGACAAGGGACAAGGTCGTTGGCCCTGGTGATCCAGGTGGGCCCCGGGGGTGGAGGCAGGCCCCTGGTGCCCTCAGCCCCTAGCCCCCTTGCCACCTGAGTCACTCTCTGAATTGACAGCGGGATGCTCTGGGGAGGAAGCACACTCACCTGGCTCCACCGGGCTCTGCAGAGGAAGACCTGGAAGGGAGGGAAGGGAGAGACCTCTGTGCGGATGTGCCCTCCCCAGGGAGAGGGGCAGCGGCGACGCCTGGGTCACAGGCAGCGGCGCTCGCTCGCTCCTCTTGCTCCTCTAGAGGCTGCCCCAGAGGCTTCTTCCATGCCCCGCAGGCAGCTCCTGCCTGGCTCTGCAGCGCACAGCCGCTGCCCCCCGGAGAGGCGATGTTCCCAGCCGAGCGCAAGGAGAGGCAAGAGCGAAATCAAAGCAGCGTGGAGGAGAGAGAGAGAGAGAGAGAGAGAGAGAGAGAGAGAGAGGCAGAGAAGGCGAGAAAGAACGAGAGAGCCAGACCGAATCTGGCTCCACCAATGGGATCAGTGGCTGCCCAGCGTCAGGTGACAATAAGCTCGCTTAGTCCCTGCTCGCCTGGGCTGGTGGGAGGGGAAAGGGCAGAGGGTCTCCCAGGAAGCTCCGCTGATGTCCTCAGAGACAGCGGCAGTGGCTGCCACTTTTCCCCCGTTCTTCCAGGACAAGCTGCCCTCAGAAGTCCCTCCAACACACCTCGACTTGGAAATCTCTCACTTAAATGCAGCCCCCAAACTTTAGGATGCTGGGACAGGGGTGGGGCTGAGCCCAGAGGCTTGGGAGCCCCTAGACAAGGATTCTGACGGGGGAGGGGGGAAGCTGTGACAGGAAAGGGTCCAGATGGGGTATGGGGGTTCCGTCCTCAGTCTGGGTTCTCTCCTCGGGGACTCTGGCTGATCTATGGCTCCATTTTCTTACCAATACTATCAAAATATATTAGACCCGCAGACGATCTCTGATCATCTAGGGAGAGTACTCTGGCTGCTCAGGTGTCCCCAGGGAAAGGAATGAGAGAGAGAGAGAGAGAGAGAGAGAAGTTGTGGGGCAGCGAAGGGTGTGCAGAGGCAAGAAAGTGGGGGTGGGAAGAACACACAGAGAGCTTGGAATGTTCTCATCCCAACCAACCATCTGGGCTAGGGAGAATACTATCTGCTCTCTTCTTGACAGGAGGCTTTTCTACCACCAAATGAAACCCCCAGGGATGCCACTGTGAAGAGCACTCAAGGAAATTTGAATCAAACAATAAACAGTGACAAAGACCATGCACGGTGTGGAGAAGCATGGGCTTTATGGTCAGCTATGGTTAAAAATTCCTGCTCTATCACTTTCTAGCTGGGTGATCTCGGACAAGTTACTCAGCCTCTCAGAGCTTCGATTTCTTCATCTGTCGAGTGAGATAATAAATACTGGATGAGAAATTATGTAAATCACTCAGCTGTGGGCCTGGTACACAAGAAGGGCCCAGTGACCTATCAGAACTATTGTCAGAATAGTTCAGACAGAACTATTCGGAACTGTTGTCATTGTCTGTCTGCCCGCAGGGCGCCCATGGTCTTTGGGTGGGGGGGAGTGGACATAAAGAATAAGAAATGTACAGCTAAATTGCAGGGTACAGATAAGGATTAAGAGAAGGAGGAGTCAGAACCAGCTTGAGTCCAGGCAGAGCTCAGCCAAGAGGGGACCGTCGAAGCAGGAGCATGGTAGAGGGTGGGGAGGACTTGGTGCAGGAGCCGAGGACGGACCCCTCAGCTCCTGGCCGAGGGCTCAGAGTGCCATAGAAGGCATGAACTGAGCTTAGGGGATACTCACTGAGAGGGACTTGGAGGCTGCAGACATCAGCAGGCAGCAAAGTTTAGAGGAGGTGACAGTGGACAGAACGTGAAATTTTTACAGGAAGCAAAGACAAGCAGAAGCCAATCCTTCCCTGAGTGGGTGTGGAGAATCCAAGCAAGTCTGGTCAGATCCTGAACCACAGAATGCAGTGTGGTGCGGTACACTGAGACGGGATTAAGCACTCCCTCAGCCAAACATCCGTAGGTCCCACCCCTCGCACACCTACATTGAAATGTCGCAATCCCAAAGGGATGCAAAACATAATCTCATGGTTATGGCCAGCGCCAGACATCTGGACCCAAACCTGGCCCCACAACTACCTTGAGGGGTGATGTGAGGAAAAGTCAGGTTCTCTGCGACTCGGTCCCGCCCCTTAAAAGGAAGACGTGTCCTAGCACACCTCTGCCTCCCACCTTCCCAGGGTGACACGCAGTGTGCGCATGAGATCATGTGTCCCAAGGGCGAACAGTAGCCATCTGAATGCGCTTCTGTGGAGCTCTGAGACAGCCTCGGGGGAAGCCACAGACCCCGTCAGGGCTTCTGCTGCTTCCTGCCTCTGAGGACTTCTCCTCAGATCACATGAGAGAACACATGGTAAGGAGAGAGCTTAACAACCCAAATAGAACCAACTCTGTATGAAACCAGACAACCGCCAAGATGCCCTTCTGCTGCATTTTTATTTTTAATAGCTTTTTATTACACAAGGAATCCATGATCACTATAAAAAGATGAGAAATTGTGATTCTAAAATTGAAGAGAGAATTAAAATCATTCATTTCCCCATCGTTCAGATATCTATTTTATTAACAAGAATAGAAAGTGTATTGTTTTATAGCCTGCCTTTTTCACTTACCGATACCTTTTCTGTTTATTACATAGTCTTTCTACAGTATTGTTTTAAATTGCTGTGTAAGTTCTGTTGTCAGGTCACATACCAATCCCCTACTCTACTATGATTATTTTACTTTTTCTCTGTTCTAAACAACACTGCAAGGAACATTTTTACAGCAAAACTCTGCCTACATCTTAATTATATCTCCAATAAAATATTCAAGGGTATAGACCTTATTTGGATACTGACTTTAACTGTTAAAAAAAAAAAAAACCTGTGTGATAATTGGGCAATTTGAATACTAAAGGACTATTTGATAGTATTTAAGAATGATCCTCTGATAATGATATTTTACGATTATTTTTAAAAAGAATATCCTGGGATGCCTGGGTGGTTCAGTCGGTTGGGCGATGGCCTTCAGCTCAGGTCATGATCCTGGAGTCCCAGGATGGAGCCCTACATCGGGCTCCCTGCTCGGCAGGGAGTCTGCATCTCCCTCTGACCCTCTCTGCTCTCGTGCTCTCTTATTCTCTCTCAAATAAATAAAAAAAAATTAAAAAGAATATCCTTCAGAGATACATACTATAATATTTATGGGTGAATGACACGGTATCTATGACCTATTTAAAAATAATCTGGAGGGGCATAAGATGGACAGGTGAAATAAGATTGACGTGGGTAGATAATTGTTCGGGCTAGATACTTGGAGATCCAATAAGCTATTCTCTGCACTTTTGTTCATATTTGGAAGTTTCCATATTTAATATTATATCCAGGGTATGATTACAATAATAACAAAACTATTTTTATTATTATTATTAATTTTATAATTTTATTATTAAGCACCAAGACCCTAGGCATGGGATTCTCAGCACAGCCTTGAGAGATGGACCTATCAACCTTCTCTTAATAGCATTGGTGGTGGGAAAAAAATTATGAGACTCAGCCCATAAGAGGTAAAACTGAATTCAAATTCAAGTCTGAGTACAAGGGTTGGGTTCTTCATGTAGAATGACATAGAGCAAATATAGAGTGTGAGACAATAGATAGAGGCTGTAAACGAAAAAGACCTCGAGTCTCTCAATATTGCCTGTGAATTTTATAGACTCAAAACGTTTATGTGTATTTCCCCATGGTTAAGCTACGCGTGGGGATCTCAAGGGCCAATGAATGCAGACACAACTAGACAGCTCATAAAAGCCACTTTGTTCATTTACAGTGTGTTGGCAATGACAGGAGTGGGCAGTGACATAGAGTAAGAACTGTGTACATTTCTCAATGCTTATTTGCTTTACCGTTTTGAAATTATATTAGACCTCTTACAACCTTCATTACTACTTTGAACTTTTCAAGTTTTTTTTTTTTAGCTGTTTCTTACTTAAATATTCAACGACTTTAAGACAGGAAAAATGCTGAATTATATTTAAGCACCCTGAAAAGCTATAGAAGAAACACTAATGAAACGTTGGAAGGGCAAAGGGAAACTTCGAGGGACAAAGACCAAGAACAATGAAGAAAGAATCACTGAAAAGTGGAAGGATCGATAGGATGAATCCACAGGACTAGAATAGACACTGAGCTGTACTCGAGAGGGAAGATCACAATGTAGAAGCTATGGGATATCACTGGGCACTTCCTGGCAAGATATCAGGGACAAGACTTCAGTGCAGCGGATACAGAGACTGCCGTCATGCTGCAAAGCCTTCCCTCCACTCACTCAGCATTTACTTACTTACTAAGTGCATTTAAGCAACTTGCATACAGAGAAGCTATAGAGAAGACATATGGACGTGCAATGCAAGGATGGCTTTTACATCACTGGTGCTACTTGTATAATCCACCTGGAAACAATCCACCCTTTTTATTCTCTCATGCACATCCGGATTTGCTACTTGGTCTCAACACAACCTGGAATTCATTCGTTCATTCAACAAAAATTTATTGGGTGCTTACTCTGTGTTGGGTATTGTTTCAGGCAGTGAGGATACTGCAGTGGAGGAGGAAAATAAGTCCCTACTCTTACGGGGCTTACTTTCTGGTGAGGAGAAGACGGAAAGAGAAATAAACTCTAGAGTCTATTAGGTGATAGTGCTGTAGAGAAAAAGAAGTCAGTAAATAGGGATAGGGAATGTCATGGGGGAGGTTACAATTTTTAGTAACACCATCAGAGAAGGCCTCCTTGAAAAAAGTGACTTCGAGATAAAAAAAAAACATAAAAAAACAAAACAAAACAAAACAAAACACCTGATTGAAGAGAGCCAGAGAGCCATGCAGAATTTCATGGGGGAAGGGCCTTCCAGGTAGCAAGTGCAGAGGCCCTAAAGAAGAAGCATGCCAGATTGTTCCGGATACAGCAAGGGACCAGTGCCGCTGCAGCGGAGTGAGTGGCAGGCGTGTGGAAGGAGTTAAGGACAGAGACGGTGGGTAGAGGGACAGATTACGTAGGACTGTGTGGACCAGTCTAAATTCTCTGGTCTTTACTCTGAAATGGGAAGCCTCTGGGAAGTCGAGAGCAGAGATGTGACCTGATGTGAAATATGTTAGTTATGCCATGTTGCAACTAAACGGGACCCAGGTGGAAGCGGGGAGGCAGTTAGGAGGTTAGTAAAATAATCAAAACCAAAAAAAAAAAAAAAAAATGATGGTGGCCAGGCCCAGGGTGGCATATCAGTGAATGTGGTAAGAAGTGGTAAGGCTCTGGATGTATCTGGAAAAGCTGATGTATTGGATCTGTCACATGAGAAAGAGACAAGAATGAAGAATAACTGCAGAATTTTTTGACCTGAGGGGTGGCTGGGTGGCTCAGTCGTTAGCTCATGATCCCACGGTCCTGGGGTCGACCCCCAAATCTGGCTCCCAGCTCGGCAAGAAGCCTGGTTCTTCCTCTCCCACTCTCCCTGCTTGTGATCTCTCTCTCGCTGTCAAATAAATAAATAAAATCCTTAAAAAAAAATTTTTTTTTATTTGAACGCCCTGAGGGATGCCACGTACTAAGATGGGGGAACATTTCAAAGTAGTTTGAGGAAGGAGATCAAAAGTTTGGATGTGGATATAGGTTTGAGATGCCTTGTAGACATCCAAGTGGAAGGGGGTATAGGCAGAAATACACATCTGGTGTTCAGAGAGGTCCATACTGAGATAAGAACCGAGGAGTCAAGAGCATTCAGCATGAGGTCTGAAGCCCAGAAACTGAAAAGGGCCAAAGGAGTAAGTATAGAGAAAAAAGGGAAGAGTTCTGAGGACTGAATCCTAGGGCTCTCCAATGTTTTGAGGTCAAGGAGATGAGGAGGAACCAGCAAATAATGGCCTGCAAAATGATGCAAACAAATCAGGAGAAATTACTCAGAGAGAGCATGTAATGACTCGAGCTTGGATAGTATTTTCATACCATACATTCCTTTTCTTCTACTGATACATATTCAAAACAGTTCCTTATTCATTTAGTATTCCCAATGCCCAACAAGAGTTCACAGAAACAGTCTTTTGACAGAATCTGTTTACACCTTCTGAATTCTGCATTTAGAACCGAAAAAAAAAATCCTATATTTGCTCTTGAGTTTGATTATTAATTTCATTAATCAATGAGACAACAATGAGATTTTCACCTTTACTATGAAATATGTAGAAATAAAATGTTATTACTGACAATTAAGATCCGCTAGAATCACAGATGTGATGACATGGGGTTTAGCTGTTAAGGATTTACAAGTTTCTTTCAAGGCTAGATAAAAGAATATACACTGGAAGAAAACAGAGAGGGAGGTGTTAGAGCAAGTAAAGAAAGAAAAGAGAACGGTGTGGGGCATCTAGGTGGCTCAGTCGGATAAGCCTCTGACTCTTGATTTCAGGTCAGGTCATGATCAGGTCATGTAATTGAGCCCTGTGCCAAGCTCTGCCCTTAGCAGGGAGTCTGCTGGACATTCTCTCTCTCCTTCCCCCACCTCACCTCCCCGCCCCCAGGTGGGTGAATATTCTCTCTCTCTCTCTTAAAAAAAAAAAAAAAAAGGAGAATGGTGCCAAAAGTATATTAGTCTAATTAGAGGGGAACAGTGGAGAATATTCTTTTTTTTTTTTTAAGTTTTTATTTATTTATTTGACAGAGAGAGAGAGAGAGATCACAAGTAGGCAGAGACGCAGGCAGAGAGAGGGGGAAGCAGGCTCCCCGCTGAGCAGAGAGCCCGATGTGGGGCTCGATCCCTGGACCCTGAGATCATGACCTGAGCCGAAGGCACGGAGCCTTAACCCACGGAGCCACCCAGGCGCCCCCACTGGAGAATTTTTTTTTTTTTTTTAAGATTTTATTTATTTGACAGAGAGAAACACAGCGAGAGAGGGAACACAGCAGAGGGAATGGTAGCGGGAGAAGCAGGCTTCCTGCTGAGCAGGGAGCCCGATGCGGGGCTCGATCCCAGGACCCCGGGATCATGACCTAAGCCGAAGGCAGACGCCCAACGACTGAGCCACCCAGGTGCCCCAAAGCTAGAAGTCTTGATTTAAGTCTTCTCTCCTTTTGTCCTGTTGGGGTGAAAATTTTGCAGAAATCCAATCAGCAATGCAGGAAGGAAATTGGTTTCCTGGTTAACAGGAAACTGGTTAAAGAAATTATGGTGCAAGACAACAACTGGAGTACTATTTAGCCATTAAAAATTATAATTTAAAAGAATATTCAAGGGGCGCCTGGGTGGCTCAGTCGTTAAGCGTCTGCCTTC
>CM053604.1:135125847-135142580 GCA_028646535.1 Procyon lotor | reverse complement strand
AAAAAAAAAAAAAATTAAAAAAAAGATTTTATTTATTTATTTGACAGAGAGACACAGCAAGAGAGGGAACACCAGCAGGGGGATTGGAAGAGGGAGAAGCAGGCTTCCTGCTGAGCAGAGAGCCTGATGCGGGGCTCCATCCCAGGACCCTAGGATCAGGACCTAAGCCAAAGGTAGACACTTAACAACTGAGCCACCCAGGGGCCCCCCAGTGTTGGAACTCTTATTAAACAGTGAGGGGTCAAGGACGCTTATATGACATACTTCGCTGGGGATTATTCTGTCTCCTAACCAGAGAGTTAGGAAGAGCCACTTATGGATTTGGCTGTAGCTTCATTTGTTTGTGTTTGCTCCAAATGCTTTCTTGTGGTCTTGTATTCCAGGTTTCCTCCGTTTTGTGGTATCAGTGTAATAAGATGGTTAGTTTACTGAAGAGAGTGTAAAAAGCATTATAGGGAATTGAAAGCAGTAACTAAGTAACCCTTGCAGATTTTCAAGCCTGCCTTTTCCAGGCATCTTAAGTATCCTAAGAAAGACATCACATAGTCAGGACCAGCTCTAGATAATTTTTACGATATCATATTCTGTATCTGTGTAAAGAAGCCCTGAACCCAAAGGTTCAAGGACCTGTTTGGGGTTAAAATGTCTACCGTGGGCACCTGGGTGGCTCAGTGGGTTGAAGCCTCTGCCTTCAGCTCAGGTCATGATTCCTGGGGTCCTGGGATGGAGCCCTACATCGGGCTCTCCGCTCAGCGGGGAGCCTGCTTCCCTCTCTCTCTCTCTCTCTGCCTGCCTCTCTGCCTGCTTGTAATCTTTCTCTCTCTGTCAGATAAATAAATAAGATCTTTAAAAAAATAAATAAAATATCTACTGTCTTTGTTTCAGTCCTCTTCTGCCTTAATGGTCCCATGCCTTTGCAGGCTCTTAGACTGCCCCCAGCTGGAGCCCCATCAAGGTGCCCTGAGAGTTTCAAAGCCTGTCTTATATGTACTTTATCTCCTCAAGGGGAAGATACAGATGGTTGTTTGCATCATCATGGGCACACGTGACGATCTCTATGGGGCCATTAAAAAGCTGTGCTGTGTGCAGGCTCCTGTGCCCTCACAGGTGAGTAGGAGCTGGGCAGGAGGCACAGATGGAAACTCTAGCCTCCCTTGAGGCTTTGAAAAGAGGGATACAGGTGTTCAAAAAGACTGAATTAACTATTAGAAGCCATCGTGTGTAACCCTTCTGGTGGAACATTCCCCTTATTAGAGTAACCTGGTTCAAAGCAGATGCTTTTTGTAAATGCTGCCTTCATGTTCCCAAATGAGTTACTCTTGCTGGCTCAGTGGGTGAGCTGCTGGGTGGTTTCACATGACTGGGTTCTGAGAGTATAGGTTGTACTCTGAAAGAGGAAAGCTGTTTTTCCTAAGTAGGCTTAAAAAAAATTACTCTCTTTGAGATTCTTTTGAAAGTTTTTTGGTGGTTTTTTTGTTTTGTTTTGTTTTGATTTGTGTTTGTGAGGTGTGTGTATGTGTGAGTGCATGCCTGTCTAGAAACCCTAGAATTAGAACTAGTCGCGCAAAGTGTATTAGCTGCTAACTGGGGTTTCTTAAACAAATGTACTGTTTACTTCAGGCTTGTTTACATCATCTGACAAGCTGATAGTGTCCTCTTTCCCCACACCCCTTTGTTATAGGTTATCAATGTCCGAACCATTGGTCAGCCAACCAGGCTTCGGAGTGTGGCCCAGAAAATTTTACTTCAGATTAATTGTAAATTGGGTGGTGAGCTCTGGGGAGTGGATATTCCTCTGGTGAGTGATGCAGAGATGTGTCTTCCTTCAATTTAGCTCTCCAGAGACTCCTACCTAGTTGTTTTCCTGGTTTTCCTCATAGACTTATCTTTAGTCTCCATTCTTAGTGGTCTAAATGGCCTGATTTTGTGTAGCACACAGGCTGAGAATGGTTTTTATAACTTTAAACAGTTGAAACCAATAAAAATAAGACCGATATTTCCTGGCACATGAAAATTATTTAAAGATCCATTTTCAGTATCTTTAAGTGCAGTTATGTTGGCATACAGTCATATTTATTTACAGACTAGCTATGGCTGCTCTTGTGCTGTAATGAAGGTGGAACTGAAGAGTTCCTGCAGAGACTGTGTGGCTCATAGAGCCCAATGGTATTTACTGTTTAGTCCTTTACGGAAGAAGTGTGCTGATCCTGTTCTAGATCTCTGACTCGTTCATAGTTTTTTAAAAAATGTCAGGTTTGATGTCCGTCTTTCTCTTCTTTTCCCAGAACTTATTTTCATTTGTTGCTTTTGGGGTTCAGATAACAAAAAGACGGGATGATGGATTTCTTATTGTTTTGGGTCTGTTTTTGTTTTCTAACCCAGAAACAATTAATGGTGATTGGGATGGATGTTTACCATGATCCTAGCCGAGGCATGCGCTCCGTGGTTGGCTTCGTTGCAAGCATAAATCTGTAAGTACTACTTATAGTGCCCTTTTGTTTGGTTACCTCATTTTGATCCCAGTCTTACTATAAATCCAGTGAATACTTTTTAAAATATTTTGTATTATAGTAAAAGTATACTTTACAAAAGTACACTAAACTTTTTCCTGCTTTATCTTCCTATTAATTTATTCAGTCTATATATCAGACTTGCCAGATCTGTAAGTTTGTTCCCCGGGCTGTGGTGTAATCTTCAGAATGGGGGCTGTAACTTAGTGGTTTTTCTCCCCCAGGAATGAGGGATTTTTTGTTTGTTTGTTGTGATTGTAAAAACAAGGCATGCTCATGCAGATAACTGCAGAAATTTAGAAAGTGAAAGTTCCTCATGGGCCATCTTTTATTAACTGCCACTATAGGTTTGATGTATATATACTTTTAGATTCTCATTTATGTGCATAGTTAACACATATAGGTGGTGTATATATGTGTATGAAACAGCATATTATTATGTATACTATTCCTTAGCTTGTTTTATGTACCTAAATTATATATTGCTGACATTTTGTCATATCCATACAAATAAATCTCAACCAATTCTTCTTAACTGCTGCATGGAATTTATTGTGTGCTAGAGCACTATTTAACTAGTTCTCTGTTGGTGGATATCTAGGTGGTTTAATTTTTTCAGCTAGAAGCAGTTTTGTAGCAAATACCACAATTATGCCTATATTTTTACATTCTATATGTGGCATATATATATGCATATATATATATGTATCTTTCTCCATATTGCCATGTGTTTTTACCTGTAACATAAATGCATTTACTAGGTACTTGTTGTATTGGTGCATAGAGGAGCCTGTAAACTGACATTCAGAATGTGGGCCTTCTTCTGTGAGTGTGTGTTCATCTCTCTGTCTCTCTCTTACTGCCTCCTCCCCAGCACTCTCACAAAATGGTATTCACGAGTGGTATTCCAGATGCCTCATCAGGAGATTGTGGATAGCCTGAAGCTGTGCCTGGTGGGCTCCTTAAAAAAGTTTTATGAGGTGAGGAGAACAGAAATTTTATTTTATTTTATTTGAAGATTTTATTTATTTATTTGACAGAGAGAGAGGGAGGGAGAGTGAGCACAAGCAGGAGGAGTGGTAGGGAGAAGAAGCAGCCCCCGCTGCCGCTGAGTAGGACCCTGGGATCATGACCTGAGCTGAAGGTAGACTCTTACCGACTGAGCCACCCAGGTGTCCCAGAACAGAAATTTTAAAGTTTCAGAGTTTTTAAGGACCAACTATCTTAAAGGACCACTTTAAGAGGAAATCTGATTTAGTGGGAGGAGTCCCAAGTTGAAGCTATCTCTTAAACAGACTGAAAATTAGCCAGACAGCTCAAAGGGACTGCTTTCAGGCTTCTACTTATACAAAAGATAAATACTTTGGTTTTGTTTAGTAAGTAATGATGATTCACAGGTTGTCAGCTAGATGTCTGTAGTCATAATCTTCATGCCTTTATCAGGGAAATGGGGGTAAATTTCAGCAATTAAAGTAGCTTATGAATTTACTCAGCTTTTTATGGCTATTACTAGGCACTTTTCATTTTGGTTCAAGATAAATGCCTCCCTGTAAATCACCCCTAGAACTCCCAGGAATGCTAACCGTGGAGAATTACTGTCATTAAACTGATATTGGGTCTGGACAATGAGCAAGCAAAGTACTGGGTTTTACCTTGGCCAGTACATCAAAGGAAGTGCTGATAAGTGGTTTTCATGTCTTAGGGTCAGAGTTAGCCCTTTGCATGGAGATTAACAGCAAGAAATTTAATAATTTCACATGATTACAGTCAGTCACTAGAATCCACCTTGTTTCTTTTTAATGTTTCCTACACTGTCTTTCAAATAGTTTAATATTCTTTCAGTATTTGTTATCATGTTAAAAAAAAAAGTTGAATTTGTCTCTAAGGAGTTATACACACGCGCACGCGCGCACACACACACACACACACACACAATTTTGTCACCAAGTCCTTACCATACCTTTCTTTTTCTTATTGTTGGTGCTGTTGTTTCCCTTCAAGCTCTTCTGTTAGGCCCTAGATTTTCAAAGATTGCTTTGAAGCCTTTTCCATTCCCCCTCCCCCACTGCTCCATCCCTTAGACTTATTTCTTTATGTTCCTTCCTCTTCCAAGGCCCCTTGTTTACTCTCTGTGTAGTGGCCATTACATTTTGCTTTGCATTAGTTAATTGTATCCTTATTTATCTTTGGGCTGTAAATTACTTGAGCACCACTTGATTATTGATGGCCATGTACCAGATTTACTCTAAAACTTAGTGACATGCAGTGAGCATTTATGATTCTAAAGTCATGAAGTTGGGTAGGGTGCAGTGGGCTCTGATGCTTCTTCACATGGTCTTCCCACATGAGCTAGTTTGGGCTTCCTCACAGCCTGGTGACACATGGTTGAAGGCATGAGCATTCCAAGAAACTAGAGCCAGGTGGAAGTCGTGTTGCCTTTATACCGTAGCCTTGAAAGTCATGCAGTATTACTCTCACTGCATTCCATTTGTCCAGTAGTCTCATTATGAATATGCCTAATATTTGGAGGAGCCAGTGTGGGGATGGGATAGATTTAAATAATAGATCTGCCTGTAAAGCTGTTACATATGTTTTCATTTGTTTGTACTAATTTAATTACATTTCCCCCCTCGATTTGCTACTGTTTATTCCTTATAATAAATCTGTGCAGAACTCCTGAGCATATGATTTAGTTGGTGGTTAACTAATCCGGTTCTTTCTCAGGC
This sequence comes from Procyon lotor, assembly GCA_028646535.1. NCBI lineage: Eukaryota > Metazoa > Chordata > Mammalia > Carnivora > Procyonidae > Procyon > Procyon lotor. Next base: position 135,137,344 of record CM053604.1, on the reverse strand, counting down.
CATTCATTCTTCCATCAATATTACATCCTGAAGCAGCGTCCAGTTTCCCAATATATTTGACTATTAACATCAGTATTATTTTAAGACTTGTTTAAGTAACAGAACTGATTCTTAACCAACAAAATTATTGTCCCATTACATTGCAGTATGGTAGTAAATATAACCTGAAATATGAATCAAAAGATACTGAGGTATTACTAGAGTTCCACTCAGGCATGAGTAATTAGTCCAGTTCATTGTCATATTACATGACCAAAATATCTCTCAGGGCTATGCTATTTAAGTTTGCAGGCTTTCATTTGACGTTGTCAGGTTCTAAAAGCAAGAATAGTCTCAGCAATGTGGCTCTACTTTTTCAGGCACATGGTACACTTGAGCTACAGGCAATAATATTATTTCTTGTTTTAAGCCTGTTTTGAGATACCAATGAATGCAATACTGGATTTCCCTCATTGCATAACCGTTGATTCATTCCTTTATCCTCAGCTACTACTCTTCCTCTTTCCATTTATACCCTTACTTTTCTGCCTTTGGAAGGAATGTTAGGTTTGGCCCCTGTGCTGGTGTAGGTTGCCGATAGCAATGCTAGTCTGGTAGATGCTTTCCCCCTTAGTCCACTCCCATTCATATAGGGAAGAGCTACATAGGTACAGAATTAATGAGCTCTCTTGACCACTAGGCAGTTTAGCTGCATTTCCTGTGAACCTCAATTTTGCTAGAGGGGTGAAAGCACAATCTACCCTATCGGGCCCTTAGGAATTTCATCATAAAGATTTAAAAGTGTAGTTACCATTTTTTGCTTAGAAGTTGTTATAGGTTGAATTATACCCCCCGTCACACACACAAAAAGTTATTGACATTTTAACCTACAGTACTAGTGAATGTGACTATATTTGGAAATAGAGCCTTTGCAGATGCTGGAGTTAAGATGAGGTCATTAGAGTGCACCCTAATCCAGTATGACTTTGTCTTTATGAAAGGGGGAGATTTGAACACAGAGGCAGACACACATAGAGGAAAGATGATGTGAAGACACAGGGAGATTGCCATCCATAAGCCAAGGAACACGTGAAGCCACCAGAGGCTAGGAAGGAGTCATGGAACAGATTGTCCCTCATAGCCCTCAGAATGAACCAACCCTGCCAATATCCTGACCTCAGACTTCTAGCCTCCAGCCCTGTGAAGCAATACATATCTGTTGTTGAAGCCACTGGTTAGTGGTACTTTGTTATGGCAGCCCTAGAGAATGTATACACCATTCATCTCAGCTCTGGCACCTGCAGTTGCAGCTCTGGTCTGAGAGCTAGTAGGAAAAAAGAGTGGAGAAGTCACGTGGAGAAAACAAAAAAGTACTGTTATACCAGCATCCTTCTCCACCCTACCTTCTCTGGATCCCCCAGAGAAGCAGTCCCTTTGAGCTGTCTGCTTTGAGCTGTCTCTGGATCCCCCAGAAAAGGGGAGAGACATTCTGTGGGCCAGGCCCTGCTCATGTTGAGTGTCCGCACACACTTGTGAAAGCATGCAAGTCAACCCTTCATGCCTTTATTCCCTGCATTTTAGATTTAAAAAAAAAGGTTTAATTGTCCATTCTATTCTCTAACAAACTATTACTCTGTGGATGAAAATGTGTTCTCTGGCCTGAGGAAATGTGAGTTGTCAGTCCAAATTGGTACAGTATCTTCTGGTTTAGATCTTTTTTAAGTGTTTTGAGCATTTATATCTACCAGCAGATATGCATAGCCCAGTCCACAATAGATGTCTGTTTATGTCAGGAAGTATTTCTTGCCTCCTGGAGCTACTAGGGTAGTCTAACTTGCCACCTATATGCCGGGCCTTCCCCTCAGTGAATCTGTCCCAGAGCCATCTGCATTCTCTATTATCTCCTCTTTTCAGGCAGAACAATTCTTGTTGGCATTTTGCACTTGAGAGCAAGAGAAATGCAAGATTGCATTTGAATGCAAGGGAAATGTCTAGATTCAACCCATTTCTGCATTGCTGCAGCCTCCAATGTCCATTCATTTCATGGATCTAGGTGTTACCTCAAGCAAGCACACCAAAATATCTACTTGCTAGTTCTCATGTCTTTTTGATTCTGGAAGGAGATAATTATTCCCCATTCACCCTTCACTCTACTTACTGGTACTGTCTACTCTGCTTTTCTTTCTTTCTTTCTTTTTTTTTTTTAAGGTTTTAATTATTTATTTGACAGAGAGATCACAAGTAGGCAGAGAGAGAGGGGGAAGCAGGCTCCCCACTGAGCAGAGAGCGGGATGTGGGGCTCGATCCCAGGACCCTGAGATCATGACCTGAGCTGAAGGCAGAGGCTTTAACCCACTGAGCCACCCAGGCGCCCCTACTTTGCTTTTCTGTCTCTATGGATTTCCTGATTTTAGATACATTATATAGAAGCAATCATAAAAATGTGACCTTTTGTATGTGGCTTTTTTTGTTGAGCATGTTTTCAGGGCTCACGCAAGTTGTAGCATATATCACTACTTTGTTCTTTTTTATGGATGAATAATATTCCATTGTGTGTGTATTCTGCAATTAGTTTATCCATCCATTATTGATGGACAGTTGGACTTGTTCCTACCTTTTGACTATTGTGAATACTGCTGTAAATATGCTTATATATGTATTCATTTGAGTACCAATTTGCGTTTCTTTTTGCACTAGGAGTCAAATTGTTGGGCCATAAGGTAATTCTGTGTTTAACTTTTTGAGGAACCAGCAAACTATTTTCCATAGTGGCTATACCATTTTCATTCCTACCAGCAATGTACAGAGGTTCCAGTTTCCCCAAACCTTACCAAGACTTTGTTTTCCATTTTTAATTTTAGCCACTGTGAAGTGGTATCTCATTGTGGTTTTAACTTGCATTTTCTTAATAACCAACGATACTGAACATCTTTTCATGTGCTTATTGTCCACTTGTATATCTTCTTTGAAGAAGTCCTTTCAGATCTTTTCCCCATTTTTTGAAGATTTATATTTATTTATTTGAGAGAGGGACAGAGAGCCTGAGCATGGTGAGGGGGAGAGAAAGGGAGAAGCAGACTCCCTGCTGAGCAGGAAGCCCGATGCAGGGCTCGATCCCAGGACCCCGGGATCATGACCTGAGCTGAAGGCAGACGCTTAGCTGACTGAGCCACCCAGGTGCCCCCTTTACCCATTTTTTTTTTTTTTTTTAATTTTATTTATTTGACAGAGAAACAGCGAGAGGGGGAACACAGGCAGAGGGAATGGTAGCGGGAGAAGCAGGCTCCCTGCCAAGCAAGGAGCCCGATGCGGGGCTCGATCCCATCCCTGGGATCGTGACCTGAGCTGAAGGCAGACGCTTAACGACTGAGCCACCCAGGCGCCCCCCCTTTACCCATTTTTAAATTATTTGTCTTTTTGTTGTTGAATTGTAAAGTTTTTTTTACATAGTTTGGATACAGAATGCTTGTTAGAGAAATGATTTGCAAATATTTTGTCCCATTCGGTAGAGTGCCTTCACCTTCTTGATAATGTTAATTTGATGCATAAAAATCTTAAATTTTTATGAAGTCTTCATTTATCTGTTCTTTTGTCCATATATGTCTGTCATTCTTAATGTCAATACAAAACTGTTTTGATTACTGTTTCTTTTTATAGTTAGTTTTGAAATCTGAACGTGTGAGTCTTCCAGGTTTGTTTTCTTTTTCGAATATTGTTTTAGCTGTTTAGGGCCTCTTAGAATTTCATACAAAATTTCCATTTCTGGGGGAAAAAAAAAAAAAGCCATTGGAATTTTGATAAGGATTGTATTGGATTTGTAGATTGCTTTACTGGTGTTGCCATCTTAATAATAGTCCTATAATGTATGGACAGAGGATATTTTTTCTATTTACGTAGATCTTCTTTAATTGATTTCAGCAACATTTTATAGTTTCCATGTACAAGTATTTACCTCCCTGATTAAATTTATTCCTAGGAATTTTATTGTTTTGATGCTGTTGTAAATGTAATTATTTTCTTAATTTTATTTTTGAATTGTCTATTGCTGGTGTACAGAAACATAACTGGTTTGAATGTATTAATCTTTAACCTTACCACTTTTTTGAGTTTGTTAGGTTTAGGGCTTTTTCTTTTTTCAAAAATTCTTGGATTTACGAGGTGCCTGGGTGGCTCAGTCGTTAAGCATCTGCCTTCCGCTCAGGTCATGATCCAGGGGTCGTGGGATTGAGCCCCACATCGGGCTCCCTGCTCCGCAGGAAGCCTGCTTCTCCCGCTTCCATTCCCTCTGCCTGTGTTCCCTCTCTCGCTGTGTTTCTCTCTGTCAAATAAATTTAAAAAATCTTGGATTTTATATTTATGAAATCAGGGCATCTCCAAATAAACAAATTATACTTCTTTCTTTCCAACTTGGATGTTTTTCTTTTTTCTTTCCTTTTTTTTTTTTTAAGATTTTATTTATTTATTTGACAGAGGGAGAGAGATCACAAGTAGGTAGAGAGGCAGGCAGAGAGAAAGGGGGAAGCAGGCTCCCTGTTGAGCAGAGAGCCCGATGTGGGGCTCCATCCCAGGACCCTGAGATCGTGACCTGAGCTGAAGGCAGAGGCTTTTTAACACATTGAGCCACTCAGATGCCCCACTTTTCTTTTTTCACAAGATTTTATTTATTTATTTGAGAGAATGCCCACATGAGCAGGGTAAGAGGCAGAGGGGAAGAGAGGGAAAGGGAGAGAATCCCAAGCAGACTCTGAGCCAAGCACAGAGCTCTATGCAGGGTTTTGTTCCATGACTGTGAGATCATGACCTGAGCCCAAACCAAGAGTCAGATGCTTAACTAACTGAGCCACCTAGGCACCCCTCCAATTTGGATGTCTGTCATTTATTTTTCTTGCACAATTGCTCTGGTTGGAATTTTCAGTACAACATTGATAGCAATGGTGAAAACAGGAAACCTATTTTATTCCTGATGTTTCTAGGGGAATAATTTTAAGTCTTTCACTATTGAGTATATATTAGCTGTGAGTTTTCCATAAATTTGCTGTCTCATGTGTATGAATTTTTTTTTTTTTTAATAAATAGATAAAATTATTTATTTGACAGAGAGACACAGTGAGAGAGGGAACACCAGCAGGGGGAGTGGGAGAGGGAGAAGCAGGCTTCCTGTTAAGCAGGGAGCCTGATGTGGGGCTCCATCCCAGGACACTGGGATCATGACCTGAGCGGAAGGCAGATGCTTTCTCATGTTAAGGAAGTTTGCTTCTATTCCCAATTTGATGAGCATTTTTCTCTCTCTTTTTTTTTTTGATGGGTGATGAACATTTTTATGTTGAAAGTTTGTTGGATTTTATCAAATGCTTTTTCTGCATATTAATTTATAAAGATCTTATCCACAGTAATACCAAATTAATTTCAGTAATGTACAAAAATTTTGTTCTTTTATAGTTTTATTCTCTTCCTTTTTTTGTGTGCTAATTCTGTATTAGGGTTCTCTAGAGAAGCAGAATCAGGAATGTGTTGTGTGTGCATGTGCACGGAGAAAGAGATTTATTTATTTTAAGGAATTGACTCACATAATTTATGGAGGCTGGCAAGTCCAAAATATCCACAGTGGGCCAGCAGGCTGAAGACCCAAGGAAAAATTGATGTTACAGATCAAATTTGAGTTTATCCTACTTTGTATTCCTTAGGCTTCTTGGATATTCAGTTAAAATTTTCACCAAGTTTGGTAATTTGGGGTCCACTATTTCTTCTGGTATTCTTTTTGACCCTTTCTCTCTCATCTGTCCTACTGAGACTCCAGTTATTTGTATTTGGTGTGTTTAATGGCATCTTACTGCCTCAGAGGCTCTGTTAATTTTTTTTTCTTTTTTCTTCTTCTTTTTCATAGTGGATAATCTCAATGGACCTATCTCCTAGTTCATGGATTATTTCTTCTGCCTGATCAAATCTACTGTTAAGCCCCTCTAGTGGAATTTGTTGTTCTAGTTATTATACTTTCTCACTTCAAAATTTCTATTTGGTTCTTGGTTATAACTTGTCTCTTTATTAATGGTCTATTTGGTGAGACATTTCCTATACTTGAGGTCTTTAGATGTGGTTTTCTTTAGTTTTGAACAGTATTTAAAATACTAGTTTTAAGTCATTGTTCAATAAAGCCATCAACTGGGTTCACGTCAGGCAGTTTCTATTGACTACATTTTTTCATGTGAATGGGCCATATTTTACTATTTCTTGACATGTCTCATAAGTTTTTATTGAAAACTAGACTTTTTTTTTTTTTTTAAAGATTTTATTTATTTACTTGTCAGAGAGAGCACAAGTAGGCAGAGAGGGAGGCAGAGGCAGAGGGAGAAGCGGGTTCCCTGCTGAGTAAGGAGCCGGACGTGGGACTCGATACCAGGACTCTGGGATCATGACCCAAGCCGAAGGCATCTGCTTAACCAACTGAGCCACCCAGGCGTCCCAAAACTAGACTTTTTTAATGTAACATGGCAGTTCTGCAAATTAAATCTCCATTCCCAGGAATTGTTATTCTTTGTTTGATAGTTTTCCTGGCCTGATTCTATAATCTCTGTAAACTAGATTATGTGTAGCATTGAAAATTTTTCCCCTTATTTAGCTTAGTGATCAGTTAATGACTGGACAGATATTTCTTTAAATGCCTTGAACTTGTTCTGCCCCTTCCAATGACTGCTACATTATTTGCAAAATTACCATAGTAGTGAGGCTGCACGTGACCCCTACTACAGAGAAAGGGAGATATGAGTAGAGCAAGTTTGTGAGAGTCAGCTGCATTTATTGAGTAAATGCTCCTCAGATGGTTGCAAACCTCTGGTTAGTATCCATAGTTCCAGAAAGTTTGATTTTGACTATTTTTGCAGTGTACTTGTTGCTTTTATGAAGGAGCAGATTTTTTAAGGTCCTTTCTTTTCCATTCAACTTCGTGAAGAGTACTTTTGACAGTCTTGCAGTTTTCCAGGTGGACAGTGATTAAGAGTCTAGAACTCACTGAGTATAGATGACATTAGGAAACCTCCAACATTTTGGCTTGGTGCCCTAAAGAGCTACATGGAAGGAATAAGGATGAGGGAGTGGTATATAAACCCTTAGAGCGAACTACAGCTCATCTTTGAATTATAACTATTCCTGAAATCAGATACAATGACCCAGAATGCTATTGTTCCCAAGTTTCTCATAGTGCTAACACTCGGACTCCTGGAAGAAACAACCTTTTTTTTTTTTTTTTTTTTTTAAAGATTTTATTTATTTATTTGACAGATCACAAGTAGGCAGAGAGGCAGGTGGGGGGTGAGGGGGGGCGGAGCAGGCTCCCCACCGAGCAGAGACCCCAACGCAGGGCTCGATCCCAGGACCCTGAGACCATGACCCAAGCCGAAGGCAGAGGCTTTAACCCACTGAGCCACCCAGACACCCCTGGGAGAAACAAACTTAAATCTTCTCTGTATTAAAACATCATTCTGGGCCTCACCTCATTTCTATTAACACTATTTATAAATGCTATGTTTGGCATACTATTTTTAGAAAGGAATTTATGTATATTATATATACACACATGTACATGTCTATACATGTGTGTGTATGGTTAGGTATAGTTACATACATATATATGCATATACATACATATATATATGGACATACATATATGCATATGTGTACATGTGTGCATATAAAATCTAATTGCATTTAATCAATGACTTAGTGAAGAAAAAAAATAAGAAAGCCAAGATACAAAAGGACAGAAACCCTCGGGCCGTATGCTAATTTTGAAAGTGGCAGCTAAAATATTGAAATGCTTTAGCACATTTGAAAACCTCTAAGTATCAAAAACAGGAGGCCAAGGCCCCCAAATCAGTGGTGGGCCTGAGTATACTTCCCACTCTTTGGGTTGTGAATCTAAAAGGCTACAGACTATAGATAGATGGACTCTGAATCGTGTCAGTCCCTGAATATGAATTTAGGTGAACTTGACTGCTGGTTTCACTGCCTGCTTGCCAGAGCAAATACAAATTCTCTGAAGAAGGTTAACATTATGTTAGGCATCGAAATGTTTCCACAATGCCTACCAGTCAATTAATAATAACTAATAACACAAGGAGAGAAAATGAAGGGACAAACAACCAAAAAAAAAAAAAACCCAGATAATTGATCCTGAACCATATAGGATTCAGATAATTGAGTAATCAGACATTTTAAAATTGCTACACTTGGGGCGCCTAGGTGGCTCAGTCGGTTAGGTATCAGACTCTTGATTTTAGATCAGGTCATGATCTCAGGGTTATGAGATAAAGCCCTGCACCAGGCTCTGTGCTGGGCATGGAGCCTGCTTAAGATTCTCTCTCTCTCTGCCCATCTTTCTCTCTACCCTCTTCTTAAAAAAAAAAAAAAAAAATAGCTACACTGAATGTGTTTAAAGAGATAAAAGACAACATTGCAAATTTTAGCAAAGAAATGGGAAGTATGAGGAAAATGTTGGAATTTCTAGAACTGAAATTTATACCAACCAAAATTAAATACTCAATGGATGGTTGTATTAGGTTGCTGGGACTGCCATAACATACCATAGACTGAGTGGCTTAAACAACAAAGATTTATTTCTTCACAGTTCTGGAGGATGAGAAGTCCAAGATCATGGTGTTGGCAGGGCTGGATTCTCCTCAGGCCTCTCTTGTCTTGTAGATGACTGTCTTCTCTCTGTCACACAGTCTTCATCCTGTGTGTATGTGTGTCCTAATATCCTCTTCTTACAAAGACACAAGTCATATTTAATTAGACCCTACCCTGGTGACCTCATTTCAACCTAATAACCGCTTTTTAAAGGCTCTATTTCCAAATGCAGTCCCATTCTGGGATACTATGGGTTAGGACTTGAATGTACAAATTTTGGGGAAACACAGCTCTATGCATAAAAATGGGTAACAGTAGTTTAAACTTAATCGAGGAAGTAAAAAGTCAACTGAAAGAGGGAAAAAATTGAAGCATTGAGATACAAAGACGTGGGAGATATGGGGTTAAAATATAATATATGCATAATTGGCCCAGAAGGAAGTTAAAGAGGGTATAGAACAGAAGAAATACCTGAAAAGACAATGGTAAAGAATATTCTAAAAGTGATAAAAAAAAAAACAACAATAAGGCACAGATATAAGATAATCTGAAAAATCCCAAGTAGGCTATATAAAAAGAAAAGTACACTTAGGTACGTTATAATAAAACTGTTGAACACACACACACACACACACACATACACACACACACACTCCTACCTTAAGACTAGTCAAAGGAAAATAAAAGGTTACCTTAAAAGAGCAACAAATAGACTAATAGCTAACTTTTCAAAAGAAAAAAAATGTAAGCCACAGGTAATAAAAGCTTTGGGGACTCTTAATCTCAGGGTTGTGAGTTTGAGCCCTTATATTGGGTGCAGAGATTACTTAAAAAGAAAAAATCTTTAAAAGAGAAAAGAAAAGAACTGCCAATGTAGAATCTAGTATCCATGAAAAATAACTTCTAATAAGGTGAAATAAAGATATTCCATGGCAAACAAAAAACTAACGGACTTTGTCACTGGCAAACTCACAGTGACTAAACGGCATTCTGCACCTTGAAGGCAAATTATCCTAGAGAGAAACATGTTACAGGAATAAAAGTGACAAATATGGGATAAATTTGAATGAATAGATGTAAATAACTTTGAATAAAATAATATAGTTCCTGAATGGATATATATTCGTGTATGTGTATAAATTTCAAATTAATGACTATAGTACATATATTAGGAAGAAGTAAATGAAATTCTAATGCTGTTCCTTGAATTGTGAAGTAAAAGATGAAAGTAATAATTTAGGGGCGCCTGGGTGGCTCAGTCGTTAAGTGTCTGCCTTCGGCTCAGGTCATGATCCCAGGGTCCTGGGATCGAGCCCCGCCTCGGGCTCCTTGCTCGGCAGGAAGCCTGCTTCTCCCGCTACCATTCCCTCTGCTTGTGTTCCCTCTCTCACTGTGTTTCTCTCTGTCAAATAAATAAAAATCTTTAAAAAAAAAAAAAAAGAAAGTAATTTATATTACACTTAGATTTGCCAAAGATCTATGTTGTAATTTCTAGATTAGACACTAATTAATAAAGGCGTATATAACTATCAAGATGAGAGAAAATAAAACAATAAAAATTTTTTAGAAAGAAGGAAGAAAAAAAAGATTGTGAAACAGCTGAGACAAATAGCACGCAATACTTGAACCTTGAAAATGTTACACCATGTGAAAGAAGCCAATCACAGAAGACCACAGATCCCATTTATAAAAAATGTACAGGAAAGAGAAATCTGGAGAGACAGAAGGTAGACCAGTGTTTGCTTAGGGCTGAGATGCGGAGAGGATGGAAAGGTGGGTAGGGTGATGATGTACGTATCTGTGGATATACTAAATGTGATGTATATATTTATGAATATACTAAAAATAATTGAATTTTATACTCTAAGTTGGTGAATTATATGGTATGTGAATTATAGCTTAATAAAAAGATGTTTAAAAAATTTAAGAACCATACAGAAATTCTGGAGTTGTAAAATATAATAAATACAAATTTCAATGGAGATTAATATCAGATTTCACTCGGCAGAAGAAATAACCAGCAATCTTAAAGATAGGTCAGTTGAGATTATCCAGCATGAGGAAAAGGAAGAAAAAGGAATGAAGAAAATGAATCGAGACTCAGAGATCTGTGGAATATCATTAATCATACCAACATAAATATAATGTGATTCTCAGAAGGGGAGTAAGGAGAGAGGATGGAAAAGAAAGAACATTGGAAGGAACAATAGCCTGAAATTCTCAAATTTGGTGAAAGTTTGCTCAGTAACAAAGTTATCCAAGATGTCCAGTGAATACTAAGTAGTAAAAACTCAAAAGATATTCACACCTAGACACATCACAGTAAAACTACTGAAAGACAAAGTATATTGAAAGCACAAAGAGAAAGCAACTTACTATATTCAAAGGATCTTCAGTAAGATTAAGACCTGATCTTTTTTTTTATTAAGATTTTACTTATTTATTTGACAGAGAGAGAGAGAGATAACAAGCAGGCAGAGAGGCAGGAGGAAGCAGGCTCCCTGCTGAGCAGAGAGCCAGATCCTCCATCCAAGGATCCTGAGATCATGACCTGAGCAGAAGGCAGAGGCTTTAACCTACTGAGCCACCGGCGCCCCAAGACCTGATCTTTCATCAGAAATCATGGAGGCTAGAAAGCAGTGGGAGGACATATTCAAAATAATGAAAGAAAAAGTGTGAATAAGAATTCAGATCAGGGCGTGTGTGCACCTAATCTCAGCTGGTCCGCCCGTGACCCTCTGAGCGCCAACCCTAGTCCCCCGCGCGGTCCCATTTCCGCTCCAACAAGATGAAAGAAACTATCATGAACCAGGAGAAACTCGCCAAACTGCAAGCACAAGTGCGCATTGGTGGGAAAGGAACTGCTCGCCGAAAGAAGAAGGTGGTTCATAGAACG
>CM053604.1:135090975-135125347 GCA_028646535.1 Procyon lotor | reverse complement strand
TTTTTTTTTTTTTAAAGATTTTATTTATTTGACAGAGAGAAACACAGCTAGAGAGGGAACACAAGCAGAGGGAATGGTAGCGGGAGAAGCAGGCTCCCTGCGGAGCAGAGAGCCCGATGTGGGGCTCGATCCCAGGACCCTGGGATCATGACCTGAGCCGAAGGCAGACGCTTAACGACTGAGCCACCCAGGCGCCCCTTTTTTAATTTTTTTTTAAAGATTTTATTTACTTATTTTGACAGAGAGGAGAGAGATCACAAGTAGGCAGAGAGGCAGGCAGAGAGAGTGGGGGAAGCAGGCTCCCTGCTGAGCAGAGAGCCCGATGCGGGGCTCGATCCCAGGACCCTGAGATCATGACCTGAGCCGAAGGCAGAGGCTTTAACCCACTGAGCCACCCAGGTGCTCCTAAATAAATAAAATCTTAAAAAAAAAAAAAAATGGGTCCAACACTGGAAACGCAGGACTTTTCAAAGTCTGAATAAAGAAAAGTAGCACTCAAGTGAAAGGAAGGTGCCAATCCTTTATGTCAGAAATAGCTATTAACGGTAAATCAATAGTGTATTATTCCAAATCAAGATTAGTGTTAGATTAAGACCTCTCCAAGAGATGCCTGGGTGGCTCAGTTGCCTTTGGCTCGGGTTGTGATCCCAGGATTCTGGAATCAAGTCCCACATCCGGTTCCTTGCTCAGCGGGGAGCCTGTTTCTCCCTCTGCATGCTTCTCCCCTTGCTTGTGCTTGCACGCAGGCGCTCTCTCTCTCTCTGACAAATAAATAAAAGAAATCTTGAAAAAAAAAAAAAAAAAAAGACCTCTCGGAGAACACACATTCTAGTAATCACATCAAAGAACTTCCAAAGTCACAGAGAACACAGGCTGCACACTGGGAACCTATGGGCTGGACCTATCAAACATGTAGCTTTTTAGTCCCTATAGTGACTTACATGTGTTCTTTTTTATTTTGTTATTGTTTATTAACAGTTTATAAATTTTATTTATTATTATTATTATTTTAAAGTAAGCTCCATGCCCAATGTGGAGCCTGAACTCATGACCCTGAGATCAAGAGTCACATGCTCTACTGATTGAGCCAGCCAGGTGCGCACTTCCCTTTTTTTTAACTAACACTTAAACATAAGGTGGGGCACATACACACAAACCCAGATATTTTTGTTTCCACTGAAAAAGGAGTAAATTAAAAATTAATTTGATAATGCTATGCTTTTATCTCTGCAGTCATAGGGTTTTCTCTGTTTAGTTCTTTACAATCCCCTCCCAGCCCACTTCACTTGTGTTATTCACCTGGCTCCCACAGCCATCTGAGTTTGTGACCCCTAACAAATAATAAAACAGCATGCCCCAAAGACAACAGAGACAAGACCAATTACGAGTTAAGTCCGGTAAACGTGATGAATGAACCTCATATCCATGCTGCATGAAAAGTGATAGCAGTATACTCTCCTAAAGGGAATGTGGCAAGTGCTGGGATGGGGGAGCTGATGTACTCCACTGGGTTATTCTTTTTAAAGCACAGCAGAATTATCAATGATCAGGCCTAGGGGGAGGCCACATCAGACTACAAGCCTGGGAAACCAGGAAGAAAATACAAAGAGAGACAGAACACAAGGATGCTGCTATGGGTGATAACCCAGAGTGGGGGGATCAGAGAGATCCTAAGACAATCTCATTCTAGTACTGATCTCCCAAGAATAGACTCTTTTGAGTCAAAGACTAATTACTTTTGTTGAGGGCCCTCCTTAAGTTTTTTCCTCTGTTTTATGTACAAACAGATAAGAACTGCAGGCCTGAACTACTGAGTTACGAGTGCTGTGACCTGCTCAGCTCCAGTGGTCCTGATCAGCTGTCAGGACTGAACTGATGGGCCAGGTGCCAAGTTCATTGCCAGAGCAATTCAATTCTTAAGACAGACTAGACTGTGACAGCTCAGTACTGAATCGTGCAAAATGGCACTGGGCCCAAAAGTTGCTTTCTGAGCACAACATGTTCTATATAGATAACGAACTAAAGTTAAGTCAGCTATTCTGCCAATTACGTGAAAAAAAAAAAAACACAAGAGTGAGGCTGCCAACATAGAATGAGAGAAGCATAATTAACCAAAGGGCATAAAGACTACTTACTTAGTTCAGTATTTCATATGTACATGAGTAACAAACAGGTTTCTGGGCATTCTAAACAGTAGACTGACAACCAAGACCATTTAAAATCAAGTATTCAAGTATTTTAAAACAGGCATTCTATAAATATACTTAAATTATTACCTCAACTCCTAGCATGGATTGAATGGTTCTGACATAGGTTTCTATTCGATCATCCTTTAGTTCAACCCACGCCGGTGGGCTCATGCGCATACCAATAGGGCCAGCTATCTTCTCCAACATGTTAACCAGTTCTCGGGCCTGATCCATTGCTCTCTTTGGGTAAAACAGTGCCCAGAAATGCATGGGGACCTAGGAATAACCACATGCTATTTTTAGCACTTCCCACAACTTAGACACTCCAAAGTCACACCCAGGAGGCTTTATTCTAGAGAATAAATTCTTTTTAACTTTCTCTGTTTGAGTCCTTTCTGATTTCTAATTCCTGTAACTAACACAGATGTATATGATTGGGGACTCCTTTCAAGTGGAATAATATGCAGCAATGAGAATGAAAGACCTACAACCATATCTAACAATATGGATGAAACCCACCAATGCAAGGCTGAAGAAATGAAGCCAGACATAAAAGAATATATACTGTATGGTTTCATGTATACATCAATTACAAAAAACAACTGAAATATATCTGCTGTTGGATAGTGACTACTCATATAGTTTGTAAGGGTGAGAGGTAGGCAGTAATGAGGAGCAGGAGGGATGGCTTCTGGGGCACTGGTAAAGTTCTCTTTCTTAATCCTTGGTGTGGATTCCATAGGTTTATGAACCTTTGAAAATTCATCAACTTACACTTATAAGTATACTTTTTCTTTAAACATATTTCAATAAGAAGTTTTAGAAACAGATGTATGTACTTTATGCATGGCCCAAAACCATTTAAAAATAATTATATACCATTTTGTTCTTTAGTTCCCTTGGTGGGGACTGTTTTAATTATACTTCACGGATAAAAACATCCTTCCCCAGGGAAAAGTGGGGGAAGATGAAGATAAAAAGGAGAAGGGTAATAGGCTGGCATTGTATGAATTACCACAGCAATCTTTTTCCTTTTCCTAAGTCCAGAGCCAACCAAAGTGCTTACCTCTAATAACTCATCAATTTGCTCTATTTGAAGGACCCCTATTCAGTAGATAATTCAGGATGGGAATTTAGTTGGTACTCTCCCTCCAAAAGAAGACACTGAATTATTCCTGCTTCCTAATTTCCATACTTATAGGAATACTCGTCCTCTCTTCATCACCTCGAAAGTCACTTACAGGGGCACCTGGGTGGCTCAGTGGATTAAGCCTCTGCCTTCAGTTCAGGTCATGGTCTCAGGGTCCTGGGATCAAGTCCCGCATCGGGATCTCTGCTCAGCAGGGAGCCTGCTTCCCCCCCTCTCTCTGCCTGCCTCTCTGCTTACTTGTGATCTCTGTCAAATAAATAGATAAAATCTTAAAAAAAAAAAAAGTCACTTACAGTCAAGATGGAAAGGTCCCTGGTTACTTCCTTAATCCAGTTTAGTTCCTGAGATGTGATAAATGAAGTATTTCTTAAGTTAATTCTCTCCATTGGCAGAACACGTCCTTCAATCTAAATACAAAACAAAGTACCCATGACATGAGCCATTTGCAAACACTATTTAGGAAAGAACAAGGATACTGTTCTCTCTTGGGCTTCGTCAACTCCACTATGTAAACCTGTCCCTGTTATAACCTCTAAGAATGGCACAAAAATGAAACTGCACCAGTGAGTCTAGGCCAATAAAACTCTGGACAAATACAAGTAGTTTCTATAGCCATGCCTCTTTAATTATTGAGGCTTCCAACATGGTCTCCCAAGAAGGGATTAGAAAGCACTGCCTCCTTAGAAGTAGAGAATGCATGTAAAATAACTATAATTTCAAGATAAATAGGAAAATAGTTTTTAAAAATACTTTAAAGGACAAATTGAAAGTAGAAAATTAAAAGTTAAAAAAAATTTTTTTTTTAAAGATTTTTTATTTATTTGACAGAGAGAAACACAGTGAGAGAGGGAACACAAGCAGAGGGGATGGTAGTGGGAGAAGCAGGCTTCCTGCTGAGCAGGGAGCCCGATGCAGGGCTCGATCCCAGGACCCTGGGATCATGACCTGAGCTGAAGGCAGACGCTTAACAACTGAGCCACCCAGGCGCCCCTAAAAGTTAAAATTTCTTAATAAAACTGAACATAAGCTACTACACTTTAAAAAGAAAAACAGGAAGAAAAAGGCACAAATATAATGAAAGAGCAAATTAAAGTTAGGAATAAGTCAATAAAATCTAAATATCAAAAATAGGAAGATAATTAAGTTGATGATATAACAACATGGACTATTTTGCAAACATTAAAACTACTTTCTAACTAAGATGATCCTGTTTTTACAAAAAATAAATAGTAACTTATGCAT
Organism: Procyon lotor; assembly: GCA_028646535.1. Classification (NCBI taxonomy): domain Eukaryota; kingdom Metazoa; phylum Chordata; class Mammalia; order Carnivora; family Procyonidae; genus Procyon; species Procyon lotor. The sequence goes on along the minus strand of CM053604.1, from coordinate 135,120,766 downwards.
GATAAAAACTGAATGAGTCTGTACTTACTGGTGATTATCTCTGGGGATGTGTAATTATAGAGGATTTTTCACTTTCTATGATCTCTACCATTTGCTTATTAAAAACTAACAAAAATACTGGGGCTCCTGGATGGCTCAGGTGGTTAGGCATCCAACTTTTGATTTTGGCTCAGGCCATGATCTTGGGGTTTTGAGATGGAGCCCCATGTCAGGTTCCATGCTCAGCGGGCACTCTGCTTAAGATTGTCTCCCTCTCCCTTCTGCTCTGCCGCTCCCCCTCCCGCCTTGTACATGCACTTTTTCTCTCTCAAATAAATCAATCTTTAAAAAAATACTTATTTTTATCTATAACCAAAAAAATTTAATGAGTTTATTAACATAAATAAGAATGTCCATATTAGCAAGAGAAAGGAATCAAACTCATGATATGAAAGTAAAAATTCTTGAACCTTTTATTTATTTTTTTTAAAGATTTTATTTATTTGACAGTGAGAAACACAGCAAGAGAGGGAACACAAGCAGAGGGAATTGTAGCGGGAGAAGCAGGCTTCCCGCTGAGCAGAGAGCCCGATGCGGGGCTCGATCCCAGGACCCCGAGATCATGACCTGAGCTGAAGGCAGACGCCCAACAACTGAGCCACCCAGGTGCCCCAAAATTCTTGAACCTTTTAAAAGGCAATTGGCAATATATAATAAAACACTAAAAACATAAATGTCCCCTGATCTAATAATTCTACTTCCATAAATCTATGAAAATAAACTTTACAAAGACTTAGTTACAAAGTTATTAACTGAATTACTTCTAATTTAAAAATACTAAATTCAATTTAAATGAAAAGAACAGAAAATTGTTGATGAGCTACCTGACAGCCATTAAAATATTTAGAAAAATATTAAATGACATGGAAAAACATTCTACATATACTGAGGGGAGAAAGGAAACTATCTGAATACATGCCATGTGTGAGTATGTCTAAGCACACAAGCATGCCCATGCACACACACACAAAAATCCACTGAAGGGGATGTACAAAAAATGTTAACAGTGGTTATTCTGATATAGAAAGATGAACTTTTTTCTTCTTTGGCTTATATTTTCTACATTTTCAAATTAATACTTAACACAAAAACATGTTCAAGATATAATATTAAATGAAAAAGAAGATGCAAAACTGTATACAATATAATCACAGCTTTGTAAGAAAAAGATTTATACTCACGGAAAAATGTGTAGAGGAAGGATATACACTGAAGTATCTTTCATATGTATCTAAAATAAATCACTGAGATATCATCTTTGGATGATGAAATTACTGATGTTTTTATTTCTTTCTTTACTTTTTGTAAGGTTTCAACATTTTCCTTATTGACTATCCATTACTTTTATTTAAAAAAAAGAAATTTTTAACAAGGAGTCAATTAAGAGTGTAAGAGAACTAGAGAAAAAGAATTAATTATTTTGGTATAACCTCAAAAGAAAGGTAAAAAGTAATAATAACTAATGTTTACTGAGCACTTGCTATGTGTCACATATTATGCTGAAGATGTTACCATTTAAATTCTTACAACTCAATTATAATCTTCACTTTACAGATAAAAAAACTAAGAGATGCTAAGCAATTTGCTCAAAGTGACTAAAATGGCAAATGGTAAAATTGAGATTCAAAGCCAAATAAGCAGACACCAAAGGCCAAGGATTCTGCCACCATCTCACACTGCCTCTGCCCTATGGATCATGCCACACAAAATACAACCCAGTAGGCTCTGGCAAAATGCAGGCAGAAAGGGCCATAAGAAAATCAGATGGTGTAAGTCCAAAACTCTCTATGCCTATGGAAAGAATGACAATAGTATATTCAAAAAATCCCAAGTTAATTACTGGAAAAGAAAAAAAAACTTGGGGGAAAAAAAGGACATACAGAATGTTAAGAATTATTTGGATTAGAAAACTAAAAATGAGGTAATTTTTAAATAAAGATTTATTTATTTTAGGGGATGGGGAGAGTGCATGTGAGCACGGAGATGGGGAGAGGGAGAGTGAGAGAGAGAAAATCAAAGCAGAATTCCTGCTGAGCGTGGAGCCCAATGTGCGGCTTGATCTCACAACCCTGAGATCATGACCTGAGCCAAGATCATGAGTCAGGGGCGCCTGGGTGGCTCAGTCACAGGGCGTCTGCCTTTAGCTCAGGTCGTGATCTCAAGGTCCTGGGATCAAGCCCCCATCAGGCTCCCTGCTTGGGAAGCCTGCTTCTCCCTCTCCTACTCTCCCTACTTGTCCCCTCCCTTGCTATATCTCTCTCTGTCAATTAAAGTTTAAAAAAAAAAAAAATCAAAAGTCAGATGCTTAACCAACTGAGCTACCTAAGTGCCCCAAAAATGAGATAAATTTTAAGTCAATATTCCTTTTACTATTTATTTGACTGAAAATTAACAGCTCCGATCTCTGCAAAATATAGAAGAAAAATCTCTAGCTAACAAAGTGAGAAGAAAAATCAAATATTGTTGACTATGACCCCCAAAAAGTATAATAATAGAGCAAAACTCCAAAATAAAGACCAGATAGGAAGCTATCACCCACTTTCACTAAGTTCTTAAAATCACTGATCAATGCTGTTTCCCACTTGACTACATCCAGTTTACCTTATGTACATCCTTCTGAAGACAGAGTCCCCAGCGTGCCAACTCATTGCTGGCTGTCTCATTTTTTGAAATTCTCTGCAGCAAGCATTCCAAAGCATTATGGTGTTGTTTGGGGCTCAGGTTGATCTGCTGGGTCAAATCCTGAACAGATTTAAAATGCAGATAGTAATTTGTATTAGTTTCTCTAATATGAAATTAAACCCCAATATGCCTAAAGCATTTCCAAAAGAAAACATGCTTTCCACTGAAATGAAAGACATTTTTAAATACTACAAAGATTTTAGTAAATATCTCTCAGGAATGTAAAGTTTAAAATTTAAATCATACAAGTGGCTCAGTCAGTTAGGCATCTGCCTTTGACTTGAGTCACGATCCCAGGGTCCTGGGATTAAGTCCCACACTGGGCTCCTTGCTCAGCAGGGAGTCTGCTTCTCTGCCCCTCCCCTGGCTGGTGCTTTCTCTCTCTCTCTCTCTCTCTCTAATAAATAATCGTTAAAATAATTTTAATCATAAAAGAATTTGAAATGTTACTGTTTCTTTCTCCCATGTGACAGATAAATCTTACCTCTTTCTCAAAGCCATGTTATCAATTTAAAATTCCTAAGAAATTCAAGGGCACGTGGATGGCTTAGTGGGTTAAACATCTGCCTTCGGCTCGGCTCAGGTCGGCTCAGGTCATGATCGCAGGATCCTGGGATCTAGGATCCCCTGCATCGAGGCTCCCTGCTCAGTGGGAAGTCTGCTTTTCCTCCTCCCTCTTCCTATGCCCCTCCCCAGCTCATGCTCTCCCTCTCTTTCTCTCTCCCAAATGAATAAAATCTTAAAAAAAAATTCCTAAGAAATTCTATGAAACAGGAACAAAGGGGGCTTGATTATACCTATTTAATATTTGGGAAAAATAGGGGGAAAAATGTCCTGTGCCAGGTGGAGCTGAACAAAACAGAACGGAAAACGAGATCCAGTCTTACACTTCATGTCATACCATTATTGTATTTAATGTCATCATAAGACACTTCTTTTGTCCAGTGTTTGGCCCAAAATTGCTCTCTAAATGTTATTGTTAAGTGAAGACCCAAAGGTGTATACGAAGATTCTGAATCACATATGTGAGTTCTTTACTCTTCTGGGACCGAGGAACTATACAGTCGTTCCCTGTGAGGCAGTCATTACCACCTGTCTGCAGGGTGGTACAGAGAGCTCAGTGATCATCAAATCATTAGGTGACTGAGTGTTGTAAAGGAGGAGTCTTGACCTACATGCTGAATGGAGAAGGATCGAAGGTAAACATGAAAGAAATCTCTTACAGGAATGCTAAGCTTCACTTCAGGCTCCTTATGATGTTCCTGAAACTAGTCTGTGGCATTGGAGATAGGCAGGGGTCCGAGGGTAGCAGACACGCGCTGGGAGAGTGAGGCAGCACGGGAGCGCAAGTGTGGAAAGCCACACGTGCTGCAGACAGAGTGGAGGTGAAGCGCTTGGGCTCCAGACTCATGCTGCTGCACACGTCTGAGCTTCTCAGCTATTTCCTATGGGGACTCAGCCCAACACCTCCTGGATGCTCCACACCCCACACTTTTACCTTCTATCCTTTTACCTCAGTCTCTGACTTATTGATTATTTTTTGCTACATTATCTCCCCCACCCCTTTAAATAGACTGAAGGCTTGTAAGAATGCTAGAAAAACTCGGTGCTATCAAAGAACCTCACTTATCATATGACCAGTTTACAGTCCTCTATCTGATTGGTGGGGGTGAAGACAGAATTGTTTCCTTTTACCCTATAATCCGGTCACTCTACTGTTTGTTTGTTTGTTTGTTTGTTTTGAATAATTTTCAGAAGGGACCTCTGATCAGCTATTTCAGTGTGTGGGAAGGGACATGGAACATGTTTGACAGAACTGGGGCCTGGAAGAACAGACCTGCCTAGGTGATGACGTAAGGCTGCCCAGGTCTAGCTCAAGCTGTTCTCAAAAAGGTCTTCCATTCAACACGGGCATTTCTCACCTTCATGGCTCTGAAGTCCTTCTTCATCTTCTCAGGAATTCCAGTCATGAACGAAAGCTCAGGTAGCAGCAGGATTTCACCTTTTAGCAGCTTTGAGGAGAGAATGGAGAGGAAGAATAGGCAGTAAAGATGGTCTTGTTCTTCTGACCTCACAAGACATGCCATGCCCAGGGCTGGGCCTGCAGGGACATTAACTGGCACAATAAGGAACATAAAACCCCACAAAAGAGGGCAGTGAAACACTACAAGTATTTAACCCTTTTCCCCTCAGTCACAATACTTACAGATTGCTCACAATACAGCCTGCTGTATTAGGTAAAGGGGAAAATGTTGAAATGGTAAAAAAAAAAAAAAAAGGAAAAACTAGGAAAAAAAACAAAACCTCCCTCCAGGGCCTCCAAGCAAGCTAAGGCAATACATCCCATCCAGCTGAGGTCTCCTCCATGTCTTATCTTAGCTGGTTGATCTTCAGCGTTCTCACTTAAGACAGAAGAGTCAGTGTCGAGGCACTTTCCCTGGTTCCAGTCCCTGTTAAATGTCTACAACTTCCCTAATAGATCTAGTGTTTTAATCTTTAGCAGAAAATTCTTCTTATTCCTTAACCTACCTTGCTCATATGGATAATTAGCTCCTCATTATGGGGACTTCAAAAGCAAATGCTATCACATAAAGTGACACTGTTAACTAGATGAAAAAACAGCCCCGTGGAGTTTGACCCAACCACACCGTAACACTGCTCCATGGCTCTCAGCACCATGGATGAAGAGCTTAAGCTAAAAGTGCAAATCTGACACCCCTCCACTCACCATCCCTTGGTTATTCTGTCTCTCACTGGGCCTGTGGATCAGCAGTGGCTGGTCCTCTTCCTTAATTGTGATCCCATAGTTTTTGCTAGAGCAGGGCAGAGGCAGGAAACATTTCAGAAGCAGCATCACTAATCTATGGCAACACAGTCTAGGTCTCTTAACCAGCACTGGGGTTAAGTGCTGGTTATTTGCATAATACCCTTGTCAAGGATCCGCCAGAAACTCATCATAGCATATTTATAACTGGAAAAGGCAGGCTAAAGTTAACACTGCAATGAAATGGAGGAGAAAACATCTTAAAAGTCCAGGGAAAAATATGCTTAAAATTGCATCAGGCTGGGGTGCCTGCGTGGTTCAACCAGTTAAGCATCCAACTTTGGTTTTGGCTCAGGTCATGATCTCGGGGTTGTGGGGTCGAACCCCAAATCAGGTTCCACACAGAGTCTACTTGGGATTCTCTTTCTCTCCCTCTCTTTCTGCCCCTCGCCCTGCTCATGTGCACTCCCCTCACCCTCAAATAAATCTTCTTAAAAAAAAAACCACATCAGGTTGAAAGGCTTGGGCAACTGGAAAGGCAAAATGATAGTCAAATGATTAAAATGTGAATTTAATTTCTCCAACCAGACTTCTACCTAAACCAACAAAAAAAGTATAATTCAAAACCCTGGTATTAATTTATAAAGTAATTTCCAAAACTACTAAAAGAAATGAAAGTGTAAGGGTAGCATATTCAAGTCAAATCCCATAAATAAGCTCATTCCATCTTAGGTGCACTACCAATCCAATTATTTTAAAAGCGTCCCACTCTATGCTACCATGGAACTCAATATCCTGCTACAAAATGGTAGACTACATCCCACACCCACCCAAAGGCCCAAGCCCAGTCTCTTCTTTCCACCTGTAGTATTCCAAGAATGTGATCTCCTTGCCATCAGACATTGTGAAGCTATCTTTTGGTGTCTTATTCCAATCCACATCATCAATACGATAGGTACGATTGTTGTATCGGGTTATAACAATATTGCCAACCAGAAGTTTAGTGCACTCATCCTGGAAGTTTTCTTTGTTCTGCTGATACATGGCATGCCTTTGGAAAGAGATAAAAGATTTTTGAATCATATCTGTACACAGAGAGTACAATGAAAAGGATGGGGGATGCAAATAAGTACTTCAGGGATATGATCACAGCTATACAGCATCAGAAGGCTCCAGTTGTCTCTCTTAAGAGACAGGACTCTCATCTCTTTTCAACGTTACCAATAAAAACAAAATCAATAAAAAATAGTGAAAAGAGGGGTGCCTGAGTGGCTCAGTCAGTTAAGCATCTGCCTTCAGTTCAGGTCATGATCCCAGGGTCATGAGATTGAGCCCTGTGTCGGTGTTGCCACTCAACAGGGAGTATGCTTCTCCCTCTCTCTCACTCCGCCCCTCTCCTGCTCTCTCTCTCTCAAATAAATACACTCTTTCAAAAAACAGTGAAAAAATAAAAGTCAAATTAAAAACAGTAACTACAAATTAATAACATTCGCAGTTTGCCTTCAAATAAGGTACGTTAATCATCAAAATAATTATTTAGTATCACCATTATTAGGATAGTCTACAGAAGGACAACAAAACATTTTTTTTTGACACCCAATGAATTCATCTCTTTATTGCATATTGCTTTTTTAAAAAAATGTACAATCTCATAACACATACAACATTTTTTTCTTGGTACTACAACAACAGTCTTGCACCTAAAGACTAAGAGGTTCCAACTACTGAGCTAATAAGATACAAGACATATAATTAAGTTTACAAATAGCTTTCTTTTTGGCATTAATTTAAAAAAACAAACAAAAAACTTTAAAATACACACCCAAGAGAGAAAAGTGGCTACTTACACCAGCACCAATCTAAAAAGTAGATTTTTTTCAACAATGGCACATGGAATTACCTGCACAAAGCTTTTGGGGAAAGAAACCAAAAATGGAAATGGTAAAGGAGGACTACCAGGATGGCCGTATCAAAATGAGGATGATTACAAAGGGCAAGAGGGACACACTACGGGCTTGCTCCTCTACGTGACACTCCGTCCACTTGTCCATTCCTTAAACTGAGCAGCCCCTGCATGCTAACAAAACATTCTTTAAACTATATTTGCCCTTTTCAGCTAATGGAAGGGATTACAAATACCTATCATTAGACAGCACTGAGGAAGATGCTAAAGATGCAGATGAACAGACTCACCACAGATAAATGTACCCTGGCAGTAACCTCTAAACAGTGCTGTGAACAAGCCAACACAGCAAACTCGAAGAAAGCATGTCTGAATATGCCCAGGGAGTGAAGGAACATTTTCAGAAGCAGCTGATGCTTCAAGGAGCAATCTGCCAAGCAGAAACACCGGGGCAGAGGAATAAGTGACACTCCAGGCAGAGGCAGCAGTATGCAGGGGATAAGCAGGGATCTGGGGTGGGGAGGGGGCAAGGAGGTTGAAAAGGGACAGAAGACTTAGGTAAGCACAGGCTGAAGACAAGCAGGAACCAGATGTAAATGTCCTTGTAAGTCAAGGATCAGAGCCTGGACTTTTTCTGTGCGTCAGCGTCACCCAGGGTAGATTCTTCAGGAACATTGGTCCCTTGAGAGATTGTGAGGAGGTGTGAATAAGGTCTCACAAGCAAAAAAGTGGAGTCCATTCTGCAAATTATAAGCCCTGTTTAGAGACTCACAACATACATGAATACCTCAGACTGCTCAAGAAACCTATTTACTTTTATTTATCTCCAATGTATTTACTACAGATTCCTCCCACCCTTTTCCTTTTAACCTCACTGAATGAACATTTATCGCCATCCTGGGCAATTAGTGTCCTGCAGAACTCACCTTAAAAATGACTATAATAAGTGATGAAAAACCATCAGAGAGTTTAACCAGTTCAACCCTGATGACAGATCCTGGATGCAAATGCCTGGGTTCAAATCTTGTGTCTTCCACTTACTAGCCTGTGAGACTTTGAGTGAGTTACGGCTTTTTATGCCTTTGGCTTCCGCATGTGAAAGGGGGGTCAGGGAAGCATCTAACTCATATAGTTGAGAGAATGCGATGACTTCATATACATGAAGCACGGAGAACTGTGCCTAACACAGAAAACAGAACTGTGTGTTTGCAAATATCATCATCAGTGCCTGATACATGCCAGATGCAGTGTGTGTGTGTCTGTGTACGTGTGTGGGGCAGGTGCCTTACTCTCTCTGCAGGTCAAACACAGAGGAGAGACAGCTATAAAGATAGTTCACTACTGGGGAGCCTCAGTGGCTTGGTTGGTTAAGAATCTGACTCTTGATTTTTTTTAAAGATTGTATTTATTTATTTGACAGAGAGAGAGAGAGAGATCACAAGCAGGCAGAGAGGCAGGCAGGGAGAGAGGGGGAAGCAGGCTCTCCACTGAGCAGAGAGCCTGATGCAGGGCTTGATCCCAGGACCCTGAGATCATGACCCGAGCTGAAGGCAGAGGCTTTAACCCACTGAGCCACCCAGGCACCCCCTGACTCTTGATTTTGGCTCAGGTTTCAGGGTCGTGAAAGCAAGCCTGGTGTTAGACTCTGTGCTGGGCATGAACCTTGCTTAAGATTGTCTCTCTCTTCCTCTCCCTCTGCCCCCTGCCACTTGTGTGCTCTCTGTCTCAAAAAAATGTAGGTTAACTATATAAATGTAGTTGTGGAAGTCAAAAGCAACCACTAGTATAGAATCCATATTCGAACACCTTTTAACTTGTAATTTATTTTCAGAACTTTTTAAAGATTTTATTTATTTATTTGACAGAGAGAGAGAGATCACAAGTAGGCAAAGAGGCAGGCAGAGAGAGAGGGGGAAGCAGGATCCATGCCCAGCAGAAAGCCTGATGCAGGGTTCGATCCCAGGACCCTGAGATCATGACCTGAGTTGAAGGCAGAGGTTTTAATCCACTGAGCCACCTGTGCACCCCTATTTTCAGAACTTTTAAGGACAGTTTTTAATATCTCTCACCAAATCCCTTTCCCCTAATCACTGTCTCTTGCATCAGTAAAGGCAGGAGGTTAACATGGAAGAGGAAGACACAATGAAGAAAAAAAAACAAAAAAGGACTGAGAAACATGGGAGATGAACAATATAGACCTATGTCTTGTTACTCCAATATTCAACATTGAAAAGTGGATAAAAATCAATGTTTCTTGACTTCTGTACTGGGATTGAAATAAAAAATTAAAATAAAAAAATCATGTTGAAAAGAAGCCAGAACTGGGGCGCCTGGGTGGCTCAGTGGGTTAAAGCCTCTGCCTTCATGGTCTCGGGGTCCTGGGATCAAGCCCCGCATCGGGCTCTCCGCTCGGCGGGAAGCCTGCTTCCCCCCCCACCCCCGCCTACCTCTGCCTACTTGTGATTTCTCTCTCTCTCTGTCAAATAAATAAATAAAATCTTAAAAAAAAAAAAAAAAAGCCAGACCGAACAACAAAAAACAAAAAATGACTATATACCATATGATTCTACATATAGAGAATTCTAGAAGATGGACACTAATTTCTAATGGCAGAAATCAGAACAGTATTTGCTGCCTGTGGTGGACAGAAAAGAACAAAGGTAGAAGGAGGTCTGAAAGAGACATGAGTAAATTTATGCACGCAATGTATATGCTCATTATCTTCATTGTGAGGTTATGCTGTTATATACGTAAGTTAAAATTTATCAAATTGTATACTTTAAATGTATGAGGTTTATTTTGTCAATTGTGCCTTACTAAATCTGAAAAAAGAAAAGAAATTAACAGAATAAAAGATCTCAATGAGACTGAAATACAGATTAGGATTGAGTGTCCACTAATTACTAGTGGCATTTCAAGTTAGTGGAGGGAAAAGGATCATTAAAAAAGGATAAGAGGGGTGCCTGGGTGGCTCAGTTGGTTAAGTGTCTGCTTTTGGCTCAGGTCATGATATCAGGGTCCTAGGATCAAGCCCTGCATCAGGCTCCCTGCTCACTCCGGAGCCTGCTTCTCCCTCTCCTTCTGCCATTCCCCCCAACTTGTGCTCTCTGCCTCTGTCAAATAAATAAGTAAAATCTTTAAAAAAAAAAAAAAGAAAGAAAGAAAAGGTAAGAATTGGGGCGTCTAGGTGGCGCAGTCAGTTAAGCATCCAACTCTTGGTTTCAGCTCAGGTTGTGATCTCAGGGTCATGGGATTGAGCCCTGTGTCAGACTCCACACTCAGCACGAAGTCTCCTTAGGATTCTCTCCCTCTGCCCTTCCCCCACTTCACATGTGTGCATGCTCTCTGTCTCTCAAATAAATCTTTAAAAGAACACATGTTGAGGGGTGCTTGGGTGGTTCAGTCTGTTAAGTGTCTGCCTTCTGCTCAGGTCATGATCCTGGTGTCCCAGGATTGAGCCCTGCATCTGGCTCCCTGCTCAGCAGGGAGTCGCTTCTCCCACTGCTCCTCACCCTGCTCGTGCTCTTTTTCTGAAAGATATTTATTTGAGAGAGGGAGAGAGAGAGAGAGACAGTGGGAGAGGGAACACGAGCAGGAGGACTAAGAGAGGGAGAAGCAGGCTTCCTGCTTGGCAGGAAGCCCGAAGCGATGCAGGGCTCAATCCCAGGCCCCTGATATCATGACCTGAGCTGAAGGCAGATGCTTAACGACTGATCGTTACCCAGGCACCCCCAAAAAATACATGTTTAAAAAAGTGGATAAGAAAACTTGCTATCCAGGGCGCCTGGGTGGCTCAGTGGGTTAAAATCTCTGCCTTCGGCTCAGGTCATGATCTCAGGGTCCTGGGATCAAGCCCCGCATCAGGCTCTCTGCTCGGCTGGGAGCTTGCGTCTCCCTCTCTCTCTGCCTGCCTCTCTGTCTATTTGTGATCTGTCTCTGTCAAATAAATAAATAAAATCTTAAAAAAAAAAAAAGAAAACTTGCTATCCATTTAAAAAATAAATTCTTCATCAATTTAACATAAATGTGTAAGAAATTAAACAATAAATTCAGGTGAAAATATAAACATTCATGTGTTCCTGAGAATTAAAAAATCACTAACTTTGTATAAGATACATTGTTTTGTAGCAATGGTAACAAGTAGCCATAAAATCCAGGGTTTTTGTTTTTTTTTTTAAGGTTTTATTATTCATTTGAGAGAGAGAATGAGCAAGGGGAGCTTCAGAGGGAGAGGGAGAAGTACACTCCCCAGCAAGGAGCCCAACATGGGGCTTGATCCCAGGAGCCCAGGACCACAACCTGAACTGAGGCAGATGCTGAACCAACTGAGCCACCCAGGTGCCCCCATAAAATCCAGTTTTAAATCTGCTTAATACATCTAGATCAACTCCCTTCAGCAAGCCTACTTTTGCAAGCTATCCAACCAGAGTCATCCCCTTGTTTCTATAAACTGGCCAATCAGGGAACAACTTAATCCAATAAGCTTCCGAGGAGCTACTCAGTCAACAGACTACCTGAGCAACCATGCTTCTGCTGCTTGCCTCTCTGCAAGACTGCTGTCCTGAACTCCATACCTCTCCAGGATTCTCTATAAGATTAGCAGTCTCCTCTCACTGCAGTAAGCAGCCACTCAGCTTTCTCTTTATTTAAGATAGAACAGAGGTCTCTCATAGTCCTTTGAATTTCTGGAGGTCTCACCACAGTAACTATGGAAGCTCTTCCTTGGCAAAACTCCAGGACTTTCAGACCCACAGCTGCACTCACTGGGCCCCTTGTGCTTAACTCTATTTGTCCTTCAGATCTGCTGCCAGTGAATCAATCCCAGCAACTGGCTGAGCTCAGACTAGTTTCATTAGGCCTATCTAATGAGCTTTCAGGTTGGAAGCCATTGTTTGGACCCACGTCTTTGTATGAGGTCTTCAAGCTTTTTGTTTTAAAGGAATACAATTTGAAAATTATTTTTACCATTAACTTGATTACTCTTTATCTGCTTATTTTGCTTTTGCTGTTATTTGTCTATACGCCTAAAATCTTTTTTTTTTTTTTAAGATTTTATTTATTTATTTGACAGATCACAAGTAGGCAGAGAGGCAGGCAGAGAGAGAGGGAGCGGCAGGCTCCCTGCTGAGCAGAGAGCTCAATGCGGGGCTTGATCCCAGGACCCTGAGATCATGACCTGAGCCAAAGGCAGAAGCGTTAACCCACTGAGCCACCCAGGTGCCCGCATAAAATCTTCTTTAACGTGTTTTTGTTTTGCCCTGCATTTTCTTCTTTCTGTTAAATGTACAATAGAGTGTTCCATAGGGAATGCATGGAGGCATAAGCCTGATAATTCTCTAAACCAAGCCAATCTACTTCAAACTCCATCATAGTTGGAGGTCCATTTGATCAGAGACCAATTTGTAAAAAAGCAAGCGGTCAAACATTATTAGGAAGGCACTTCTTGTCTTGACAATTTGTGAAACAAGATCACCGTGTTTAGTTAGTTCAAATTCTAGGGTCAGTGATAGTTGGGTCACTGATCCCATGGCCCTTCCTATCTGTGTTTGGAACCTAAAATATGGTTCACAAACACACATCCTTAGACAACTTTAGTGCTTTTCCTTCTTGTTGTCATAGGTTTGCCTATGCCAAGGTCTCAAACTCCCTGGGAGAATTTCTGCTTCCAATATAAACGTGTATCACAGTCCTAATTCTGGCACTTTCCTTAGTAAAAGGCAAAAATAAAATCACAATGTCCAAAGTGCACCAGTACAGATCATATGCTGGATCATAAAACCTCAAAGAATATAAAAGACAGAAATAATACAAAGTAAGTTCTCTGATCACAACAGAAGAAATTCAGGAAACTCACATACGTGTGGCAAGTAAACAACACATTCCCTTAAGTCATCAAGGAGTCAGATTAGAAATCACAAGGGAGGGACGCCTGGGTGGCTCAGTTGGTTAAGTGACTGCCTTCAGCTCAGGTCATGATCCCGGAGTCCCGGGATCAAGTCCCCTAAAGGGCTCCCGGCTCTGCGGGGGGTCTGCTTCTCCCTCTGACCTTTCTCCCCTCTCAAGTTCTCTCTCTCTCAAATAAATAAATAAAATCTTAAAAAAAAAAAAAAGAAATCACAAGGGAAATTAGAAAACACTCTGAGTTAGATGTAAATGAAAACACAACATATCAGAACATATAAGATACAGCTACAACATTACTTAGAGGAAAATTTATAGCTGTAAAAGCCTGTATTAGAAGGAAAAACTATCCCAAATAAACTAACCTTCCACCTTAAGACACTGGAAAGAGAAGACCAACTAAACCTTAAATATGCAGAAGGAAGGAAATGAGTATAAGAGTGGGAATTAATGAAATAGAAAACAGAAAAATACAAAACCAAACACTGGCTTTTTGAAAAGATCAACAACACTGACAAACCTTTAGTGAGACCACCTATGAAAAAAGGAGACTCAGATTTCTAAAATCTGGGATGAAAGAGGGGACATTACAACTGGGTTCACAGAAATTAAAATAACTGTAAAGGAAAAATGATATGCCAACAAACTAGATAAACTAAATGAACTGGACAAGCTCCTAGAAAAACACAAATTACCAAAACTGACCCCAAAATAAATGGAAAATCTAAATAAATATCTAACAATACAGAAACTAAATTAGTAATTTAAAAACAGCACACAAAGAAAAACCAAAACCCAGATGGGTTCTCTGTCAAATTTCTACTAAGCATTCAAAGGAAAAGGAATTCCGATCCTTCATAAACACTCAAAAAACAGAAGAGGAAGGAAATACTTCCCAACTCTTTCTATAAGGCCGATATTACCCACATAACAAAACCAGACAAAGGTATCACAAGAAAAATAGAGATATCGCTTAAGAATATGGAAAAAAAAAAGTCCTCAACAAAATATAAGCAAACCATAACCAGCAATATAAAGAAAAAATTATACATCATGAACAACTGGGATTTATCCCAGGAATGCAAGGTTGATTTAATATCGAAAAATCAATTTAAAAAGCAGGACGTTCTGGTTTTTTTTTTAAACGATCAAAACTCAATTTCCTTTCATGATAAGAATATTCAATAAACTAGGAATAAAATGGAATTTCTGGGAAAAGGGCATCCACAAAAAACTCACACCTAATATACTTAATGAGGAAAAAACTGGATGGATATTTTATCCCTAAGATCAGGAAAAGGACAAGGATGTCCACTCTCACTTTTTTTTTTCTGGTTGAATTGTCTTTATTAACAAAGGGAATATCCAAAACCACTACACTGAGGAGGGGTGGGGTCAGGTCTTTTTTTTCCCCCTCACTTTCACCACTCCTATTCAACATTGTACTAGAGCTCTTAACAGGATAATTCAGCAAGAAAAAGAAATAAGAGAGATTCAGATTGGAAAGGAAGAAATTAAAGTATCTTTATTTGCAAATAACATGATCTCCTACATAGGAATCCTGAAGAATCCATCAATAAACTGTTTTAACTAATAAATGACTTCACAGGGGTTGTAGGATACAAGATTGATATTAAAAAAAATCAGTTGTTTTTCTATATACTTGCAATAAACAAACCAAAAATTAAATTAAAAAAAATCCATTTACAAATGCATTAAAGAGAATAAAATACTTAGGAATAATTGCAAAACTTATACTCAGAAATCTACAAAACATTGTTAAATTAGCAGTAAGTACATATAAAATTATATACTTAGGAAATGAAAAGATAATTTTTATATCCAAAATAAGCAATTGTGCAGAAAACAAAACCAATCGTACATATACTACTACATAATTCACTTATAAACAGCTTTTGTGTACTTGCTGTTTTTATGTGTCGTAAAATATGACAATAAGTTTTATAAAAGTAAAACTTTAATAAAAATAAATTTCAGTAAACAGAAAATATGCCATATTTGTAAATAGGAAGAGTCACTGAACATTCTCCCCAGTTGATGCCAAACAAAATGCCAACTGACTTTTCTTCTTATTTTAATTAGTCAAAGGATATCACATGCAAAAATAAATGGGTGGCGTTTACTATGAAAATTCTGAAAACAGGATTCCTTGACAAATATTAAAAGCTAACAAAATTACAATAACTAAAACATGGTATCACACTGATTTTAACCATGGATCAAAATGAAATATTCAGAAATAAATCGAAGTATTTTTATTTTTATTTATTTTTAGATCCCATTTATTTATTTGACAGAGAGAGCGACAGAGCACAAACAGGGAGAGAAGCAGAGGGAGAGGGAGAAGCAGGCCCCCAGCTGAGCAGGGAGCCAGATGAGGGATTTGATCCTAGAACCCTGGAATCATGACCCAAGCTGAAGGAAGACACTCAATCATCTGAACCACCCAGGCATTCCTAAATCCAAGTATTTCAACATATGATAAAGACAACAATTTAAATCTAAAAAGTGGGGCACCTGGGTGGCTCAGTGGCATCTGCCTTCGGCTCAGGTCATGATCCCAGGGTCCTGGGATGGAGCCCGCCTCAGGCTCTCTGTTCAGCGGGGAGCCTGCTTTTCCCTGTCTCTGCACCTGCCTCTCTTCCTACTTATGATCTATCAAATAAATAAATAAAATCTTAAAAAAAAAGTCCTTTATTAAAAAAAAATCTAAAAAAGATGTTTTCCAATAAACTATGTGATAGTTCCAACGCAATCATGATGGTCCCAACATCACACCAAGATAAATTCCAGAAAGTTTAAAACATTGGAAAAAATAAACATAAAATAAGTTAAATCTATCTCATAAGAAAAGCAGAGACCATAAAAAAAGAAATAGTGCATTTGAAGACACCTACTTTTATTTAACAAATATTCTTGAACACTAACTACATGCTAGGAATCAACTAGAGCTGGATATACTGTAGGAAAAAGAGACATGGGCCCCACCATCAAGGAAAGACAGTCTATGAAAGATAGAATAATCACAAATTCACCCAAAAAAAGTGAGCCATCCTCAACCTCTCTATCTCACATCCCACACCCAGCCAGGCCACTGACTGTATGCTACTTTCAAAACATATTCAGGAACCAACCACTTCTCGCCACCTCCACTGCTGCCATCTTCATGCCTCCGCTGGACTCCTGGTTGGTCTCCCCACTTCTATTCCCACCTTTCCAACTCTCTCCTCCACACAGCAATGGGAGGGATCCTTTTACAACACAAGCCACATCATGTCATTCCTTGGCCATAAATCCTATGTTTCAAAGTAAAAGCTAAAATTCTTACAATAGCCTTTCAAAGCTCTATACTGTCATCTCCTCCATCTTCTCCATACTTCAACTGCTCTTGCCTTGCCCTGCTTAGGTACCTTGGCTTCCCTGCCACTCCTTGAATGAGCCAGGCATATTTCTGTCTTTTAAAGGTCTTTACCCCGGCTATCTCTTCACCCATATATTCACCTGGCTAACTCAACTCCTGCAAGCGTTGGCTCGAATGAACTTGGCCACTCTACTTAAAATTACAGCTCTCTGGGCACGTGGGTGGCTCAGTTGGTTGGGTGACTGCCTTCGGCTCAGGTCATGATCCTGGAGTCCTAGGATCAAGTCCCACATCAGGCTCCCTGCTCAGCTGGGAGTCTGCTTCTCCCTCTGACTCTCCCCTTCTTGTGCACTCTCTCCCATTCTGTCTCTCTCGATTAAATAAATAAAATTTAAAAAAAAATTATAGCTCTCCACCACCCTCCCCCACCCTACTCCTAGTATTCTGATCTCTCCTACTCTGTGTTCTACCTTTTCTTCCTTCCAAAGCTCTCAACACTTCTATTATACTATATAATTCACTTACCATGTTTATTATTTATCATGTATCTTACTACAATGTAAACTTCACAAGGAGAGGGATCTTTGTTATGTTAACTCATATGTCCCAAGACTCTGGTATACAATGGGAGCTCAATAAATGCATGTTGAAGGAATGAATCAATTTTATCAGATAAGCAAAGACTTATAAGCCTGATAACACCTAGTAGCTATATACAGCTGGTAGAAAAATGAACTGAATAAGTGTTCTAGACCATAACCTGTCAATGTACATTTAAGTATCTTTTTTTTAGAGATTTTATTTATTTATTTATTGTGTGAGAGACAGAGAGAGAGAGTGCATGAGCAGGGGGATAGCACAGAGAGGGAGAAGCTGACACCCCCCTGAGCAGGGCACCTGATATGGGGCTTGATCCCAGGACCCCAGGATCATGACCTAAGCTAGGCAGATACCTAACGCTTAACTGACTGAAACACCCAGGTGCCCCTAAATTTAAGTACCTTATTATAGCAAATATCTTCTTAAACTTTTTAAAATGTTCAGCCTTTTCATTAAGTAATTCCATTTCTAAGTACATGGCCTTAAAAAAAGAATCAGTGATAGACACAGATTTATCCATACAATGGAATTTTATGAAGCCATAACAAATTAATCACATCTATATTTACTATAGTAAGTTACTTACTATAGTAACATTTTTAAAATTTATTTATTTA
This sequence comes from Procyon lotor, assembly GCA_028646535.1. Lineage (NCBI taxonomy): Eukaryota > Metazoa > Chordata > Mammalia > Carnivora > Procyonidae > Procyon > Procyon lotor. The sequence continues at coordinate 135,102,878 of CM053604.1, read as the reverse complement.
TTCTAGAGAGAAAGCGAAATCCTCAAGCAGACTCCCCCCTGAGCACAAAGCCCGAAGTGGGGCTCAATTTCACACCCCTGAGATCATGATCTGAGCTAAAACCAAGAGTTGGACACTTAAACGACCGAGTCACCCTGGCAACCCTTTAGTAACACATTTACACAAAAATTCAGGGTGTGTGTGTGTATTAAACCAAGGTTTCTTAACCAGAAAGTTAAATACAATTCCTCCTCAGGGCATCTGGGTGGTACAGTTTGTTAAAACGTCTAACTCTTGGGTTTCAGCTCAGGTTGTGATTTCCAGGTTGTGAGACTGAGCCCCAAGCTGGGCTCCACGCTCAATGTGGAGTCTGCTTGAGGATATCTTTCTCTCCTCCTTCCTCTGCCCCTCCTGTCTGTAAGCTCTCTCTTTAAATCTTTAAAAAAATATACACAATTCCTCCTCAAAGTACAAGAGCTATCTATTCAAATGCCTATATCAGCAAGACTTATATACATTTAGTATTCTTTTCTTTTTAAGATTTTTAATTTATATATTTGACACAGAGACAGCAAGAGAGGGAACACAAGCGGGACAAATGGGAGAGGGAGAAGGCGGCTTCCTGCTGAGCAGGGAACCCGATGCAGGGCTCGATTCCAGGAGCCTGGGATCATGACCTGAGCTGAAGGCAGATGTTCAACAACAGAGCCACCCAGGCGCCCCTACATTTAGTAATCTTAATCTGTTCTACAATTTAAAATCTAAACAGAACAATGGCCAATCTGTATTCAGCTATTACTGAACTTTTCAGAAAATTGTTAGCTTGTTAAAAGTAAATCCCACCATTTACTCACATGACATCTAGTACTGAATCATTCCGAATGACCTTATGGGAGACATCAGCTAGGAGAAAAAGACCTCCATCTGTCCTTCGGATGCTAGCTGCATAGCCTGGCCAGATCTGCAACCTAAAAAGAGACAAGAGAGCTTTACCTTGGGGTTCTAAAAAACCACAGATATTTCCATGCCCCCATTTGAAATGGTTGAGCAAATACCGCCCCCACCTCCAGTAACAATGAGAAACCACCATGAAACAAAGTAAATCAACATCTTTGTGAACTTCCTAAAAAACCAGATTTAACTGATAAATTGTATTCACAATCATAAAATACTGATGAGATTTCTATACTACATATGGTAATCACAATGAAAAATTTGTTTCCAGAACATTCAGAAGTGAGGAAAAAAATACTACTGACCTGTGTTGCTGTAGTACCATAGCACTTGTAGGGTCATAAAAGTTTCTCCCCACAAGCTTCATATCTAAAAGTTTCATTACCCTGAAATGAAGAGCAAAAACGGGTCTTCTAGAGAAGAATAAAAAAAATTCAAGCTCAACTACTCTAAACTGTATTTACCTTTTGAAGCCTAAAGTGTCAAAATTGTTGGTGCCCTTTGCACAATATAGCTTTTATGCTGAGAACACCGTTGCCAAAAGAAAAAGAAAAATTATGAAAGCATTTATCTTGAGGTATATGCAACTGATAACAGTTTGTCCTATGTACTAGGTGACAAAAATGGAGTTGATTTCCCAGGTTCAATTTACATTATTTTTCACTATTAATTAAAAAGAACGCAAGAGTCAATTTCTGTTTGTAAAGATGGGTCTGACATAGGAAGCTATGTCTGTTCCTGGCAGTTCAGCTAAGTAGAAATTAGGTTCTGTGTTTCACTTAAAAAGAGGTGGTATAGGAATAAATTTTATGAAAATTTAGGTCTTATAAAAATTAAAAACAATTATCAGCTGTCTGAATCCAAAAATTAAGGGACGTGGAAAAAAATTCTTCCAACAAAAATTTTTGCACACTACCACATTAAGTAGCCCCATCAGTAACAACACGAAATTATGCAATATAAAAATCTGCTTTTGGGGCGCCTGGGTGGCTTGGTGGGTTAAAGCCTCTGCCTTCGGCTCAGATCATGATCTCAGGGTCCTGGGATCAAGCCCCCCATCAGGCTCTCTGCTCAGCAGGGAGTCTGCTTCCCCCTCTCTCTCTGCCTGCCTCTCTGCCTACGATATCTCTCCTCTCTGTATAATAAATAAATAAAATCTTTAAAAAAAAAAAATTTGCTTTTAAAGTTCACGAATGATTCCAAAGGAATCCAATCAGCCACTTTAAACCTACCTTCATTATACCCAAATCTGACTAATCATTTGACATAATTTTTCAGTAAGTTAGCCTCAATACCATCCATTTATTTATTAAATGTTTCCAAACTCATCTTTATATGTGTGATATAATGCCATCCAAGCTTCTTGAATAGCACTGTTAGAGAAGATTGAGATTAAAGAAAATAAGCTGTTTTCTCACCGACGGAAAACAACATTGTAGAAGGGAATGCACAAGTCAGAACAGGGCTCCAGGATCTTTGTCAACTGAATCTTAATGCTGATATCTGCGCCATCAGTTTTCCTTTGACTCTTTAGCTCAAGAACCTAATAAATAAATATATGCAAGTAAAAAAAAATGACAAAACTACCAAGCCCTAATCTAATACAATCGTGTTCTAGAAAACACTAAAATGTCTGAAACATATTTTCTACTTGCCCCTCATTTTGCTGTCCACACTGGGCCAAATCATAGCATAACAACTAGGATTTAAGAAAAGACTTTGGTAAGAGGGCTGACTAGCAAAAGACGCCTTCCTATCCGAAATCTTAAACCACTTTCTGTTACTGAGGTCAAAGACTTCCAACCATTCCTCTTATGTGAGAAGGAACTTCTTGAAGAATTCAAATGAAAGTTTTTGAAAAGCCTGTCTTTCCTCTAAGAATAGCTAAGTAAAACTCAAACATCAGGATGCCTGTGATTTCCTACCACTCAGAGCACTAAGAACTCTCTTAGGTTTCATTCCAAAATCTATTTCCTATTTGGTCTTACTTGTTGAAGTTTAATAGGCAGATAGAGAATGGACCCATCAAAAGCAGTAACGTTTCCAGTGACAGCTTGATGGTCCTTCAACATGCCAAACCTCATGCTTTTGCACTCCACATTGGGGCTAGAAAACAATAAAGACAATTTTATTTCAATTTGCTTAAATGGCAGGCAGTCTTTACTACTGCTATATGACAGGTTTGGTAGAGAACCACTGCTCCATCTAGTGGTCATATTAAAATTCAAATATACCTGACTACAAAAGGAATTTCAACCCTAGAATACCTGCCCAAAGGAAAAAACCCTGTAATTCCACCACCCAAAGACAAACGCTTTAACATACCAGTGTACGTTCTTCCCCATTTTAGACAAGAGGTCAGAAAACTTTCTCAGTAAAGGGCCTGTTGGCAAATATTTTAGGTTTTACAAGCCATATAATCTCTACTCAATTTGGCCAACTTGCATGAAAGCATCATGGACAATATGTAAACCGATGAGTCTGGTTATGTTCCAGTAAAGTTTTATTACAAAACAGGCAGCAGGCCAGATTTGCCCTGCAGGCCAGCTGTAGTCTGCCTGCCAATCCTTGCTCTAAAGGCTGCAGAAATATACACTTTAAAAATAACTTTTTAAGAACAGGATTTTAGTCCAACTATTTTTCACTTGTGGCAATTTCTATTTTCTATTGATTCGTTGTCACATATCTTACAGCTTTGAAAAGCTCCAGTAGCTACTTAGTACGATGGCTGCCCCATTTCAGATCAATAACATATACCCTTGGGATGCCTGGGTGGCTCAGTCAGCTGAGTGGCTGCGTTCAGTTCAGGTCATGATCCCAGGGTCCTGGGATCGAGTCCCCCATCAGGCTCTTTGCTCAGCAGGGAGCCTGCTTCTCTCTCTGCCTCTGCCTGCCACCCTGCCTACTTGTGCTCTCTCTCTGACAAAAAAATAAATAAAATTAAAAAAAAAAAAATAACATACACCCTTGTTGTACAACTGGAAAGTTTAAGCAAATCTAAAGCTAAAAAGGGTTAAGTATGTTCAAATACATGATGAAAGATTAAAAAATCAAGCGGTAATCCAATATAGCTGTCCCCAAAAGTAAACATTTATATGCCATCACATTTCAAAATCCTTCTCCAAAAATTCATCTACATGAAAAGCATTATGTCCTAAACACAGTATTTACAATTGTCTCTCTAGGGGCACCTGGGTGGCTCAGTGGGTTAAGGCCTCTGCCTTCAGCTTAGGTCACAGTCTCAGGGTCCTGGGATTGAGCCCCAACCTTGGGCTCTCTGCTCAGCGGGGGCCTGATTCCCCTTCTCTCTCTGCCTGCCTCTGCCTACTTGTGATCTCTCTCCCTCTGTCAAAAAAAAAAAAAAATCTTTAAAATTGTCTTTCTGGACTTCCTTCACATAATACAAGCAAGCCAGAGGATAACCAGTCCACTATAATACATCTTCTCAGTATCCTCTCAATGGTCTGGCATGCTCTTTGTATCATGGCTCTAAAGGTCCAGATGTACCATCTTGAAATTTATAGAATCCATGTCTTCTCCACTGTCCAGTTAATGGAGAAACCTTTGAGGACTCACATTCCTTTCTGCTTCATTAATATTTGTCAATCTATTTCCAGAAAAAGGGTTCTTTCCTTTCATTAATGCTCCTGTTTCTTTCTGTTACAGAGCAGGCCCATTTCCACTACCCTCCCTTCTCAAGGGTTCAATTTCACTCTTTTTTTAGCTCCTTCTCTTCACCAGCCACATGTCCTCAGCTTTAAAGCAATCCTGCTACTCTCTTTAATTATCATTCCATTTCTCATTTCTCTTACATACTTGTTAAGTAAGTGGTCAATTCACTGGCTATTTCCCATTGCCTATGCTCTCCTTGGTTCTTTTAGTCTAGTTTTTTCTCCATAACTCTAACAAAGCTACTAGAAAAACAGCAAGGGTGTTCCTCAGAGTAAATTCAATAACTTTTTTCCTGTGGCCAAAGTCAACCACCTCTTCCTCATTCTAAAGAGGACTGTCTTTATAGTAATTGTCTTTATAATCTGTTATAAAGTTCAGATATAAAGTTCCCCATAGCTGTTCCTTTCTCTTCTCCTTCACTCCACTTACTCTTCTTCTTTTTTAATTTTTTATTTATCTGACAGCGAGAAACACAGCGAGAGAGGGAACACAAGCAGAGGGAATGGTAGCGGGAGAAGCAGGCTTCCTGCCAAGCAGGGAGCCCGATGTGGGGCTCGATCCCAGGACTCCGGGATCATGACCTGAGCCGAAGGCAGACACTTAACGACTGAGCCACCCAGGCGCCCCTGACATTGCTTTTATAATTAAAAAAATTAAAGTTTTTTTTAACCAAAGAGACTAAGGCATTCATTCAGAGAATATTCCTTTTCTTTTTTTTTAAGATTTTATTTATTAGAGAGAGAGAGGGAGGGCAGAGAGAGAGAAGGAGTGTTGAGAGGGAGAGCAGAGAAGGAGAAGCAGGCTCTCTGCTGAGCAGGGAGCCCGATGTGGGGCTCGATCCCAGGACTCCAGGATCATGACCTGAGCTGAAGGCAGACGCTTAACGACTGAGCCACTCAGGCGCCCCCACTTACTCTTCTTATACCAATTAGCACTCATGCTTCAAAAATTAAGTCTTCCATCTTCCTATTTTCTCTCCACAGATACTCCGAAACACCCATTCATTTTCACAATTCCAGCTAATATCCTCCAGCTATTGACTCTCCTGAGATTTTAACACTGGACTTGAACTCACAACCCTGAAATCAAGACCTGAGCTGAAATCAAGAACTGGATGCTTAACAACTGAGCCACTCAAGTGCTCCTAACATTTGAAAAGAGAACACAAGGGGCGCCTGGGTGGCTCAGCGGGTTAAAGCCTCTGCCTTTGGCTCAGGTCCTGATCTCAGGGTCCTGGGATTGAGCCCCACATCGGGCTCTCTGCTCAGTGGAGAGCCTTCTCCCTCTCTTTCTGCCTGCCTCTCTGCCTGCTTGTGATCTCTCTCTGTGTCAGATGGATAAATGAAAAGAGAACACAAATTAACATGAATTCTTAATTTTTAAGAAGTATGAGAAACACTGGCAGTATTGCTGTAAGATGAAAGTTATTCTCTTTGATTTTCTCACCCTCAAATTTTCACCCTAGACTGTCACTGGAGAGCCAGTGGTATGGTATGAGACTTATGCAAGGAGGATCCAGGTTTTGTAGGGTGTGGGTCTTACACAGTGGAGTGGGAAAGAGTCTCCCTTTAAGAAAAGGAATACAAAATTACACGTACAAAGTAAGTTAAAAGTTTATGGAAGGGAGACCCTTCCACGTAAAAGGCCCTGGCTTAAGCTTCACCAACGTCACAGTAAATCCACCTCACAGGCATATAAAATGGCACCTATTAAGTTAAAATCTGAGATGGTAATATAGCTAATCACAAATAATGTTAACCTTAAATTTATCACAAGGATCTGAGTTGTGCATTATTGCATTATTGTGGAGAAACGTTTATCAGGAAACACAGAGAAAAGTCCTCAGTTATCCCAGGGAAATTATTTCATTACTGTTTTCTAAAAAGTGAATACGGAGGAAAAAAAGTTATGAATACCTGAAAGTCACATGATATTGATAAACTGCTTCATTATGACACTGTATTTTGATAAGGTTCAATCCCAAAGATTGAGGTGTTCCTTTTGAGCCTTGCTTCACAAAAAGCTCTCTGGAAAATAAAACCATGCATATATACCAAAAACACAATGCAAACAACTCACGCCACAAATTAGAGAAAAAAAAAAAAAACACTGACAGAAGTAATATCTTACACTTAGCTTACACAAGTTACACAAAACCAAGCTTTGAAGGCTAGAAGCTAAGTTTGTAGGAATCTCTAACTAGAGATGCAAGATTACCCTCTTTGCCCTGGTAATATCAATGGAATAACTGAGGCCAGCTAAGAACACAAGAATTAGTTCCACCAAGAAAGATGAACTGCTGAAATATCTTTCCTACATGATTTCCTCATCTTCGATGTGACAAAGAACTGGCTATGCCTGAATTGAGAAGGAAAGGAAAAATCATTTGAGTCTACTTTCGGGTACATACTGTCTAAACCATCAACCCCGTTTCACTTCATCAGGAATTTTCTCACCTCTTTGTAATTCTCCCTGCTGGCAAAACCCCAAAAAACAAAATAAACAACGCTGCAGTACCTACCACCCACAAAAGCTTTTAAACACAACAGACACAGTGTCTACAATATTATGAGAAGGCCTCCTCCCACATCATTATCAAGCAAAGAAGGCGGTGCTCCAGACTTACTTTTCCTTGTGTTCTATAGTCCCAAGTAGAGGGTGATCCAGAGGGTGCACTGAGGAGGGGGGCAGAGGCGGTGGTGATGACAGCTGGGTAGGATCCCGAGAGGTCAGGCTGAGAGCACCAGGAGCCTTGTACACTCCTCTGCCTATACCACCAGCTGTTCTTCCCAAAGGTAACAGAGACGTATCTGAATTCCCTCTTCCAAGCATTCTGAAATGTTGAAAAGATAACCAAATCAAGATTTTGGCAACCATGCTCCTATCTAGATCCCATCTAAATGATTCCTCCAAGTTTATATTCTTTTCCTGAAGGAGTCAGCAAAAGGGACCTAAACTTTGGGATTCTCTCCAAATCCAAATATGCCTATACAACTTATTCCCTCATTGCTATTAATACTAACTCTCAAGGCCAATTTCCATGGGCAGAATTGAGATGGAAGAAACCAGGTTAAAGAACCACCAGAACCATGTTAACTTAATAGGGCAAATGGAGTTGTAAACTGCCCAGCAAAGAACTACTTTTTGCCCTTTTCCAATCAGTGGCTGCTGATTATTCTTGGAAAATATCCATTCCTTAATATAAAACCACGCTTTGTTCATAAGATAATATGACCCTTTTCAGAGTTTCTATTTGGGCTTATAGAGATACTGCATCTAAATTTGACACTTCCCCTTAAAGGCAACTTTACCCACCTATTCCAACCAACGCAGACCTCTGCTATCTTGCTATCCCCAGCTGCCAACACAGAAGGATCCGGAAAAGTGGGATGGGGTGGTTCTTTGTCCTTGCGCACGATGCTGGTAGACAAGCCTCTACCCAAAATGCCTCTACCTGAATGGAAGGGCCAAAACCCAACTATAACTGTGAGTTGAAGGTGTTACAAAGTACAATTATTTTTTTTGAAGATAAATTGTACGAATTTAAGAACAAAACAATCATACATACATACTACCACACTTTTTTTCAAGTTAGTTTTCCACATACCTACTGGAGGTATTTCCCGTTTCAGAGGGGTCCGGGACACTGTCTCAAGGCCCAGTCCTCGGAACATAGAGACCAAACCTACAGATTCCTATGGAAAGTTAATGGGTAGAGTTATTAAAAAATGTATTTCAACAGTTATTCTAAGATATGGAATGTATTTCATTTCTAAGATGAAGTAAGTGTCATTTCAATGACTGCAAGTGACACACATTCTGTAACACCTAGTGAAATGTCTAAGACATAATAAAGATGTTTCTAATAATAAGACACCCACAAACATTGATGGGTTTCTTAAAGTCTTGGTAAATAATAAAAATCATCTTTGAATTCTATACGTGTTATAAGAATAAAGAAAATAAGAAAAATACCTTATAAAAATTATTTAAGTAGTTTTTTTAGAGGTAGGAGGGGCAGATGGAGAGAGAGAGAGAATTTCAAGCAGATTCCACGCCCAGCATGGAGCCCAACACAGGGCTCGATCTCACAACTCTGAGATCATGACCTGAGCTGAAATCAAGAGTTGGAGCTTAACCAACTGAGCTGGAGCTTAACCAACCCAAATGCCCCTTTAAGTAGTTTTAATAAACACTTTTAATACTTATAACTATGTCATCTTAGGTTTTTAAGCATAAATTCAAGTATAGTCCATAATTTGATGTATAGAATAATAAAGTGCAATTTTTCTAGTTTGTTTCCTATATATCCAAGGTAAGAGGGAACATGTGTACTAGCTAATAAATTTTCAGAAAAAAACAGACCATTTAAAAGTACCTAAGGTTTGGGGTTTTTAAAACAACCTGCAACAAAACTTGCTACTATTTTCCTGTGGCAGTCTTGAAAGTTTATCAGTGTTGTGCCAATTGGAGCTGCCACAGATAGAATCAAGCAAGTCACTGGAGAAAAAAATACGACATGTCATCTTGTCTTCTGCCTACAGAACATTACATTTGACACTGTCTACTTAAAACTGTCATAAATGCATTATCAGGTTCTTCCTGTATTTGTTAACTCTTTATTCTTTGAGATTTCTTAACTATAGACAAATACCATTCTTAAAATTACTGTATAATTAGAAAATTAAGAATGCACATACATGCAATTGTACACACATTAGAAGCATAAGCTGAGGATCTTTTTAAGATGTGGGCAAAGAGCCCTCTAAAAGGAAACTTCTTAATAATTATTACCTCAGAAGCAGGAGTGTCTGCTAATACTATAGAGCCAAACTCAACGCAAAAATCTAAACACTTAAAAGACGTATCTTCAAACCTGTCATTTATGTAAATATGTATATTTATATCTATAGAAGCTAGAGGACTGAGGTCTATACTCAATTCTATCTAGCATTCTTTATGAGGCACTTTTTCTAAACTCTTAACTCTAGGATTTGAAATATATGCCCAGAATGCAACTAAGGAAAAAACAAACAACCCAACCAACCAACCAACCAACCAACCAACCAAAAAAACTCCAATTTTTTTCATACGGGGCTTCACAGTTATTTGAAATCTGTTATTTCCTCGGATGATAAGCTGTATGCTGCTACTGTGCATCCAGACACGGTCTTACCCTTTGTGCTGGCCCACTCCGTGGGCTTGGTTCCCCTGGCTTTCCAAACACATGGCCTCTGCCTGCAGGTCCTGCCCTGCCCAGAGCTGAGTCCAAAGGTTTAGGAGCTTGCGGCCAAGAGCCTGGCATCCGTACACACTGAGATGGGTGCACAGAAGTGCCCCTGAAGGGTGGTCGGACAGGATCCATTGAAAGGCTGCAGAGAATATGGATGTCAATCCTGTTCTAATCAATTACCTGCCAGCATTTTATAAAGATTAAAGATTCCTAACTGTTTTCCTTTTCCTTCAAGACAGACTCACAAAGCATTAAACATATAGTTTCTTTAGGTAAGAGCAGTAATACAACCAACCTCTTATATCATATTCACTTCAAAAGCTCTATTTAGCCTGGAATATTCTAAACACTCTCCATCAGCAAGCCCTTAAAAGCCAAGCTCTCATCAAAGTTACTTATATTTTCTACCCAGACTCTAGGAGAACTTAGTCCTGTAAGTAAACTACCTGTTGTACATGGAAACACATTTTTTTTTTTTAAGATTTTATTTATTTGACAGAGAGATCACAAGTAGGCAGAGAGGCAGGCAGAGAGAGGGGGAAGCAGGATCTACTGCTGAGCAGAGAGCCTGATGTGCCTCAATCTCAGGACCCTGAGATCATGACCTGAGCTGAAGGCAGAAGCTTTAACCCACCGAGCCACCCAGGGGCCCCGGAAACACTTCTTATGTATGGACATGATTTTGGTTTATGAGCAAGTTCACAGCTACCACAGCCATGTTACAAAATTATTCTGTCAGTATATATTTATGGATTTTGCTTTGGTTTGAACCTATCTTTTCTCTATAAGAGTACTAATTTTTTCACAATCTATTTTCACATTAAACTATTCCATCTTCCCCTTGATCTCCATAGTTGCTTGTCTGAATCTTTATCCAATTCCTCTCTATAAAACTCTTTTTTCAAACTTCAGAACTCAACCGCAACCTCAAAAGTTTGAGGTTCAAACTTTTCAGAACTGAGGTCTCCAGGATGTAGATCTTTTTGCTTTGAACTTGCAAGACTTGCTGAGTCTCATGGGCAACATTTAACACCCTTTTCTCACCCAGGTAACTAGGGATGGGGCTCGTCCTGCTTCTCAAATCTCAGGACCACTATGCCTCTTCAAAATCACTTTATAACCTATAGAATTCAGGAGTCCTTTAAAAAGCTCTCTTCATTGCCCTGACCCACTCATCAGCCCCAAAGAATCCTTAACTGACAAACTTCTTCTTAACTTTTGCAAACCTGCCTTAACCATTCGCTACAAAAAAATTAGGCCATCTATGTAATGACAAGACTAACAGGATTCCCAATACTACAGGTGGAAGTAGTTCAAGATCTGGACAAAAAAACATTTTTTAAAATTTTTAACTAGACTATCCTCTTTTACACAAAAATGGCAGGATATGCCTCCCTTCCCTAAAGGACACAATAGTTCTCTCCTTTAATTGCTTAAACTCCTTTTCAGTCAGCCTGACCTGTTTGCTCACATCTTCCTAGCACCACCCAAAAAATCAGTTGCCCAGCTGGTACACACTGAGGGGCGCTGTAACACCTACCAATTACAAGATCTCTGGAATCCTCCCTTCTCCACTCCTCACGCACCTCCATCATTTCTATGGATTGTGGCCCCTCCTCCAAAAGGCCCTCCCTTAAATGCGGACTTTCTCCTCTGGTTAGTTAGCAGAGCGTTGGCTGACTAAAATGTGCAACACGGAGAGGCCCAGGGCCGGGCCTAACTTCCCCACCTCTCCAGGTGCCAGCTCTGGGCTCGGGCACTATGACTGGGGGCCTAACCAGAAGGGAAGTCCCTGAAGGCAAATCCTACTCTCCCTCCACACCAGAGGAAAGTCCCCAAACCAGTAGCTTTGCTGGGGTTCCCACCCACTCTTCCCAGCCGAATAACTCTCCCGTTCACTCAGACCCAGCAAGAGTCCCCTCTCTCCTTGGGCCACAACCTCTATACCTTCCCCGGGTCCTGCGTTCCTCCTACACACCCGGCGTCAAATAACGACTTCCCGCCCTGGCCTGGCCCCACCTGGGGCCCACAGTCTCTCGCGCCGGGGGGTGGGGTGGGGGTGGGG
>CM053604.1:135010064-135090475 GCA_028646535.1 Procyon lotor | reverse complement strand
CTGCTTTTTAAAATTTTGTTCCTGGATCTGATAAAATCTAGATCTCTAATATTTTTAAGCCCAAACCCCTTGGACACTGCAGCTCTTTTCAGTTTTTGCTTATTCACAATTCATTCTTTGCAGCTAATTAAGCTGAAGAAGCCTGGGAATAAAGTTTGAAACAAGGTTAATAAAGTTCTTTGCCTAGGAAAAAAAAAAAAAAAGAATTCAGATCAGGAAAAACTTTAAAAATGAGAGAAATCTTCACAATATTAAGCTCAGTGAAAGCAGCTAGATATAAAAATGCTATGTAGTTTTTTATGTAGTTCCATTTCGGTGAACTATCCAGAATAGGCAAATCATGAAAGACAGAAAAGAGATTACTGGTTTCCAGAGAGTGAGAATGTGGGCAAGAATGGGGAGTAAGTGCTAATGAGTGCAGAGTTCTTTTTGGGTGATGAAAATATTACGGAATTAGTGCATAGCTTGGTGAATGCTATTAAAAACCACTTATTATTGAATAATAATAATAATAGTGAATTATACACTTCAAAATGGAGAATTTTATAGTATGTGATTTATGTCAATTTTGTAAAAAGATTTCATTTATTTATTTGACAGAGAGACGGCAAGAGAGAGAACACAAGCATGGGAAGTGGGAGAGGGAAGACCGTGCTTCCACTGAGCAGGGAGCCTGATGTGGGGCTCCATCCCAGGACACTGGGATCATGACCTGAGCCAAAGGCAGATGCTTAACGACTGAGCCACCCAGGCACCCCATGTCAATTTTTTTTTAAATGAAGGAGAATGAATCACTGAACTCTACCTCTGAAACATACACTGTATGTTAATTGAATTTAAATTAAAAAAAATAAAAAGAATAAAATAAACAAAAGTAAAATAAAATATAAGTAATCCAATACAAAAAATGAAGGCGAAATTAAGACATTTTCAGATAAAAACTGGAAGAACTTATTACTGGCACACCTGTCCTATGAGAAATAGTAAAGGGAGTCCTTCATGTAGAAATGAAATAATGCTGGCTAGTAATTTATGTCCACATGAAGAAATAAGTAGCACCAGAAAAGGTAATCATACAGCTAAATATAAAAGAGAGCAAAAATGTATTTTTGTCACTTTTTCATACTCTATGATTTAAGAAATAACTGCATAAAGCAATAGATGTAAATCTGAGTAGATGTGTATACAATGTGTAAAGATTGAATTTGTGTGACAATAAAGGCACAAAGGAGAGGGGAGGAAATGGAATCATAACTTTTTTAATATTACTGAAATTTAATTAACCAAATGACATTGTTCCAAGTTAATATGTTAGTTGTAATCTCCAGGGAAAACTCTTAAGAAAAGAACTCTGAGGGGTACCTGGGTGGCTCAGTTAGTTAAGTATAAAATCTTAGGGGGAAAAAAAAGAGCTCTGAAAAATATAACAGGCAACAACAAGGAAATTAAAATGGTAATTAGACACTAGTTAGTAGAAAATAAGGCAGTTGTGGAAGAATAGAAGGACAAAAAAAGATATAAAGTATGTGGAAAACAGTGAAATAGGTCATGTAAATCTTACCCTATTAGTTACCTTAATTGTAAATGGACTAAACATCCCATTCAAAAGATAGAAATTAGAGATTAAGTGAAAAGTACATGGTTATAATTTCTGCAAGAGACACATTTTAGTGTGAAAGACACAGTGTGTTGAAAGTAAAAGGATAGAACAAGATTATATATGAATCAGGGGTGCCTGGGTGGCTCAGTAGGTTAAGTGTCTGCCTTTGGCTCGGGTCATGATCCCGGAGGCCTGCGATCCAAACCCCAAATTGGGCTCTCTGCTCAAGCGGGAAGCCTGCTTCTCCCTCCCCCACTCCCCCTGCTTGTGTTCCCTCTCTTGCTGTGTCTCTCTGTCAAATGAATAATAAATAAGATTTTAAAAAATTATATCCAAAGTAAATAGTAACCAAAACAGAGATGGAGTGACTGTACTATCAGAATAGACTAAGATAACAATTGTTGCTAGAGATAGGGAAGGACATTTTATAATGGTGGAAGTGTCAATTTATGAGGAAGACCTTAAATACAAATACATGTGAACCTAACCCAAAATAGACCCCTCAAAATACATGAAACTAAAATTAACATAATTAAAGGCAGAAATAGAAAATTCAACAGTAATTACTTGGAGACTTCAAAACTCCACTTTCAATAATGGATAAAACAATTTGAAATAAGATTAACAAGGAAACAATACTTGAGCAACACTGTACTCCAACTAAACATAACAGGTATCTATAGAACACCTCAACAGAATACACATTCTTCTCAAATGTATATGGCATGTTCTCTCAATATAGACAACTATGTCTGGATATAAAACAAGACCAAATAAAATTAGAAGGATTAAAATCACATAAAATGTATTCTCAAGCCACAGTGGAGTGAAACCAGAAATTTTAATATGAGATAAATTCAGGAAATTAATAAATATATGGAAATTAATACTCCTAAATAACCATGGCATCAAAGAAGAGATTAAAAGGGAAGTTAGAGGGGCACCTGGGTGGCTCAGTGGGTTAAAGCCTCTGCCTTCAGCTCAGGTCATGATCCCAGGGTCCTGGGATCGAGCCCGGCTTCGGGCTCTCTGCTCAGCAGGGAGCCTGCTTCCACCCTCTCTCTGCCTGCCTCTCTGCCTACTTGTGATCTCTCTCTGTCAAATAAATAAATAAAATCTTAAAAAAAGAAAAGGAAGTTAGAAAATACTTTGAAATAAATAAAAACAAAGATACAACATACCAAAACTTGTGGATGTGAATAAACAGTGCTTGGAGGGTAATTTACAGCTGCAAACACCTATTTTAAAAATGAAGATCTCAAAATAACCCAATTTCTACCTTGAGAAATAAGGAAAAGAAGAGCAAACTTAAAGCAAGGAAATAATAGGAAGTAAGGAAATAATAAATATTATTTATGAGCATGAATAAATGGAGAATTGAAAAACAATAGAGAAAATCAATGAAACCAAAAATTAGTTATTTGAAAAGATAAAAAAATTGACAAACCTTTAGCTAAACACCCATGAAATATAGGAGAATAAGATTGCTAAAATCAGGAATGAAAAGAGACCTCACTACTGACCGAACAAGGAAAAAGGGATTATAAAAACATACTATAAACAACTGTATCCCAAGAAATTAAAGAAATGGACAGACCCTGAGAACGACACAAACCGCAGAATCTTTTTGGTTATACCAAACATTTAAAGAGGAATTAACACTAATCTTTCATAAATTCTTCCATCAAATTGGAAAGGAGAGACACTTCCCAATTCAGACTCTGAGGCCAATATTACGATGATACTAAAGCTAAACAAAAATATCACCAGAAAACTGGAGCAGGCATCTAGATGGGAAATGAAGAAACTATGTCTTTCTAGATGTTGACTTACATATAGTAAACTTTTAAGATCACACACACAAACTATTATAACTAATAAACTAGTTCAGTCAGATTGAGAATATAAGATTAATATACATTAATCAGTTGTACTTCTGTACACTATCAGTGATCAAAAATGAAATGAAACGTGGGAAAAATTTAACAGAAGGGCAAGATGCATACTGAAAACTAGAATGTCTTGAAAGAAATTGAAGAAATGTAAATAAAAGGAAATACATCACTTGCTCATGGATTGGAAGACCCCCTGTACCTATGGTAAACTGATTTTTCACAAGGGTGCCATTCAGGAGTACAAAGAATGGTCTTTTCAAGAACCAATGCAGGGACTCCTGGATATCCGCATTCAAAAGAATGAAGTTGGATCCTTGCCCCACACAAGGTACAAAAATTAACTCCATAGGATCAAGCACCCAATTGTAGGAACTAAAACTTTAAAATTCTGGATGATAACATAGGTGAAAATCTTTGTGACTGTATATTAGACAACAGATATGACACTGAAAGCAAAAGCAAGAAAAGAAAAATATAAGTTGGACTTCATCAAAATGAAATCTTTTTCACCTCAAAGGACACCATCAAGTTAAAAAGACAACCCATGGAGTTGGACAGAATCATTCATCTGATATATCTGGTAAAGGTCTACTTTCCAGAACAGAAAAAGAACTCTTCCCCTCAACAACAGAGAGACAAATTACCCAATTTAAAACCAGGAAACATTTTAATAGACATTTTTCCAAAGAGCATATACAAATAGACAAGAAACACATGAGGGGCACCTGGGTGGTTCATTTGCTTAAGTTGCGTCTGACTCTTGATTTCGGCTCAGGGTTGTGAGATCGAGCCCCACATTGGGTTACATGCTGGTCATGGAGCCTGCTTAAGATTCATATTCTCAAAAAAAAAAAAAAAAAAAGATATTCTCTCTCTCTCTCGCTCTATCTCTGCCCCTTCCCTCCAAAAAAAAAAAAAAAAAACATGAAAATAGCTTAATATAATTAATAATTAGGGAAATGAGAATCAAAATCACGAGGTACCACTTCACACCAAAGCCAGATAAAGGCATTAACAGTAAAGCCAAAGACCAGTATCTCTCATGAACATAGATGATGCAGAAATCCTCAACAAAATATTAGTAAAGCAAATCTAATTGTATTTAAAAAATTATATACCTTAACTGTACTGAGTTCAGTATTACCTTTCCAAATTCATGTCCACCTGGAACTTGTGAATGTGGCCTTATTTGGAAATAGGGTCTTTGCAGGTGCAGCCAAGTTAAGATGCAGTGAATTAATTAGGATGGACTGTAATCCAGTAACATATTCTTATAAGAGGGAAGTTTGGTTACAGACTCATAGGGTGAAAGCCATGTGAAGAAGCAAAGACAACATGAGAAGAGAGGTGTTGTGAAGGTGTAGGCAGAGACTGGAGTGATACTTCGCCACATGCTGGCGAAGAAACACCAAGGATTGCCTGCAACCACCAGAAGCTACAAGAGGCAAGGAAGGATTCTTCATTAGAGCCTTTGGAGTAAGCATAATCCTGCTGATACCTTAATTTTGGACTTCC
Organism: Procyon lotor; assembly: GCA_028646535.1. NCBI lineage: Eukaryota > Metazoa > Chordata > Mammalia > Carnivora > Procyonidae > Procyon > Procyon lotor. The sequence goes on along the minus strand of CM053604.1, from coordinate 135,085,465 downwards.
GTCCTCCAGAACTGTGGGAGAATAAATTTCTGTTGTTCTAAGCCATCCTGTTTGTGGTTGGTTGTTACAGCAACCATTGGAAAAGAATAAAACAACCATACATATTCCAGTTACACAAAGATGTTTCAAAAGTTAAAGATCTATTAATGTAACCCATCCATCAACAGGCTAAAGAATAAAAAACCATATCACATCAGTAGATGCAGAAAAAGCATTTGACAAAATTCAGTTCCCAGTCATGGTTAAAAAAACAACAAAAACTCCCAGAAAATTAGCAATAGAGGGAGAACTTCATAGACTTAATACAGAACATCTACAAAAACCCTACAGCTAACATTATCCTTAATTGTGAGATGCTATATACCTTCCCCTAAGATTGGGCACATGTATTTCCCTGCTCACCATTCCTGTTCAGCATCATGCTGAAGTCCTAACTAATGCAAAAAGACAAGAAAAGTTAATAAAATATATAAATATTAGAAAGGATGAAAGAAAAGTGTTTGCAGATAGAATGTGTAGAAAATCTCATGGAATCAACAACTAAAAAACCTGGAATAAGCAAGAATTACAAGGTTGCAGGATACAAGATTAATATATAAAAGTCAGTTTCTTCCCTATATACCAGCAATAAACAATTTGAATTTTAAAAATGCCATTTGTATCAGCACCAAAAAATGAAATATTAAAGTATAAATCTAACAAAGTTGATATACTACATGAGGAATACTATAAAACTGATAAAAAAGAATAAATGGAGAGATGCTCCGTGTTCATTGATACGAAGACTCAGTATCGTTGTCAGTTCTTCCCAACTGGATCTGTAAAGCCAGTGCAGTTCCAATCAAAATCTCAGCTAATTATTTTGTGGAGATCCACAAACTATAAAGTTTACACACAAAGATGACACAGGATAGCCAGTACAATACTGAAGAACAAAGTCAGAGGACTGCCATTTCTCAACTTAAAGAGTTGCTTTAGAGCTATAGTAATTGAGGTGGTGTGGTCTTAGCAAAATAATAGATGTCAATGAAACAGAATAAGAGAGCCCAGAAATAGAATTATACAGGTAGAGTCCAATGATCTTTGGTAAAAGAGCACATACACATTGATGGAAAAAGGATAGTCTTTTCAACAAATGGTGCTGGAACAACTGTTTACCTGCATGAAAAAAAATCGAATCACATAGCTTTTACTAAAATTAACTTAAAAGGTACTGCAAATTTATATTTAAATACAAAATGGTAAAACTTCTGGAAGGTAACAGAAAAAAATCTTGGTGACCTTGAGTTTCAGCGATAACTTATTTAGATACAAAAGCACAATCCATAATAGAAAGGATAAGTTGTACTTAATTAAAATTTAAAACTTTTCAGGGCTCATTTGGAAGATCATGCAACTCTTGATCTTGGGGTGGTGAGTTTGAGCCCCCAAACTCAGCAGTTTTGAGTGTAGACATTATTGAAATAAACAAAACTTTTTTAAAAATTAAAAACTTCTCTGTGAAAGATACTAAGAGAATGGAAAGCTTCAGACTGGGAGAAAATATTTGCAAAGCACCTATTTGATAAAGCATCATTATCCAGAATATACAAAGAACTCCCTAAAACTCAAGAAGACAATCTCATTAAAAGAAGGATGAAAGACTTGACAGACATCGCACCAAAAAAGATATAAAAACGGCAGATAAGTATATGAAAAGATAATATAATAGGGAATTGTAAATTAATAAAACAATGAGATATCATTATGCTCCTATTAGAATGGCCAAAATTTGGTATCGTATAGATGATACCAAATGCCAATGAGGATGCGAAGAAATAAGAACTCTCATTCATCTTTGCTGGTAGGAATGCAAAATGGTGCAGATACGTTGGAAGACAATTTGGTAGTTTCTTTCAAAACTCTATTTTTAGAGAGGGTTGGGTGGGGGCAGAGGAAAAGGGAGAGAGAGAATAGAATCTTAACCAGGCTCCACTTCCAGTGCAGAGCCCAATGTGGTTAAACACCTGACTCTTGGTTTCAGCTCAGCTCATGATCTCAAGGTTGTGGAATCAAGCCCCACATCGGGCCCAGCACTCAGCATGGAGTCTGCTTGAGATTTCTCTCTGGCTCTCCCTTTACCCTTCCCCCAGTGCATGCATGCTATCTCTCTTTCTGTCTCAAATAAATATGTCTTATTTATTATAAGATTATATGTTATAAATATATCTTATTTGAGACAGCACAAGGAGAGGGAGTGGCAGGGAGATGAAGAAGCAAACTCCCTGCTGAGCAAGGAGCCTGACAGGGTGCTGGATCCCAGGACCCTGGGATCATGACCTGAGCCAAAGGCAGATGTCTATCCCACTGAGCCACCCAGGCGCCCACCACCCCCCAAAGACTCTTGAGGCACTTGATTGGCTCAGTCAGTAAAGTATGTGACTCTTGATCTCCAAGTCATGAGTTCAGGCCCCACATTGGGTGTGGATCCTAATTAACAAAAAAAACCTCTCACCATAAGATCCCTCAGTAGCACTTCTTAGTATTTAGCCAAATGAGTTGAAAACTTATGTCAGTACAAAAACTTCCACAGAGTTGTTCATTGCAGCTTTATACACAATTGCCAAAATTTAGAAGCAACAAAGATCTCCTTTAGTAGGTGAAAAGTAAACTGTGATGTATCCAGGCAATGAAGTATTATTCAGCAATAAAAAGAAGTGAGCTATCAAATCCTGAAAAGATGTGGAGGAACTTTAAATGCATATTACAAAGTGAAAAAAGCCAATCTGAAAGACTGTAGGATTCCAACTATAGTACACTCTGAAAAAGATAAAACTATAGGGGCGCCTGGGTGGCTCAGTCGTTAAGCATCTGCCTTTGGCTCAGGTCATGATCCCAGGGTCCTGGGATCGAGCCCCACATCGGGCTCCCTGCTCAGCAGGAAGCCTGCTTCTCCTGCTACCATTCCCTCGCTTGTGTTCCTGTGTTTCTGTTGTTTCTCGCTGTGTTTCTGTCAAATAAATAAAATCTTTAAAAAAAATAAATAAAACTGTGGAGCCAGTAGAGATCAGTGGTTGCCAGAGGTTTGGGAGTGCGAGGAAGGGAAGGATAAATAGAGGGAGCACAAGGGATTTTTAGGGCTGTTAAACTTTTATATATGATACTGTAATGGTGGATACATGAATGATGTCATGCATTTTTCAAAGCCTAAAGAATGTACAATACAGTGTGAGCCCTAAAATAAATGATAGACTTTAGTTAATAACAATGTGTTAGTATTTGCTCATTAAATGTAACAAATGTACCACCCTAATGTAATACGGTAATGAGGAAAAACTGTGTAGGTTGGGGAGGGGTTATGTGGGAACTCCTTATTGCCGCCTCAGGGTTTTTTTTGTTTTTTTTTTTTTTTGTGAACTTATAAGTGGTCTAAATAATCTTTCTTTCTTTCTTTCTTTCCTTTTCTTTCTTTTCTTTCTTTCTATTTCTGGGGCACCTGGGTGGCTCAGTCATTAAGTGTCTGCCTTTGGCTCAGATCATGATCCCAGGGTTCTGGGATTGAGCCCCACATTGGGCTCCCTGCTCAGCAGGAAGCCTGCTTCTCCCTCTCCCACTCCCCCTGCTTGTATTTCCTTTCTTGCTGTGTTTCTGTCAAATAAATAAATAAAAATCTTTAAAGAAATATATATGTATATAGTATATATATATATATATTTCATTTCTTTGAGGACCACCTGGGTTAAGTGCCTGCCTTCAGCTCTGGTCATGATGTTGGTCCTGGGATGGAGCCCTGCATCAGGCTCCCTGTTCAGTAAAGAGTCTGCTTCTTTCTCTCTCTCTGACCCTTCTCCCCACTTGTGCGCGCGCTCTCTCTCTCTCTTTCTGTCTCAAATTAAAAAAAAAAAAATCAAAGATTTAAAAAAAGATTTTATTTGAGAGAAGAGAGAGCATGGGGGAGGGCAGAGGGAGTACATCATGATCCATGTACAAGGTCATGATCCTAGGGTCCTGGAATGGAGACCCACACCAGGCTCCCTGCTCAGTGGAGAGTGTGCATGCGGACTCTCTCTTTCAAATAAAAACTTTAAAGATTGAACACAGGGTTCTTTAAACGGTTTAAGCAGGGTTCTTTAAAATCTTAAAAAAAAAAAAATAGATAACTGGTGAAGGTTGCAAAATTCTATGAATAAAAAACCTTTGAGTTTTATACCTTAAAAGAGTGACTTTATGGCATAGCAAACTAGAACCAAATAAAACTTCAAAAAAGGGGAAAAAAAGCCCTTCCAAACCTAGCCTTTTGTAATATCAGCAAAACAAACCAGCAACTGATGCCACGAGAAAAACAGATACAGAAGCCTGGTTAATTTGTCTGTGTCCCCATTCTTTCACTGATGTTGCCTGGACCTAAGGCCTTCACCTAATGTGTATGTACTTGGTCCAGCTTTTCAGCTGTAAGGTTTCTCAGAATTCCTGGTCCACCACCTGAAGTCTCGCAGGCAAGCTTTAAGCTCATTCATGGGTTGATTTTAATGTCTATTTAGATTTATATCTTTAGTCCAGCCGTTCTTGAACTGGTCTAAGGAACCCTTTACATTCTTAAATATTAGTGAGTTTTTGTTTAAGTGGTGTATTTCTATCAATATTTACCATGTTCAAAGTTAAAATTGAGGAAATGTTTTATGTTTTTGAGTTTACTTTAAAATAACAATAAGAAAAGAAGTACTGGTAAGGATGTGGAAAGAAGGGAACCCTTGTGCACTGTTGGTAGGAATGTAAATTGGTGCAGCCACTATGGAAAACATTATGGAGGTTCCTCAAAAAATTAAAACTAGAACTACCATATGATTCAGCAATTCCCCTTTGGCTATTTATCTGAAGAAAAATGAAAACACTAACTTAAAATGGTATCTGCAGTATTATTTGCAGTAGCCAAGACATGGAAGCAACATAATTATCCATCAATGGATGAATACAGAAGTTTCGGTATATGTATTACAATGGAGTATACTCAACCATTGAAAAGGAATGAAATCTTGCCATTTGCAGCAACATGGATGTCCCTTGAAGGCATTATGCTAAGTGAAATAAGTAGGGGGAAGATAAATACCACATGAGTTTATTCATATGTGTCATCTTTTTTTTTTTTTTTCTTTTTAAGATTTAATTTATTTGACAGAGAGAAACAGCGAGAGAGGGAACACAAGCAGAGGGAATGGTAGCGGGAGAAGCAGGCTTCCTGCCGAGCAGGTTGCCCAATGCGGGGCTCAATCATGACCTGAGCCTAAGGCAGATGCTTAACGACTGAGCCACCCAGGCGCCCCTGTGTCATCTTTTTTTAAAGATATATTTATTTAAGAGAGTGCACGCACACAAGTGGGGGGAGGGGGAGAAGGGGAGAATCTTCAAGCAGACCTCCTGCTGAATGTGGAGCCCATTGTGGGACATGAAGCTTAACCAACTGAGATATCCAGGCACCCTATATGTGTTATCTTAAAGAAAAGTTCATAGAGAACAGATTAGAGTTGTCAGAGTTGGGGAGTGAGGAGAGTGGACAAAATGGTTGAAATGGGTCAAAAGTACAAACTTCCAGTTATAAAATTATATAAGTCATGGGGATGTAATGTACACCATGGCAACTATAATTAATACCATATATTGTATGTTTGAAAGTTGTAAACAGTAGATCTTAAAAGTTCTCATCATAAAAAAATATTGTAATTATATGTGGTGATAGATATTAACTAGATGGATTTTGCTGATTTTACAATATATATCAATATGAAATAATTATGTTGTACACCTGAAACTAATCTCCTATGTCAACTATACTCTACTAAAAAATAGGATAAGAAAAGTATAAACTCAGTACATGTTAATAACATAACATTTTTGTTTTTATTTTATTTTTTAAGCAATCTTTATTGTCAGCATGGGGCTTGAACTTACGACCCTGAGATCAAGAGTTTCATGCTCTACTGACTGCACAGGCCACATGCCCCAATAACAACATTTTTAATTAAAGAAAACTACTAGCAAAATGTTTAGTGAGAAGAGAGCCATTGTTTTACATTTGTGCAAATGGCTTTAATGTTTGGGTTAGCAAAATGCAAGTAAATATTCTACATTTAGTCTTTTGTGATGTCACGTGTCATTTACTCTCTGGAAATTTCTAGTATATAATTTATGAGAGAATTACAGGGAAAATGTCAAGTAATGTAGCAGTTGCATTAGTAGTATAAAAATATTTTGGACTTTATGGACTTCCTAGGATGTTCCAAGGACTGCTGGTAGGGAAAGATGGGACACCAGAAGACACACTCTTAGTCAGTACTGTTCATCTGAGCTCCTAGACTTATCTCCAACTATCTGCTTGGCCTCTCTACTTTGGTGTCTCAGGGGCCACTGAAACCTAGTGTTTGAGTGTGGGTGCCAGTGTTTCCTCCTATGCAAGTGTGAAAATCAAAACCAAGCTACATTCTAGACACTTGCCTCAGCTTTATCTTTCATGATGAGTAATCACCACATGTTAAATTTGTCAGTTATTTGTTCTGAGCTTAAGAAGCTGGAACTCCACTCTCATCAATCTTGTTGCTGCTGATGTGGTTCTGACTGTGGCTATGACTACATAGAGCTAGACCGGTTTTGGCTAGTATTTGACTTTAGAGCAGGGAGGGCCAAGGAATTTCCTTTAGAATGAAAAGTTGCAGGCAACTGTAGAATGTATGAATATGGGTTCTTTCTGCTTTTCAGTTCCACCTTCACTTCTCTTTTTTCAGAGGAATTGGAATGAGATTGGGGTGAAGTGCTTACTCCAGCAAGTGATTATTATTTGGAGGGATCTTCCAGACATCAGCCTGCCCTTCCCTGTACCCACAATTGGCCATAGTTTGCCTGGCCTCTTCTTCTCCTTTTTTTTTTTCCAATTTTTTTATTGAGTAAAATATATATAAAATTTGCTGTCTTAACCATTTTTTTATTAAAACAGTTCATGGTTTTAAATGCATTTATAACGTTGCACAGGTATCGCTACCACAATCTTCATAGTCCTTTTTATCTTGTAAAACTGAAACCCAGTACACATTAAACAATAAATTTCCATTCTCCTCTTTCCCTAGCCCCTGAGCAACTATCATTCTACTCTCTCTTGATTTTTATCAAATACTCACATAAGTGGAATTATACAGTATTTGTCTTTTTGTGACTTTTTTCCACTTAGCATAATGTCCTCAAAGTTCATCCATGTTGTATTATATTGCAGAATTTTCTCCCCTTTTTTTTTTTTTTAAACAGGTAGGGTCACAAGTATTTATTTTATGTATCTTATTTTTTTTTTTTAAAGATTTTATTTATTTGACAGAGAGAAACACAGCGAGAGAGGGAACACAAGCAGAGGGAATGGTAGTGGGAGAAGCAGGCTCCCTGCAGAGCGGAGAGCCCGATGCGGGGCTCGATTCCAGGCCCCTGGGATGTGACCTGGTCCGAAGGCAGATGCTTAACGACTGAGCCACCCAGGCGCCCCAATTTTCTCCCTTTTTAAGACTGGATAATATTCCATTGTATGTATATACTACATTATGATTATACATACATTTGTCTATGGACACTTGGGTTGCTTCTGCATTTTAGCTACTGTGAATAATATGCAGTGAACACGAGTGTACAAACATCTCTTCAAGACCCTGTGTATCCAGAAATGGAATTGCTTGATCATACGGTGAGTCTTATTTTTAATTTTTTGAAGAACTGCTGTATTGTATTCCACAGCAGCTGTACCATTTAACAATCCCACTGTGCACAAGGGTTCCAGTGTCTCCACATATTGGCAACACTTGTTTTCTGTGTGTGTGTGTGTGTGTGTGTGTGTGTGTGTGTATTTATATTGGCCATCCTAGTGGATGTGAGGTGATATATTATTATACTTTTGATTTGCATTTCCCTAATTCTCCTTTCAATTCTGTCCTTCTCATATATTTTGATACTCTGTTATCAGCTGTATAAATGCTTAGAATTGTTACATCATCTTTCAGGTTTGGAACCTTTTTTAATGCATAATGTCCTTTGCCTCTTGTAACTGTTTCTCATTTCAAGTCTATTTTGTCTGATATTAATATAAATATTTCTAGCTTCTTTCTTTCTTTTTTGGGGAGGTGGGGCAGTGAGGGCCAAAGAGAGAAGGAAAGAAAGAATCTTAAATAGGCTCCACACTCAACACAGAGCCTGACACAGGACTTGATCTCACAATCCTGAGATCGTGACCTGAGCCAAAATCACGAGAGTCAGATCCTTAACTGACTCGAGCCACCCAGTTGCCCTCCCCCCAGGTTCTTTTCATTACTATTTGCACAGAATATCATTTTCCATTCTTTCACATTTAATCTATATGTGTTTTTGGATCTAAAGTGAGTCTCTTGTAGATAGCATATAGATGGATCATGTTTTTTTTAATTTATTCTGCCAGTCTCTGTTTTTTTTTTTTTTATTGGAGAGTTTAATGCATTTACATTTAAAGTAATTACTAATTAGGGGAGAAATTCTGTCCTTTTGCTGTTTGTTTTCTATGTATGCCTTATAGCTTTTTTTGTCCTCCATTTACTGTATTAGTATCTTTTTTTGTGTTCAATTTTTTTTTTCTGAGATTTTATTTATTTATTTGACAGGGAGATCACAAATAGACAGAGAGGCAGGCAGAGAGCGGGGGGGGGGGGGGGGGGGGGGAGCAGGCTCCCCGCTGAGCAGAGAGCCCAATGTGGGGCTTGATCTCAGAACCCAAGCCGAAGGCAGAGGCTTTAACTCACTGAGCCACCGAGGCACCCCTAGTTCATTTTTTTGTAGTAAAATGGTTATATTCTTTTCTCATTTCATTTTTTAACTGTATAATTAATGTACAATATAATGATTCAACAATCCTATACATCATGCTTTGTGCATTAAAGTAAGTGTACTATTAATCGCCTTTTTCTATTTCCCCCATGTTCCCCACCCACCCTCTGGCAACCACCAATTTGCTCTATGTATTTAAGTGTCTGTTTTTTTGTTTGTCTCCTTTTTTCTTTATCCATTTGTTTGGTTTCTTAAATTCCACATGTGAATGAAATTACAAGGTATTTGTCTTTCTCTGACTGACTTATTTCACTTAGCATAATACCATCTAGGTCTATCCATGTTGTTGCAAATAGCAAGATCTGTTTTTGTGGCTGAGTAATACTCCAGTGTGTTGGGTGTCTCTGTGTGTGTGTGTGTGTGTATACCATATTTTCTTTATTCATTCATCTGTCAGTGGACACATGGATCTGTATCTTGGCTATTGTAAATAATACTTCCATAAACATAAGGGTCCTTATATCTTTTCAAATTAGTGTTTATGCTTTCTTTGTGTAAATACCCAGTAGTGCAATTACTGGATCATATGGTAATTTTATTTTTAATTTTTTGAGGAACTTCCATACTGTTTTCCACAGTGGCTGTACCACTTTGCGTTCTCACCAATAGTGCATGAGGGTTCTTTTTTCTCCACATCTTTACCAACACTTTTTATTTTTTGTGTTTTTGTTTTTATCTATATTGACTGGTATAAGTTGATAACTCATTGTGTTTTTGATTTGCATTTCCTTGATGAATAATGATGTTGAGCATCATTTCATGTGTCCATTGGCCATTTATATGTCTTTTTTGGAAAAATGTCTATTCAAATTCTCTGCCCCTTTTTTTTTTTCCTTCAGATTTTAAGTTAGCTCCATGCCCAATGTGGGGCTTGAACTCATGAACTTGAGATCAAGAGTCGTATGCTCTACCAGCTGAGCCAGCCAGGCGTCCCCATCTGCCTTTTTTTTTTAATTGGATGATTTGTTTTTTTGGTGTTGTCTTATAAGTTCCTTATATATTTTGGATATTAACTCCTTATTGGATATATCATTTGCAAATACCTTCTTCTGTCCGGTAGGTTGCCTTTTTGTTTTGTTGATGGTTTCCCTCACTGTGCAGCAAAGGCTTCTTATTTTGCTATAGTTCCAGTAGTTTAATTTTGCTTTTCTTTCCTTTGCCTGAAGAGATCTATCTAGAAAAAATATGACTGATGTTAAAGAATTTAATACAAATTTCTTTATCTCACAACTTTATCCATTCTTCAATTGATGGATACTTGGGCTGCTTCTGTATCTTGGCTGTTGTAAATAATGCTGCTGTAAACATAGGGGTGCACGTATCCCTTTGAGTTAGTGTTTTTGTATTTTTTGAGTAAGTATCCAGTAGTGCAATTGCTAGATTGTAGGGCAATTCTGTTTTTAACTTTTTTTAAAAAAAATATTTATTTATTTGACAGAGAGAGATCACAAGTAGGCAGAGAGGCAGGCAGAGAGAGAGGGGGAAGGCTCGCTGCTGAGCAGAGAGCCCGATGCGGGGCTCGATCCCATGACCCTGAGATCATGACCTGAGCCGAAGGCAGAGGCTTTAATCCACTGAGCCACCGAGGCGCCCCTTGAGTTTATTTTTGTATATGTAAGGAAGTGGTCTAGTTTCTTTCTTCCACATGTTGCTGTCCAGTTTTCCCAACACCAGTTGTTGAAAAGACTGTCCTTTTCCCGTTGGATATTCTTTCCTGCTCTGTCAAGGATTAATGACTACATAGTTGTAGGTTTATTTCTGGGTTTTGTATTCTATTCTGTTGATCTATGTGTCTGTTTTTGTTCCTATACCGTACTGCTCTGATTATTACTTTGTAGTCTGGACTTGTGATGCCTCCAGCTTTACTTTGCTTTGCTTTTTCAAGGTTTCTTTGGCTCCTCGGGTTCTATTGTGGTTCCAGACAATTTTTCAGGATTGTTCTGGCTCTGCGAATAATGCTCTGTGAATAATGCTGTATTTTGATAAGTATTATGCTAACTATGTAGATTGCTTTGGATAATATAGGCCTTTTGTACTAATATTTGTTCTTCAAACCCATGAACATGGAATGTCTTTCCAGTCCCCTACTAGTATTGTATTACTGTCAACTTTTTTCTTTATGTCTGTTAATAGATGCTTTATGCATTTAGATGCTCCCATGTTGGGTGCATAACTATTTACAATTGTTATATCTTCTCATTGGATTGTTCCCTTATCATTATGTAGTGTCCTTTGTCTCTTGTTACAGTCTTTAAAGTCCGTGTTGTCTAATAAGTATTGCCACTAATCTATTTGCCTAACAAATGCTTCTCCATCTCTTCGTTTTCAGGCTGCATGTGTCTTTGGGTCTGAAGTGATTCTCTTGTAGGCAGCATATAGATGGGTCTTGCTTTTTTATCCATTCAGTAACCCTATGTCTTTTTATTAGAGCATTTAGTCCATTTAAATGTAAAGTAATTATTGATAGGCATATACTACTAATATTTGTTATTTGTTTTAAAGATTTTATTTATTTATTTATTTATTTATTTATTTATTTATTTATTTATTTGAGAGAGAGAGAGTGTGTGCCACATGCATGTGTGCAAATGGGGGGAGGAGCAGAAGGCAGGAAAGAGAGGGAGAGGAAAAGAACCTCAAGTGCACTCTGTGCTGAGTCTCATGGGGCTGATTTCACTACCCTGAGATCATGACCTTAACTGAAACCAACTGAACCACCCAGGTGCCCCTACTTGTTTTATGGTTGTTCTAATAGTTCTTCTCTGTTCCTTCCTTTTCTTCCTCTTTTGCCTTATGGTTTGATGGCCTTCTTCAGTAATATACCTGGATTCCATTTTCTTCATTTTTTGGTGTATCTATTACAGGTTTTTGATTTGTTGTTTCTGTTAGGTTCATACATCTTATGGGTTGCTTAGGTTTGAACTCATCCTAAAAGCACTAAATTTTTATCCCCTCCCCCCCACCAACCACAGTGTATGTATAGGATATCTTACTTTATGTTCTTTTATTTTGTGACTCCCTTGGCTGGTTTTTATAGGTATAATTAATTTTATTGCTTTCATGCTTTAACTTTCATACAGGTGTTATAAGTGATTAATCTACTTTTGTTAAATGTTTGCATTTGTCTTTGAAATTTTTTCCTTTCATAATTTTCTTAATTCTGTTATGACCTTTTTTATTCACTCAAAGAATTTCCTTTAATGGGGCGCCTGGGTGGCTCAGTCGTTAGGCATCTGCCCTCAGCTCGGGTCATGATCCCAGGGTCCTGGGATGGAGCCCCGCGTCAGGCTCCCTTCTCAGCAGGAGGCCTGCTTCTCCTGCTACCATTCCCTCTGCTTGTGTCCCTCTCTCGCTGTGTTTCTCTCTGTCAAATAAATAAAATCTTTAAAAAAAATATTTCCTTTAATGTTTCTTATAAGGCTTGTCTAATGGTGATGAATTTAAGTTTTTTTTTTTGTCTGTGAAACTCTTTATCTCTCCTTCTATTTTGAATGATAACCCTGCTGGGTGGAGTATTCTCGTATGGAGGTCTTTTCCTTTCAGTACTTTGAATATCTCACGTCACTCTCTTCTGGTCTGCAATGTTCCTGCTGAAAAATCAGCTGATGGAGTTTACTAAGTGTCTTGGTGTGGACCTCCTTGGGTTGATTTTGTTGGGGGAGGTGCTCTCATTTCCTTTTATGTATATTTAGTAGCTATTTTCTATGAGGTTAGCATGGGGATTACATTTAACATCCTAAAGTTCTAACACTCTAATTTGAATGTATGGTAATTTAACTTCAATGACATATAAAAACTGCTCTTTGCAGGTCTATCTCTATGTCTTTTATGTAAGTATAGATAGTTATAAAATATATCTAGGGGTGCCTGGGTGGCTCAGTGGGTTAATCCTCTGCCTTGGGTCAGGTCATGATCTCAGGGTCCTGGGATCAAGCCCCTGTATCGGGCTCTCTGCTCAGTGAGGAACCTGCTTCTCCCTCTCTCTCTGCCTGCCTCTCTGCCTACTTGTGATCTCTGTCTGTCAAATAAATAAAATCTTTAAAAAACAAAAAAAGATGTAAAGTATATCTAAATATTATTATGTATTTTGACATTTGATGTAAAAAAATATAGATATCTTTATTTATGAATAAACTGTGTCCCAAAACTTAGACTGATAACCCTTTTAAATACACTTGTCTTTAAATTTTGTAAAAGAACGATTTAGAGTTAGAAACCAAAGGTAAATGATACTAGGTTTTAGACTAACACTTTTTTAATTACTAGTCTTATGAATCATGTAAGATATTTTAAAAAGTACCAACCATCGTTACAATAATACTTAACCTTTTTTTTTTTTTAATAATACTTAACCTTTATTGAAATCTTTATTTCTTCACAGGGCTACACATTACTGTCAATGTGTATTTATTTCATCCTACTAGGATGCCCTGAGCGTTTCTTGCATGGCATGCTTTCAAGTTTGCTGCTTTCTTCTGCCTATTCAGATCTGCATTTGAATCCATCTAGGAAATTTTCATTTCACTTATTGTACTTTTCAACTCTAAAAGTTATTTTTGGTTACTTTTTAGGTGTTCTCTTCATTAGTATTTCCACTTTTGTTTTCTTTGTTCACATCTCCTTTGGTTCTTTCATTTCTTTTCTCTTTCATTGTTCTAAGGTCTTTGGTCAGCATAACTGCCATGAGGTTTTTGTCAGCAACAATTTCTGTTGATGTAATGTTTTCCTTTGGGCCGTACTTTCCTGTTTCTTTGTTTGCCTTGATAGTTTTGTTGAAAACTGGACATTTGAATCAAATAATGTTGTAACTTTGGAAATCAGATTCTTCCCTTCCAGCCTTTGCTATTTTTTGTTAATTCTCTTTTTTTGATTGTTGTAGGTTATGACTATGCTCGGACTTAAGGTCTTCTAAGTTCCTTTTTTTTTCTTTTTTTTAAAGATTTTATTTATTTATTTGACAGAGAGATCACAAGTAGGCAGAGAGGCAGACAGAAGGGGGGGGAAGCAGGCTCCTCGCCCACCAGAGACCCTGATGCAGAGCTCGATCCCAGGACCCTGAGATCATGACCTGAGCTGAAGGCAGAGGCCTTAACCCACTGAACCACCCAGGCGCCCCCTTCTAAGTTCTTTTTTGCCCATTTCTGTGTCTGGACATGCATTGTCACTTACTATGTACATATATGCAGTTGTTTTTGAATGTCTACTTTCAGTGTCTGACCCCCAAAAGAGGAGAAAGTGCAAAATGAAGGGCAGGGGAGGATGGCACTTACCCATTAAAGCCACTGGAAGTCCCTTTTGCTGGAGAGAGAGATGTAGCAAGAATGGCTGCCTGCCTATTCACACACAGGTGATCAGAGGCAGCAATCAGAGCACAGATCCCAGTGTTTATAGGACAGTGCCCTGCAGTGTGGGTGAGCATGGGGATAGGGCTGCTTTTGTACAGAGAGTAGAAATAACCTGCACTTCACTGTTCCAAGTCTTCCTGGGAAGGTGCAAGCCTTCATAAACTCTGGAGTTCCAAAATCTTTGCATCAGGTGGATTCCAGTAGTGCATTTGTTAAGCAGGGGTGGGGGAGACAAATTCCTTATTCTTCCTCTTCTACTATCTCCCAAGAATCCTGTCAGTCTGGTCTGTTACGATAAAAATTTCTCCAGCCTCAGGCTTCCTCTTCCTGCTACCCAAACTCACTCTTGGCATTTGTCTCTTGGATCTTTCAGAGATTCACTGCTCATCTGTGAAGGCTTCTCTTTGTTCAAGTCAGTTTATCAAGGCTTTCTTGCATCTGCTGGTCTTTGATAGTCCCATATGAAAGTGTGATTTTTTTAAAGATTTATTTATTTGTTTGTTTGTTTTAGAGGGAGAGACTGCTTGCACAGCCGTGCAAGCATGGGAGGGTCAGAGGGAGGAAAAAACCCAAAAGACTCCAAGCTGAGTATGGAGCCCAGTGTGGGTCTTAGTCCTATAACTGCAAGATAATGATCTGAGCCGAAACCAAGAGTCAAACACTAAACTGACTGAGCCACCCAGGTACCCCTGGGAGTGTGATTTTTATATTTTGATTTTTTTGTGTTACCATAAGAATGAAGGTTTTTGGTGTCTTTTGACATTCTGAACTAGAAGTGTTCTAGTCCTAATACCCATTCTTAATCATCTTTGATCTTTTTTATTTTTTAATTTTTTAAAGATTTTATTTGAGAGAGAAAGAGAGAGAAATATTGAGAGGTAACATGAGCGGGGATAGGGTGTTGGGGAGGAAGAGTAGAGGGAGAGGGAGAAGCAGGCTCCCTGCTAAGCCACAGAGCCTGACACAGGATTTGATCTCAGGACTCCGGGATCATGACCTGAGCCAAAGGCAGATGCTTAACTGACTGAGCCACCCAGGCACCCTGATCTGTTTTTCAGATGGTTGCCACAGTAGGTTTTAAATGTGTGACTGATCATATAGTTGTTTATGATCTAGTTGTTTTCTTACCCCTTCTCCAGCTGTAATCTAGGCCTTTGCTTATGTTCTACCTGAAATCCTTTTATCCTTCATTGCTGCTTGAATTGTCTGCTGATCTTTCATTACACCTTTTCATGAGGCATAATGTTCATTTCTCCTTCCAGATGACGAACTTTTTATGCTTTTTCTGTTCTTACAGTGTTTTGCTAACACCTTTATAAAGTTATTTATAATTTATCACTAGCATTTACTTTATACGTGTGTGTCTCCCCAGTTTTAATTTGGGGATGTATTGGGAATATTTGGGTTGTATCAAAGTAATTTTTTAATTCTCTGAGGCTAGCACAATTGCTTGTATTTAGTGGCTTTGAGTGTTCTAAGAATGAGTGGAGGCATACCTAAAAGAACATCTCAAACTTAGCAGATACTGATTTTCTTCTTGATCTTTGTCATTATACTGTCAAACATAGCAATACTATGTCAAACATAGTCCTGCTTTCAGGTACTCATTAATTTATTTAATGTATTTACTCTATTACTGGAGTGGTTTAATAATAGATATTTAACATTTATGTTTCAGTATTGTGATTTGTCGGGGTACCTGGGTGGCTCCATCGGTTAAATGTCTGCCTTTGGCTCAGGTCATGATCCCCATGTCCTGGGATCAAGCCACTTATTGGGCTCCCCACTCAGCAGGAAGCCTCTTTCTCCCTCTCTCTCTGCCTGCTGCTCCTCCTGCTTGTGCTCTCTTCTGTCAAATAAATAAATAAAATCTTTTTTTTTTTAAAGATTTTATTAATTTATTTGACAAAGAGAAAGAGATCACAAGTAGGCAGAGAGGCAGGCAAAGGGAGAGGGGGAAGCAGGCTCCCTGCTGAACAGAGAGCCTGATACAGGGCTGGATCCCAGGACCCTGAGATCATGACCTGAGCTGAAGGCAGAGGCTTTAACCCACTGCCACCCAGGTGCCCCGAATAAATAAAATCTTTTTAAATAATTGTGATTTGGGGTGCCTGGGTGGCTCAGTGGGTTAAAGCCTCTGCCTTTGGCTCAGGTCATGATCTCAGGGTCCTGGGATTGAGCCCCACATCAGGCTCTCTGCTCAGCTGGGAGCCTTCTTCCCCCTCTCTCTGCCTGCCTCTCTGCCTACCTGTGATCTCTCTGTCAAATAAAAATAAAATAAAATAAAATAAAATAAAAAATTGTGATTTGTCTTATGTCCTGATCCTTCTCTAGACCATAATCATCATTTATGAAATGAGGAGACTGGATTAGATGACCTAGAAAAGTTACCATTGTTAACTATTATTAGATTTTTAAGCTCCTTGATAACAGAAATCATGTCTTTCACTTCTACTGGCAGCTTATATAGGGCCAAGTATAGTATCTCATGCTCAGCGGTTGGTTAGCAAATTTTAAAGAAGTGATATCAGTGAATACTTCAGATGAATTTGTTTCTATTTTTCGCTCCATCGATCTCATTATGTCCCTTCTCTGTGCTTCGGAATATCTGTGTTTCCTTGATCTAGCTTGTTCTGAACAGCATTTAAAGATAAATGTAGTTGGCTATTGAATAACACAAGGGTTAGGGGCACCAACCCCCTCCCCCATGCAGTCAAAAATCTGTGTGTAACTTTTGACTTATCAAAAACTTAACTACTAATAGCCTTCCATTGACCTTCTAGAAGCCTTACCAATAACATAAACAGTAGATTTAACACGTGTTTTGTATGTTAAATGTATCACATGCTGTATTCTTAAAACAAAGTAAGCTAGAGAGAAAATGTTAAAATCAGAAGGAAGAGAAAATGCACTTAACAATACTGTACTGTATTGAAAAAATTAATGTATAAGAGGACCCACGCAGTTCAAACTTGTCTTGCTCAAGAGTCAACTATATATAGGGGCGCCTGGGTGGCTCGGTCGTTGGGCATCTGCCTTCTGCTCGGGTCATGACCCCAGGGTCCTGGGATCGAGCCCCACATCGGGCTCCTTGCTTGGTGGGAAGCCTGTTTCTCCTGCTACCATTCCCTCTGCTTGTGTTCCCTCTCTCGCTGTGTTTCTTTTAGATAAATAAAATTAAAAAAAAAAAAAATCCTCTCACCCCCTCCCAACATTCTCTTTCCCCCTCTTGCTCTAATTAAAAAAAGAAAGTATTAAAAAAAAAAAAAAGAGTCAACTATATATATATTTTTACTTTATCCCTCTTAACAACCCCGACAAGGTAAGGTGGTTGTTTATGTCCATTTTTCAACTGAGGAAACAGTATTCAAGATCATAGCCAAAGAACAGCAGAGTCAGACTCAGTCCCAGATCTCTTGACCCCAGTGTCAGTGTCCTTCCTCTCTGTTTCCTTATCTGTGAATTGAGCCTTTCTTCCTGATCTCAGTACCTGTGGTATCCACCTTTTAACACAGTGTATCAGTAAGAGGTCTTTGAGAAGTTACAGAAATGTGTTAACGTTAGCAAAATGGGAATTAGTTGATAAAATTATAGAGCGTCTCAGGACTGGTAAGAAAGTTTAGCGTCAAGTTGGGAAATGGACAGGAGTCAGGGTAGCTCCTAAAGTTCCAGAAGCAAGGACCTAAATAGACACTACCACAGAGGGACCAAAATCCAAGTGATTTTCTTTTTTTTTTTTTTTCTTTTAAAGATTTTACTTATTTGCCAGAGGCAGAGAGCACAAGCCAAGGGATAATAAAAAATAAAATCTTTAAAAAAAAAAAAGAGATTGACTCATCCCATAATTTTCCTACCATTCCTTTTAACTTTGAGTACGTGCTGTAGTATGTGACTCATCACTGGCTTATTTTTGCTTTCATGTTTTTTTTTTTTTTTTTAAAGATTTTTTATTTATTTGACAGCGAGAAACACAGCGAGAGAGGGAACACAAGCAGAGGGAGTGGGAGAGGGAGAAGCAGGCTTCCCGCCGAGCAAGGAGCCCGATGTGGGGCTCGATCCCAGGCCCCTGGGATCTGACCTGGGCCGAAGGCAGACACTTAATGACTGAGCCACCCAGGCGCCCCTGCTTTCATGTTTTATAACACTTTTGCTGTATCAGGTCTGTTTTACTACCCTGAGGAAGTCTTCTAGTGACTTAGAATCTTTCCCCCTTTCCCTTCTGACATGGTGGGTTTGATCCCTGCCTTCAGAGGGATCTACTGCCAGATCTCCAGGCTGTGTGCTGAATGAGCCTCTCCCTGGCTGTGGTCATTAACCCCAGACCCCACAGGTCACCTCAGCGTGGTGTCCGTTGCAGGTGAACCACTGTCTCCCAGAGAAGATCGTGGTGTACCGTGATGGAGTGTCTGATGGCCAACTAAAGACGGTTGCCAACTATGAGATTCCTCAGCTACAGAAGTGTTTTGAAGCTTTTGAGAATTATCAGCCCAAGATGGTAGTATTTGTAGTTCAGAAGAAAATCAGCACCAATCTGTACCTGGCTGCTACTGAGCACTTTGTGACTCCCTCCCCTGGGACTGTGGTAGATCACACCATAACAAGCTGTGAGTGGTAAGTGGGGAAAAACATTATATTTCAACAAGAATAGATGGAAGGAGTTAATCTGTTCCTTGGGTATTGGAACGGGGAGGTTACCTCGAGAGATGTGGATTGGAATCCTCAGAGATTTTGCTGTTATAAAGTATTTCCAAAAGAATTAAAAAAAAAAACAATAATAAAGCTTTTACCTCTTAAGTATAAATATTCAGTATTTATAAAAAATTTATTTATAAATATATAAAAATATATGTATGTGAAATATATTTATATAAATATAAAATATATACATATATAATAAATGTAAATAAATATAAGTATTTATAAAAATTCAGTAAAATACTAAATGCACGTTCTTGTCCTAAGGTTGTGCATGCTTTTTTAACCTCATGCACACAGTTTTTGTAGTTCCTACTACCACTCTTAAATAGCCTTTTGAATCTGGAAATTTGAGCTGTAATCATGGTGGTCTGTGTATGTCCTTGACCTTTCTGAGCCTTACGTGAAGGAGCCAAAATTATCGCTAAGATCTTTTCCAGCTCTCGGTAGCCAGATCTAACCATATCATTCCTTTGTACTTTTTCCTTCTCAGGGTGGACTTCTACCTTCTTGCTCATCATGTACGGCAGGGTTGTGGCATTCCTACCCACTACGTCTGTGTCCTCAACACGGCAAACCTGAGCCCTGATCACATGCAGAGGTGAGCTGACCGATAGATAATTTACTCTTTCTCTCTTGTAATTAATTCTGGCCAGCAAGCTAAGATGGGGTTAATCCCCTAACACCGGGAATATTTACCCTTTGAGTTTCTTCTTATTTCTCATGATAATGGTATCTTTTTAAAAATGGATGGGTATTTCTTGTGCACATAAAAGTTATTTGAAGAGCTTTTTTTTTTTTTTTAAGATTTTATTTATTTGACAGAGAAAGACACAGCAAGAGAGGGAACACAAGTAAGGGGAGAGGGAGAATCAGGCTTTCTGGTGAGCAGAGAGCCTGATGCAAGTCTGGATCCCAGGACCCTAGGACCATGACCCAAGCCGAAGGCAGATGCCCAATGACTGAGCCACCCAGATGCCCCCATAAAGCAAGTTTTGAGACCCAGTGTCCTTGGGCTCAGATTATATCAGCCCTTTGCTGGGGTGGTACTTAACTTCTGCAGCCTCTTGTTGAGAAGAAAAAAAAAAGGTTCTGTTGTTTACCTTTTTTTTTTTTAAGATTTATTTATTTATTTGTCAGAGAGGATGGGGGGTGGGTAGAGAGCATAAACAGGAGGAGCAGCAGGCCAATCGAGAAGCAGGCTCCCCACTGAGCAAGGAGCCTGATGCAGGACTTAGTCCCAGGACCCTGGGATCATGACCTGAGCCGAAGGCAGACGCTTAACTGATGGAGCCACCCAGGTGCTCCACCTTGTTTTGATCTAAAAACAGGAGCACCCAAAGTGAGGGAATTTACCCATGTTACCCATGTCCTCCTGACTTACAAATAGTGGAAAAGAAAGGCGTGCCGGGTGGCTGGGTGGGTTGAAGCCTCTGCCTTCGGCTCAGGTCATGATCTCAGGGTCCTGGGATCAAGCCCCACATCGGGCTCTCTGCTCAGCAGGGAGTCTGCTTCCCCCTCTCTCTGCCTTCCTCTCTGCCTACCTGTGATCTCTCTCTGTCAAATAAATAAAATCTTTAAAAAAAAATAGTGGAAAAGAAATGATTCCACTTAAAAATAATGTTTCCCAAAAGTTGCATCATGTATTTCTCAGTCCCCGGTTTTTTGAACAGTATGCTGTGTGTCATACACCCATTTCATAATCATGTCCCAGATTGAAGGTGGAGAGTCCTACGGATCGTATTTTCTTCTTGGCCTACAGGTTGACTTTCAAATTGTGCCACATGTACTGGAATTGGCCTGGCACCATCAGAGTTCCAGCTCCTTGCAAGTATGCCCACAAGCTCGCTTTCCTGTCAGGACAAATCTTGCATCATGAACCAGCCATCCAGCTATGTGAAAACCTGTTCTTCCTGTGACTGGACCACCAGGATGTGGGCTGGTTAGGGAGGTTAGAGTTCTGAACTCAGCTGCGACTCCTGCAGGAGCAACAGGGACGGAAGGGGTTTTTGTATTGGTGGGTTTTTTCACCGACCCAGTAAATAAGATATTTTTTCTTCTTTTTTTTCTCTTTTATACCTGATAGCACCAAAAAATAAGTTCCATTCTAAATATCAGCCGGAAATTGCCTTGTGGTCTTTGTAAAGCAAGTGGAGGCAGCACTGCTAGTACGTAGATGGAGAGGTGGATACGGGGGAGTCTTGAAGAGCCTCCACAGCCAGCATGTGCTGTGCAGACCTGCAGAAGCAGCAATTACACCTTCGAAGTTCTGCTTACTAAGCAGTTCCCATTTCTGGCGCCAGAGGTGATAACGAATGAGGTCATTCTAGGTTTCTTAAAGTAGAGAGTTACTTTATTTGGGCAACTGAGAAAGGTAATAAAAAAGCCCCAGTGAGGCAGAGTTTTTCAAGATACTGCTCTTGCTGGCAAGTGTGAGAGGCACGTAGTAAAACCAGCTGGTGGCGTAGTCAGGCCCTTCCGACCTAATCTTGTCTGGGGATCGAGTTTATGACACCTGTGACATGAGTTGGCTTTGAAACTTCCGAAAGGGGCCTTGAGCCATTCCTTAGCCTTCTGAGAGAGGCCAGATAACGTTTTTTTCTGTATATTTTAGTTGCTTTCCAGTGTCTTATGTTGATTTCTTGTTAAAACCCTCACCTCCGAAACACATTTGTTCTGTTACTGATCTTTAATAAGCTTCAGCTTTTAAATTAAGAATCAGAACATGGTGAAATTCAACAGGTAGGAAGGTTCATGACAGAGTGTGAGTCTTTCTTAAACCTTTCTCCTGGATGTGTGGCCTTCTTTTCGTTGATGTGTTTGTAAATGGAATCACTCATTTCCCTTGCTCAATAACCTATTCCTGGCTCTTGGCTCATTTTGTTAGGAATTTTTCTGAATCCAGCTTAAGATTTCCAGAAGTTAGCTTTGGAAAACATGACACTCCTGCCAAGGTCCAGACATTTCAGCTTAGAAAGTTGTCACTCTGCCTGTGGGGTTTTTTTGTGTTTCTTTTTCCCTGTTTTAAAATCTTCTAACCCCTTTGGGGTTTATTCAGTTTTAACTTGCTTTAACTGGTTTTAAAAGCCAGTTTTATTTACCCTTTTTGACTTGTATTTATTTATTTTTTGGTGTGATGGCATGGAGGGGTTAGAGCAGAAATCCCCATTTTATATGACAGTGTATGAGAAGAGAAACTTCAGCTTAAAAAAACTCCTTACAAGAAGAAAACCAAGCAAGTTTTCAGTTTGTTGCAGTACCCAGCCTCTGCTTCAAAGTTACGTGGAAGAACTTTGAGTATTGATAGTCTTTAAGTGCACTTTTGGAGTCATTTGGAGTATAGGATACAGGATAAGGCTAAGACCTGGAATTTAAAACCACTGAATCAAACAAATTGGATCGCTGGTCTCTGGCTTAACTGATCAGCTTTCTGATTCTCTTGGGAAACATTTTGAATTTTGAATTTCTCTTTTGAAGTTGGATTTCCTAATACTCATTTTCTCTTACATAATCAGAAAAGCAAATGCTTGAATATAATACAAAAATTTCTTCACTTTTTATTCCTGTTTTCTTGCCTTGTTTTTCAGTCTTAATGTGAAATGATTGGGCTGTGGGGGTGGGAAATAAATAAAAACAAATTTGTATAAACGTGAATTTGTGTTTGAAATAGTGCTGCTGATATATTGATATAGTTCTTTTCCTTTCTAGAGCTGCAACACTTGTTAGAATTATTAGTTTATTATTCAGTATGCAAGATGCAGCTCCAGTATTAGTAGCAAGGTAATTTCACTGTGACCTGGTGGTAAGATTTCTTGGAAAAGTCACTAACAGTCTTTTGGGGGAGGGGATGTGTCTGTGTGCATGTATATGTGTGTGTGTTGTGTTGTTTTTCAAATCTCTTTTCCCATCAGTTTCTATTAACCTATGTGAGAGCCAATTCCAAGAGTGGCCTCTCCCTTCCCCCTTTTCTAATAATGCTTACCCTTCTTTCTGTAACCCTTAAAAATACCTTCGCAAAGCATGCTGCCTGCTTGCTTCACCACTACATCTCCTTGTATTTATTTAGAAACTCCATTCTGAGATGGTGCAGTGCTTCTTGAACTCACTCTATTTTCTTTTTTTTTTTTTTTCAGATTTTATTTATTTATTAAAGAGAGCACAAGAAGGGGGAGGGACAGAGGGAAAAGCAGATTACTCGCTGAGCAGAGAACAGATGTGGAGCTTGTTCCTGGAACTCTGGGATCATAACCTGAGCCGAAGGCAGATGCTCAACCAACTTAGCCGTTCAGGCGCCCCTGAACTCATTCTAAATAGAACCTATTTTTTTTTTTCTAAAGTAGGCTCAAATAAATAAAGTAAGTAAGTAAGTAAGCTCTGTTCCCCATGTGGGGCTTGAACTCATGACCCCAAGATCAAGAATCTCATGTTTTGCCAACTGAACCATCTAGGTGCCCTTAGACAGAACCTAGTGTCTTTTTTTTTTTTTTTTTTTTAAGATTTTATTTATTTATTTGACAGAGAGAGAGATCACAAGTAGGCAGAGAGAGAGAGGAGGAAGCAGGCTCCCTGCTGAGCAGAGAGCCCTATGCAGGGCTTGATCCCAGGACCCTGAGATCATGACCTGAGCTGAAGGCAGAGGCTTTAACCCACTGAGCCACCCAGCTGCCCCAGAACCTAGTTTCTATACAATGTTACAGGGCCCTTTACTTGGGCAACATTTTGTTGAATGGTGTATAAAAGGAAGCAGTTTATAAATAGACTACCTTTCTATATTAAAAACAAAATTTGTGCCTGAAATTTTTCAGTGATTTGAGATTACTGGAAAGACCCTACTTTTACTTTGTGGCCCCATGCCTAACTTTATAGGAGTTTCTTAGTAAGTTTTCCTGTCTGAATTTATTTTCTTTCTTTAAAAAAATGAGGAAAATCAAGAGAATGAGAATACAAGCCATAGACTGGGAGAAAATATTTGCCCAAAACATAACATATTTGATAAAAGACTTATCTGAAATAAAACAAAGAACTCCTAATAATAAGAAAAAAAACAACCTGATTGAAAGTTGGGCAAAAGACCTGAGCAGACATCTCATCAAAGATATACAGATAAATAAAATGATTGGCAAATAAGCATACTGAAAAGGTATTCAGCAATGACATCACATGTCATTACAGAATTAGGAATTAAAACAAGATACGACTACACACCTATTAGAATGGCCAAAATTCAGAATGCTGACAAGAATGTGGAGCAAAAGAAACTTCTATCGCTTGCTGGTAGGAATGCAAAAATGGTACAGCCACTCTGGAAGACAGTTTGGCAGTTTTTTTTAGAAACACTCCAAAAGACATAAGCTAACAGGATAAAAAAGCAAGACCCATTTATATGCTGCCTATAAGAGACTAACTTCAGACGTAAAGACACCTACAGACTGAAAATGCAAAGATGGAGAAGCATTTACCATGCAAATGGAAGTGAAAAGAAAGCTGGGATAGCAATACTTCTATCAGACAAAATGGACTTTAAAAAAAAGACAAATGATAAAGGAGGGGGCGACTGGCTAGCTCAGTTGCTAGAGCATGGGACTCTTGATCTCAGGGTCATGAGTTCAAGCCTCATGTTGGGGGTAGAGATTACTTAAAATAATAAAATGGTTAAAGTGGCAAAGGTTATATGAACTTTACTCCAATCAAAAAAATTTTTTGGGGGTCACCTGGATGGCTCAGTTGGTTGAGCATCTGACTTGGTTTCAGCCTGGGTCTTATCTCGGGGTTGTGAGTTGAAGCCCCACATTGGTGCCATGTGGAGCCTACTAAAAAAAACTTTTTTAAAGAAAAAAAGGACACTATATAATTATAAAGGGAACAATCCGTCATGAAAATACAACAATTGTAAATATTTATGCACCCAACATCGAAGCACCAAAATACATAAAGCAGCTAATAATAAATATAAAGGAAGTAATTGATAATAATATAATGGTAGTAGGGGACTTTAACACCCCACTTACATCGATGGATAGATCATCCAAACAGAAAATCAACAAGAAAACAGTGGCTTTGAATGACACATTGGACCAGATGGACCTAACAGCTCTATTCAAAACATTCCAGTGGGATAACACATTCTTTTCAAGTGCACACAGAACATTCTCCAGAAGAGATCTCATGTTAGGCCACAAAATAAGTCTCAACAAAATAAAAAAGATTATAAAGTTCTACCATGCATCTTTTCTGACCATACTACGAAACTAGGAAAGAAAAAATCTGGAAAGGACACAAATACATGGGAGGGGCGCCTGGGTGGCTCAGTGGGTTAAAGCCTCTGCCTTCAGCTCAGGTCATGATCTCAGGGTCCTGGGATCAAGCCCCGCATCGGGCTCTCTGCTCAGCAGGGAGCCTGCTTCCCCCTCTCTCTCTGCCTGCCTCTCTGCCTACTTGTGATCTTTCTCTGTCAAATAAATAAAATCTTTAAAAAAAAAAAAAAAAGAACACAAATACATGGGAGTGCCTAAGTGGCTCAGTCGGTTAAGCCTTCTACTCTTGGTTTCTGCTCAGGTCATGGGCTCAGGATCATGAGATCAAGCCCCAAGTGGGCTCCCACTCAGTGGGGAGTCTGCTGGTAGGGGGCATTGTCTAGCTCTCCTTCTCCCTGTGCCCCTTCTCTACTCTCACACACACACTCTCTCTCAGATAAATAAAATCTTAAAAAAAAAAAAAAAAGATTTTGTTTGTTTGAGAGTGAGTGAGAGAGTGAGGAAGCTCAAGTGGTGGAGGAGTAGAGGAAGAGGGAGAAGCAGACTCTCCACTGAGCAGGGAGCCCAATGAGGGGCTCCATCCCAGGACTCTGGGATCATGACCTGAGCTGAAGGCAGATACTTAATTGACTGAGTCACCCAGGGGCCCCTAAATAAATAAAATCTTTAAAAAAAAAAAAAAACACCACAAATACGTGAAGTTAAATAACACACTACTAAACAATGAATGGATCAACCAAGAAACACAAAGAGGAAATTAAATAATGCTTGGAGAGAAAGATGAAAATGATAACACAGTAGTCTAAAAACTTTAGGATACAGCGAAAGCTGTTCTAAGATGGAAGATTATAACAATATAGGCCTTTCCCAAGAAACAAGAAAAATTCAAACATTACAGGGGCGCCTAGGTGGCTCAGTGGGTTAAAGCTTCTGCCTTCGGATCAGGTCATGATCTCAGGGTCCTGGGATCAAGCCCTGCATCGGGCTCTCTGCTCAGTGGGGAGCCTGCTTCCCCCTCTCTCTCCACCTCCCTCTCTGCCTACTTGTGATCTCTCTCTGTGTGTCAAATAAATAAAATCTTAAAAAAAAAAAAAAATTCAAACATTATACCTAAAGGACTAGAAAAAAAACTTTATACCTAAAGGACTAGGAAAAACAACAACAACAAAACAGTAGAAGAAAGGAGGTAAGAAAGAGCAGAAACAAATGAAATAGAAACTAAAAAGAAAAGAAAAAAGATCAATGAAACCAGAATCTTTCTTTGAAAATATCAACAAAACTGATAAACCTTTAGCCAGATTCATCAAAACTTAAACCTACCATTTTGTCTGACAATCACATTCCTTGGTATTTGCTCAAATGTGTTGAAAACTTACGTCCACACAAAACTCTGCATGCAGATATTTATAGCAGCTTTATTCATAATTGCCAAAACTTGGAAGCAACCAAGATGTCCTTCAGTAGGTGAATGCAGAAATAAAATGTGGTGCATCCAGATAATGGAATATTATTCAGGGGGAAAAAAAACTTATCAAACCACAAAAAGATGTGGAGAAAACTTTAATTTTTTTTTTTTTTAAGATTTTATTTGACATAGAGACATTGAGAGAGAGGGAACACAAGTGGGGTAGTGGGAGAGGTAGAAGCAGGCCTCTTGCTGAGCAGGGTGCCCACCGTGGGGCTGCATCACAGGACCCTGGGATCATGACCCCAGCTGAAGGCATACGCTTGAGGACTGAGCCACCCAGGCGCCCGTTAAATGTTTATTACTAAGTGAAAAGCCGATCTGAAAAGGCTACATGCTATGGGATTCCAATTATATGACATCATAGAAAAGGCAAAAATTATGGAAACTGAAAAAATTGGGTTGGGGAGAGAGGGATGAATAGGCAGAGCACAGAGGATTTTTAGGGTAAGAAAACTATTCTGTATGATACTGTAATGGTGGACACATGTCCTATATTCATCTAAACCATAGAATGTGAAACACTAAGCATCAACCCTGATTTAAACTATGGACTTTGATGTGTCACTGTGGGTTCAACAGTTGTGACACATGTGCCATTTCTGGTGGGGGAATGTTAGTAGTGGGGGAAGCTGTGTGTAATGGGAAATCTCTACTTTCCGCTCAGTTTTGCTCACCAGTCTGAGCGAAATTGCTCTGAAATATAAAATATGTTTTTAAGTGAGTAAACTAGGGAGACGTCTGGCAACATGTCAGACTGAATTGACATACTGACAAATGTTGGCCAAAATAGAAAAAATGAGGGAAGAAGGGAAGAAAATATAGAGGTACAAGAGGGGCGCCTGGGTGGCTCAGTGGGTTAAAGCCTCTACCTTCAGCTCAGGTCGTGATCTCGGGGTCCTGGGATCGGGCCGCGTCGGGCTCTCTGCTCAGCGGGGAGCCTGCTTCACTGTCTCTCTCTGCCTGCATCTCTGCCTACTTGTGATTTCTCTCTGTCAAATAAATAAATAAAATCTTAAAAAAATATATAGAGAGAGGTACAAGAAAGAAAGGGAAGCCAGAGAGGTAATAGTTGATGCCGACACAGCTCCCGCAGTTATGGACAAAAGTGCAGGGGCAAGAGCACTGAGGATTTGCATTGCAGTTAAGGGTAGAAAATACCTATGAGGTGCTGGATTACAAGAGTAGAGTCTCCGTGATAGAGCTGCATCCTCAAAGAGACCCTACCAACCATCCTGCGGTGGCAACCAGGAACACTGGGGTAAAAAGGCATTCGTGGGAAATCCCAAAGCCTGAGCCACATGCAAGTAAACGTAGTCTGAATTTATATTACTGGCATGTGGAAGAACCACAAGCTGAAACATTACCATGAAGATTGGCTCAGACTGGTGAGAGAAACAAGTGTAGTCAGTTGGATTGCAGCATGGAGAGGTACAAGTGGGAACTATGCAAAAAAGAATGTAAAGAGAGAGAATGAGAAGCTCCGTTATTTGTCTAATAGGAGCTCCTGCAGGTTAAAGGAGAAAGAATATGTGGCAAATATGAAAGATAGGTGGAATTTTTCAGAATTAGAGACAAATACCAATCCTCTACCTGAAAAACCTGAGGCTAAAGAAAAGCACACTCACTTCTAAATGTAATGTAGTAAAACTATAGAACTCCTAAAGACAGAATCTTAGCAACGATTAGAGGTGAAAGATTGCTGACAAAGAAAGGTTGTCAAACAGCTCACTTGTCATTAGTCACAAGTGTTTAATACAAAGGAATAGTAACTTAAAAATGCACCATCAACCTGGAATTCTGTTGCCAGTTTCATTCATTCAAAGGCAAGGACAAAAATAATGGTATTTTCTGGAGTGCCTGGGTGGCTCAGTGGATTATGAGCCTTCGGCTCAGGTTATGGTATCAGGGCCCTGGATGATGCCCCACATTGGGTTCTTTGCTCAAGCAGGGAGCCTGCTTCCCCCTCTCTGCCTGCCTCTCTGCCTACTTGTGATCTCTCTCTGTCAAATAAATAAAATCTTTAAAAAAAATAATAGTATTTTCTAATAAAGATCAGAAATTAGTGAAAGAGAATAGAAAAACAAGAGTTGGCTACTTAAAAAGATTAACAACACGGGCAAACCTTTAGCTACATAGGCCAAGGGGAAGAAAAAAGACTCAAAAAATCAGAAATTTTTAATTTGAAATAAAAAGGATTATAAAGGGAATACTATGAACAGAATTAGAGACAAATATCAATCCTCTATATGCCAAGAAACTAAGTTATCTTAGATGAAATGGGCAAATTCCTATATTTGCTACTTAATCAATTGTTATTTTTACCAATTGTCTGTTTTGTTCGCCAAAACCTTTAGATGGGGCGCCTGGGTGGCTCAGTTGTAAGCGTCTGCTTTCAGTTCAGGTCATGATCCCAGGGTCCTGGGATCCAGTCCTGCATTCTCTCTCTCCCTCTGCCTGCTGCTTCCCCTTCCTGTGCTCTCACTCTATGTGTGTGTGTATCAAATAAAATCTTAGAAAATTAGATGATAACAGAAGTGACTGAAGCTAAAGGCAGTCTAAGTCTTTTGGCTAACAGTGTGATCTGCTGGTCCGATGACATGATTTTGGGGAAACGAGAGCCTTCACTTTCCCTCTGGTCCTCTTAAATTCATTAAACCATGCCAAAACGTGGAAAACTCATTTTTCCTCTTGAAAGTATCTTAGAAACCTGGTCACTGATTTCTCTCTTCAGTTTCTTTCAACTGACCTGAGGGCTGGGGATCAAAAAGAGGATCTTTGCCCCACCTGCTGATCAAATTGCCTACCTTGTCAACACAAACCACAAAGGGGTGTTTGATTTTCTGAGTCCCCAGTCCCACCCTATATGCTCTCTGGGCTGGGGTCTCATTTCTCTGGCTTCTTTCCCAAGGCTGTTCCATTCATTTCAGCTATGGGCAATCTGCATATCTTTTGGCTGGTAGTTGTGGTAATTTGTCAGAAAGGAAATAGTCATGAAAATGTCTGGTTTAAAAAAAAAAAAGAGGGGCGCCTGGGTGCTCAGTGGGTTGAAACCTCTGCCTTCAGCTCAGGTCATGATCTCAGGGTCCTAGGATCGACCCCCCACCCCCCCCAGTTGGGCTCTCTGCTCAGCAGGGAGCCTGCTTCCCCACCTCTCTCTGCCTCTTGTGGTCTCTCTCTCTGTGTCAAATAAATAAAATCTTAAAAAAAAAAAAAAAGAAAAAGAAAATGTCTGGTTTTTGTGCTTAGGTCCCTTAAATATCATCCAACATTGAACTTTTAGTGAGCTGGCCTATTCATTCATCCAACAAATAATGAGAATCTATTACATGCAAGATGTGATGTTAGGGGATACCGGTATATACAGAAATCTTTAGTAATCAAGACAGTTTAAGGTCTAATAAGGTGGTGAGAAATAAAGTAATTTTTTTTTAAGATTTTTAAAATTTATTTGACAGAGAGGAAAAGCACGGGGAGGGGCAGGCAGAGGGAGAGAGAGAAGTAGGCTTCTCTCTGAGCATGGGGCCACATGGCACTGGATCCCAGGGCCCTGGGATCATGAGTTGAGGGCAGATACTTAACCAACTGAGCCACCTGGGCACCCCAAAATGAAATAATTTTTAAGGGGAAAATGCAAGTACCATAAACCATATAAAAATGTTTTAATTCAGGACCCAATAATGGGTCCTGAAATAAATTTAGTGGGCTTGTTACCACTTGTTACCACAAATAAAATATCAGTACATTGCCTATATTAATGAAATTTTTTACAGCTTTTTTGCTGTATTGTTATTTATACTGGAGTGTAAAATATATTTTTTAAAGATTTTATTTATTTATCTGACAGCGGGAGAGGGAACACAAGCAGGGGGAGGGGCAGAAGGAGAGGGAGAAACAGGCTCCCTGCTGAGCAAGGAGCCCAGTGTGGGGCTCTATCCCAGGACCCTGGCATCATGACCATAGCAGAAGGCAGAAGCCTAATGACTGAGCCACCCAGGCACCCCTGTAAAATACTTTTTAATGTGGGTTACAATCAAGTAGATTTGAAAGGGTAGATCAAATGTGCCACAGAAGAATCAAGAAGCTTTCTGAAGGGAAGTGGCTTTGAAGGGTTAGGATTTTAACAAGTGGAAATAAGAATAGGGCTAATAAGAAGGGCATATTATGTAAAAAGAAATATAGAATTGGGGGCCCAAGCATGGCACCAGTCATAAAAAAATTGAGTACTACTCGGCAACAAGGAGAGACTTGGGGTTCGTCTAGAGAATTTTGTTTGGGGGTGGATATGGAGAGTTAAAATCTTTTGATTTTAAGCTGTGTTAATAATTAATTGTATTCCCCTAATGGATTACTGATAGCTTATCAGCTTTGGTGGACTTTGGCAATTCTACCCTTCGTCTAGTTGCAAACAAGTGAAATGCTGCCACAGGCCCTGTGGTAGGGTGTCTTGTCCTGCCTGCCCTCCTGTCACTCTGAAAGGAGCCTGTTCCCCTATGTGCAGTACACAGACACCTTGCTGGAAAAGTCATGGTATTGTTTTTGGACCTCAGGTTTAAGAAGAGGTTAACATCCCTGTGTAATATGCATTTATGGGCTTGATAATTCCCAGAGATGTATGTGTTAGAAGCATGCTTGTTTTGTTTAATCTCTGGGTGAGTTTCTCATTCCTTTCCCCCTCCTTCCTTTTAAGGAAAGGAAGGAGTGGTATAGATTGGACCATTTCTGACAGCCCATTGGAGATGGGATTGAGTCCCAGTGGATGACATAATGTCTGAAAAATACTAGTTTAACCAAGAAAGACAAATATAAAGGGTTATTACAAAGATGAAGGGGCTCTGAGGGAAATTCTGCAAGATACCATTACTTTGAAATCACTTGGAAAATGAGAGGAATATCACTCCACCCCTTACCCAACTGGAGCACTGTAATTGCAGTATGAGGATAATTGAACTTTAGAAAAACCCAGGGCCCAGCTAGTCTCTTCAAGAGTGGCATAAACACCGTGGCCTGCTCTGGCTTTGTTTCAATTCTTTCTTTTCCCGTCGCTACCCAGTACTTTGGAACAAGCTGCCATTGAGCCCCGGATTCTTCCGCTGCGTGCTCCAGAGATTGTCTGCTTTCCTTTTATCGTTAGCACTGACTGCCAGCAGGAGGCTTCCTCTCTCCAAAACTCTGCAGAGTGGGATATGGTCCCCCCTCCCTGAACAAATTCACAGACACCCTAAATGGCAGTGAGGCATCAGTCATTGAGGTAAAACTTGTCCCTCAAAGTCATTGAGGGACATGGGTACTATACAGTTCTGCTTCAAGACTTTTCCTTTGTGTCCCCTAGACCCAGGTGGCAGCTGGTTTAGCTGTAGAGGAAATAATCGTGATGTCCAGCAGAATAGAACAATGGGAGTTTAATGGGTGGCTTATTTTCTCAAGAAATTTGCATTTCCGAGGCCTGATATCCATCTCAATAGGAATATCCCACACCGGAAGAGACTCCTAGGACACGCCTCACCCCAAAATTAACATTTCTCCCAGTTTGGGATTAAGAAATGTAGCGCCTTTAGAGAGCCCGATTATTTGAGGGGTACGATGAGACATTTAGTCTGAAAGTGAGTATAGCATGGTTTATTTGGAACTCGAACGGGAACTTTTTGTTTTAATTTTTGTTCTTTTGGCTGGTTGAAATATGCAGAAGAAACATTGTGTATGGGTGCGTCCCCTTCTAGGGTACATATCAGAACTGAGCTGGGGGTGAGAAGGTTTTTACATTAGTCAAAGTGTTAAAATATATACATACATATCGGGTGAGTACCCGTCTTATTGCTAAGGGATGGAGGCCAGGTTGTAAGAGCTTCCCGCGTAGAGAGGGAAAGGTCTTAATGGGAATTTCCAGGAGAAGGAGGAGTCAACGGGGCCTCCGTGAATGAAGAATGGAATTCGCGGAAGGGCTAGAAGACGAAGCTGAAGCTGCTGCGGCTACGATCCCGGCGAGCTAGGTCTCAGCCTGGGGCGGCAAGGCGCCAGCGTTGGGCCGGGCCTAGCGGGCTGCCAGCCGGCTGACAGCTCGCGCACGTAGCCCTACAGCCCGCGGGGGTCCCACGTGGCAGGCCCTGGGGAGAGCAGGGTGGGGCGAGGGCGAGGGCGGGGGCGGGGCCAAGGCCCGGGGGTGGGCCCTGCCGCTGACGCGCAGGCTTATAGCGGGGCATGCGCAACGGTGGCGGGGACGGACGCAGGCGGTGGGGCTAGGGCACGCGGGCTCCCTCCGCGGACGCACCGACTGAGGTAGCGCTGTCGCTGCGGGCCGCCCGAGGGCCTGGCTTGTGAGGTTGCGCGGAGCACAGCGGGCGTCTGCCCGAGCTTCAGGTGAGGGCGGAGGGCGTACGTGCGTGCGGGACCGCGCAGAGCTGAGGAGCGGGGCATCGCGCGGAGAAGCGGCGCGCCTCCAAGTCTCGGGGTCACCGGGTGGGGGCGGGGGCCCGGCGGCGCCGAGGACCGGGAGCTCGGCTCCGGATTCCGAAGCCTCGGGCTAGACCAGGGAGACGCCCCGGGGGACCCGCACATGCGCCCGGACGCTGGATGGAGGGGACACCTGACCGCGGTGCCACGATGGGGGTTACTTGGTGACGAGGGAAGGGCGTTGCAGCTGTTCCCCTTTTGGCAGGAGATCGAGGGATGTGGGAGCCAAAGAAGGGTGTCTATAACGTGGATAGCTGCATTAAGAGCCCGAAGGGCTTCCTGGAGCCCATGAATATACAAGGACAGAAAAAGCGGAGAGTAGATGGGCAAATCTGGTGGGCAGCTCTTGGGGTGGCTCCGATGGGACACTTGTCTCTGGACTTTGCTTTCCGGGAACTGTGTCCCCCAGCCCATCCCACCCCGGCCGGATCTCCAGCCAGCAGAAGAAAAATGACCCAAATCTTCCGGATGACTAGTAGCAAGAGTTGGCGGGACTCTGGCTTACCCTGACCTGGCTTACCCCGTGGGCATGGTTTTTTAGCTATTTTTGGTCCTAACGACCAAGTTGGGCGATCTGGCTCAGGCTGCCCTCTCTTGGTGGGTTAGGGCAATGGGACAAAATAGCCATCCAAGCACTTTCCCCGTGTGATTCTGAGAATCAGTTAAAGCCAAGAAAATTTTCTCAACTCGGGAGTTGTGGCTTCAGTTGTGAGGATCTAGTGTCTGCCAGGGTCTGGGTGTCCAATAGGACGGCGTGGGCATGATTTCATGAGGGCAGAATGCTCACCTGGGGCGTAAGGAAGGATGGGGGCAGGAACCACTTTGAACCTTTGAATCCTTTTCTTTCCTGGAGCCAACCTGGATTTGGTTTTGACTTTACACACAGGCACGTGGGTAGGCTACTGGGAAGTGGTGGTGGTAACATGTACTGGGGACTGGCTGGGGGTGGTTATCCTGGTCCCTGTCCCAACTCTGCTCTTAACTTGCCCTGTGACCTTGGGAAGGGGTCAGTGCTAAGGTCAGAATAGATCTCTCATCCACAGCATCTGTGATTAATCCTTAACTCTTGAAACAAGAGCCATAAAAACTGAGAGGAACTTGGTGATGGAGCAAGAGAAAGGATGTCCAGAATTGTGACTTTTAGAAGCTGTAATTAAAAACTACATATTCCAATTCTTGTTGGAGGCCCAGAGGTGGGCTTTTCCTAAGTTGTGTGGTAGCCAGGAGATAGACTAGTGGTACCCTTTCTGCCTTTGGTTTGCAGGTATGACTAAAGGGCATCAAACAGAATTCATGGCCTTGTCATTTAGGCAAGAAGAATAAGAACTGTGGGTTCTATGACTCTCAGTAGTCCTCATCTCCAGTACGTCAGTCCACAGGGCCGGTCTGTGTTCAGCTCTGCGGTGGCAACTGCCAGGAGCAAGGAGGGGACGGGGCTGGCTCCCGCAGACTCCTGATGACGAGAGAACATCCAGACACGAATAAGGTAGCAATGCAAGAGAGGCCATGCTGTTGTGTTCAGTTAAGTTCAGAAGACACCGCGCTCTGCTAGAGATGGTGTAAGGTGGAGGGAGCTTCTGGGCTTCTGAGCCAGATCTGTCCAAACTCTGGCCCCATTACTGTCCCGCAGGGTGGTTTCCTAGCCTCTGTGGGCCTGTTCTCCCTGCTGTGAAGCACGTTGGGATTGTTCCTGGAACGTGGTAGAGGTCTCAGCAGCAGCAGCAGCATCTCTGTGGGATGGGGTGTATTATTTAGGGGTTCTAGAAACTAAGTGGGTTGGGTTGTAGGAGTGGTATGAGTGCAGACTTAGGCTTGATTCATCTCCTCCTTGGGAACATGGATGCAATTTCCTGCCTCTGGGTAGGCTGCTTTTCTGTGCTCTTCCAGGGCTTGTCCCACAGAATCACTGGGCATAGGGAAAAGAGGCCCCCCTCCACTTTAGTTTTGGGAGGTGTTGTGATTTCTTTAAGTAATAGAAGTACTCCTTTTCTGGGCTGATAATAGGGCTGGAAGGACTGACATTGCCTGTGGGGGCCTGCAGGTATATATCAGTCACTGGACTGGTTCTATTTTCAAACCCTTCCCACAGTCTTCCTTTTTCCTTACCTGCTTATCCCACTCAATTCCGGGAAGAACCTGAAATCCTTCCAATATTTACAGGACCTAGGGACCTAAGTCGTAGTGCTGTGAGTAGATTGTATAAATCTGAGAATTGGGACCCTTTCTCTCCACTAGGTTAAAATAATTCAACGCGTTTGCATGAAAGAAGTAATGCTTAGGCATTTGCAGAACTAAAGACAACAGGATGTTGAACTGCAGGGATTTTGAGAATCTTTCAGTCTAAGCTCTTTGTTTTACAGCTAAAGAAACTAGATCTGGAAAGGTTAATTGGTCACATTAACCAACCCACATTGCTTGCTAGTGACCAAGAGGCTCAGTGAAGACCAAAGAAGGGTTCTGTTTTTATTCGTAAATGAGATGATGAAATTGATAATTCTAGTCTTTTCCTTGAAAATGTGAAGAGGACGGAGCTAGTTATTCCCTGTGCTTACTTAGGGGGAAGAAAGTCCCTTTGCTTGTGTGGA
Organism: Procyon lotor; assembly: GCA_028646535.1. Lineage (NCBI taxonomy): Eukaryota > Metazoa > Chordata > Mammalia > Carnivora > Procyonidae > Procyon > Procyon lotor. Next base: position 135,049,812 of record CM053604.1, on the reverse strand, counting down.
TAAAAGTTTCTTCTCCAGGAGTCTTTTTTTTTTTTTTTTAAGTCATTTATTTATTTATTTATCTGTCTGTCTGTCTATCTATTTATTTATTTGACAGAGAAAGATACAGCGAGAGAGGAAACACAAGCAGGGGGAGTGGGAGAGGAGAAGTAGGCTTCCCCGCTGAGGAGGGAGCCTGATGTGGGGTCCTGGGATCATGACCTGAGGTGAAGGCAGACACCTGATGACTGAGCCACCCAGGCACCCCAGTGCAGGAGTCTTCTACTTCTCTTTCCAGAATACCTTGAGACTTTTGTGAGGATAGGGACTGGATGTGGAAGGGTCATGCTACTAGGGCCCCAACCAGGAATGGCTAGATGTCTACAGTGAGACTTTTTTCTGACCTCGAGGCCGGTAGCTTGGCGGAATGCCAGCAGATAAAGAGTCCAGAGTCTGCTGCCAGCAGGGGCCTCATGCCCTCCCGGTAGCCAGCAGGACAGCCTTGCCACAAGGTCTCTGATACCCAACAATTGCTTTCTCCCCACCCTTACTGTGGTCATTGAGCCTTTCAGAGGCAGAACACCCTCTGGGACCCTCATAAAGGCGGGAGGGAGAGTGGCCACAGAATTAGCCTGGAGAGAGCCTGGTGTGCCCAGCGGTGGGAAACAGTATTCCCTGCCTTGGAAACTTCCAAGATCTTACTGCATGAGCGTTCCCAGGCCTAACCACCTACCGCCAGCATCTGGCCTAGTAGAATGTTGGAGTTTGGAATGAGAAGGTGACAGTCCCGAATTTGTTACCATTGGATCCCTGGGAGCTCTTAGGCCAAGCACTTGGTGTTAGTAGCTAACAAAAAGTCAGCTTAACGTAGGGAGTTTTAAAACTTTACATGTTTTAAACAATTCATTTTACCATAAAAGCCTATGCGTGTATTTTTTTTACTCACCAAAACTGTGATTTAGGGCTGAGGCCTTTTCTTTGAGTATCTCAGTACCCTAACTAAGCTTGCAAATTGTATATAAAAATCATAACTACACATACCACCTGCAGTTTTTTTCACATTTTGTTTTATTAGCTTTTTAAAGATTTATTTATTTGAGAGACAGAGCGGGTGGGTGCATGAGCAGGGGCAGAGGGAGAGAGAGAGAAGTAGGCTCTTTGCTGAGCAGGGAGTCCCATATAGGGCTCGATCCCAGGACCCTGAGATCATGAACAGAGCCGAAGGCACATGCATAACCGACTGAGCCACCCAGGTGCTCCCACATTTCCTTTTATTTTATTAAATCTGTTTTCACTAGGCTTTATTCACATGGTTGAAAAATCAAAAGTTTAAAAAACAATATATACATTTACACATACTGGTATTCAATGCAACATCGTACCCCCGCCCCTCCTTTTTTTTTTTTTTCCAAGATTTTATTTATTTATTGATTTGACAGAGAAAGAGAGAGATCACAAGTAGGCAGAGAGACAGGGAGGGTCAGGGGATGGGGAAACAGGTTCACTGCAGAGCAGAGAGCCCGATGTGGGGCTCGATCCCAGGACCCTGAGATCATGACCTGGGCTGAAGGCAGAGGCTTCAACCCACTGAGCCACCCAGGTGCCCGCCCCCACTCCTTCTTACAGATGGTTCAAGTTAGCACTTAAGACGTGTTGTTTATTTAGCCCATATCTGTTTTCGCCTAGCAACTGTGTTGGATCTTTCCATATGGGCACAGAGAACACTTGGGTGATTCTTTTATTGTAGCTGCACAATATTCAGGATATGGAAGTACAGTGATATTTTAACCAACGTACGTAAGTCATCTCTCTCTGTTCCCGAACTTGGGTTGTTTCCATTATTTTGTCTATTCTGTTAGTACCTACAGTGCTGCAATGAATAACTTTGTACAAACGGCATTTCCTACATGTGTAATTATGACTAGAAGAAATTCTCAGAAGTGGGATTGATGGGTAAAAGGACATATATATCTGTTCATTATTTTTTCTGAAAGAATTTAAAAGACATTTGCCTATCAGTCCACATGTAGAAACCTACTTTTTTTTTTTTAAGAGTTTATTTATTTGAGGGGGAGGGAGAAGCAGGCTCCTTGCTGAGTAGGGAGCCCAATGCAGGACTGGAGCTCAGGACCTTGATATCATGACCTGAACCAAATTCAGGTGCTTAACTGACTGAGCCGCCCAGGTGCCCCTTCTCCCCCCTCATTTATAACATTTTTCTAGATGAGCAGACTTTTTGATCCTTGGGTTCTTTAATATTGTCTTTTGTTTATGTGCCAAATCCTTTGATATTTGCTGTGTTAAAAATTAAAACAGATATGTGGCTTAGTCAGTTAAGCGTCCAATTCTTGATTTCGGCTAGGGCCTTGATTCAGTACTGTAAGATTGTGCTCTGTGTTGGGCTCTGAGCTGGGTGTGGAGCCTGCTTGAGATTCTTTTTCTCCTTCTCCCCCTACAACTCCATTAAAAATTTAAAAATAATAAATACAAGATCATTACACGTTAACATAAAAAGCATATTTTTATGAAAGTACCTGTTTTCTAATAGTAAAAAAATGGAGAACAGGATGGCATTGCTTTTACATCTTTGTAAGTCTACAGGATTTCAAAGTAATGATTTATTAGATGAGATAGCAGAGACTAATAGGTATAATGTAAGTTTGCTGGTAAAGACTCAGTCGAAGTCTTGAGAACAAACTGAGTTAATCTCTGAACACACACATATTTATACCCTAAGCTTCTACCTTAGGAATCTTGACAAAACTCAAGACTTCTGTATTCACCACACTTCATGTAGCCTCTGAAAAATGAGAATGAAAAGACTTTTAACATCTTAATATTATAATGAAAATAGTTTTTAACTGATAAACCTCCTCAAATAGTAACCCTAGGTGTCCTCTTAAGACCAGAATTTCAGAATTGCTGTTCTAGAGCACTTAATTTTTCATAGAAACCAAACCTTTTTCTTCCTGCACCTACATTGCAGTTACTGTTTAATTAAATTATAACTACAAAAACAAATAGAACTAGTATAAAGAGATTTGGGCACAGACACAGCAGATTTGCTAAATGTGACCTCTGCTGGTGACAGCAGAAAGGTGATTTGCTGGAGGATGTACTGGGGCAGGGCAAACCAGTGGAGCTCAGCTGAGAGCCTCTGCTGAGAGCCTCTGCCCTGTGAAGGCAGGCAAACCTTGTTCCTGATCTGAGGATGCTTGCAAAGTCCGTGCAGAGATACACTGAGGACATGTGGAAGGTTAGGTGCTATCTTGTGGGTTCGATAAGCTACAGTTGAGTGAAGCCGGGAGATACTTAAACAGGCTGGAAGAAGGTGAAGTGCTTGGGGCAGAAGTGGTCTGGGAAGGCTTCCTGGAGGTGGAATTAAGCCAAATTTTGAAAGCTGTGAAGAAAGGAAAGCAGGAAGAGGAGTCCTGGCGAGGAGGCACAAAGTTGGATGATCCTGGAGCAGGGGTGATCAGCATAGGCCATAGGTTGGTAGTGTTAGAGAGAAGAGCAGGTGACAGGCATCCCTTAGATCCCAGAGCCCTTCAAATCCCCTGGGTCCATCCTGAATTTCTAGGCACTCCTGGAGAATACTCTGAGAACCCTTAGCTGTTTCTGTTAAAAAGACTTAACTGCTCTCTTTCAGCAGCCCTGTCTTGGGGTCCAGTCTGCTCTTATCTAGAACAACTCTGGCCCCAAATCTAGATTGATTGATTGATTTGACAGAGAGAGAGAGCGAGAGATCACAAGTAGGCAGAGAGGCAGGCAGAGAGAGGGGGAGGCTCTCTGCTGAGCAGACAGCCCCATGTGGGGCTCAATTCCAGGACCCTGAAATCATGACCTGAGCTGAAAGGCAGAGGCTTAACCCATTGAGCCACCCAGGTGCTCCCCAAATCTAGATCTTTTGCACCAATCCACTTAAACTGAAACTGCCACTCTTAGCCCTCAGAGGCAGGGAACACCTTTCTATCCCATTTTTTTTTTTTTTTTAAGATTTTATTTATTTATTAGACACAGAGATCACAAGTAGGCAGAGAGGGAGGTAGGCTCCCCACTGAGCAAGGAGCCCGATGCAGGGCTTGATCCCAGGACCCCGAGATCATGACATGAGCCACCCAGGCGCCCCCTTTCTATCCCATCTTAACACAGCCCTCTCTACCTTAAGAGCCTCTTCCAGAAACTTTGATTAGTCATATTCCACAGCATCCCCAAACAACTGTTGGGTATTTTTGAAAATTTTATTTTATTTTTTATTTTAAAGATTTTGTTTATTCATTTGAGATACACACACACACATACTACAAGCTGGGGGAGAGACATACTGAGATACACACATACACACACACACACACACACACACAGACTGAGATACACACACACACATTACAAGCTGGGGGAGAGACAGACTGAGATACACACACACACACACACACACACACACACACACACCCACCCCAAGTGTGGGGAGAGAGACAGACTCCCCAGCTGAGCAGGGAACCCGACGTGGGGCCCGATCCTAGGACCTGGAGGTCACAACCTGAGCCTAAAGCAGCTGTTGAACCAACTGAGCTACCCAGGTGCCCCTGAAAATTTTATTTTTTTCTGATTATCAAAAGTGCATACTTATTGTAAAGAAGAGAATAAAGAAGTATTGGAGAAAAAGGCTGTAATCCTGTGGCCCCGAGGCAGCCTCTGTTCACAAATTACCTGTTTCCTTGTAATTGTTTTTCATGATACAATTAGGTATCTATTCCTCACCTTACATTGGCATCAAAATTTCTCCTGAAGCATTTGTCTGCCTTTTGGCTCTAAAATAACTTAGGCAGCCATTTCCTTTTAAACTTTTTATTTTGAACTAATTTTAGACTTAAGGAATATACAGCAGAGTTCCTTCATATTCCTCACCCTGTAGTACAATTATCCAGAAGAGGAAATCAACATTGGCAAAATATTATTTAACCAAACTGCAGGTCTTCTTGAAATTTGACCAGTATTTTCGCTAATACCCTTTTCCTGTTCCAGGATCCCATGTTGAATTTAGTTATTTCTTCTTAGTCTCCTCTAGTATCTAAGAGTTCCTGTGTCTTTCCTTCTTAGAATGGGGTCATGCATTTTGGGCGAGAATATCACAAAAATGATGTTGCATCCTTTCAGAGCATCCTATCAAGGCACTCATGATGTCCTATGTCTCATTACTGGTGATGTTTTCTTGGATCACTTGGTTCAGCTGGTGTCTGCTAGACTTCCACACCAGAAAAATTAGTATTTCTCCATGGTGAATCCTTTTATGCCTCAAATCCCTTTGGCCAGGAAGAGCGTGTCTCTTTCAAGTGCTTACCTGATTAGTTCTGGTCACATAAGGTAATTTCTTTATCTTAAGGTCAACTAATTTGGTCAGCTAATACCAGCAAGATCCCTTTTGCCAGATAATGTAACATAATAACAGGAGTGATATCTCATATTTACAGGTCCTACCTACACACAGGGCAAGGGCCACGGGGGGTCATCTTAGAATTCTGCCAGCCATAGCAAGAGAACCCCAGATAAAAACAAGCATTGGGGCGCCTGGGTGGCTCAGTTGGTTAAGTGGCTGCCTTCAGCTCGGGTCATGATCCCAGGGTCCTGGGATCGAGCCCCACATTGGGCTCCCTGCTCAGCAGAGAGCCTGCTTCTCTCTCTCTCTCTCTCTCTGCAACTCTGTGGTGCTCTCTATCTCTCTGTCAAACAAATAAATAATCTTAAAAAAAAAAAAAAAAAATCAAGCATTAATTCCAGCACTGAAATAGTCGTTTCCCATGGCCACCTTAGCAAATTTATCATAAACCAGGTAGCTGGAAACAGCAGCAATGTATCCTCTCAGTTTTGGAGGCTGAATTTCAAAATCAAGGTGTCAACAGTACTACGCTCCCTCCAAAGGGTCTGGGGAGAATCCTTCTTTGCCTCTAACAGCTTCTGTTGGCTCCAGGTGTTCCTTGGCTTACTCCAATCTCTACCTCTATCTTCAAATATCCTTCTCTGTGACCCTCTGTCCAAATCTCCCTCTCCTTTATCTTGTAAAGATACTGGTCATAGGGCCCACCCTAAATACAGATAGATTTCATCTCAAGATCCTTAACTAATTATATCTGCAAAGACCCTATTTCCAAATAAAGTCACATTCTGAAGTTTTGGGTAGACGTGGATTTGGGGGGATGTTTTTCAACCTACTACACTCAGGATGGGGAGAAATGTCCTGTATGGACTGTCATTCACAGAGCTGCAAAGGAAAAGGGCAGCTTCTTTTGAAAGCTAAGACAGAAAGCAAACTTTCTGATTGAGGCAAGGGCCCAATCTCAGCCTGCCTGCTCCCCTCATCTTGACGCAGATCTGAGAACCAAGCAGAAATTAGAGAGCTGGTCCCAGAGATCCTTCATGCTTGGGATCCAGACCAACAACTTTGCAGTATCAACAACTTGAATATTCATGGAGCTCTCACGGAGCACTACTTTCCCTGTAGGATGGGCAGGGCAGAGATGGTGGGACCCATTTGGTAGGGAGAGGGGCAATCTGACTTGAGAGAGTTTAGATAAATCACAGAATGTTAATAAGCTAGTCCTGCCTAGTCCAGCATGGACTGGCATGTCGGACCAGTGCCCCAGACTAGAGTCAGGGTGATCTCTCAGACCTAGGTGTATAGATAACTGGATCTTCTCCAAGAAGCTCTCTGATCCAGGAGAACTGAGGTGAGACCCTGCTCCCTGGGGTGGCCTGGTTAGGAACCAGGCACAAATGTAGTCCAGCCCAGGGCAGATGAGGACTGTAGCCCACCTCCGGATTCTTGAGTGGAGATCTTTAGAAAGGGGAGAGAGAAGAAGCCTTCTCACTTGGTCATCATTAAGCCTTTCCCATTTCCTAACTGGAGTCTAAAATGAACTTTCTTCTTAAAGTAATACATGTTCATTGTAAAAAATGCCTATGAATAAAAAGATAACAGAAGTAAGCATTAAACCCATCATCAGGAGATAACAAGTTACGGATTTTTAGTCTTTTTCTGTGAACATACACAATTTAAGGAAAGATGGTCTGCTGTGCCTACAGCTTTATAGGCTCTTTTGATTTTTTTTTTCCACTTCCCATATCATGAACATCTTTATATGTTAATCTTCCCCCAAAAAACTAATACTTATTGAACAGTTACTGTGTGTTGGCACTGTATTTATATTCAGTATCTCATTTACCTGCTCTTAAGTAGGGACCATTAGTAGGCTTTGTTTTTCTACATAAGGAATATGGCACCTTGACCCAAGCCTTGAAGCTTATAAAAACAGATTGAGGATTCACACTGAGGTCTCTCTCACCCCGAGTCAAAGTGCCTAATCTCTGTGCTCAAACTATACATTTTGTTGCATGGATTACCTTACTTTAGCAGTTCCATTCTATTGTATATTTATTTATTTATTGTAAGGATTTTTTTTTTTTAAAGATTTTTTATTTATTTGACAAACACAGCGAGCGAGAGAGAACACAAGCAGGGGGAGTGGGAAAGGGAGAAGCAGGCTTCCCACTGAGCGGAGAGCCCGATGTGGGGCTTGATCCCAGGATTCTGGGATCATGACCTGAGCTGAAGGCAGACGCTTAACGACTGAGCCACCCAGGCGCCCCTATAAGGATTTTTTTAAAAAGATTTTTTACATTTATTTGAAAGAGAGTACGAGCACGTGTGAGCATTAGTGGAGGGAGGGCCAGAGAGGGAGGGAGAGAGAATCTTGAGCAGACTCTAAGCTGAGCATGGAGCCCAAAGCAGGGCCTCCTCCCATGACCCTGAGGTCATGAACAGAGCTGAAACCAAGATCACATGTTCAGCTGACTGAGCCACCTAGGTGCCCCGAAGATTTTATTTTTAAGCAATCTTTACACCCAACATGGAGCTCAGACTCAAAACTCTGAGATCAAAAGAGTTGCTCTTCCCACTGAGCCGGCCAGGCCATCCCTAAGGTGCATTTAGATGGCTTGAAACTTTCTACTATTTCGCACTGAGGGTAAGGATTTTTGTTTGTTTTGTTTATTACTGTATTCCCTGTGCCCAAAACAGTCAGCACTTAATAGATGGAAATCAACATGATATCCATAGGATGAATTCCCAACGGGAAGTATTGGGATTTGACAAGAGGACTTAAAAAGTTTTTTCTAAAAAAGTAAATGTACAAAAATCACCAAAAACAATTTAAAGAAGAAAGTAGTGAAGTTAGACTTGCTTTACCGGTGGTGGTGCTTGGGGGGTGGGGGTGGGTGACATTGGTACAGGATAGGTGAATGGAACAAAATAGAAAAATCCAAAACCAGACCTCAATATGTGTAGGAATTTAGCAAATAATGATACTATTTCTGACTAGTTGTGGTCTGATTTTGATCAAGTATTCTTAGCCTTGGTATCCTCATCTGTAAAATGAAGATAATACAGTTATGGTGCTTTTTTATTTTAATAATGTTTCCAAAATAGGGAGTTCTCATTGATGTGTGCATTTCATGGAGTCTTTTTCTACTCCAAAAAGGTGTCATTGATACTTCTACAATTACAGGGAAGTCCTGTAGACTATCGAAATGAAGGTTGTTGATAAGATTAAACGAGGATGAAAACAAATTGCTTAACTGGGGTGCCTAGCACACAATAAATCCGAGCAATTCTTACTGTAAAATTAAGGAAGAATTGGAGCGCCTGGGTGGCTCAGTGGGTTAAGCAGCTGCCTTTGGCTCAGGTCGTGATCTCAGGGTCCTGGGATTAAGCCCCGCATTGGGCTCTCTGCTTAGCAGGGAGCCTGCTTTCCCCTCTCTCTGCCTGCCTCTCTGCCTACTTGTAATCTCGTTCCTCTCTGTCAAATAAATAAATAAAATCTTTGAAAAAAAATTAAGAAAGGATTGTGGATGAGTTAGAAGAGTGCTTAGTGCAAATGGCAGAGTCCAACCAGTGCTGGTTTGGCAAATAACATGTAAAGTGTCTGGCATTTAGCTGTGTGAGGCACATGCTTCCACTCTGTGATTCCTGTAGGGTTCCATGCTCTCTTTAGTGTGTCTTTCTGCTCTGCTGTCCTTTGACGGTAGGACTTTGTCTTCTAGTTGTTACTTGATACCCTATACCTCTGAGCAGAAAGGAGAGGAAATAGATGACACTCACATTTTATTAGCTAGAGTAGCCACCTGTGCAAAGGTATGTTTGAATTTACCTCCGTTTTGTTTTTTTTAATAGACTCTGCACTTGAAGTTTATAAAGAAAATAGACTTTATTTTAAAAGTTAGATTCTCTTTCTTACACTGTGACGGATCAAATTCTAGATGGAGGGCTCCTGTGTGGCTTAGTCTGTTAAACATCTGCCTTCGGCTCAGGTCATGATCCCAGAGTCCTTGCCAAGCAAGGAGCCTGCTTCTCCCTCTCCTGCCACTCCTCCTGCTTGTGCTCTCTTGCTCACTCTCTCTGTCAAATAAATAGATAAAATCTTTTTTTAAAAAAATTCTAAAAACAGGGCGCCTGGGTGGCTCAGTGGGTTAAAGCCTCTGCCTTTGGCTCAGGTCACGATCTCAGGGTCCTGGGATTGAGTCCGCATCGGCTCTCTGCTTAGCAGGGAGCCTGCTTTCCCCTCTCTCTGCCTGTCTCTCTGCCTACTTGTAATCTCTCTCCTCTCTGTCAAATAAATAAATAAATAAAAGATCTTTAAAAAATTTTTAAAAATTTAAAAAAATTCTAAAAACAAAACAAAAATTCCAGATGAGAGATTTAAAATATTTAAATGCAAGAAAAGATATATATTTCTATAATTTATGGGTGGGAAGGATTTTCCAAGCATGCTACTTAAAGCAATAACCTTTTTTTTTTTTTTTTTTAAAGATTTTATTTATTTGACAGAGAGAAACACAGCGAGAGAGGGAACACAAGCAGAGGGAATGGTAGCAGGAGAAGCAGGCTCCCTGCAGAGCAGAGAGCCCGATGCGGGGCTCGATCCCAGGCCCCTGGGATGTGACCTGGGCCGAAGGCAGACGCTTAACGACCCAGGCGCCCCTTAAAGCAATAACCTTAAAGGAAATGTGTGATATATTTACTTTGCCTTATTTAAAAAATTTGTAATACCAATTAACAAAATTAAGAGGCAAATGATTAGTTAGGAAGGTATTTGTAACATATGACAAGAGATTAATATTTTTACCATACAGTGAGCCCCTACATATACCAATAAGAACAAAGATGAATGAATCTCAGCAAAAATGGGTACAGGAGAGTAACTTTATGAAGAAAGAAATATAAATGTTAGTAAACCCGAAAATATGTTTAGCCACACTGCTAATCTGAGAAATGCAAATTAAAAGAACTGAAAGAATGATTTTTAACCTATTTGGCAAAGATGGAATACTATTTATTTATTTGACAGAGAGAAACACAGTGAGAGAGGGAACACAAGCAGAGGGAATGGTAGCGGGAGAAGCAGGCTTCCTGTGGAGCAGGGAGCCCGATGCGGGGCTTGATCCCAGGACCCTGGGATCATGACCTGAGCCGAAGGCAGAGGCTTAACGACTGAGCCACCCAGGCACCCCGGAGTACTATTTTAATAGTCAACATTGGTGAGAATCCTCAAACAGGCTGCCTTCTTTTTTTTTTTAAGAGCAAGCACGTGTGAGCGGGCAAGGGGCAGGGAGGGAGACTCTCAGGCAGGCTCCACACCTGGCTTGGAACTGACAAGGGGCCCATTCCATCTCAAAACCCTGAGATCACTACCTGAGCTGAAATCAAGAGTTGGATACACAACCGACTGAGTCATGCAGGCTGCCTGAAGCAGGCATTCTTATACACAGATAGTCGGGAGTATTATATTAGTTATAAAGATTTTATTTATTTATTTGAGAGAGATCGCGAGGGTCAGGGGTAGTGGCAGAGGAAGAGGGAGAAACTGGCTCCCCACTGAGCAGGGAGCAGGATGCAGGGCTCGATTTCGGGACGCTGGGATCCTGAAGGCAGATGCTTAACCAACAGCCACCCAGGTGCCCCCGTTTTGTTTTGTTTTGTTTTTTAAGATTTATTTAAGATTTATTATTTATCTTAGAGAGGGGGCTGCACAGGGAGAGAGAATCTCAAGTAGACTCCCTGATGAGCTCGGAGCCCGACCACGTTGGGCTTGATCTCACAACCCTGAGATCATGACCTGAGCCTCAGCCAAGACCAACAGTCAGACCTTTAACCCACTGAGCCACCCAGGTGCCCCTGGAGTAAGTTCTTAGTAACTATTTGTTGACAGCCGCTGTGGGGACAGGACTGGCCCCCAGGCAACTTGCTCCTGGATCTCTCACTGATCCTTTACTTCTGCAGAGACCCCCTTGATCCCTTAGGGCCTCTCTCTTGTGTCCTGCTGCCAGGTGGAGGTTGAGGGAGGAGGCAGCCCACTCCTCTGAAAGGCCTTTCCCACCACCACCTCCCTGGCCCCAGGATTGCTGAGCTGCCCTCCCAAAGGGAAAGCGAGGAGGGCAGACCCAACAGCTGTTCTTTGCCTCGCTTTTTTACTAGAAGCCTAAAAGGTTGATTTGTGGGGGAAAGGGGTGGGGTATGTGTGTGTCCTGCTAGTCAAGAAAGCCCTATATAAATCACGGGGAGCAAGCTGAACTGTTTGATTACTGTCATCCTTTCCTGGAAACTGGAGGGCTCCCAGCCAGCCCTGAAGACTCTTGTTTTCTTAGAGCACAGAGTATGTGAGGCTGGGGGCGAGGTGGAGCCATGTTGGCCTGGGGAAGCTGGCCCTCTTTTTCCTCCAGGAGATGAGCCAGAGCTGTAAGGCCCTGAAATCCCTTCCTGCCTCTTTCTTTCTCTCCCCCTGCCCACGGATGGCACGTCCTGTGCTCAGCCATCCTAGGCCCCACTGACATTGATTGACACGTGTATATTTCAGTGCTGACCATTTTTCTCTGATGTTGGAAACGTTCCATTTGAGAGGCCAGGTGAATTCTCAGTTGGTTTCCAGGAGCTGCAAGCCAGGACAGTTCTCATCACCTTTCTCAGAAAGGTGCAAAAAGTACAAAGTCACCCACTCCCCCAGACTCGGGCCACTAGCCAAAGTGGCCTCTGGTGCAACCTGGCCAGCTCCAGGAACAGAGATTGTGTCCCAGTTCCTGATCTTCCCTCCTCAGCCACCCCCGCCCCCCCGCATCCAGAGACACTGTGGGGATGCCTCCCACGGCAGAGGCCTTGACCATGGGCAAACGGAGGTGTGTGCATGACTCTGCTAGCCAAATTATGCCTGTGACCTTGACTATTCTCTCACCTCTCCCTCTTGGCAGCCAATCACAGAGCCCCCCCCCCCCCCGCATTTCAGGATGTGTGCAGTTGGCACATTGAGAGGTTATATGCAACTAGGCCGAGACTCAGAGTTTCCATGAGCAGCTGAGAAATTCTAGAAACAGCCTGTACTTGTGGGGTTTGCTTTCCTTCTCCTCCCCTGCCATGGGGGAAAGTTCACATGTTATTTGCGGCGGGATTATCAGATGGTTGCCCATCCTCGGCCCATTTGTCTTCTTTGGGGTTGCTGGGAAGGGAGGCTGCCTGCCTGTGTCTGCTTCTCTCCCACCACCTTGCTCTTGGATCCCCTGCTCCAGCTTAGGTTTCTCTTTAGTTTCTCTGCCCGATGTTTTGTATTCCAGCTCCAGACAACCTTCTGGCTCCCTGGGGGTCTTTGGCTCTCTTTAAGGTACAGGAGAAGGGGTCCAGTCTGTAAGGTTGCTGACCGTTCAACTGTGGTTAGAGACCAAAGAACAACAATTCTACACTGCCTGGCCCTGTGAAAACGGGCAGTGGGAAATTAACACTTTCTTTCTTTTTTTTTTTTTTTAATTAAAGATTTTATTTATTTGACAGAGAAACACAGTGAGAGAGGGAACACAAGCAGAGGGAATGGTAGTGGGAGAAGCAGGCTTCCTGCCGAGCAGGGAGCCCGATGCGGGGCTCGATCCCAGGACCCTGGGATCATGACCTGAGCCGAAGGCAGACGCTTAACGACTGAGCCACCCAGGTGCCCCAACACTTTCATTCAGCAGGAATTCTTTGGGGTCTGACGCGGTGCAAGCTGCTGGTTTCTTCCGGCTCTGTGAGGGTCATAGATCTGGAGTCTCCACTACTGTGGAGTTTACAGCATAGTATTGGGACAGAAATAAGTATGTAATCAAAATAAGAGAAAGAAGACTTATTTTATTCATTTTTTTTTTAAGATTTTTTTCTAAATTTATTTGAGAGAGAGCACAGGAGCAGAGGGAGAGGGAGAAGCAGACTCCCTGCTCAGCAGGGAGCCTAACCATGTGGGGCTTGATCCTAAGACCATGAGATCTCGACCTGAGCCAAAGGCAGGCGCTTAACCCACTAAGCCTCCCAGGCGCCCCAAGAGAACTGTTTGTTTTTTAAAATATTTTATTTATTTATTTGAGAGAGAAGAGGGGAGGGGCAGAGGGAGATGCGACTCCTCACTGAGCAGGGAGCCTGATGGGCTCATGGGGCTCAATTCCAGGACTCCAGGGTCACAACCTGAGCCAAAGGCAGACACTTAACTGACATAGATAGTGATGTATGCTAAGAAGAAAATAAAACAGTGTGTTGGGATTCTGAATGACTGGAAGTGAGCTTTGTTTTTTTTCCTTATGAACCACATGGCATCCACCTTTATAGAGGTGACATTTAAACTGAGACCTATGAAGATCTAGGGGGAAAGCACTAGAGGGAACAGCAGGTACAAAGGCCCTGAGGTCAGAATGCACATGATATGTTAAAGGGACAAAGAGAAGACCAGAGGGGCTGAATCCTAGTGAGTGAGAAGGCTCAAAACGTCTGCGGTTGGTGAGGGCCAGATGACACAGTGAGTTTTAGGCCAGGGAAGGGAGTCTAGTTTTTATACCACTTGTACTGGAAAGCCATCAGAGGGTTTAAAGCAAAGATCGTGCTGTGATCAGATTTGTACTTTCAAAGGATGACTTTCTTTCGTTGAGCTGTAGGCTTAAGATTTGGGCACTTTACATGCGTGTATGTGATACTTTTTAAAAAGAGGGAAAGGACTGACAATATGGGGGTAGGTGCCCAGTGGAATCTGGAAGGCCGGTTAAGAGGTTTCATTTCATTTCAACATCTCCTCCACTCACATTCCCTATGCCCCATCAGCTTTACAAGGAAAACCGGAATGGGCTCTTGTCTTCAGGGAGTTTACAGTGTAGAGTCTTCAGATTCAGATAGTCCTTTCCAACCTTCTAGAGGGAGAAGAGGTCTTGAAGAATGAGTGGCATTCACAAGGCAGTTGTTAGTAGTAACATGTAATGTGTGCACTTAGTGTTAATGTCACTGTGGTTGATTCACTTGTATACTCTTCCATTGTGAGAATTGGTTCATTTATTCATCCACTCCTGCTGATGGGTTTTTGGGGTTGCCTCCAAGGTTTTATTATCGTGAGTATTGCTGCCCCAGAATTAATTCATTTTCTCTCTCTGGAGTGAAAAGTCACCCAAACTACAGCACATCTGAGTAGCAAGCTAAAATCAGAAACCAGGCGGTAATCCAGTTGCCCCTCGGGGTTGGGGTTGGGGTTGGGGTTGGCTGGAGAGGGGGTAAGCCTTTAAGTCTGGTCAGAATGTTGATCCTTTTTTAATAGGCAAACAGTTTATAGGAGCTAGGGAAGTGGAAATACATGCATAAGTAGTTGTATTGTTAGGGAAGTCACTGGTGCAGCTGATGTCTAGACTGCTGCGGACCCACAGCCTTGAGGGTATTTTAACCTGGGAAAGGGAAGCTTTGCCTATGTGGTTCTTTTGTTGGCCCTGGTCTGTGTCTGTGTGAGAGGAGCCAGAAACCTGGTTGTCTTTGCTCTGGAATTCATCTGTGTGCTCTTGACAGCCTCTCTAGAGCTCTGGCAAAGAAAGGACAATTCGGAAGGCAGAAGGTCGGGTCCTCATGCCCTCCCTTCACACCTTTATTGAGGGGGCTTTGGAAAGACACTCATCTGCTCCTGCCCTTGACCTCGTGGCCGAAAGTGGGGCATCTTCAGTGAAGTCTATCCCAGCCATTCTGTGATCTCTAGAAAAGGTGGGGGTGTGTCTAAATCTATGCATTTGTATTTATGTGTTCATGCAGGAAGTACTTACTAGGTGCTACCAACCTAGGACTGTTATGAAGCAACCTGGGAAGGTAGTTGAAAGTACTAGAACCAGCCTGGCCTTTTAGGACAGGGTACGGTTTTGACAGGAGTAGTGGCAGACCGAGGAAGGTGAGGGTGCTTCTCTGCTAGGCAGGATGTGGGGTGGGTCGGAGATGGGGCTTTGCCTGCCGTTCCCCCCTCTCCTTTTCCCCCCTGTACATCCAAACCCTTCATACTTGTGGAGAGAGTCCTTGAAATACTTGCAGACTTCCTGACAGGCATTTCTAACAGATGTTAATCAGACTTCTAGCCTGTGGGTTGCAGAGACAGGAGGGGGGTGGGGTGTGAAGTGGGGTGTGGGCGGAGCGTTCCTGGTGGAAACCAGGGCCCAGACCAGAGAGTAAAGGCAGGGGACCGTGAAAGCAATAGGGTCTAGTTGCAGAGACTCTTAACTACAAGCAGAGGGACTGACCTTGCTGTTGGGTGAAAGAGAGTGCTGGAAGATAGCATTTTATCAGGAGGTGGGATGACATGGTGCAGAGGAGGGGAGGGGAGGGAGTGGCGTGTGTCAGCAGATACAGCATGAAACTGTGGGTGACACTGGTTTCTCTTCGGGATTTTGTAGGAAGAGGGGTGCTCCAGTCACATAGCAAGGCCCACAGTGAGGAACAGGATGTGGGGAAAGCCTTTTGCCTCAGTAATCAGATGGTGACTGCCAGTAACCTTAGGTCAGTGATGAGCCATGTGGGCAGTTTGGACAGTGGGAAGGAAAATGGGAGGAATTATGACTCAGGAGTGTAATTACTCAGGGTCCCTCCCTTTCCGGCTGCTTTCCCCAATTTGGAAATATGGGCTTTTTCTTTCCCCCAGAACCATCTTTATCATGAGAGTAGGGCTCATTTATGACTTCTGAAAATGAATTACTCTGCTGGCCGCTGAGAAATCTAAGGCCCCAGATGGAGCCTGTGCGTTTCTACTGCGGCCTCCGGTCACATGCAGAAGCAGCGAGCGGCTGGGCAAGAAGGGGTTGCCCTCCTTGGTGAAGAAATCTGGAAATCTAACAAAAGCTCTGGATCTTCCTCTGAGAGCAGTGGTCCTCAGACTTCAGGAAGCATTGCGATCACTTGAAGGGTGTCCTAAAACAGATCGCTGGACCCCACCCCAGTTTCTGAGTCATCAGATTTGGGTGCCACTCAGAATTTCCCCTTCCGAGTGCCCAGGCAATGGTGCTGCTGCTGGTCAAGGGAGCACACTTTGAGACCCACTTTTCTAGAAAAATTACCACACAGTTGGGCATCTCCGCTGTAGAGGTCGGCATGGTCAGAGTCTTTGAGGAGGAGTCGGGGACTTGAGGTGGCTTAGGGATGGGAGGGTTGTAAAGGGGGAGCTAGGGTGCAGAAGCCATTGAAGGGGAGGGGCGGGTGGAGCAGCTGGCCTCAGGGCAAAGATAGTCCCGTGTCTCCCCCCACCCCCACCCTGCAGAGCAGGGGAGCTGCCCAGGGCTTGGCTTCTAGTAGAGAGAGGGTCGCTGCACCAGGGAATCCAGACACACCTCTGCCGCCTGTAGCTCAGGGTCTTACAAAGGCTCACTGTTTGGGAAGGGCCCACCTCACCTCCCAGAGGGAGCCTGAGGCTCAGAGGATAATTCGTACCTGTTTGGGGAAGAAGACAGATATACTTACCTCTTTTGGGAAGAGACTTTGACTCAGGGTGGCGAATTCTGCCCACAGTGTTGCTGCCGGGTAGCTGGAGTTAGCGTTTATAAATGGCCCTCCTGTGACAGCAGAACAGTGGAGCAGACTTGTTTCAGCCTGATTTAGGAAATGATGGCAGGAGGTAGGTTGGTCTTTTTTTTTAAGATTTTATTTATTTATTTGACAGAGAGAGATCACAAGTAGGCAGAGAGGCAGGCAAGGGAGGGGGGGGCAGGCTCCCTGCTGAGCAGAGAGCATGACACGAGGCTCGATCCCAGGACCCTGAGATCATGACCTGAGCCGAAGGCAGAGGCTTTAACCCACGGAGCCACCCAGGCACCCCAAGGTTGGTCTTTTTGGACTCACTCTGGTACTCTTGGTGATGCGGACAATGCTGTGGCTTGTTCCTCCCTGGTGGCTACTAGAGAGGATGCTATTCAGTTTTTAATG
The DNA here is from genome assembly GCA_028646535.1 of Procyon lotor. NCBI lineage: Eukaryota > Metazoa > Chordata > Mammalia > Carnivora > Procyonidae > Procyon > Procyon lotor. Next base: position 135,032,567 of record CM053604.1, on the reverse strand, counting down.
GAAAACTATGTGGCCAGCAGCTTCAGGGCAGGGGATGCACCCCAGGCTGGGTTTTGAAACAAGGAGAAAGAAGCTGCTCTTTAGACCAAGCTGAGTGCTGTGTTCTCCCACCCAGACACCAGGGAGCCTCCTGGTCTCCCGGCTGTGTGCTTGATCACCTCAAGTCCATTCTCCAGACTGTAGCCAGACGGGTATGCTAAAACCACCAACCAGATCACATCAGATCACATCGTTACCGAAAATGAGGTCCAGTCACCTTAATGTGGCCTATTGGACTACTGCCTTGGCCCCACTGGACATGGAAGTTCTTATATATGCCATCTTTGCAGCTACATTCTAGAATATTCCACCCCACTCCCACCCCCTTGACCTTTACCTGGCCCACTTTTACATGCCCCGTTCATGTCTCTGCTAAATTTATGTTTCTTTTTGGAGACCTCTGACGCTAGATTTGATTGCCCTATTGTGTTCCCCATAGCTTCCTGTACTTCCCCTTGTCATGATCTATGGTGGGTGGTGTGCACGGACTTAGTCACCAGGCATCCATGCCAAAGCCACTCTGGTTTACTTCTGTTCTCCCCATGTGTTTATTCACGGTGTTATTTCAATGTGAAATTGAAATTTCATTTCAATGTGTTATTTCACCGTCAAGCACACTACTTTGGATAATCATGGTCCAACCTATTAAAAGAGAATCAAAAACTTGCCAGGCTTCCTTGCACTAAAAGTCCCACTGTGACTTGGATTTGCTGGTTAGCAGCATGCGATTCAGTCTTAGGTGGGCGGATACGCTCTTCCTCAAGATGGACCCGGGACATCCATTTTGCTGGTGTAGATCATGGCAGGGGCAGCATCGCTCTGGAGCGGGCAGCCTCTTGATGCCATTCTGCCTGATTGCAGCAGGGGCTGCTTCTCCTTGGTGGTCCGTGTCTGCACTGCGATTTTGGGGAGTAGCTCCTCAGTCTGCAGTGTGCTGTGGGTTTCTTTAGCTCTTCCCGTGATTCTCCAAGCATTACATTGCCTAACTGAACCCTGAACAACACGATGACCCTTGTCACCATTGTTTTTATAAGTTGTTGAGTTGTTTGCTCTCCCTGCTCAGTAAGAACAGCTACTAGGCATCTTCAGTACCTAGCGTTATTCCTGGTATGAAGCCAGTATGCAATGAATATTTGTTGAATAAATGAACTCTTGGGCTCAGCTTTTAAAAGTCTGGTAGGTGTAGCTGGCTTTTAGTTCAACCAGTATAAATGAAATTGAAGGAACGGGGATGGGTTAGTCTAGGGAAGAAAAAAGTGGTAAGTGGTGTTGGCCACTCACCTCAGGTAATGTCTGAAGGCTCCAGGTTGGGGGGGACAGAATGTCTCTGGAGGGGGGCACTGAGCTTCCCTGTTCCTCATCAAGCTGTAGGGGCGATGTAGGCAGACATCATTTAGAAGGGACATTGGACTCACATCTTCTAGCAGAAATTTGTTGTTTCTCCTTCCTTGTATGCCCAGTACTGGTCCAGGCACTGTGTTGTGGGGAGAGGTAAAGAGCGGGCCCTCCTGGCCTTCAAGGAGCAAAAATTAGTTGGGAGGGATCCCTGAGAGATCAGATAATGAGGAGTCCAAAGTAGTTGAAGAATACCCAAACAGTGGTCCAAGAAGGCTTCCTGGAAGAAGCAATCATTGAGCTGCTTTCTTTCTTTCCTTTTTTTTAAGATTTTATTTATTTATTTTAGAGAGGGCAGTGGCCAGAGGGACAAGCAGACTCTGCACTGAACGGGGAGTCCAACGTGGTGCTCAATCCCAGGACCCTGAGATCATGACCTGAGCTGAAGGCAGAGGCTTAACCACTCGAGCCACCCAGGTGCCCCCAATCAGCCGCCTTCTGGGAACAGGCAGGAGTCAGCTCTAGGTGAAGGGATTGGCCTGAGAGTTTCAGGGATGGAACGGAAGGAACAGACCTGAAGTGCACACAGCTGTGACCTTAAGCTCTCTCGTTGATCAGGGTGCCTTTGTGAGGTTGGACATTTCGTTGCTTCATTGGGCTGAGGGCACATGGTAAGTTAGTGATAGGCCCCAAATTTGAACCCAGGTCTGCCCAACCTGTCATGTTGATTTAGCTGCCAGATCATACATTTTTCTTATTTATTGGACCTTGAATAACAAGTCTGGGAGTTGGGCTTCAAGCAGGTGATGTAAGTGGTGTGGATGGGAGCACCCTGTCTCCTAAGCCACATGTCAGGCCCCGTGGTCTGACAAACAGCAGTGGACATAGGGGACAACAGGTCAGAATTTTGCAACCAAGTGTCTGGGAAGTGGTGATGGATGAATGATGAGAACAGCAGTGACTCTTGACCTGGCCTCTGGTGGGGAAGCCCCGACTGGCTGCTGCTCATCAGGCCGCCTGACTCACTCAGTTAGTTTTGGAAGACTCCTCTGCTCTGTCAAGTCCAGCCTCCCCCTGAACGCTGGAGCCTGGCAAATGCACTCCCTCTGTCTGGTCCAGCCCCTGGGCCTGGCTGTCATTTCCCTTACTTGAGGCTCAGCAGGTGGCTAAAAGTCAAGCCGCCAGCTTCCCGCCTTCCCTCCCCCAGGGGTCTGTGCTGGGCCCTGACGCCAGGCTCTGCCTTTCTCAATCCCCCTCCCGTAGGCACTGACACACACAGTGGGGGCTCAGTAAATATTACTCAATGAGCAGCAGGCTGCTGGTTCTAATTTTGTTCCCTGCTTCTGAGTCCCCACTAATTTTTTTTTTTTTAAAGTTGTCTCATCCTGCCCCTCCCAGCAACGGGGATTTTCTGGGGAAAGTAAATGGGCCACCGCCTCTAAGTAACACCACCCTCCGCCCTCCTCACCCTCTCCCCCACACCCCCAGCAGACCGCCCGCACTGTTTGCAGAAATCTCCCACCCTGGGTGGCCTTTGGTTAAAAAGCTTGAGGCTAAGGTTCTGGGAGTGGGAGCTAGGAGAAGAGAAGACATCCTTTTAGGGTATGTAAGAGGGCAAAAGCCTAGAGGGGGCAAAAGAATGGGCCCATTGAGACCTGGGCCTCTTGGTGGAGGGGGAGGGCTGGCTTTCAAGCTGCAGTGTTTGCACTGTACCTCAGAAGGGATTTCAGCTTGCCCCAGAGAGGAGAGTGGTTTCTTGGACTTGGTTCATTTGGTGGGTGGAGAGGGCCGCAGACTTAGTGGTGGTTCTCAAAATTCTTTGGAACTCCAGAAAGCCAGTAGGCGGTATTTACCTGAGGACCAGGCTGTGAAGCCACTGATTTTCTCACTGGATCTGTTGGTACTTAAACAGATGAATGTATCATTATTAGTTTGAACATGAATACTGGAAGTATACTAATTTATAGAACACTGGGCACTTTTCGTAGTCAGACGTAATGATCATTGCTCTTACGGGTTGTAGGTTTTGTGCCATACTTAGAAAGTTCTCCATAACTCCTTGACTATAAAAACTCCTCGACTATAAAAATAACCGTGTTTTTAGGCACCTGGGTGGTTCAGTGAGTTAAAGCCTCTGCCTTCAGCTCAGGTCATGATCTCAGGGTCCTGGGATCGAGCCCCGCAGCGGGCTCTCTGCTCATCATGGAGCCTGCTCCCCCTCCTTCCCCGCCTCTGTTTACTTATGATCTCTCTCTCTCTCTCTCTCTAAGAAATAAATAAAATCTTTAAAAAAGAAATGTATTTTTCGCCAAGAGATTATTTTGTAAAGGAGGTTTAAAAAAATCCTTGTGGGGTGCCTGGGTGTCTCAGTGGGTTAAAGCCTCTGCCTTCAGCTCAGGTCATGATCTCAGGGTCCGGACCCTATCTGCTCAGCAGGGAGCCTGCTTCCCCCTCTCTCTCTGCCTGCCTCTCTGCCTACTTGTGATCTCTCTCTCTCTGTCAAATAAATAAATAAAATCTTAAGAAGAAAAAAAAATAAAAATAAATAAATGAATCCTTGTGAGTCATATATATTACTTACCCATTTTAGATAGTATTTGCTAACTCTGCTATGAGAAATGAGGATATTAGCATTTTCACCTTTCTGTCTCATTTTTTGCTTGCACTAATTATTAGTAGTAAATTGTCCATTTTATAGCCCTTAGATTCTATCCTGTAACTGTAATCTCCAAGGTTTTTTTATTATTTCTTTTTCGAAGGTTTTTAATGTTTACCATCGATTCGTTTCCCATGGTTTCTGCATTCCTGAGACCCTTATTTTTATTTCTTTATTAATTTGCTGCATTTCATCCTCCTGCGTTTTCACTCTAGGAAGGAGACTGTATGTAGCCTCTGACTTCTTTCATGCCTGAGAATTTCCGCCTGTTGTCCTTACTAGATTTGTGTGACATCTCCAGGACGGTATCTCCGGTGGTTCCTGAAAACATCCTTCAGGTTCAGCATTCAGTCTTCAGTTTTCTGTTGCTCCTTGCGTTTCAGGGAAATCTTGTGTTATTCATTTTGAACACACCTCATCGTCTTGAGTTCTCTAGTTTAGGGACACTAGTTATCCTGCGTCTGGTATCTTTGTCTCTCATTACATTTTTTTAGTAATTTCTACACCCAACCTGGGGCTTAAACTCACGACCCTGAGACCAAGAGTTGCAGGCTGCGCCCACTGAGGCAGCAGGTGTCTGTCCTTTACATTACGAGCGGTGGGGTTTGTTTTCTTTTTTAAGATTTTGTTTATTTTGAGAGCGAGAGCACGAGCAGGGGGAGGGGAAAAGGGAGAGGGAGAAGCAGGCTCCCCACTGAGCAGGGAGCTCCGTGTGGGGGCTGGAGGTTGTGCTGGGGGAGATTGGGGGCCTGAGTCTCCCTCCCAGGACCCTGAGGTTACAGCCTGAGCTGAAGGCAGATACTTTACCTACTGAGCCACCCAGGCGCCCCTCATTACATGTTTTAATCTGTCTTTTCCATCTACATTCACTGTGGTTATCTCAGACCCTTCTTTATCAATATTTCTATTTTAAATTACTGGCGGAAATGTGTTCTCAGTTCATTATAATTTATTTATTGGTTCTTTAGTGATGTTATTTTGTTCTTGTTTTGAGGAAGCCGGCATCCCCTTTGATCCCATTTTGTTTTGTAATTTCATCTTTGAGCTCTGGTTTTATTGCATTAATATTCTAATGACTTTATTCTGCAGTTAGGTGAAGCATTAGGAAGAACAGCCTCTCTGGAGTTATGTTTTACTTTGGTCTTTACCTTCACCTTTTGCATGGTTCGCCTGCTGTTCTCATCGCGGTCGCGCTAGTGCTCTTGGCCTTGTGGGCTCTAAAGTAAGAACCTGTTTTCTGTAGCCTGCACCCGTGTGAGCGCGGGGCTGAGGTGGGGGAGAGGCAGCTGTCCTGGATTCTGGGTTTGGGTGGCAGCCCTGTGGCGAGGATCCAGGAGATGTGTTCCACTTCTGTTGGAGGAGGGGGGGCTCGCCGGAAGTGGATCATTTCCCCAGTTCAGTCTGTGGCCTTGGAGCCCCCATTTCCCTCAAAGGAGAGTCACTCATTGTTCTGGTTCCAGTGTCACCTGTCTTCCCAGCAACTTTTCCCATTACTCCTTAATTGAAGAGGAAGAAGAATTGGCGGCCGGTAGCCTCTGCAGATTTGGGGGGAGGTCGGTGACAACTCGCTGTGAGAGCTGGGCCAGGCCTAGCAGATGAGCCGCGGGGGGTGCCTCCTGCTTTTTGTAACTTGCCTCTGGTTTTGAAGTTACTGTATTACAGTATGCCCCTCTCCTTGTTTGCTTGCTGCTGGTGCTTTTTTTTTTTGGCTAATGTTTTACTCAAATGTTAATGATTAAGGGAAAGGAAATGGTGAATACCATTTCAGTTCTCCATCTAAACTCAGAAGTCCTAATTTTCATATGTTTCAACATACTTTATCTTTCTTAATACTCTGAAAACTCTGCAGGTTTCTTTTCCTCTTTCGGGAACTAAGGAAACAGACATAATGAGATCAGTGCATTGCATGGAGTCTCTGCGATTTGGTCTTCTCACACCAGATCCAGTGGTCCTGCTGCTGCCAAAGCCAGCACATCCTTTGGTACTTGGGCCCAGGGTTCTTGATTTCTCAAAGACCTTCTCCCCCACGCCCCTCGCCCTGGCTTTGGCTCCTCTTTGCAGGCTTCACGGTTTTGTAATGGAGGCCAGGAATGTTGCCCCCTGGACTCCCCTGGAGCAATCTGCATTTGTTTACCCCTCTGTAGTTAACCCTTAGTGGGGAGTTTCCCCTGGGGAGACTTTCCTATTGGGCTGACCGGGTCCCAGAGTTAGAATGGGGCAGGAATGGGCAGGAATGGAGACTGGAGTAAGACCAGTCTGTTGGAAGGTGTTCGACAGACAGGAACTCTTGACCAGGAAAGAACCCCTGGAGGGTGGGGAATTGCCTTGTGGTCAGAGCCCCGAAGCCCTGGCTGTCCTGAGTACCTCAGAGAGTCCCTGCTTTCTGTCCCCAAGGGGAACATAAGAGAACTACACCCTCTTATGACATCCTTTGGATTTTAGGTGGGGAAGCAGATAGTTGAGAGGAAAGCTTAAGGTGATTCACTGAGGCCCTCCAATAGAGGGGCCGAGGGCTCTAGGGAGTCATCATGTCAATCACTGTGGCCTCCCCTCCCTCTTCCCCCAGCCCCACCTCCTCTTCCAGCCCTCCAGCCCCTATGGTCATTCTGGCTTGCTTGCTTTGGTAGGACCAACCAACGTTTTCTCAATTTTAAGTAAAGTGCTTTGTAAAGACCCAGTTGAGACTGCCCTTGCCTTGATTGCTGCTCTTCAACCTGCAGCCAAGGCCTCAGCTTGAGTTCTAGCTTTATGTATAATGCATTGCACTCCCACATAAACCCATCTTTTGAGGGGGGCACAGAATAGGCTTACAAACCTCTTTCACCCATTTCCTGTGGCTTAGCAGTGGCCTTGGAAACAGTTGTCTCTGGAGCACTCGGTCTTGGCTGTTTCATTCCTCAGCTCAGAAGGATCTGAGAGCACGGTGGGCCACCTGGCCCGCTGGTGGTCAGGGATGGGAGTGGATGTTTCGAGGCCTGGCAGCTCCCAGGCTCTTTGATTGGGTCCTGAGTTCCAGCTTCTGGATTAGTAAGCATCATGAAGAGTTGCTGCTTTTTACCCTGGGGAGAAGTCTATGATCACTCCTCTCTGACGGGAGGTGGGCCTAGAAAACTGGCAGCATGGTAGATACAACAGTGAAACTAAGTCCCCAGCACAGAAGTGCCATTTTTCAGATGAGATACTTCTGAACCAAGTGAAGGGATGGCGGTCAGGTGAGATTCTGCTTTAGGAGCCCCCTGAGATTGTAAGGAGACCCAAAGTCTCAGAGGGTCTGAAACCAAGCATCTCTCGCTGACTTTCTCTTGGGTTTTTTACTTCCCCTAGGAGGACTGGGTCTGGCGCCTTGGAGGCAGACCTAAAGGCACTAAAATAATTTACTTCTTTGAACCCAGGCCAAGTGAACAAAGGAGTGGAGAGACTCCAACTTCTCTTGAGTGGGAGAGCCTGGCCCTCTGAGCCAAGAGCACATTCGGACCTTTGTCTCTTTCCAGCTTGTTTTCATGTCCTGCCCTTGCTTCTCTTACTACTTCTGGAAGGTGTCCTTGAGGGCAGCTGGCTTGGCTCCCTGGAAGGCCTGGAGGGGTCCACCCAGGGCCCACCCACTTCCACAGATTTCTAATAGATGGGGCTTCGTCCTGCAGCCGGGCCCACACCGTGAGGACCCCCGCTGAGCTTCAGCATCCAGCTGCATCGAGCTGTATGTGTTCTCTTCCTCTGTCCTTTCTTTCCTCTAAAGACTCTTGTAAACTTTTTCCCCTCCCAAGAATAACTGGTAGCTAAAGAAAAAAGAAATCTCTATATCGGAGCAGAAAACTCCCCTTTTGTGTCTGCCAGAAGGCCAGGGTCACTTGGATTTGAAGTGTCTTAGCAGCTCCGAGATCCCTGGACCAGGACTTCTTCCTGCCCTGCAGTTGTTTTTAGGTGCTCTGGGGGGTGGGTCATGTCCGGAGCAGTGGGTCAGGGAGCAGGTTCTGCTCACTGAATCTACTCACACACTCAGGGAGGCCGGACCAGCCCTGCCGAGGGGCCAAGGGGCCACTGGGTCGGAAAAAGAGCAGATGTTTTGTAAATGCCGACTATGACATGAATGCCCATCCAGGTAAAGCCGCTCACGTTTTATGGGGTGTCTCACACTTGCAGTGATTTGTGTTCTCAGTGTTTTGAGGTTGCTGCAGGTAGATCTGAGAAATTTGGCTGAAGTGGGAACCACAGTTCCTTTTATTAAGAAGGCGCCCCGTAACACAGCCTGGTCTCTAGGCTGTACCCAGGGCGATCTCCCACAGGTCTCCCATGAATGTTACCCAGGATTTGGGGTGCTTGTCGGGGCCAATAGAAATTGGGAGGAACTGGGGCACCCAGCTGGCTCAGGTGGTAGCACATGTGACTCCTGATCTCGGGTTGTACTGTCGAGCCCTGCGTTGGATGTAGAGGTGACTTTTTTTTTTAAATCTTAAAAAGTTGGGAAGACCTACCTAGAGACCTGCAGGGTTTTGCAGACCTCTGTGGGGAGCCAGGGTGTGTTTTGTGTCTCCACACAGTGGGGAAGTGGTTCAGACTGCGCTCTCTTTCATTCGGACCTGGCTTCAGTTCATGAAAAATTTAATTTCTAGCTTCACTACTCAACTTGTTGGCTCTGGATCATGTTTCCTAATCTCTGGAAGTTTCCTCCTCTACTAGGTGAGGATAAGCATCCCAGCTTCTCCAGGAATCCATGACTGTCTGGTGCTTCCTAGGCTTGGCACGGGGGATGCCAGCGGCTATCTCCCTCATCTCTTTGCCCCCTTTGCTGAATCCACACAGCCCTCTTCTCTTTTGCTCTGACAGTACAACACATGCCTTGGACAGATGAGGGGGTAGGCAGAGAGAGGACTGTTTTCTTGGTACAATGGATTTTAGCCATTTGGGCCTAGGGTCCCACCTGCTCACTGTATTAACTTCTGGTTCTCAGTATGGATTTGAGAGTTGTTCTTCTCAAAGTAACACTTTGCAGACAGCTGTTTGTGCTGATGGCTAATCCACCCTTTGTGTGACTCAGAGTACATTCCGCTGAAGACTGAGATTTTTCCGGCCCCAGATCCTGGGCAGGCCCCACGTCCGCTGGTATGTTTGTGGTGGGGGACTTGGGTGATGTGTGTGCTGTAGGCCTGGAGCAAAGTTGGCCACAGGGGTATTCCTCATAGTTCCAGTAGCAGCTCCATATCTGGGCTGGGAGGGAGTCAAAGTGGAACCGTGCTGATTATAATCAAATTATAACATTTGGTTGAGTGCTTTCTTTAGGTCAGGCACTTAGTGAGGTGCTGCAGCTCATGTCATTTGAATCTACACAGTAATCCATTGGGAATATACCCATTTTATAGATGAGAAAACTGAGGTGGAGAACCCAGGTAACTTGCTCAAGGTCGCTCCCTTCTGGCCAACAGTGGTACAGAAATTCAATCTCGATCTTTCTGACACTAAAGGCCAGGGTGAGCCACTGCATCACTATTCCTTTTTTTTTTTAAATTTTTTTAAAGTTTTTTTTTTTTTTTTTTTTAAGATTTTATTTATTTGACAGAGAGAAACCCAGCGAGAGAGGGAACACAAGCAGAGGGAATGATAGCGGGTGAAGCAGGCTCCCTGCTGAGCAAAGAGCCCGATGTGGGGCTCGATCCCAGGACCCTGGGATCATGACCCGAGCTGAAGGCAGATGCTTAACGACTGAGCTACCCAGGTGCCCCAAGATTTCATTTTTTTAAGCAATCTCTCCACCAGATATGGGACTTGAGCTCACAACCCTGAGATCCAGAGTTGAAGGCTCCACCGACTGAGTCAGCAGGACACCCCGGCATCACTACTCTGAGTGATTCTGGAATATTGACTCTGGTTAAATATCTTGCCCAAGATTGCACCACTTGTAAGTGGCAGAACCAGGATGCAAACAAGCCTGCTCTTAAGCACTCTGCTCTAACTCCTCTATCATAAGCAAAGGCCCAGAGGTGGAGTGACCCACTGTGGGGTGTGCCGGAGCTCTGGGAGCCTGGGAGGCGTGGAAATGCCTGCAGTGATTGGGTTCCTAGGTCTAGATTAAATAGGCTCGTCCCCCTGCCTGGTGTTTGTTTATTTCCCTAATTAAATTATAACTATAGTAAGGGAAATGATTAACGAAGGAAAATCATCATCAGCCTGGCTTTCTCTGAGACCTATTTTTCCCTTGTTCCTTCTCACCTCGTAACTTTGTTAGAGAATCCTTCTGCTTCTTTGCTGAACATTAAACTCCCATTTTTATAGCTGCATACTATTCGATGAAATTGCTATAATTCACCTGACCATAACTTTCTGCCTATAGCCTTTTTTATTTTGGGGTTGTTTCTGTTAGTACAAATTCTAAAAGTTGATATAACAATTGAAAGGATTGAGGTGCTTTTTTTTTTCTAAGATTTTATTTATTTATTTGACAGAGAGAGAATACAAGCAGGCAGAGAGAGAGGGAAGCAGGCTCCCTGCTGAGCAGAGAGCCTGATGTGGGGCTCGATCCCAGGACCCTGAGATCATAACCTACGCCTAAGGCAGAGACTTAATCCACTGAGCCACCCAGGCGCCCCTGAGATGCTTTTATTATCATAACTTACCAAGAGTCTGGTATTTATCTATCATTATGTAAATATGTAATTTTTCTGCATTATTTATATATGATATAATATCTTCCACGGTGGCATCTTATTCTGTTGTTAAACCTAACTAACATTTGGTTTTGTATTTTTTTAAAATCTGTTTTGCAGTTTTAATAAGCAGCAATATAGCACCATCCATCTTTAAGTTTGTATTTTTTTAATTAAGTATAGTTGACATACAATATAGTAGTTTCAGGTGTAGAATATAGCGATTTGACATATATGTTACATGGTCACCACGATGAGCGGACTCACCAGCTGTCGTCATGCCAGCTTATTTACAGTGGTGTTGACCATGTTTCTTGTGCTGTACTTTTCATCCCTATGTCTTACTTATTTTATAGCTGGAGGTCTGTTACCTCTCAATCCCCTTGACCCATTTCGCCCATCCCCCTGACCCTCTTAAGTGTATTCATTTTTGTTCTAATTTAGGTATATAGAAATAAACCTTTGTCATGTTTGATGATGGGCTTTTTCCCAGTCTTTTTTTTTTTCCCTAAAGATTTATTTATTTATTTGACAGAGAGAGACATCACAAGCAGGCAGAGACCCAGACAGAGAGAGGGGGAAGCAGGTGGGGCTGGATCCCAGGACTCCGAGATGACGACCTGAGCCGAGGGCAGAGGCTTTAACCCACTGAGCCACTCAGGCGCCCCTTTTTTTAACTCTTAGTTGTAGTTTTTTTGTTTTGTGTGTGTGTGTGTGTGTGTTTGTTTTTTAAAGATTTTATTTATTTCAGAGAGAGCGCGTGCTAGGAAGCGCAAACATGATCAGTGGGAGGGGCAGAGGGAGAAGCTGGCTCCCCACTGAGCAGGGAGCTGGATGCTGGGCTTCACCAGGACCCCAGGATCATGACCTGAGCCAAAGGCAGACGCTTAACCGACTGAGCCACCCAGGCGCCCCCCTATTGTTTTTGATTGTTTGTTTTTAAGGCAACTTTTTATTTTGGAGCATTTCCTACATACAAAAGTGTATTCGTATAGGGGCACCTGGCTGGCTCAGTTGGTGTTGGGTTGAAAAGTTGCTGAGAGTCAAAAGCTTGAAAAGAATTACAAGCTTACTTAAAAAAAAAGAACAGTATAATAAATTCCCATTCACCATGCAGTTTCATGAGTTACTAGACTCATGCCTGGTCTTGTCTCATCTGTGCTCCCTGTGCATAATACCACCTCCTTTGTTATTTTGAAGCAAATTCCTGATGAGATCTTATTTAATCTGTGATTATTTCAGTGTCTCCAAAAGATACTTTTTAACCACATCACAGTCGTTTTACTTTTTAATTTTTAAATTTAGTCAAATCCGTTGAATGTGTCCTTTTATTATTTTTTTTATTCCATGCTTGAAAAGAAGGGTTTTTCTCAAATGCTTGGCAGAGGCTATTAGAGAAGGGTGAAGAGTCAGAGGGGAGAGGAGGCTGTCTGGAGCTAGGGTCCTGGGTCTGGTGTACCTGGCGGGGAAGCGGGAGGAGAAGATGAGTTTCTGGAGCCTTACGCTCACCTGTCTTTCCTTCTTGCAGGCTGGTTCGTCACCATGAAGCTGCTCCACTCAGCCTTCCTTGACTTTTTCCTGCTGACCTGGGTCAGCTTATGGAGTGCTGTTCCTGAAGCTCACGCCATGTCCACGGAGACGCCAGGCATCAGTGCGGCCTTTTTCCTGCAGGACCTCCTGTATCGCTACGGGGAGGGTGACACCCTTACCCTACAGCAGCTCAAGGCTCTGCTCAACCACCTGGATGTGGGCGTGGGCCGGGACAATGTCACCCAGCCCGCGCACGGCCAGAGGAACCTCTCGAGGGTAAGGCTCTCAGCTCTGCTGAGCACTGTCGGCCCCGAGGGGGTCACAATCTAGTCTGGCACAGGGAGCCCAAGCCGCTTGTGGCAGGCGAGCTGTAGTGGCGGAGCAGAGGGGCCAACTCCTGTTCGCCTGTTGTCTGGGTCCCCAGCAGCGCCTCCCACATGGCTGTTTTGAAGCCCTGGCTGGGGAGAGCGGTCCGGGGAGTTCTCAACCCTCCATGTTCCTCATAGCTGCACTGGGATCACCTGCGGGCAAACCGGAGCTCCTGGGACAGTCGGCATGTCTCATAGGGTTTACAGGTTACAAGGCTCTTTGCCTGCAGTCGTGGGGGAGCCTCCTCACACTCCCTCCAGGTGCAGGTGGAAAGTCTTTGCTATTTAGAAGGGAATGCCAAGGGTCCCCCAGTGAGTTCCTGGACAGTGCAGGACTGAGACCCAAGTCCTTTGGCTTCTGGTTCTTTGTTCTTCCATGTCATCTTGGCTAATCATAGTCCGAGGCTATTTGTGGCAGCCAAATGTAAGTCAGCCAGCAATGTCTTTATATATCTGCTTTGTTCCCTATGCTGAGTGCTGCGAGAAATAGAGAAAAATGAGTCATGTTGAAGAGTTTGCTGTCAAGATGGGGAGCTTAGCCAATGGAGGACAGCGTTCTCTGATCATAAAATGAAGTGTTAGAATGAAGCGCCTGGTGGCTCAGTCAGTTGAAGGTCCAACTCTTGATTTCTGCTTAGGTCATGATCTTGGGGTCATGGGATCGAGCCCCGCTTTGGGCTCCTTGCTCGGCAGGAAGTCTACTCAAGATTCTCCCTCTCTCTACCCCTCCCCCTGCTCACTCATTCTCTCATTCTCTCTCCCTAAAATGAATAAATAAACCTTTGTTAAAAAATGAAATATTAACTGCTGTGGGTTGGACAGTCTTCATAGGGTTCAGAAACGAGAGGGGGAGCAGGTTGTATGCTAGAGTGATCAATGAAGGTTTGTGGGTTAGGTGTCCAGGGACTTCATCTTGAAGGAGAACTTTCTGGAGAGGTCCCGTGGCCAAGGGACCAGGCAGCCCGGATGCAGAACCGCAGGTGTGCGGCTAATGTCAGAGTTGAGGAGAAGGCTGCCCTCACCCTCACTGGCTCGTGCACACTGACCCCAGAGGGCCTCCGCGCACAGCGGCAGTTATCTTGGGGTCACCAGAGGCCAGCTCTCTGCTTTGTAGACCCAGAAGCTCTCACTTGTCAGCACACCCAGAGGGCTGTTAGGGACTGACCCATGTTAAACCAAGCCAGATAAAGACTGATGTGTAAGTCTGTAAAGTATAATTAGAAGTAAAACTGCAGTGTTTCATAGGAACGGTATGTGAGAACCACCTACCTCACACCTCCCAAGGGGACTGAGCATTCGTGACCGCTGCCAGCCCTTACGTGCTCCACGGTAGACTGAACCTTTAGATGTTCCTTCCTTCGTCCCCGTTCTCTGTCAACACATTCTTCAGGCTGGGGTCAACACTACGCATATGGTCCTGGGGACTGATGTTCCTTTTGAGGTGCCAGGGCTCAACAGTCTGGAGAGTTCTCTGGAATACGCATTTCACTATAGTAACCCTTCAGGCTGCTGTGATGTGCGGCTGGGTTTGGTATCTGGATGAAGCGGAGTCTTCAGGTGTGCAGTTGGAATCATGTTTTCCAAAACCACACTCTGTCACAAAGACTGGCATCCAGTTGTTCCCTGACCTTGTGGGCAGCCAGGTACTCGTGGGTGTGTATCGAGTGTGTGACTGACCTCTGAGATTGTTTCTCAGTTTTTCAAGTATAGGGGACCACCTTGATCTCTTCCCTAGAGATGAGTCACCAGACCCCCCGGGATCTGGACAGGCTCCATCTTTGTATTCTCCTCAAGGAAGGCTGCCAGGGCTGAGATGTGACTTGGGGCCTCTCCTCCTTTGTCCCAGTGCTTTAGTTCCGGAGACCTTTTTGCTGCCCACAACTTGAACAACCAGTCCCTGATTGGACGGACTGAGTTCCAGGAGTTCTGCCCTACCATCCTCCAGCAGCTGGATTCCCGAGCCTGCTCCTCTGAGAACCAGGAGAACGAGGAGGATGAGCAAACAGAAGAGGGGAAGCCAAGTCCCATCGAAGGTGAGCAGGGACAGGGAGGCTGGGGCCGGGGCTGCTCACAGAAAACCTAACCGTTGAGCAGCTCATCAACACCGGGCGAGTAGATTAGAGGGACAATGACACTGGTGTCTTCTGACTCACACGATTGCATTTTATTGGCCCGGGTGGCATGGCTGGTGAACTCAGTGCTGGGCTTTTGGACCAGCCTGTGGATTTTTTTTTTTTTTTTTTTTTTTTTTTTTTTTTTTTTTTTTGTGCGCCACTGTTTCATTTTTGTTCTCATTAAACTACAAGGGACTAATGCCTCGGTGTTTCAGTTTGGCTGCCATTGGCCCCCTTCCCCCACCCCCCACCCTACCCCGTACCTGTGCTGCAGGCACGGCGGGGATGTGGGTGTCCGTGCCTCCCGCGGGCCCACAGAGGCCTTCTGGGATCCTGGCACGGGCTGCTGGCGTTGTGCTCATTGTTTCCTGCTGTTGTCATTTCACTCCTGGTTTTTAAACTCTCCTGTTGTTTTCACGGAAAGGTAAGCTGCTTTTGATAGCGACCTCGCTGTGCTGTCTGTAGGCTGCCCCACAGCAGCCAGCTGGAGGTCGACTCCAGTCTGTGCCGACAGGTTGGTGTTGTCCCTCTGCCCCGAGTGGACCTGAGTTCGACCGGGCCGCCCCGGGCAGCAAGGACACCCCCACCCTCAGTAATGGAGGCCCTCGTCTGTTCTTGTTCCTCCACAGTGTGGGGCTTTGGCTTCCTCAGTGTTTCACTGATTAACCTGGCCTCTCTGCTGGGAGTCCTCGTCCTGCCGTGCACGGAGAAAGCATTTTTCAGCCGTGTGCTCACATACTTCATCGCCCTGTCCATTGGAACGCTGCTCTCTAACGCGCTCTTCCAGCTCATCCCAGAGGTGCAGTAGAACAGAACTCGTGTGTCCTCTTTCCCCTGTGGGCCGGCCCCTGCACCGCCCCTGCCTCACGGCCCCGTCCCCACCCCGTGTCCCGAGGCCCCCAACCGCTACCACCTGGAAAATTCACTTCTCCTTCATATCAGGGGACACAAATAGGACTTCTGACTCTGGATCTCGAGGGCCTTCTCTTGCTCCTGGGGCACCCAGGTTGGCCTGTGGCCTCTTCAGGTGATGTCAGATGCAAGGCTCTCCCCGTTTGCCCTCCCTGTCGGGAGATCTCTCAGCCTCTCTTCTCCGGTCCCTGCCTCTCTGAAGCCCAGTTTGCAGGGCTCAGAAGGAACACTGCGGCTGGTGGCCGCCATCCGAGCCCTGCTATTCCATACCCACTCTGTTCTAAGCAGAGGTCCCAGCTGTACCCAGGTGTGGCCACCACGGGATCACCCACCTGGAAGGAGGTAGAAGAAGAGGCTACCAAGTTATCGGTACAATTTGGCTCGAAAGCAAGTGATCTTTTTTTTTTTCCAAGTGAGCCATAATTCATACCCTAGTGAGCCAAACAGAACAAAAACTGTTTAATAAAAACAAACGAAATTAAAATTCCAAGACAAAGGAAAGGGCACTCAGTCCTCCATACCTTGCATCTTGACTTTTTCCTGGGATAGGACTGACTTCCTGGCGCCTTCCTTGACTGTTTTGAAATATTTGTTAATTTTGCTTTTTAATTGTGACCACTGAGGAGCTTAAAAAAAAAAAAGACCCAAGTTGATGGTCTGCCCACTTTGTCAGCTCAGCTCAGGCAGGGCTGTGCCCAAGCGTAGGGGTGACTGTGTGCACCTCCTTTGGGAACAGGGGCCGCTGCCTTTCATAAGAAGAGTCTGTGCAAGTGACTGCCCAGCCTTTCCCCAGAAGACATGTCGATGGGATGCCCAGGCCTTGCCTGTTCCTTCTAAATGAGAGAAGAAATCTGGTTTAAGAGGAACCATCTCCATGTTACGTCAGAATCCCACCTGAGTGTAACAAGCACCTCTCACGGGAGGCCTCATCTTGGGCTTTTTTTTTTTTTTTCCAGCTCCAGAAATTGAATTCATTAATTCTTTAAAGATTTGAAATAAAATGCCGTATTGCGTGTTGAATGGAAATACAATAATTGTATGTGCTCCGCCCCTGTGCCTCACAGGGGCGCGCCTCTTCCCAGCTCCGTTTCATCCTACCCTGGAGTGTGGGACACTAGGAAATGACAGAGGAAATATTTTTTGTGACAAGGTGTTCTTGGAACTCTGTCCCCTGTGCTGGAGCGCTCTCAGAGCGCATGGGAACAAACTTGAGAAAACAAAAAACCTTGAAGTTAAGAAACTGAATTTTATGGGCCTCGGTTTTGCCTGTTCTCCATCTCGCTGCCCTGCACATCTGACTTTGTTGTATCTTGCACCACCCGGGCTGAGTCCAGGTGGTACTGATGTGCCCGTACAGTGTGGTCCGGATGTGAAAAGCAAACACGGCAGCACAAAGAGCTCCCTTTGTCCCCTTGATCCTGTTTCCTGTTAAAGGGAGAGTCCTCAGGTCCAAAGTCTGCCATGGGCTTCTTGTGGCTAGGCCTGAGCACACCTCTGCTGTGTGACGAGGCAGCGCCCTGCCCTGTAGCCACGCCAGCTGGCAGGTGCGCTACCAGGTGTCCCTCGGGCCACCGAAGGCAACAGCTGGGGCAGGAGCCTCGGGGTTCCAAGGCCACCTTGAATTCCTCCTCATTTCCTCTGAACGGATTAAAGGAAATTTCATCAGACTTGAATCACTAACAAATTTTCTGTTTCTCTCTCCCTCCCTACTTGTCTCTCTGATTTTTCTTTTTTGTTTCCTTGTTAATATCCACCCAAACCTCCCTCATTGCCTCCCCATCCTTTCTACCCCATGTTTCCCCTAAATGGTGGTTGCTGTGAAATGGGGCGTTTGCCCTTCTCCCTGTCCTGGGTGGGGCTGGCTCTCCCCCAACGGCAGTGTGGGGATACGGTCTCCTCTGTGTGACCATCATCTCCCTCTGCTCCCTCATGGGGGCCAGCGTGGTGCCCTTCATGAAGAAGACTTTTTACAAGAGGCTGCTGCTCTACTTCATAGCTCTGGCGATTGGAACCCTCTACTCCAACGCCCTCTTCCAGCTCATCCCCGAGGTATGGCAAGCCAGGGCTTTCTCACACAGGAGCATGCCAGTCTCTGGGGGAGGCCTGCGGGGCACAGCGGGAGGACCCTCCACTTCGATGCGAGGCATAGAAAGGAGGTCCTTTTCCTTTTGGAAAATGAAGCCGAGGTTGAGTCCCGAGTTAGGAGAGGCCGTGTAGCATAAGTTTGGGAGCTGGGCTGGAATCCCAGCTCCACCTTTGATGAGTTCAGTGACCTTGGGCAAATCACCAAACCTCTCCTGTGCTTCTGTTTCCTCACACAAAACAGGGGAGGTGATAGGACTGACCTCATGGCAGTGTTGTGCGGGCTACATGTTAATACTTGTAAAGCACTGGGGGCCTAGTACGTGCTCTCTAACTGCTGGGGGGAAAGACACAGTGTACTGATAGCACTTGATGGCTCCTGATTGGGAGCTTATGGCCCACACAGAAAAACCCACAGAATCCATTGGTCTCAATAAAAAGATTTGTTCTCTGCAGTAGGTTGTCTTGGGGCAAAGGTAATCTAAATAAAACAGTCTGTTTCACATACATGGATGGCACCTTTGCCCCATTGCCAAGGTTAATGAGAAAATCTCCACAGAACAGGAGTAGCTTAGTGTTTGTCAAGTCTGGCAGGCAGCCTTTGGAGAAGCTTCGTCTGATTTGGTGTGATCTCTGCAGTAGTCCCACCAAGGACTGGAAGCAGGAGGGGTCTCCTTGTGGGTGGTCTGATAGGCCTGAGCATAGCCAGAGTTGCAGCACGAAGACGATGCCACATGCTTCTTCTCAGAGCACTTCAGGTTTTCTGAGATGTGGTTTTGTGTCATCTTAGTTGATTTGATTCTTAGATCTGCTGATGTCTAGAGAACACGTTTTACCCATTTAACAGACGCAGGACAGACCACGCATCCTAGAGGCTGGCTTTCACTGAAGCCGTGCTTTTGTACTCTGCTATCCTCCGTGGCTTTTTGTGGAGAACTGTTAGTTGGTGGTTTTCACTCCACTTTTTTTTTTTTTTAATTTTATTTATTTATTAGAGAGAGAGAGAGATCACAAGTAGGCAGAGAGGTGCAGAGAAAGGGGGAAGCAGGCTCCCTGCTAAGCAGAAGACCCTGATGTGGGGCTGGATCCCAGGACCCTGAGATCATGACCTGAGCTGAAGGCAGAGGCTTTAACCCACTGAGCCACTCAGGTGCCCCTCACTCCACTCTTGTTAAGGTGATTTGTCTCTCCTTGAAAGCCGGCCCCTATGTGTCACTTCTACTCTGAAACTTGACCTTTATGTCTCTGAGGAAACTATACAAGCAAGTAGAGATGCCATTTGCCTCTTTAAAATAGAGAGGAAAAACACTTACCTTTTAAGCAGCCTAGAGCTCCTGGTACTTAGGATCACTTTCATCTCTGACCTATTCACAATAAGGCTAATTTATTGAAGAGGCTTGTTTCTTGTCAGAGGATGGAGGGAGCAAGTCACCGGCCAGTTTCCCAAGGGCTCACCACAAGTTAGGAGCATCACGGAGTGTGGAATTCTCCTGATTCCTGCTCCAATCCTCTTCGCAGTAGATTATTTTTTTCCCCCATGATCAGTGAGGTTTCCAGAAATAGCCCCAAACAAACCCCCATCCCAAAATTGACATGTGCAGTAACACAGTCTGCTTTCTTGGCTTTGTGGTCACTGGGAGGTCTGTGGTCAGGAAGATGCCGCAATTCTTGCTATTTAACTGGGGAATGGATTTCCTGTTTTAGAAGGTGTGATTATACCATCTCTCTTTGTGTTATAGGCAAATCAGCCAGGGACATCATATAACAATGAAAATAAACACAAGCGTCTTCTTAAGTATGGAATTTGTGGGCAGATTTTGCCCTTGTAGCAAAGCACCAGGAAAAAATGAAAACAGAGTCTTTAATAAAGTGGAAAACCATATCTAAGACTGTTCTTCCTGAGAGTAAAATTCTAAAGAGGCTCTATCTTTTGCATCAGAAAGTAAGCTAGAGAGAACTGAACAGGCCTGGTGATGTGGCATGAAGGCAAGTCAGGGGTTCAATTTTGCTGGAAAGGGAAGGAAGTAGTAGGTGGCAGAGCTATCCCAGTGAGTACGTCTCTTTCCTAGAATCAAGGAAGTGGTTAAGAAACAAGCGGGGAACCATGAAGATTTTTTTTTTCTTAAACTCATTCTGTTTTCCTGGGTCCACAGGCTTTTGGCTTCAACCCTCTGGAAGATTATTATGTCTCCAAGTCTGCAGTGGTGTTTGGGGGCTTTTATCTTTTCTTTTTCACAGAGAAGATCTTGAAGATGCTTCTTAAGCAGAAAAATGAGGTGAGGCCTAATTGTTGGGAAAGGGAGTGCTTCTAGGGAAAGCCTCCGTCCTAGAAACGGTTGTGTGTCTCGGGGGTGGGGTTATCTGAGTACTGATGTTGTGGACAGATTTCAGGAGTAGATGTCCCTCTCTCCTCCCGAGGAGGAG
The DNA here is from genome assembly GCA_028646535.1 of Procyon lotor. Lineage (NCBI taxonomy): Eukaryota > Metazoa > Chordata > Mammalia > Carnivora > Procyonidae > Procyon > Procyon lotor. Next base: position 135,012,469 of record CM053604.1, on the reverse strand, counting down.
GATCCTACTGATTGCACCTGTAGTACCTTTAAGAGATGTGGAGGGCCTTGGTACATATAGTCACTGGTTAGGAAGTACCACCACAAAGAAATGGATGCCTACTGCTTAGAGCTCCAAAAGTTTTTGAGTGGAGTCAGATTAGCCATTGCAAAAGAGGAGCTCTAAGCCTTCGGAGCAAGGCCGCCCCGCTGGAACAAGCGTGGGCTCTGTCCTACACCAAGTCCTTTGTTCACCTGGGTTCAGCTTCCTGTAATGACTTTGCCTAGGTTTCTGTGTGTATTGCCTGCTTGTATTTTCTCTGAGGCTGAGAATGAGGAAGTCTTCCCAGTGCTGGGAGCACCTACCCCGAGTGAGTGCTCAGGGAGCTTTGTGGTTTCGGTGAGTGTCATGCTGATCCCTCCCGGTGATCCCTTCAGCATCATCACGGACATAGCCACTATGCCTCAGAGACGCTTTCTTCCAAGAAGGACCAGGAGGAGGGGGTGACTGAGAAGCTGCAGAATGGGGATCTGGACCACATGATTCCTCAGCACTGCAGCAGCGACCTGGATGGGAAGGCCCCCGGGATGGACGAGAAGGTCATCGTGGGCTCACTCTCTGTGCAGGTCAGTGGGCCATCTGCTGTTGGGTGGAAGCCTTCAACTGGTAATGGCCTTGATGGCTGACGCCTACCTTGAAGACACCTAACCCCCTCTGACCTGGGGGCCGTGGGGATGGGCTGTCTTGTAGGACCTGCAGGCTTCCCAGAGTGCCTGTTACTGGCTGAAAGGCGTCCGCTACTCTGATATCGGCACTCTGGCCTGGATGATCACCCTGAGCGACGGCCTCCACAATTTCATTGATGGCCTGGCTATCGGCGCCTCCTTCACCGTGTCTGTTTTCCAAGGCATCAGCACCTCAGTGGCCATCCTCTGTGAGGAGTTCCCACATGAGCTAGGTAAGTGCGCCAGCACTGCGCCATTCCCGGTCCTCCTGCACTGCCTTGGTTGTTGGCATAGGACCCTTCCTGTGTCCAACCCCCTCCTCACCCCAGACTTCAGAACGCTTCTTGTAATTAACACATTCTGTGTGCTCTGTGAAATCTAACCAGTGATTCTTAACAGTTGAATGAATAATTGAAATTGATCATTGAAAATGATGGAGATTTTTAAGATTTTGTTTATTTTAGAAAGAGTGCAAGCTGGTGGGTGGAGGGTAGAGGGAGAGGAAGAGAGAGAATCTCAAGTAGACTCCCTGCTGAGCTCAGAGTCCAACCCAGGGCTGCATCCCAGGACCCCAAGATCATGATCTGAGCCAAAATCAAGAGTTGGATGCTTAACAAACTGAGTCACCCAGGCACACTGAAAGTGATGGAGATTTTTATAGGGGTGTTTGTTTCCCTGTAGTCCCATATCTTGAGGCTGTTTCCTCACCTCTAAAATAGGGTATAATAATAATGCTTCATAGATTTTTTTATGAGGATTAAAGGAGCAAAAACAGGACTTTGTGCCATACACTATTCTGTTTAGTATAGGTTATCTCTTTCTCTTTCTCTCTCTCTCTCTGTCTCTCTTTTTTAAGGTTATGTCTTACATCCTATTAATCTTCCAAAGGTTAAGATGTCTGTTAAAGGTCAGGTGGGTGGAAGAAGTAGACAAGCCAGGAGTTAGAAGGTCCTTAGTTTTATCAGAGCAAGAGTGTGAAAGGCCCAGACTTGGGAGGCTCAGAGACTCAAGGTCAAGTCCTGGCTTTGCCGGTTCACTGGCTTGTGACTTTGGGCAAATTATTTAACTTCTGTCAGTCTCACTTCTGTTTCCTGAAAACACCATTTAGTGTAGTTGTGAAGAAAGAAGCTCCTTCTATTTCATCATCCATCAAAAGAGCTGTGAGGCTATTTTACTGGTGGCTTATCTATGGTGAAAATCTTCTGCGTCATTTTCAGCCTCTAGGCTAGAAATACATAGCTAGTTTTGTAAATGGAGACACCTCCAAGACAGGAAGAGGAAGGGTGCCTCAGACTTGTCGTGTGACCTCAGGTCTGAGGCCGTCCTGCTGGCTCACCCAGAAGGTGTGTGCAGTGGGAGCAGTTTGCCTCCATCATGTTCTCCGTCCATGACCCAGCCTAACTCTTCACCCTTCCCTCTTGTCCCGCCTTAGGAGACTTTGTCATCCTGCTCAATGCTGGGATGAGTATCCAGCAGGCTCTCTTCTTCAACTTCCTTTCTGCCTGCTGCTGTTACGTGGGTCTGGCCTTTGGCATCCTGGCTGGCAGCCACTTCTCTGCCAACTGGATCTTTGCACTGGCTGGAGGAATGTTCTTGTATATTTCTCTGGCTGATATGGTAAGTCTTCCATAGTTCATGCCATGTAGGCAGAATGGGACTGACTTATTCACTGGATGGGCGGCAGCTGCCTGAGATGAGTCA
>CM053604.1:134942355-135009964 GCA_028646535.1 Procyon lotor | reverse complement strand
TGCTTGCATGTGTGTGCTTGTGTGTGCATGTGTGTCTCCCCTCCCCGCCTGTCCCATTCAGTGCTTTTTAAGAAGACATTGGATTTTAAAGCACAAAAAACTTACCAACATGCGTCATTAAAGAAAAGCATTAACCTCAACTCCAGTCCTCTGTATTACACAATAGATGCGTATAGATAAAGGAAGAAAAGGAAGGAGGGGATGGAAATGAACGTTGAGTATATAGTTTTATGTTCGGATTTCCTTTTTTACTTAATATATCCTGGACGTTTTTCATGTCGCATGACTAAGCATCCTTTTCAGTGGCAGTCTTGTTTGGCGAGAGGCTGTACCGGACCCAGAACTAGACCTGCTGGCTCAGAAAGGATGCGTTGTGGTTCGAGGCTTGTAACGGGTATCGCCGTTCTCGGCGGCATCTGGCAGCGGGCGCGGTCGTACCCGTTAACCTTTGGTGTGACCCCTCTAAGGAGCTTCCAGTTGGCTCATGAAATACCCGATTGGTTACATCTTGTGTAGAGCGAGGGGTGATGTCTTGCTGGCCTGACATGTTCTCTGGCACGTTTGCGCAAATGATTTCCCACATCCCTTGAAAATCATACTTTGGATGCAGTGGTGACAGTGCTGACCACTGTGACCCCATCCTCACTCCCTGGAAATGTTTTAGATTCTCTCCTTTTGTGGGGAGCCCTCCCATGGTGAGGATAGTCTCCTGCTCGCGTAGCTCAAATTTGGAGCTCTGCTCTTGGTCGCCCGGCTCGCTGGCCCGCCACCAAGGGCCTTGAATCCCAGCGATGTCATAGCTCCAGGCGCTGGCTCTTTACACAGTTGCTCAGTTTCCCAAAGAGGGAGCAGCGGCGTTTTGGTAACAAAAACTTCTTCTGAAGTGGTTTTCCTTTTTTTTTTTCTTTCTTTTTAAAAGATATTCTTTTTTTTTTTTTTTTTTTTTAAAGATTTTATTTATTTGACAGCGAGAAACACAGCGAGAGAGGGAACACAAGCAGAGGGAATGGTAGCGGGAGAAGCAGGCTTCTTGCTGAGCAGGGAGCCCGATGCGGGGCTCGATCCCAGGACTCTGAGATCATGACCTGAGCCGAAGGCAGCCGCCCAACGACTGAGCCACCCAGGCGCCCCAAAAGATATTCTTTTTTTTAAGACTTTATTTGACAGATAGAGATCACAAGTAGGCAGAGAGGCAGGCAGAGGGAGAGGGGGAAACAGGCTCCCTGCTGAGCAGAGAGCCCGATGCGGGGCTCGATCCCAGGACTCTGGGATCATGACCTGAGCTGAAGGCAGACACTTAATGACTGAGCTACCCAGGTGCCCCCAAACAGTTGGTTTTTATCAGCGTGGTTATTTTTAGCCAGCATCTACACCTATCCAGGGCTCCATGCACGGATAGATACTTGGTTTTACCTCAGTAGTTGAAAAGTAGCCATAGTTGCCTTGGACCACGGCTGGTGAGCCTATTAAAGCTGATTTGTCTTTGTGACATTCTGTCTGATATACGTATATCTTAATTACATATTCTTGCTCTAGAACAATTATAACATAATGATCCACACCATTACATAGTAATCCTGTATTATGTGGTGATTACCGTGTTCGTGTGCTAATACAAACAGGCTTCCGGTTAGGGATTATAATGATGATTCGGTGTGATCCAACTTTCTCACTGAATTGTCCTGGGCTGCCCAGGTTGAGAAAGGAACTACAGCTCTCTCGATTTTCTCCTCTTCCTCAGTTCCCTGAGATGAACGAGGTGTCCCAGGAGGATGAAAGGAACGGCAGCGTCTTGGTCCCCTTTGTCATCCAGAACCTGGGCCTCTTGACGGGCTTCACCATCATGCTGCTCCTCACTATGTATTCAGGACAGATCCAGATCGGGTAGGGCCCTGCCAGGAGCCGACGGGATTGGAGGGCTTGCAAGTTGGCCCTCCGCCGCCTGGTCCCTGGCCTGAGGACTCGGCACCCACGACGCACCTCTGAAGAGAGGCAGTTGTATTAAAAACTGTAACGCAGACTGTACTCCTGCATTCAGATGTCAGCTGTTTCTACACACGCTCTGTCCTAGGAACCAGCCGCCCTGGCAACCAGGCTCTAGGTAGTGCCTCCTCCCTGCCCCCTCTTCTTCCTCAGAGTGACCCTGGAACCGGAATGCAGCTTCCTTAGCAGGCAAGCCTCACTTCTTTCTCTGGCTACCCTGGCCTCTTTTTCTTCAAACCAGCACCGAGAGATTTTTGCGTCCTTGCCCTGTGACGCAAAAATACTGCCCGTGCTCGTGATTTAGTTAGCAGTATCGGGAGGTGAGCCTGTGGCCCATGCATCTAAATGTGAGTCCTGGGCGGCAGGACGACCTATTTTTCCGGAGAAAAGGTTCAGGAAACAAGAATTCCTCCTAGTTTTTCAAAGTCTGTCCAGTTGCCTGTTTTCTCAGAACTGAAAGTTGGAACATAGGTGTAAGGCAAGAGAGCAGGCGAGGGTCACCCCCCGCCCATGCGGGATGGTGATGACGTGGCTGCGGCCGGCCGCACGGGGGAGCCAGTGCTCCCCACTGGTGGGCTGCCGGACAGAGTCAGTTGCCAGGCCCTCCTCCCTGACTTTCACACCAACACCCACAGAATGGAAGGCGGAGAATGGAGACCTGCAAGAAATCAGTTGGTTTTGCTGTGATTTCCACCTCCCCTTCCTCCCCTCTCCCATCTTCTGAGGGACTTTCTATCCACCTCCCTAGAAGCACATTTACAATCTTGTATCAGAGGGGAGACTGCACAAATTTCCCTCCCCTGGTCAACACTTCTGCTGCAAAGCGGCAAGTTTCCATGCAGAACTGGGGGCAGCTCATGCTCTTAGACAAAGGTGATCAGAAATGGACTCAGGGCAGGCACAGTTTAGGATTTGTTTATCACATAAATGATAGTACAAGTCACGGACGTCTGAGAGGGAAGTGGGGCGCTGCAGATGCTCGCTGAACGGGGGCCTCCTGAGGAGACACTGAGTGGGTTTTAGGTTCCCCTTCCTCCCTCCCTCACCCCAAGTGAGAAAGGGCGAATCTTGTACCGAATTGAACATTAATCGCTCTAACCCTCTGCAGAAGATGGATTGACGGGCTTGTCTGTGAGACTGTAGGCCAGCCCCAGGCACTGTGGAGCCCTCTCCTCAGAACTCTGGCTTCAGGGGGAGCTCATCTCCAGGTTCACTAGGTGAATTGATTTATTATTATCATATTGATAATGTGAGATTCTTTAGCCACTTTGGGGAGCCAGTCTCTCCAGAAGCCTTTCTTAGTGGTGCCCACAGTTGCAGCCCAGGGGCTGTGTCCACTGACTGATTTGCGTGCGTGACTGACGAGTGCTGGTCATGGCCAGCACCTGGGAGTCTTTCTGTTCTTACACCGGAAGACTGTCCACTGTACAGTAATTAAAAGCCGCGTCTATTTTTTTTTTTTTCCTCCTTCTTGGGAAATGGCCCTCAAGCCAGGAATAGTCTTGAAAAGAGTATGAGCGGGAAAACTGCTGGCGATGCTTTGTAAGTTTTTCTCCTTCTCTTGCCGGTTGACTTGGGTAGATTTGAGAATGGGCTGAAGAAGAAGGAAAACTTGAGTTCTCAAAATTCTAGAGTAAATATCAGGACTGACTCCTGAGATCATTATGGTCCAATTTTACCAAAGAACCAATTCCTTGAATGTTGGAATCTAACTTTTTATATTATCATTATTTTTTATTATTGTTGTTACGGTTTTAAAACGGTCCTTTGTCTTTTCTGTCTTATTTTTCTCCGTGTCTGACATTGCTTTCAGGAGCTAGTTGCAAATAACACTCAAACGTTAAGACTTCACTGAGATTCTCCTTTCCCTAATTCACATGGATATATGAAATTTATAATTTTAGCATTCCCCGTAGACCTGTCATTCCTTACAAATGCCGTTCTTCTCGGAGTAGAATACCAAGTTAGAGTTAGTGGGTCCTAGTTTTAGGAGAAGAGCTTGAAAATGTAATTGTTATCAAATTTAAAAAGTATGCCGTACGAGGGTGCTTTCCCTTTTCATGCACATCTGTATTAACTTAAGAACTTAACTTTCAGAGACAGCTGCCTCAAAGGGAAATTCTCTTTAAACCATAATGGGTCCAGAGGCCGGTCCTGGCTGGAACTTGCTTGGGGTGGAGGCACGCGAGTAGTAAACAGAGTGTTTTTGCCACCGGCGGCAGATTGACCTCAGGCGTTGACGGTGGCGATTCCCTTTTGACTTTTAAGTATTGGATTTGCTGTTTTAAGCATTTGTACATATTAGAGAAGTCTGAGGAGTAGCAGGTTTTGAGAACTTGTTCACCCTGCCATTAGCGTCTTCCATGTCTTTCCCCGGGTGCCCAGCTGCTAGCGTTGGGAAGGAAAGCACGTGTTACATGCAGGAGCAGTGAGCCAGGAGCGGACAGGTTGCCTCTGTCCTTGCCCCCAGACGCGGTAGTATCTTTGTGTCTGATGTTAGCTGGGCCCCTCATTGGCCCTTCACCCTGGGTTTAAAAGAGAAGGCATCTCTGTTGGAGTATCCTAAGACCTGTCTTTAGTAAGTCCTCTTCCAATGAGATGGTAGTGTTCTGGAAGTCTACTTAAAAACAAGAAGCTGTCTGATTTTCGCAAAAGAGAGTTTAGGTTTTTGTTATTCATCTTTCCTTTTACAGTTCTGCAGTTCCATCACAGTATTTTTTTTTTAAATAACTCAGGTGTTATGAGGATAAATTAGAAAAGAAAATAACTTATGTGGACTGTAATGTTATTTGTAAGATTCTATAAATAAAGCTATATTCTGTATTGCTGAATCCCAAGTGTGATCTTTTACAGAATGCGGGTGTAATGGAGACTGGGGAACACAAGGTGGCGATAGTGTCCCACCAACATCTAAAGCTTTGTTTTCCCGCTCCCGCTCATATTTGGAGAGGGCATTTTGGACGGAACCTTTGATAGCATAACCTGCTCACTTTAAAATGATTTAGGAGCACCTGGGGACTCAGTTGGTGGAGCATGCAACTCTTGATCTTGGGGTCGTGTGTTTGAGCCCCAAGTTGGGGGTAGAGATTACTTAAAAATAAATCTCTTTTTAAAAAAATGAAAAAGGGACTTATCTTTGCCGGAGTGTGTGGCTTCACTGACGTTGCACACTGGAAGAACCTGTCCACGCTGTGTACATCCGCGACTTGAATGAAACTTGTGGAATAGGCTCGGTTCCTTTGAACCACATCTCCTGTATGTCTTACAGAAATCCTGTCATGGGACCTGAAATGTTATACCTGTTCCTATTTCAGTTTAGTCCCAGGGCCAGGGATCAGTTGTCTTCCTTCCACAACAAAACACAAGCAGAGTATATGAAGTAGCTTCTACTGGTCTGTAGTGCTCCTGTGGGCTACCATCTGCTGGGATTCACAATGACTGTCCCTCCATTCTTCGGCACGCGCCACCTGTGGAGAGCCTTCCCGGGCTGGCATCGGCGCGTCCGTGAGCATCTGGCAGTTACTGGACTTGCGTTGTAATCTGTCTTCATACACTGAGTTCCTCCTCCTGGGTCTCGGGCTGGGATGTCAGCATGTGCCACACAGGAGGCATGAGCGAAGAAAACCACACGCAGTGCCTGAAGGTCTGTGACCGCAATCCTTTTCCACTGGCAACTGTTCGAGTGGGGTTTTTCTGTCTTTGCTGTTGGTTTTGCTTAACACCTTGCTACACGGTTCTCCTTTATTTACTTTTTTTTTAATTTTTTTTAAGGTTTTATTATTTTAAGTAATCTCTATGCCCAACGTGGGGCTCAAACTCATGACCCAGATCAAGAGTCAAATGTTCTTCATTTAGAAACAAGCTTGAGCTGAATTTGTGGCCCCTGTAGAACAGAGCTAAGCAAGGTAAACAAGTCCTTCGGGAGGTGAAGACTTAGATCTTAGCCCATTCTTTGTAATGCTTGTAACCAGGAAGGCCATTTTGGTGGAAGGTGAATACCCTTTTCCTGTCACTTTGCTTTAGATAGAAAGGGACACACTATCATTCAGTGATGCTGAGATCTGATTTGAGCAAAACCTCTTTCAAGAAATAGTAAAAACACCAAATGTGGACAAAAGGTTTCTGATTTGTGGGAAAACAAAATATTGACCTCTTTTTTTAAGATTTTATTTTTTAAAGATTTTATTCATTTGACAGAGAGATCACAAGTAGGCAGAGAGGCAGGCAGAGAGAGGGGGAAGCAGGCTCCCTGCCGGGCAGAGAGCCCTACGTAAGGGCTCGATCCCAGGACCCTGAGATCATGACCTAAGCCGAAGGCAGAGACTTTAACCCACTGAGCCACCCAGGCACCCCTGAAATACAATCTTTTTTAAAGAAGATTTTACCTATTTGAAAGAGAGAGTATGAGCAGGGGTGGGTGCAGAGGGAGAGCGACAAGCAGACTCCCCACTGAGCATGGAGCTCAACCCCATGACCTGAGATCGTGACCTGAGCTGAAGTCAAGAGCTGGACATTAAACCGACTAAGCCACCCAGGCACCCCAATGCTCATCTATTTTAGAGATTTTTTACTCTTCATGATTTAGTATGAAATACCTAGACTTCTGATGAATGATAGGTTCAAATCCCAGCAGAAGTGAATCCCTTTCATTTTTCTGGAATAAAATGAATTTACATTCCATTTAAAGTAGAAAATACTGGTGGTTGGAAAAGATCCATTGGCCTCTACCAGCTTTTGGTTAAGTATGTTTAGAGCTGATGGCCAAAAGAGAATTTTTCTCAGCAACATCACAACCCCTTCTTGCTGGATGCCTATTCATGGTGATTTTGAGGGGTCTCGGGGGCAGGGGGGGGTAGGCTCCACACCCAACATGGAGCTTGAACTGACATCTCCAGGTCAAAAGTCGCATGCTCTACTGACTGAGCCAGCCAGGCACCCTTCCTGGTTTATTTTAAATGCAGGAAGGGAGTTAATAGAGACCATTGTCCCTGTCAAACAGCGATCTTTGACCCTGGCAGTAGGTTGGGATTTTTCGAGGGTAGCGTCAATTACAGTTAAGGAGTAACCTCTAAGTGTTCTGACACCAGCAGTCACAAGCCAAGAAGCAGTTCTTCCACTGGGATCTGGATTATTTTTTTTTTCCCCCTCTGTGGTTTGCTTATAGGTTTTTGGAACATGAAGAATAAACTCAGGCAATAATGCAAATTACTTTTTATAGATATTACACACAGAAAGCCCATGAGGCATTTCCTGGTGGAGACCCCTGACACCTCGTTTGATGAAATAACAGTAAATGTGAAATGTGCTCCTAAAATTGTATCGTCCTGCATTTGGCTTCGTGTGTGTGTCCACATTTAATATGAGAAGTGGGGTATTGCTGTCTGTCAATGGGTATAGTAGGAAGACAACCAGAGGCACGTACCCCGGAGGGTAACAGAGTTAGCGGTTCTGGCCCTGGGCTGGGGGGAGCGGTGGGTGGGGTTAGGTGAAGCTCTGCAGGCGTCCTTGGACCGCAGTCCAGGCCCACTCGGTCACCAGAGCAAGAATCAGATACAAAATTGCAACCCCAGTGTTGGGAGCGGGGAGAGTGAAGGCAGCAGGCGTGCCCGCAGCCCACATTCAGTGCTGCCAGGTCTGACCCCACCTCCTGGCCAGACCCTCTTGACTGATCACCCTTACATCCGTCCCTCTGTGAGCCAGGCAGGGCCCTGTGCAGTGACTGGTCTCAAATCCGTGGTTATCAGCAAAAGCCACCACCAAGTGGCCAGTGCCAGTCCTTCGGGGCCCTACACTCGTTCTGCAGACTGTTGATACGGGACAGGAAGGAGCCAGAGCTGTTGGATACCCGGATGCAGCGGGTGCCTCAGTCAGCCCCAGTCCCTCTGGAGTCCACGGTTACTCCCATGGGAATACGCTTGAAAAGGAACTCTCCGCTGGCTGGCACGGGACGCCTTGCCTTCTCGCAGTGATGTTGGTAATCCCTCACCGCAATCGCATTCTTGTTCAAGCCACAAGGTGGGGCCCTACCAAGTGCCACTGGGCTGGAAGGTGAGAACACAACTTGGCAACCAAGACAATGCGGCCAGCTCCAATCTTGGTCTTTAACTTGCCCTCAGGGCAAAAGATGGTGACCCCGCGGTCGTCATAGTCTGCCACGATACCTTCTCCGTTGGTGTCCACTGCCCACAGCCGTAAGGCAGGCTCTGCAGCTGCCCAGGTGAGTGCTCTCAAACCCGAGAGCCAAACCTGACCTGGCCCTTGCTGGAAAAAGTCGGGTTGTTGCGGTCAGCTACCACTCTGCTGCTGCAGCTGCCTGCGAGCTGCTGAATTTGCCTTTCTTCCTTCCATGACTGCCAGCATGGAAGGTGGGCTGGTCCTTCTGCCTGTGCTGTACCAGGAGCTGGGCCCAGCGTCTGCCTTCTGGTGCATGTGGCCGCCCAAGGAGGTGGGGACTGGGCACAGAGGGTGGCAGGTCCCAGTGGCAAGAATGTGTGTGCTGCTTGGCTAACATTTTTAAATGCAGCAAAATCGGGGCGCCTGGGTGGCCCAGTTGGTTAAGCGTCTCCCTTTGGCTCAGGTCACGGTCTCAGGGTCCTGGAATCAAGTCCTGCGTTGGGATCCCTGCTCAGCGGAGAGCTTGCTTCTCCCTCTGCCTGCTGCTCCCTGTACTTGTGCTCTCTCTCTTTCTCTGTCAAATAAATAAATAAATAAAATCTTAAAAAATAAATAAGTAAATGCAGCAAATCTACGAGTGACAGCCAAGCCAGTTAAGTGGAAATTCCTTCCAAACATGCTAATCCTGTGGGTTTTAAGGGATAGGAAAACAGCTAATTCAATAGAGACCTTTTGTTGTTGTTGTTGCTTAAAATAAAGGTTTAGGTCTTTAATTATAGATGGTAGTGAGGAGGGGGGAAAAAGTCTCTTTGATCCAGTATATCCTCCCAGAATAGGAAATTCTTTCAAGTGGCATGTTTCCTATAACTTCTTGAGGTTAATAAAACAAGCTCTTTTGAAGCCAGTGGGCTGGTCATATCCTATAGATGGGGCCCCTGAGAAGAAATCTCTTAGGCTATCAAATTGGCATGATTTAAACATTTTGTAATAATTCTCCAAAGAATGTAGTTCCCCGCCCCCCTGCTTTTCTCAAAAATTGTGTGAGCAGAAAAGAGATTAGATTTTTCTTTTCTGGAAAAACTGATTCATTTCTTTTAAAGTATGCTCCATGCCTGACATGGGGTTTGAACTTATGACCCTGAGATCAAGAGTCGCTTGAACCAGCCAGCTGCCCCTGGAAAAACTGATTTAAAAAAAAATTAGATTCAATTGGTTTTTCAATATAGACGGTTCACTTGTGTATCCTAACTTAAAGGGTAGATAAAATCTAAACATTAGAGATCTCACATTGTTTTCATTTGGTTTTAAGATTTGTTATTTTTATTCTTGCAATCCAGTTTCCCTAATTATGCTCTACTTAGTCTAACAAAACTGTTTTTGCATCCCTTGGTTCATACATTAAAATTTTGCTTGAAAACTGCCTTGATCTAGCTGGTAATAATTTTTCACTGAAAATTTTAATGCAGCCTTATATGCTCATTTAGATAAGAAAGTCCTTAGAAAAGTATTAAGTTTGGTGCTTTTTGAAGCAGTGAAGATGAGCAAGAATGAATACAAAACTACTCGCCCGTGGTTCTGGATTCTCTGTCTTCACCCAAAAGAGCACGAGATCTTTAGGCCAAAAGAATGGATTTGTGTCAATTCCATTGTTGCCTAGGATGTGAACTGCACCTCAATGCCTTTATCTGTGAGGTGGAAATTGTCATTTCTATCCTATCTGCCTCCATAAGTGTAATGAGAACAAAATGTATGAGATCGTGCTTTACAAATTAAAACCCTCTGCCAGCGGTAATCAACATTCCATTGTTTGGATTTCTTTCAGGATTTGAAAAATACATGCTTTCCCAACATTTCTCCTACACACACCCCAAAGTGCTTGCAAGTGTACTCAAAACCTTATCTTCATTTGTAGGAGCAGGATGAGGACGGGATGATTTGAAACCCTTGCACTACAGGTTAATAACTTCCGCTTCAGACAAGAGTAAGATACTCATTTACGAATCATTGAGCTCCAGCTTTGGGCCAGGCAGGGCAGTGACAATGGCAGTGAACAGGACAAAGACACTCCCCTGAAGGAGTGAGGGTAGACACAAAGAAACAGTGCTACAGATGAAGTAGGGTATTGAGGTAGAGAGCCGTTGGGGTGCCATAGCTTTAGCTGGTTCGGTGATCAGAGGAGCTGGCATCTGAGCTGGCCGTAAGTAATGAGGAGGCAGCTTCCAGAGAATGTTCCAACTGAAAGAGATGGCAAATGTAAGAGCTCTGGGACAGCAGTGAGCTTGGTCCGTGTGGGGCCAGTTTTACTAAATCTAATATACACAGTATAAACAGGGCCACCGTGTCTGAACTGTAGTGGCCAGAGGGAAAGAGTTTTGAGCTGAGGTCACAGTAGACAGGAGTTAGGCCACTTTGGGGAAAGTAAGAGGGCCTTGAGGATTTTAAGCCGAGGAATGACGACTCAGATTTAAGTTTGGAAAGATCTGTTGTGTGGGAAAATGGACTGTAGGGGGCGTCAGTTGACAGGATATGTCTCACGAGGGATGGTGCCTCCTTCTCAAACCACCCCCCCCATTCTAAATTTTTGGCCCAAGCAACTTGATGGATGCCAGTGCTGTTTACCTTGGCATTTCACCTGTGGAATGCTGGGGCTCAGATGTGAGGGAGGTATTAAATTCTATTCTCCTAAACGATTGTATTATGCAGCCAGTAATGACTGCCACCGCTATCTCCTCCATTGGAATGATGCAAACAAAAGTAATAGGGAATGATGGCAGCTTTAGGGCTCCTTGTCATATCAGAGTTCTCATACTATTGGGGTCTCCCAGGAAGATCAAGGGATAACACACAGCTAAGAAGTTTGCACACTGCCCCCAAAATGGCCTGAATACCAACCTGTAGATATAAATTTACCAGTCAGGACTTTCATGAGGAATTTTTTACTTAAAGTGTCTAAAGAGATTCCTAACTTGATGTCAGGCTATTATGATTGGTAGGATGTTGCTTGGGCTGTGTTTTTATCTGGATTCATTAATTTTTTTAGACCTCAATACTACTGTGGAGGGTCCATGCCCAGGTAATTTAATCAAAATTAAAGTGTACTCATAGGAAGATATAAATTAAATATAATACTGAAAAAAATAAATATAATACCGTATATTATGTCCATACAATATGTATTACTATTGGGGTGCCTGGCTGGCTTAGTCTGCAGAGCATGGGACTCTTGGTCAATCAAGTTGAGCCCCACAATGGGTGTAGAGATTACTTAAAAAAAATTATATAGTGCTTTTCATATAAATTTAGAAGTTATATACTTTAAGATACCTTTTTTTTAAAGATTTTTTTTAAAGATTTTATTTGTTTATTTGAGAGAGAGACAGGGCATGAGCTGGGGGGAGAGGGAGAAGCAGGCTCGCTAGCTGAGCAAGGAGCCTGACACAGGACTTGATCCCAAGACCCTGGGATTATGACCTGATCCTAAAGGCAGACGCTCAACCGAGCCACCCAGATGCCCTGTAAGATACATTTTCTATGTAGCTATTTTAGAAACACTCATTTTACTCCAGTTTAAGAAATATTCTTGTGGTTCCTGGATGGCTCAGTTGGTTAAGCAAATGTCTTTGGCTCAGGTTTTGATCCTGGAGTCCCAAGATGGAGTCCTGAATAGGGCTCCCTGCTCAGCAGGGAGTCTGCTTCTCCCTCTGACAGTCCCCCCTCCCATGTTCTCTCTCTCTCTCTCTAATAAATAAATAAATAAATAAATAAAGTCTTAAAAAGAAATATTCTTGGGATGCCTGTGTGGCTCGATCGTTAAACCTCTGCTTTTGGCTCAGGTCATGATCCTAGGGTCCTGGGATCGAGTCCCCCAAGTTGGGCTCCCTGCTCGGCAGGGAGCCTGCTTCTCCCTCTCCCACTCCCCCTGCTTGCTTTCCCTCTCTCTCTGTGTCTCTCTCTGTCAAATAAATAAAATCTTTAAAAAATATATTCTATAGTTCTCTTAACCTGCATTGATCACAGAAGGTTAATATTTAAGGCTTCATACAAATAGAAACTGAAACCAGGTTACTTTTATACAACAATGGAAGCTACGATTCCCTGTGCATTTGTTAAATTAAGAGCATTCATAATTATTTCTCAGAAGAGCTGGTCATTAATTAAGGTTTAAAGTGCTTAGGGACTTTCATAAGGAAATATATTGAATCTCACAAGCTCTGTAAGACGGAAACCCAGATTTGAAAACATTTGTAGAAATGCCAATTATACATCAATCTTGATGATTTCAAATATTTATTCAATCCTGACCAATGCAGAAAATAAAAAGAAAGAGAATCAGATTCACCAGTTAGATAAAAATACCACAGCCCCTGGTCAGGTGGAGGAGTGTATAAGCTGAATGAAATAGAACATTTAATTGTTGGGACACCTGGATGGCTCAGTTGGTTAAGCATCAGCCTTTGGCTCATGTCATGATCTCAGGATCTTGGGATCAAGTGCAGCATCGGGCTGTGTGTTCAGCAGGGAGCCTGCTTCTTCCTCTCTCCCTCCCCCTGCTCATGCTCTTTCTCTCTCTGAGAAATAAATCTTTTTTTAAAAAAAGGAACATCTAATTGTTGCTGGAAACTGATAAAGTCATAACTAAAAGCATCACTACTACCAATAAAGTTAGATCTCATTCATTTAAAATTGTTTGGTAAGGAGCTTAATCAGAGTGTTCTTTTCATATTTTTATTGAGTGGTTTTGATCAGAGATGTCAGAAATTCCCCCAAATAGGCCTGGACGAAAGGTCTCTGAAAGAAAAGAGCACATTTTTTTTTTTACCTGATTATAAAGACAGAAAGTTTGTAAACTACAGAAATTATTATTCATTTGTTTCTCCTCAGTCACTCTCAGTCACACCACCCAGAGATCGTTCCTGTTAACATTCTTTTCCACATAAGATGCTCCATGAGAGTTTGAACTGTGTTGATTTTAGTTCATCACTGTGTCCTTCCTTCTAGCACTGTGCCCAGCATGGTTGGCATCTGATTAATGTTTATTGAATATACAAATATATTAATATTTCCTTCTAGCCTTGTTATGCATATATCTGCTTGTTTTTTAAGAAATGGGGTCTTTATATAGTCTGGGGTCTTTTGTTATAGTCTAGCTTTTCCACTTTTTCACTTTTCATTATTTCCTGAGTCTTTTCTGATGATACCACATATCTTTATAATCTAAAATATGTTTGGTTTTTTGGGGGGGGCACCTAGGTGGCTCAGTGAGAAGTGGCTCATGCAGCGCTTGATCTCGGGGTCATGAGTTCGAGCCCTACATTGGGTATAAAGATTACTAAAAAATAAAGAAATAAAAATTTGTTGGTTTTTCATAATGCATAATGAAATGCTCGCCTGCCCCCCCCCACCTACTTGTGATCTCTCTCTGTCAAATAAATAAATAAAATCTTTAAAAAAAAATAAGGGGCACCTGGGTGGCTCATTGGGTTAGGCCTCTGCCTTTGGCTCAGGTCATGATCTCGAAGTCCTGGGATTGAGCCCTGCATCGGTTTCTCTGCTCAGCGGGGAGCCTGCTTCCCCCTCTCTCTCTGCCTGCCTCTCTGCCTACTTGTGATCTCTCTCTGTCAAATAAATAAAATCTTTAAAAAATAAAATAAAATATTTTTAAGATTTTAATGGTGAGAGAGAGAGGGCACATGCTTAAGCAGGGGGAGGAGCAGAGTGAAAGAGAGAAGCAGACTCCCTGCTCAGCAAGGGAACCCAATGTGGTGCTCCATCCCAGGACCCCAGGATCTATGACCTGAGCTGAAGGCAGACGCTTAACCGACTGAGCCACCCAAGCATCCCAAAAGTAAAATCTTAAAAAAATAAGTAAAATAAAAATCTTTGGGGCTCCTGGGTGGCTCAGTCAGTAGAGAATGAACCTCTTAATCTCAGGGTTGTGAGTTTGAGCCCAACATTAGGGCTTAAATAAAATATTTGTGTATGTATGTATGTATTTAAAGATTTTATTTATTTATTTGACAGAAAGAGATCACAAGTAAGCAAAGAGGCAGGCAGAGAGAGAGGGGAGGAAGCAGGCTTCCCACCTAGCAGAGAGCCCAATGCAGGCTTGATCCCAGGACCCTGAGATCATGACCCGAGCTGAAGGCAGAGGCTTTAACCCACTGAGCCACCCAGGAACCCCTAAAATCTTTTTTTTAAGTAAAAATTGGGGCACCTGGGTGGCTCAGGTCATGATCTCAGGGCCCTGGGATCGAGCCCCGCAAAGGGCTTTCTGCTCGGCGGGGAGCCTGCTTCGCCCTCTCTCTGCCTGCCTCTCTGCCTACTTGTAATCTTTCTCCTCTCAAATAAATAAAAATATTAAAAAAAAATTTAAAAAGCAAAACTTAAGGGGCACCTGGGTGGCTCAGTCGTTGGGCGTCTGCCTTTGGCCCAGGTCAGATCCCAGGGGCCTGGGATCGAGCCCCACATCGAGCTCTCTGCTCTGCAGGAAGCCTGCTTCTTCTGCTACCATTCCCTCTGCTTGTGTTCCCTCTCTAGCTGTGTTTCTCTCTGTCAAATAAATAAAATCTTAAAAAAAAAAAAAAAAAGACTTAAATATTTTGATATTATGAAGTGGCTCCAACTTGAGATCCAAATGGTAATTTCCCACTACTACTACTATTATTATTGAAAAATCCATCTCTTCACATTGGTTTCCAATGTTTGCTTAATATTTTTGTTTTTAGCTATCCTGTTTATGTTCTTCCAGATGAATTTTAACATCTACTATGCTGTAGGGACCAATTTATTTTTGACCTTTAGAAATTTGCTCTGTGTGATAGAGGTGTGGAATTCTCATTACATTTTTTTTTTTAAGATTTTATTTACTTGACACAGAGAGAGAGATCACAAGTAGGCAGAGATGGAGGGGGTAGCAGGCTCCCTGCTGAGCAGAGAGCCCTACGTAGGGCTCAATCCCAGGACCTGAGATCATGACCTGAACTGAAGACAGAGGCTTTAACCCACTGAGCCACCCAGGCACCCCTGGGATTCTCATTACTTCTTAAATGAAGAACTTTCTCAGGATATCTCAACAATTCTCTTGGGTGGAAGCCTGATGTCAAAACCCAAGGAAACAGAACCAAATTAAATCCAGCTTTCAAAGTGCTTCTGCTTTGTTGAGGTTACTATGAATGGCTTTAGGTCAAAATTCCAAGGCATAATTCAGGGGATGACTCCAGAGTACATTCCCAGATCTCCTCCCAATACATAAATCTATATTAATGGAGATTTAGGCTTTAACCCTTCTAATCTTTTAAGTGGGAGCTGTCCAAAAGAACTTTCTTCCCTGATGGAAATGTCCTATGCTACCATGTCCAATAAGGTAGCCACTAGCCACAGGTAGTTATTGAGCACTTGAAATGTGGCTAGTGCACTTGAGGAACTGAATATTCAAATTTTTAATTCTATTTAATTTAAATGTGTGTAACCAATGATTTATTGGCCACAACAGCAACTGTTAAGATTGGATTGCCTTAAAAAAAAAAAAAAGATTGGATTGCCTGTTTCCTTGGATCTCAGTTTCAATATTACATTATCATGGCTAAACTCAAAATACTTTTGACTGTGCCAGGCACTATACTCAGTGAGGAAAGACAGTCATAGTAAGCCAGTTTCTATTCTAAATTTACAATTTAAGGAAAGAAAAGGTCAGTTTTTAACCCAGAGATGGGCAGATTGTTAAGACTCTCTAGAGACTTGCCCATCGCGTCCCACATAAGCCTGAGCGGGGCAAGCAGGTACCGTCATTGCATCGAAGGGTAAGAACAGGGGGGTTGCTTCTAGCAGTGTAGGGGACCCACGGGGCTTCCAAGAAGGTCGGTTGCCTACACACTGGAGGTCTGGCCGAGCTGCTCCCTTCTTTTAAACTTGGAAAGTAAGCGAGGCGGCCACGGGGCCAAGTGGGCGCTCATGCCACTTAGAATCTGAGGCCCGCCATCTACTGGACTGGAGCTGGCATGGGCACGAACGTACTTCTAACTCTACTAACTGCCCTCCACAAATGTGAAAACTGAAATGAGGGCTTAAACGGGTTTGGTGAATGGGGTGGGGGGAGGCGGAACTGTAGGAAAGAGCGTGGTCAGCTTGATAGGGACTCCCTAGAGACAGAGGGGGTGGAAGACCAGAAGAAAAGGAGGGAGGGCTCCCGAGAGGAGGGTCTGGGAAGACAAGGGCTCTCGGCAAGGTGGCCCCGGGGTGAGGGTGACAGGAGGTTCGCGGTCCGGTGAGCCGCGGCGCCGGGTCACAAAATGGCCGCTGCTTCGCCGGGGCTTTCCGTGCCGGACCCAGGGCTTGGTGGTAGGTGCTGCGGGCCGGGGCAGCGGCAGGCAGACCAGGGGGAGGCGGCTGCGGGGAAGGCAGCCGAGGAGAAGGGAAAGCGGACGGTCGGAAGCAGGAGGGGAGAAAGGAAGCACGCGAGCGCGGAGTGCGGCCGCGTGGGCCTCGGGAGGAAGGGGAGAGCCGGGTGGGCTCCTGCGGGGGTTACGGGGCGGGAGGTCAGGTGGCCGCGCCGGCCGAGGCAGCGGGGCCGCGCGTTGGGCCTTGGCGGCGGCGGCGGCGACAGCGGCGGCGACCACGCGCGCGGGCCGCCGGGAAGTTGGGAGAGCGGCATGCGGGAACGCGCGCGCGCGCACGCGGGACCGGGCCGCGAGCAGCCGCGGCCACCCCGGTTGCCTCCCTGAGCCACCCGCGCTCCCGACTCGGCTCCTCAGGAGGGAGCGGCCAGTGGGCCTGCATCCTGTCAGCGAGTTTCGAGGCCGGGCTACCTCGACCTCTCCGTTCTGGTACCTGGGCCGCCCGGAGGAGCCGGGGCCGGAGCACGGCGGGCCGACTGGCCCCGGGGAGCTGACACCGCTGGACACCGAGGCGGAGGCGCACGTCTGGCGGTCGCCGGGAGCTGGGAGGAGGCCGAGGGGACCATGTCCGGGAGGAACCTCTACCTCTCCACCACCGAACGCGTCATCAAAGGTGCCGAGCGGGCCGGGCTCTCCTCGTCCACCCGCGGGAAACGGCCTGTGGCCGGGCGACGGCGGGGGGACGGCAGGGCGGCGGGGGACCCCGCTGCGTCGGTCCGGGGGGAGGACCCGGAGGGGGTGTGAGAGAGGGGAGGGGGAGCCCCGCGGGGCAGTCCCCGGGCGCTTTCTGGTGCACCTCGATCCGTAGCGGGCTGGAGATTGCTGATTTATCTCCGGTAGTGTGGGACCTGCAGGTGGGGTGGGGATTTCTTCTCCCGCCACCCCGAAGGGCGGGGAGCCCCATCTTTTTTTTTAAAAGAAACGATTCCTCTTTTCTCGTCTTTTATTTGGTGAAGCCATCTAGGGTGATGTGGGCAGGGACTTTAGTAGATTCTTCCAAGTCAGAGCTTTCTGCAGCTCCCCTTCTTTAGGATCTGGTTATCTCGCCCCTCCCCCCCCTTTTAAAGGACATTTACCATGTACCTTTTGGCCCACTTTCTACATATCATCCCAAGTCACTGCTGTTACTAAAGGAAAGCGTATGGTGAAATAAATACAAATAAATTCATTTCGTGATGTGTGAAAGGGATTTACAGATCTCTTGACATTACGTGGTGCTCTATTTTATTTTTTGGCTGTAGAGACTCCAAGAAGGATGTTCTCTCATTCAGATATCTAACCAAAACTAAAACGTTCCTTATTGTAAGGTTTTACATTGTAGTTGTTTCTGCTCTCAAACTACTTACACTGGTTTAAACGTAACTACTAATTTATGCACTTCTTTTGTTCAGCGGTAACACTTAGGTACAACTCTTCGCTCTTGAGTTTTAACTATCGGTTTGAAAGCACTATTTTATAAGAAGGGAGTATTCACCTAAGCGAGCCGCGTTAGTGGCTTCTGGATAAAGGGGTTGAGTGTAAGCGGGCAAAACTATTAAGATACTTTTATTTTTTCGTTTTGGTAATTAGAAGGAGAAAGGAAACTAAGATTGGTGACAGAATACTTTTTTTTTAAGTGGAAAAGCCTATTGAATGTTCAGTAAAGGGGGAGAATTTTACTGTTTAGCTTAGATTTTTTTTCTCCCTAAAAAATGAATCATCATGGGGCGCCTGGGTCGCACAGTCGTTAAGCGCCTGCCTTAGGCTCAGGTCGTGATCCCAGCGTCCTGGCGTTGAGCCCCGCGTGGGGCTCCCTGCTCGGCAGGGAGCGTACTTCTCCCGATCCTCCTCCCCCTGCCTGTGATCCCTCTCTCACTGTGCCTCTCTCTGTCAAATAAATAAATAAATAATCTTAAAAAAAAAAAAAAAAAGAATCATTATAAATGTTGATTTTCTACACTACTAATTTTAGTGTGTAACTTAGTTTCTTCCCCTCTAAAAAGTCAAGATCATAAGTAATGATCATAAATACTGATTACCAACATTATATAATGTTCAGTAAGTATAATGGGGTTTTTGAGATTTATCTGCTCAGAGATCGTCTGGTATTATTAAGGATTGAAGTGAATTGTTCATATAACTGACATTTAGCCCTTTGTTAAATAATTTTGATCATTTTAATATCAGTTTTTATAGTATGTAACCCATAAAGAGTATAAACCTTCTCTTAAGATAAAGGATATACTAAACATAACCTTTTTTGATAAATCAAGGTCAATTGTGTACATTAATTTCTGTCCTGTGCTGTTAACATGGCTGGTGCATTCTGCTTTTTAAGGGTGTTGGCAGTTTCCTCCTGTACCAAAATGACTGCTTACTGCTATACTATTTAATGCTTCTGTCTGTTTTTTGTTTATCTCTTCCAGTGCAGTTCTTTATCTGTCAAAATATGCCCTTCTAATCTGCTATTTCTAAGCTGAAGTAGGCAGGGAAACCAGATAAACCAGAATTGTGTGTCAGGTTAGAATAAATAGGATCTCAGGGAAGCTTAGTGGCAGTCCTTAGACCTTTAGGAATCTCAAATTCTGATCGCCATTGTAGCATGTAATTTCCACCCTAAGATGACATAAGATACAAAGGAAATTTTAAAATAACCCTTTCAGACCCTTAAATATAGAAGTAAAGTAAAACGAAACGTAGTTAAAAGGTAGGTGCTGTCTTATTGTTAGGCATGCTCACAGTTAACACTCTCATACTTTGTATAATTTATGTTTTTTGGCCATTTTATAAATTACTGCATGTTGTATACTTACAAGATTACTCTTAAATAAATGAAGTATAACGATTTCAAACCCTTACTTAGAAGGTGTGGATTTATCTTAAATATAAAAACTGTAGTGTAAGAACTTGACCACAGCAATTTTGGCTTCTCTGTGACTTATGTTGCTTTTTTTCTGGGTACCAGAGTTTGAAATAGTTGAGGTTTGTTCTAAGAAAGTAAAGTGTCACTATATGTGTAGCTAAGGTCCATTGTATTGGGTACTAAATCCTGAACTGATATTATCTTGACTGGCCAGAGGTGTCTGCATTTATTCACAGCTGGAAATCTTTTTCAGAGGTGAGACCACACCCCAGTTATTTTTGGTTCTGTCATTTCCTGTTAACTTTAAAGTCTACTTAATTGTTTTGTTTGAACAAATCTTGGAGAAGAGTGGGGAGTGACTAGTATTTTAAGTGTTCTTTAAACAGCAACTTTCTTAAAATGAAGAAGGACTAGACTGATGGTCAGAAAACCTAGGTTTTACTGCATCGGGAGCTTACTTGTGACCTTGCCCTTTTTTTTAACCTTGCTTTTTTTACTTAAACTCTCTGCCTTTTGCCTTTTTTTTTCCTTCAATAATCTCGTGGACAAAATAAGGCTAATAATACCTTCTTTGTCAACCATCTGAAACATGCAAAGATACAACTGACATGAAAAGCTTAAGACAGGTTGCATTAGGAAACATGATAGTAGTTTGATAATAGATCAGTTTTTACATAAGCGGTTAGTAGAGAAATCATCAACATTTTTTAAAAGATTTATTTAGAGGGCACATGAGTGGGGAGAGGGGCAGAGGGAGACAAGAGAGAATCCCAAGGAGACTCCATGCAGAGCACAGAGCCCAGCACAGGGCTCTATCTCACAACCCTGAGATCATGACCTGTGCTAAAATCAAGAGTTGGTTGCTTACTGGACTGAGCCAACCAGGCGCCCTTCATTAACATTTTTTTGAGAAATCATTAACATTTGAAAAATATCAGAATTAGAAAGTATGTGAAATAATTAGTTGGAAAACTATTCAGGTCAGGAAAATACCTGTTCTACAATTTATTTTTTTTTATTTTTAAGTAATTACTGCACCCAACATGGGGCTCAAACTTACAACCCCCTCCATCAAGTGCTACATGCTCTACTGACTGAGCCAGGCAGGGAACCCCATCCCTTCTATGATTTAGAGGGTATCTGGGTGGAATCCCATGTGTAACAACATGAAGAGACCGGTACAGTTCTGTCTAGTACTTTCTTAGCAGCTGGTTTCTTCCCTAGCAGTTGACATGTTTATTTCATGTTTCAAAATGTAAAAATTGTTATGATTTCATTCATTCATTAAGTGTTTATGGAGAGCCATCTGCAATGTATGCCAACAAATGCTCCTTTGTTTCTTTTTGTTTTTAAAGTAACAGTTCTATGTGCCTCTAGAATAGTCAATATGCACTGTGGCATCACTACTGGTATCTAGAGCAGGAAAAAAACCAGAAACTCAAATGACTGAATTGTGAAGATCTTTCAGCTTGATTCTCTCTCTCTTTTTTTTTTTTCCTGGTTTCCAAGTTTTTTTCCTGTTTGAGAAAAATTTTTTTTCTTTGACAGTGATTTAAAAAAAATGATTTATTCCCCTGTGCTGAATCTTTTCAGAAGCAACAAGGAAATTTCACTAGGAATTATATGACAGATGTGGAGAAGCCATTTTTGGTAGCCAAATGGTGTTTCACAGAAAAGTCAGACTTCTTTTCAGTAAGATGTTCATACGTTTCTCCCATTCATTTGGAATTCAAGTGTATTATATATTCACAGGATGTACTGTGTCATTTGTAGCACACAGAGACTACTTGTTCTGTATCCTGCCAATGAGAATAGTGCAGCTATGGCTTTCTTAAAAGATTTTAAGAATAATATGGACATGGGGTGTCTGGGTGGCTCAGTCAGTTGGGCGGCTGCCTTCCGCTCAGGTCATGATCCCAGGGTCCTGGGATCGAGTCCTGCATCGGGCTCCCTGGCCAGCGGGAAGCCTGCTTCTCCCTCTCTCACTCTTCCTGTTTGTATTCTCTCTCTCACTGTCTCTCTCTCTCTGTCAAATAAATAAATAAAATCTTTAAAAAAAATAGTATGGACAAAAATTGCTATTTTTACAAGATTACCCTGAACCCAGTTTCAGTCTCTAGTACCTATGCCTCATTTATTTCCATAGTTCTGGTCCCCTCTTTCCTTTTTTTGTATTGCGAAAATGGATTTACCAAGGGTTTATATGTTTTTTTTTTTTTTATTTTTTTCTTTTCTTTTTCTTTTTATTATTAAAGATTTTGTTTTTAAGTAATCTCTACATCCAGCCTGGGGATTGAACTCACAACCCTGAGATCAAGAGTTGCATGTTCCACTGACTGAGCCAGCCAGGCACCCCTATTCTTTTACTTTCTTAATAGGATTATAGTTTTTCAAAATATAATAAGCTTGGTGAGAGATTAAAAAAAAAAGAATGCAATTAATAATTGCCTCAAAACGGCTAGGCTTGGGAAAGGCTACTATCGTATTTAAGGATTTGGTAGTGTCTTAGTGAGAAAAAGCTAAAAAGAAGAAAACAAGTTTTAAAGTATATTATACCTAGGGGTGCCTAGGTGGCTCAGTCGTAAGGCATCTGCTTTGCCTCAGGTCATGATCCCAGAGTCCTGGGATCAAGCCCTGCATGGGCTCCCTGCTTGGTGGGAAGCCTGCTTCTCCCTCTCTCTCCCCCTGCTTGTGTTCCCTCTTTCACTGTGTCTCTGTCTGTCAAATAAATGAATAAAATCTTAAAAAAAAAAAAGTATATTATACCTGATGTGAAGTGAAGGTAACTTGTTTAGCAGAAAAAGAAGTTGTTTGAGCTACATAGGGTTTGGAAAAACATGCAGAAGTAAGGATGGAGAAAAAGGAAGTGTAATTGACTAAGGAGTAGACAGGGTGGGTAAAATTAGGACTGCCAAAGAATTGAAAGAGGTAAAAGAAGGAAGAGGAGAAGAGGGATAGCTGAAAACCATTAGGGCAGTTGACAGTGATTTCATTAAGGCAACAGCAAGATTATTTTGATGGCTGGGGCTCCTGGGTGACTCAGTCATTAAGCGTCTGCCTTCAGCTCAGGTCATGATCCCAGGGTTCTGGGATCCAGCCCAGCATCAAGCTCCCTGCTCTGCGGGGAGCCTGCTTCTCCACTTTCCCTGCTTGTGTTCCCTCTCTTGCTGTCTCTCTGTCAAATAAATAAATAAAATCTTTTTTTTTTTAAAGATTTTATTTATTTATTTGACAGATCACAAGCAGGCAGAGAGGCAGGCAGAGGGGGGGGGGGAAGCAGGCTCCCCACTGAGCAGAGAGCCTGATACAGGACTGGATCCCAGGACCCTGAGATCATGACCTGAGCCGAAGGCAGAGGCTTTAACCACTGAGCCACCCAGGTGCCCCTAAATAAATAAAATCTTAAAAAAAAAAGATTATTTTGATGGCTATATATTTAAAAAAACCCAAAGCTTAATTGGCTTGTAAATATAACTCAGAATTACAGATGATTCAAATATCATAAAGATATTATGAAAGTGAGAGAGACTTGTTTTTATTTTATTGAAGAGATTGTGGGAAAAAGTGGAAAAAGTTGGTAAAGGGATAAAGTAAATATTAAAAAGCACTAATAAGCAGAGGAGATAGAAAGGATTTTCTAAGTGTGTTTCCCATCCCTGTTAATCACACTACTTACCCATTTAGTTAGTGGCTCAGATGACAAGCCTGGGAGTCAGGCCAGACTCTTTCCTATCTCCTTCACTTCACATTCAGTGCTACCAGACTCAGTTCTGTGGATTTTTGGTTTGTACAGAACTTTCTACGTCCTCTCTGTCTCTGACATTTTGCTTCCAATACAATTGCAGTAGCCTCTTGCTAGGGCTATTTAATGTCCATGGTGCCATCATGATCTGTGGATAATTAAAGGATTATTCTTGTGCTTGAAATCCTTTGAGCTATTTCTTCCATAGGATAAATTCTAATTTTGTTGATGTATAGTTCTACTAAGAGGCCGTGTAGAATAATGGTTTTAGACCACAGCCTTGAAATCAGACATACCTTGGTTCAAATTCTGCCTCTTTTAGTAGCAATCCAACCTTCGACCAGTCACTTAATGTTGTTTTTCCTCAATTTCTCTGTCTGAAGTAAAGGGATAATAGAACCTAGTATACAGGATAGTTGTAAGGATTAAATAAACTCCACAAACTGCAATAACAGGTGCCTAGTAAGTGCTCAGTACATTAGCTGCTACCATCAGCAGCAGCAGCAGCAGCAGCAGCAGCAGAAGCTATTGCCTCCTATATGCTCCCATGAGCAGTCTCCTTCCTTTTCAAATTTCTCTAAATATTTTTATGTTATTTATTTATATCAAATTGTTCTCTTCAAGGGCAAGCACTATGTATCATTAATGCTGAATATATTGCTTAGTACACAGGTGCTTAGTAAATGTTTAAGTGAAAGCATAAGAAGCTTATTTTAAGGAAGACAGTGTAGAAAAGGGTATGGGCTCTACTAAATACTAGCTGTGTGACTTTCGTCGTTTATTTGCTTTGCTTTAAGTTTAAAATGGAAAATAACAGTACCAACCTTGGAATGTAAAGTTGCATTTTATACTGTATGTAAAGTGCTTAGCATGGTGCCCATAGTGGGTGCTTAATATTAGCTGTTCTTTATTAAATGATTTAATCTTGAATCTTAGTGAGATATGAGAGAAGATCTGTTTGAATTTATTATTATTTTTTAGATCTGTTTGATTCTAAGTGGCCTACGTGAAATGAAGTCTTAAGAGTGTTGTATTTTTTAAAAAAGATTTATTTATTTGTTTGTTTGTTTATTTGACAGATAGAGTTTGTGGGGAGGGGCAGAGGGAGAGAATCTTTGTTTTTTTTTAAAGATTTTATTTATTTATTTGACAGATAAAGAGAGCCAGGGAGCACAGAGGGGAGCGGCAGAGGGAGAAGGAGAAGCAGGCTCCCCGCTGAGCAGAGAGCCCTACGAGGGGCTCCATCCCAGGACCCTGAGATCATGACCTGAACTGAAAGCAGTAGCTTAACTGACTGAGCCACCCAGACACCCCAGAATCTTTTTTTTATTAACATATAATGTATTATTTGTTTCAGGGGTGCAGGTCTGTGATTCATCAGTCTTAAACAATTCATAGCACTCACCATAGTACATACTCTCCTCAATGTCCATCCCCCAGCTACCCCATCCCTTCCACTCCCCTCTACTCCAGCAACCTTCAGTTTGTTTCCTGAGATTAAGTCTCTTATGGTTTGTCTCCCTCTCTGGTTATGTCTTGTTTCATTTTTTTCCTCTCTTCCCCTATGATCCTCCGCCTTGTT
Source organism: Procyon lotor (assembly GCA_028646535.1). Classification (NCBI taxonomy): domain Eukaryota; kingdom Metazoa; phylum Chordata; class Mammalia; order Carnivora; family Procyonidae; genus Procyon; species Procyon lotor. The sequence goes on along the minus strand of CM053604.1, from coordinate 134,985,308 downwards.
GCTCAAAATCCACATTATCAGTGAGATCATAGGATAATTGTCTTTTTCTGATTGACTTATTTCATTTAGCATAACACAGAGGGAGAGAATCTTCAAGCAACTCCCTCCTGAGTGGGGGGAGCCCAATGTAGGGCTCCATTTCAGGACCCATGAAATTAGACCTGAGCTGAAACCAAGAGTTAGATGCTTAAACCAACTGAGCCACCCACGCACCTCAAGAGTGTATTTTATACTTTCCAACTGCAGTCTCCTTATGAGCTTTTGAAAGGATTTAAACCTAAAATGCTTAATAGAAAAAATGGTGGGGTACCTGGGTGGCTCAGTTGTTAAACATCTGCCTTTGGCTCGGGTCATGATTCCAGGGTCCTGGGATTGAGCCCCACATTGGGCTCCCTGCTCAGCGGGAAACCTGCTTTTCCCTCTCCCACTCCCCCTGCTTGTGTTCTATCTCTTGCTGTCTTTCTCTGTCAAATAAATAAATAAAATCTTTAAAAAAGAAAAGAAAAATGGTGAAAATTTCCTTGTCTATAGATAGATGGAATTTTCAATAGATAAATAGAATAGAATAGATAGTATAGATAGAATTTTAGACAGTGCTTCTGGGTGGCTCAGTGGGTTAAAGCCTCTGCCTTCGGCTCAGGTTATGATCTCAGGGTCCTGGGATTGAGCCCCGCATCGGGCTTTCTGCTCAGCAGGGAGCCTGCTTCTCCCTCTCTCTCTCTGACTGCCTCTCTGCCTACTTGTGATCTCTCTGTCAAATAAATAAATAAATAAATAAAATTAAAAAAGAATTTTAGAAATCATAAACAGATATATAAACAAATATTCAATTAATCCTACTAGAAGCAACATGTTTCTCTTTATACTTAGAAGCTTAAATACCTCTTGGAAAGTACTCAGTATAGCATATAATGGCCTCCCAAAAGTGTGACAGAAAATCAGAACGATGGAGCTTCCTGTGACTAATAGCACCAAGAACAGTGACGAAATAGTAGACTATACATGGTATGAAAGGTTTGCTTCCTCATTTTACAAATTGATAATCCTTTCAAGTTTAAACTTTGTTGATCAGTAGCCTAAAGAGGTAAGACTTAATTTGTGAGTTTTTGTGTATATCCATAGGTACATTTTGTTCTTGAGATCTAAGGCTTTGTGGGGGTTTAAAAATAAAATAGGATAAAATAAAATAAAATAAAGTTGTTTTAAAACATAAATAAGATAGGATAGTTTTAATAAATGGCCAGAGTAATAAAGGTAATTGTTGGATTTATCCATGAAAGGCAGCTACTTATTTTTACTTTTGCACACTCTTTTATCAGTAGCACACAGTGTCATCACACACACACATGTATATGTACATGCATGTATATGTATACATGTATACACATGTACACGTATGTATACACACGTGTATATAGACACATACATGTGTGTGTGTGTACACATATATGTCACTGTACATACATATACACAAACATACAATGTCACTATAAACTTACTGTTTCTGTCAGACTATCACTAATAGTTATTACTTAATTGGTTCTGGGAGGGCTAGTTCCCAGTACCTTGAAAGCATGCTGTCTGTCAAAGAATGGAATATCTCGAAGAGCTGTGTCAGACCATTAAATAAAATTACTTGTTCTAATAGGTCATGAAAGGATCTGAAAGCTACTTATGACTTTCAGTAATAATATTTAACATAACCTCTTCAGCGGTGTTTAACTGGTTCATGATTGGAAAAGCAGGTGAGTAGATTAGGAAATAAGTCTGCAAAAGTAGGGCAGGCTTGCTGGCTTAAAATAGGAATGAAAGCAGGGTTATTATGTAGTGAAGAGAGATAGCTATTTAGGTAAATCCTAGTGTCCTGTGAGGGTAAGACCACACAATAATCTAAAAATAATACCTTATAGGGCAATAAACTTTTTAAAAAGATTTTATTTATTTATTTGACAGAGAGAGAGAGATCACAAGTAGGCAGAGAGGCAGGCAGAGAGAGAGGGGGAAGCAGGCTCCCCGCTGAGCAGAGAGCCCGATGTGGGGCTCGATCCCTGGACTCTGAGATCATGACCTGAGCTGAAGGCAGAGGCTTTAACCACTGAGCCACCCAGGCGCCCCAATAACTTTTAGGGTTTATCTTTCATACTTACTGTAGGATTAAAGTGGTCATCACCTATGTTTTCTCTCTCTTTTAGGCAGATTTGCATCCGATATTAGGTATATTTACCTAAAAATATCATTTATGTAGTAGTGTATGTTGTAGCAGGTTACTGAACTGATTTCGCCTGTGAAAAGGCTGCAGAATTCCTTCAGTGTAATTAAGAAACTTAGTTTTAAAAATGTATTAAATTTTTACTTTTAGATTCACAGGATGTTGTGAAGAAATGGACAGGGAGGTCCTATACTTCCTCCCCTAGGACTCTGTCCTCCACAGGTCTCTGTCCTCCAGCGTCAGCGCCCTACACTACCGCTCACTATACCAAACCGAGAAATTGACATTGGCACAGTCCACAGAGTTTATTCAGGTTTCACCAGTTATACGTGAACTTGTGTGCACGCGCACGTGTCTGTAGCTCTGTGCAATTCTACATGTGTAGACTTGCGTGACTACCACCACAATCAAGATGTTTAAGTGGAAACATCCCCAGGAGACCCCTGTGTTACTGCCCTTTTGTAGCCACACCCAGCCCCTTCAAGACACCAATTTTATTGTTTATTGTTTTGAATCATGTGCACACTCGGTTTGATTATCAGGGTTTTTGCTCCTGATTTGGAAGTACTGTTAAGTAACTTTTATTGAAATAAGGTCATGTGACAGCAACTGACTCATGGTAAAAAGCTAAGTTAAAATGTGTTACCAGGGGAACCTGGCTGGCTGAATCAGTAGAGCCTGTGACTTTTGATCTTAGGGTGTTGAATTCAAGTCCCATGTTGGACATAGAGCTTACTTAAAAATAATAACAAAACGTGTTAGCAATTTTGGAGCACTAAAAGCTTTCTTGGATTATATATATGCTTAGAATGATAACTTTCAACTCTGGTTATCAGTCAGAATCAGCTGTGGAACTTAAAAAATATGGGAGAAAAATGGGTACCGTGGTCCCATTTTAAATGTATCTGGAAAGCACCGTCAAATATAAAAATGCAAGTTACAAAAGGGTGCACAGTGTGATACCATTTATATAAAATTTAAAATGTACTATGTTATGTATAGATATAACAAATTATATACACGGAAGGATACACAACTACTTAAATGTAGTAATTACCTCTGGAGAGGAAGGAATCAGAAGGAATCTCAATTATATCTGCAATATTTTTAGTTCTTAAAAATATTTGAAACTCAGGACACCTGGGTGGCTCAGCCTGTTTAAGGGCCTGTCTTCCCCTCAGGTCATGATCCCAGAGTCTTGGGATTGAGTCCCACATCAGGGTCCCTGCTCCGCTCATCTGCCGCTGCCCCTGCTTGTGCTTTCTCTCTCTCTCTGACAAATAAATAAATAAAATCTTAAAAAAATAAATTTGAGGGGCGCCTGGGTGGCTCAGTGGGTTAAAGCCTCTGCCTTCGGCTCAGGTCATGATCCTGGGGTCCTGGGATCGAGCCCCGCGTCGGGCTCTCTGCTCAGCGGGGAGCCTGCTTCCCCCTCTCTCTCTGCCTGCCTCTCTGCCTACTTGTGATCTCTCTCTCTCTCTGTCAAATAAATAAATAAATAAAATCTTTAAAAAAAATAAATTTGAAACGATATGGCAAACTTAGTATTTTAAATCTACATGGTAGGTACATGGGTAAGTAGCAACATTTGTAGTATTTCTTATACCATTTTATGTAAAATTATTTTGAGATAGTTCATTAAAAATATCTATACATACAGTATATTATGTGTATATCTGGAATTTCTTCTTTTTTCTCTTTTAGTATATGTTTTATTTATTTTATTTTGGTGCCTAGAGTGGAATGCTGTTATAACAAATGTCTGAAAAATATGGAAGTGGTTTTGGAACTTTGAGAAGATGCAACTCAAGTCTCAAATTTTTTTTTTTAGTATTTTATTTATTTACTTTTTAAAAATTATTTATTTGACAGAGAGAGAGAGATTACAATTAGGCAGAGAGGCAGGCAGAGAGAGAGGGGGAAGCAGGCTTCCTGCTGACCAGAGAGCCTGACGCGGGGCTCGATCCTAGGTCCCTGGGATTTGACCTGGGCCGAAGGCAGCCACTTAACGACTGAGCCACCCAGGCGCCCCTATTCTAAATAAAATTATTATTGAGTGTTTTGTTTTTCAAACTTCAGTGTAGAGAAACTAAGTTTCTTAATTACACTCAGTTACTATCCTACAGTCTTTCAGCTTTTAAAAGGATGACACTGGATAATTAGACTTGAATTGTAAACTTCCCCCAACTGGTATTGAAGATGAAGCTAAAATGTCAGAGTTTAATAGAGAAACAGGAAAGAGTTGGTGATTGTACCCAGGTTTTCCTAGCTTTTATTATTAGGAAGAGAGAAAGGTAGTTTTAACTGCGGTCAGTGAATTTCTTTAAGTTTATTGCTTTAAATCAAGGAGGTCAGCAACAGTAAGTAGAATAATAAAAGAATAAAATGCTTCATTATTAAGAAGAACGGTGAAATCTTAGCATGTGGCATTGTGTGTTTCACATATTGAAGTTGACATTAGAAAGGTAAATTTTGTAACTTACTATTTTTTTAAATCTCTGTTCTCTTTTATGATAGAGCCACAAGTTGCTCACTATTCCTTATGCAATCCAGGTGTGAAGTTTTATATGTTTTTTAAGTTTATTTATTTATTTGAGAGAGAGAGTGAGAGAGAGAACATGTGAGTGGGGGGAAGGGCAGAGGGAGAGAAAGAAGCAGACTCCCTGCTGATCAAGGAGCCCCTTAATGGCAGATGCTTAACAGATTGAGCCTCTTAAGTGCCCCTGGTTGTGAAGTTTTTGAATGATTTTGTGCATTTCCATAAGAATTAGAGTGGATTGGGGCGCCTGGGTGGCTCAGTGGGTTAAAGCCTCTGCCTTCAGCTCAGGTCATGATCTCAAGGTCCTGGGATCTAGCTCTGCATCAGGCTCTCTAGTTGGCGAGGAGCCTGCTTCCCCCCCCCATCTCTGCCTGCCTCTCTGCCTACTTGTGATCTCTCTCTCTCTGTCAAATAAATAAATAAAATCTTAAAAAAAAAAAAAAAAGAATTAGAGTGGATTCAAGATGACCACTAATAATCACTTCACTGTCACTCACTCTGTTATGTGGGGGGAGGGGGTTTGTATGTAAAAGAGACAGTTACAGCTAATTTATCTGTAATTGTGTAAAATCCTTTTCTTTCCATGAGAGTATATCTTGCATATTTATTGTGTGTTATGCCTACATAGTTCTCATTTGGATTTAAACTTTAATGGGCTCTCAGAGAACTTTTCAATCTAACCCATGTTATATTACTTTGAATTAAATATTAAGAGAAAGTATTAGAGATTATTTAGTAGTGTAGCAAAAAAGGGATAAGAGCTTAGTCTCTGGAATCAACTGACCTGGAATCAAATTCCACCTCCTCCAGTTGCTAGTTGTGAGATCTTTGACAAATTTTCTAACTTTCCTAACCTTGCAACATCTGTCAAATAGAGATAATAATACTTAATAGAGACCCCTGGGTGGTTCAGTCCATTAAGCGTCTGCCTTCAGCTCAGGTCATGATCCTGGGATCCTGGGATCGAGTTCTGCGTTGGGCTTCTTGCTCAGTGGGGAGCCTGCTTCTCCTTCTGCCTACCACTCCCCTTACTTGTGCTCTCTCTCTCTGACAAATAAATAACATCTTTAAAAAAATAATACTTAAAAAAAAATAATAATACTTAATAGTGTTATTAGATTAAATGAGAATATATAAAAAACCATTAGCATAATGCCTGTTGTGTAGATAGCATACAATTAGTAAACATCATGATCACTATAATTATTACTGCAACTCCAGTTAAGATAACTGAAATCTAAAACCTATATTGAAAAAAAAAAATAAAAAAAATAAAGCCTATATTGAAACCTAAGGTTTTGTGGATACCATAGTTTTGACAATTTAATACAACGTAAGTAATTACTTCTGTATCAGAGATTTTTAACTAACTCGTATCAGCAACTTGAATATATTAATAATAACAACACAATTGCCGAGTAGGGTATATCCTAGGAATGCAGAGTTGGTTTGAAAATCAATCAGTATAATCTACCATATTAACCATATGAGAGAACTCATATGATTACTTCAATAAATTAAGAAAAACCAATTGACAAAAATTTTGTACCCATTCATGATTTAAACCTCAGAAAACTAGGAATAGGATAGGGGGAGCTTCCTTAACTGATGATCATCTAAGAAAAACCCACAACAAATTCATACTTAATGGTAAAATATTGAATGTTTTTTCCCTAAGATTAGGAGTAAGGCAAGAATGCCCTATGTTCAGCATTGTAACTAGTTGTCCTAGCCATTGCAATAGGGCAAGAAGTAGAACTAAAAGGCATACAGATTGGAAAGGAAGAAATAAAATTTTCTCTATTTACAAGTTGCAAGACTGTTTGTGTAAAAAGTCCTAGGTAATCTTCCAAGTAACTATTAGTAATTGAATTTAGCAAAGTCAAAGGATACAAGGTTGAGGGGCGCCTGGGTGGCTCAGTCGTTAAGCGGCTGCCTTTGACCCAGGTCATGATCCCAGGGTCCTGGGATCGAGTCCCGCATCGGGCTCTCTGCTCAGCAGGGAGCCTGCTTCTCCCTCTACCATTCCCTCTGCTTGTGTTCCCTATCTCGCTGTGTTTCTCTCTGTCAAATAAATAAAAAAATCTTTAAAAAAAAAAAAAGGATACAAGGTTGAATATATAAAAATGAATTGTATTTTTCTATACTATCAGCAAATTGGGAAATGAATTTTTTGTTTAGAATATTTCTAAAACGCACAAGATACTTAGGAATAAATGTAACAAAAATGCATAAAATCTCTTTACTGAAACTACAGTACATTCCTGAGGGAAATTTAAGACCTAACTATAAGAAGACTTACATCATGTTCATGATCAGACAATGCAAAATTGTTAAGATATCAGTTTCTCCAAACTGATTTATAAATAAATGCAATATCAATCAAAATCCTGGGACTTCTATTTTATTATTTTTATTTTTTAAAAAAGATTTTATTTATTTGCAGAGAGAGACAGCGAGAGAGGGAATACAAGCAGGGAGTGTGAGAGAGGGAGAAACAAGCTTCCTGCTGAGCAGGGAGCCCGATGTGGGGCTTGATCTCAGAGCCTTGGGATCATAACCCTTGCTGAAGGCAAATGCTTAATGACTGAGCCACCCAGGTGCCCCAAATCCTGAGATTTTTAAATAGAAATTGGTAAGTTGATTCTAAAATTTATTGGAGGGGCACCTGGCTGGCTCAGTTGGTAGAGCATGGGACTCTTGATTTTGGGGTCATGAGGCCCCATGTTGGGTATAGAGATGACAAATAAATAAACTTTAGAAAAAATAAAGTTTATATGGAAATGAAAAAGACTGAGAATAAGCAAACCAATTTTCAAAAGGAAGAATTAAGTTGAAAAACTCAGACTACCTGATTTAAAGTCTTATTACAAAGCTGTAATTATCAAGACATAGGAGAAATCTTTCTGACTTTGGGGTAGACAAAGTTTTCTTAGGTCACAAAAAAAATGAATCATAAAAACTGGTAGTTGGACTATATCGAAACTAAAATGTTTTGTTCTTCGAAGTATGTTTCATTAAGAAAATGAAAAAGGGAGATGCCTGGGTGGCTCAGTGGGTTAAAGCCTCTGCCTTCGGTTCGGGTCATGATCTCAGGGTCCTGGGATCGAGCCCTGCATCGGGCTGTCTGCTCAGCGGGGAACCTGCTTCTCCCTCTGCCTCTGCCTGCCTCTCTGTCTACTTGTGATCTCTCTGTCAAGTAAATAAATAAAATCTTAAAAAAAAAAAAAGATTTTATTTATTTATTTGACAGAGAGAGAGATCACAAGTAGGCAGAGAGGCATGGAAAGGGGCAGAGAGAGATGGGGAAGCAGGCTCCCCGCTGAGCAGACAGCCCGATGCAGGGCTCGATCCCAGGACCCTGAGACCATGACCCGAACCGAAGGCAGAGGCCCCAATCCACTGAGCCATCCAGGCGCCCCATCTTCTTTCTATTCATAATTCTGGGTCGCCAGTTGCCTGCTGTGAGGATGTTAAAGCCTACCATCAAAGGCCACCAGGAACATATCTATAGTCAAAAATAAGTTCACATTTATTTAGCTTGCTACAGCGGGGAATAGCACACACTAGAATAACTGTGGGGCATTTCAGAAGGAAGGAGTTAGCAAAGAAGATATACAAAGTTTTAAGAGTCAGGATTAGTCATAGAGTGATTTCAGGGTGAAAATTAGTAGTTTGGGTGGGGATTGGCTAGAATCTGTAATTTAGGTGAGTTGCTGGAATAGTCAGTGGCTTTATCTTTAGAACACATGAGTCCCTCAGGAGTTACAGTTATATCAGTTTGTCTATAGTATTGGAATATAATGAGCTAATGTTTAAAAAGATTTGAGCTCAGATAGTATGTAATGCACATTGTGGTTTGGTTTGGTTCAGTTTATCTGTTTTATAAATCATAGTGTTTTTCTGAGTGTGAGCAATTTGTGGTTTCTCTTTCAATTCTCAGTCTCTGCTTTTGATCATTTGTTAACTAAGTTGGCAGACTTAGCATTTAGGGGAAGTGATCAATCAAGATCTGTATCATTGTTAGATAGGTTGTGAATGTTTATCAAGCTTTTGATGGTAGTAGTTTTGACCTTTATAAGCACCAAGCCACTTGGTTCTGTTTCTTAGATGATCATTTGTTAAATTATCTAGCTTAATAATATGTGACTGTAGCATTTAAAACCTGGAGATCAAACACACATGGCATTTGCAACAAACAAAACCTCAAACAAGAGTTACTATTAAAGTTTGAAATAATGTTCTATATATTCCATATCTATTTGGATCTTCCTTTATTAACCAAGTCATTTTTTCCCCTTTAATTTTGGATATGGATTATTCACCTTGTCAGTATCTGAAGAATTAGTCCTATATGTGGTGATTGTCAAGGATAAAGGTCTTGGTAGTACTAAGAATAAAGGACAGGGTGTTTATTGACATCTAGAGTCTTGAACTAGCAGAGAAGAAAATAGCCAAGGGAATAAAGGGCAAAGTCATGTAAAGTACATGGTAATCTGTGGCTTCTAGCATCTCAGAGGTTGTGTTCTGATGATCTTAAAAGTAAATAGTCTAGAGGAGTCTGGCTCATTTGTTCAACATCTGCCTTCGGCTCAGGTCATGATCCCAGGGTCCTGAAATCAAGCCCTGAGTTGGGCTTTCTTCTCTGCAGGAAGCCTGCTTCTCCCTCTCCCATTCCCCCTGTTGTGTTCCCTTTCTCGCTGTCTCTTACTCTGTCAAGTAAATAAATAAAAATCTTTAAAAAAAAAAGTAAATAATCTATTTACATTGTCTTCTGCTTTTGGACCAAAATAAATAGTTCTGGAAATTCAGACTCAGCCACAATGTCTGACCATAGCAATGTCAGCAATACACATAATTTATTCTCTGTAGTATCAATAGTTATGATACATTTACAGAAGTTCTTTTGATAGGGGCACATGGGTGGCTTAGTGGGTTGAGGCCTCTGCCTTTGGCTCAGGTCATGGTCTTGGGGTCCTGGGATCGAGCCCCGCATTGGGCTCTCTGCTCAGTGGGGAGCCTGCTTCCTCCTCTCTTTACCTGCCTCTCTGCCTGCTTGTGTTCTGTCAAATAAATAAATAAAATCTTTAAAAAAAAACAGATCTCCACAAAGTTCAATTGCTGAACTTTAGATTATAGCTGGCCACTTCAGGTGAATGTAAGGAAGAAACAGAAATTACTTGTGGATGTTGAGTCTAGGTTTTAGTTTATTTATTATATTAACCAGCATTGTCAGAATGGAAGAGTGGGATCTTCTACTAAGGTACATAATCAGTTTTATAAAGAGTTAGTCACTGATTATTCTGAAAGTAAGAACATGCTGTGAACAAAGAAAATTGACAAATCTTCAGGCCATGGGTTTATCCTATAAAATGTATTATGAACTTCACCAATACAAGCTTATTTAAGCCTAGAGATAAAATCTTTTTGTAGGGGCGCCTGGGTGGCTCAGTGGTTTAAAGCCTCTGCCTTCGGCTCAGGTCATGATCTCAGGGTCCTGGGATCAAGACCCGCATCGGGCTGTCTGCTAAGTGGGGAGCCTGCTTCTCCCTCTCTCTGCCTGCCTCTCTGCCTACTTGTGATCTCTCTCTCTCTGCCAAGTAAATAAATAAAATTTAAAAAAAAAATCTTTTTGTAGACAGCTGTTGTGTTAGTCTTTCTGTATGAATGTTTGTTTCCTTTAACCTGAAAGATATACAAACATTGTTGCATATTTACTTTTAACATATTTAACTTACACATGATTAACTTAGGAAGACTGAACTTTTTATCAGGTAGTTTTTTTTCTTTTAACCCATTTTAATAAGCAGAAAACTCCCAATAGTTTTGAGTTAATAAAAAGTTAGAGAATGCCAAACAAAGCTAATTTGTTTGAGAGAGCAGGGAGAAGGGAGAGAGCAGGGAGAAGGGAGAGCTTCAGAGGAAGAAGGAGAAGCAGACTTCCCACTGAGCAGGGAGCCTGGTTAAGGCAAACGCTTAACCGACTGAGCCTCCCAGGTGCCCCTAAGAACATTTTTTTTTTTAATTTTATTTATTTGACAGAGAGAAACACAGCAAGAGAGGGAACACAAGCAGAGGGAATGGTAGCAGGAGAAGCAGGCTTCCTGCCGGGCAGGGAGCCCGATGGGACTCGATCCCAGAACCCTGGGATCTATGACCTGAGCCAAAGGCAGACGCTTAACGACTGAGCCACTCAGGCGCCCCCCTAAAAACATTTTTAATAATAATCTTTATAAGGGGCACCTGGGTGGCTCAGTGGGTTAAGCCTCTGCCTTCGACTCAGGTCATGATCTCAAGATCCTGGGATCGAGCCCCACATCGGGCTCTCTGCTTAGCAGGGAACCTGCTTCCTCGTCTCTCTGCCTACTTGTGATCTCTCTCACTCTGTCAAATAAATAAATAAAATCTTTAAAAAAAAAAAATAATCTTTATGTTGCCCAATGATCATTTATAAATCCAAAGGTACTGTTGGTATGAAAAACATCTTGATAGTTTAATTATTCTGAATTTAGAGAAGAACAAATTCAAAAGGAATTGTCATTTGACAAAATGTAAGTCGTAACTATCCAAAGAAATAGTTACAGGCAGTATCTTTATTTATTTAATTTTTTTTAGATTGTACTTAAAAAATTTTTTTAAGTAATCTCTACCTCCAACATGGTGCTCATACATCCCCAAGATCAAGAGTCCAATGCTCACTGACTGAGCCAGCCAGGTGCCCCCAGGCAGTATCTTTAAAAACAGTAATTATAGGAATGTTAACTTTTCCTCAAAAGCAAAGAGCTTAAAAAAAAAAAAAAAGATTTATGAGTATTTCAAAAAGCACAGAGAGGGGAGCCGGGTGGCTCAGCCAGTTAAGCATCTGCCTTTGGCTCAGGTCATGATCCCAGGGTCCTGGGATTGAGCCACACATCAGGCTCTCTGCTCAGTGGAGAGCCTGCTTCTCCCTCTGCCTCTGTCTGCTGCTCCCCCTGCTTGTGTGCTCTCTCTCTCAAATAAATAAATAAAATCTTTAAAAAAAAAAAAAAACACAGGGAGTTAACAGAGTATTTTGATGATTTAAGGGATGTGTTATCTGGGCGCAAAATAGCTTTGCTTTTTTGACAAAAAGGAAATTAAATTCTAGTTTTACTCCATTTATTATTCATAAAGAATTTACATTAAAAGGACTTATAAGCCCTTATTTTTAAGCTATTATTTTTTATGATAAACCTCTCACATTTGACTAATTTTATAAAAATTTTTAATGTATTTTATTTTTCCCTTCAAATTCTTTTTTGTAGCTATTACAGACCCAGACAAGTACAGTGTGCTTACTCTCAGACCTTATACCCTTATAGTATACTGTCAAATTTTTTTTCACTATATTCTTTCACATATTGGTGCCACCAGAAATTTCTCATTTTTTCCAGCTTTACGGAGATATAATTGACATATAACATGTAATTTGAAGTGTACAGCATGTGATTTGATATACCTATATATTTTGCAAAATAATTACCATCATACAATTAGCTAACATCGTATAACACCATATAATTAACATTTCTTTTTTGTGGTGAAACACAAATTTCTTATTTAAAACAAAATTATTCTCTTTATTTCTAGATAAACAAAAACACATCTGATACTGTGCATTCTTATTCCCTGGTCTTCACACATATTCCTTTATATTCCTTCAAAATCAGTATAACTGCAAGATAATGTTACAGTTAAGGGCCAAGTGAAAAGGGATTTCTGAAGGTGTTAAAAATTTCTACCACCTGAATAATCTCATAACTTCCAGAAAGTTAAAAATTATAAGGGCTTTTCATTGTTTTTTTTCTTCTTTCTTTATTTTTTTGTTTGTTTTTAAGATTTTTATTTATTTGAGAGAGAGAGAGAGAGCAAGCACAAGCAGAAGGGTGGCAGAGTGAGAGGGCTCCTGAGTAGGGAGTCTGATGCAGGGCTTGATTCCAGGACCCGTAGATCATGACTTCAGCTGGAGGCACTCAACTGACTGAGCCACCCAGGTGCCCCCTTTTCATTATTTCTTAAAGATTAATCTCTAAATTCTTTTTAGGGTGATTCCAATTAGCTTTTCCCAGGTTTTGCATCTCTAAGGCACATCAAAATATGGCCTAATTGATAGGGAGGCCTATACAAGTCTGATTTCTTTTCAATGAATTTTCTCCTTTAAAAAAAAAAGAGAGAGAGATGCCTGGGTGGCTCAGTGGGTTAAAGCCTCTGCCTTCGGCTCAGGTCATGATCTCAGGGTCCTGGGATTGAGCCCCACATCAGGCTTTGCTCAGCAGGGAGCCTGCTTCCCCCTCTCTCTGCCTGCCTCTCTGCCTACTTGTGATCTCTCTCTCTCTGTGTGTCAAATAAATAAGTAAAATCTTAAAGAAAAAAAAAGATTTATTTATCTTAGAGTAAGAGGACATGGATGGGGGAGGGGCAGAGGGATAGGGAGAGAAGCAGACTCCCTGCTGAGCGTGAGCCGCATGTCGGGCTCAGTCTCAGGACCCTGAAGCGTGAGCTGAAATCAAAAGTTGGACACCCAACCAACTGAACGACAGGTGACCCTAAACTTTCTCCTTTTTATCTTGGGGTTTGGGAATTCTTTCAGAATTTTGAAGTTTGAAATTTGAATTGCATTTAGAAATTTCTTCATGTTAGGGAGTGCAGACCATTGGATGCTCAGAATTCTGTTTCCTTTTTTCTTTTCTTTTTTTTGAAAATACTTATTTTTTTTAAAGATTTCATTTATTTATTTGTCAGAGAGTAAAAGGTCACAAGCAGAAGGAGCAGTGGGCAGAAGAAGCAGCAGCTTCCCTACTGAGCAGGGAACCCAATGCAGGACTCAATCCCAGGACCCTGGGATCATGACCTGAGCCAAAGGTAGACACTTGACTGACCAAGCCACCTAGACCTCCTTAGATATATTTATTTTTAGAGAGAAATAGAGAGAGTGTGGGAGGGGAGGAGCAGAGGTAGAGGGAGAGAGAGAAGCTCAAGCAGACTCCCCACTGAGCATGAAGCCGTTTCCAGGGTCCATCTTATGACCCTGAGATCATGACCTGAGCCAAAATCAAGGGTAGATCACTTAACCAACTCTAGTGCCACCCAGGCACAGTGCCTCTTTCCTTTTAAGGTGCCTCTCAGATAATCTTGTTCATATCAGTAGTTCCCCAAGAGGACATTTAGAATTTAGGTTTTTTTCATATTATTTGAAATTTCATTTCAAATTTCAATAGAATTTAGGTTATATTCATAACCTGAAAACATGAAAGAAGTAGATAGGGGAGACACAGAGTGGACATGGATATAGACTGAGAAAACTCTTAAATGACCTGCAGTAAGGATGATAAGGGTGGTGCTTTTGCAACCACCTGTCTCCACAAGACAGGAAGTGACACCAAAGATCAGCTGTCATCGACTGAGGACTTGTCAGAGCCTCTGCTCCAGACACACAGAACTAAGGAAATCGTATCTCAAGATTACAAGGACTAAGGAAAATCCTTAGGAGGTTTTAGAAAACATGACCCAATACAAAGATTACGTAAAGATGCTGGTCTGATGAGACCTTCTGAACTTGTCAGCTTTTGGAGCTGGCTGGAAGATAGACTTATTAGGCCAGTGTCTGTTCTGTGCTGTGGACTTCCTCTTATAGATGAATGATGCTCAAGATACTGAACAACGGGCACCTGCCTGGCTCAGTCTGTAGAGCAAGTGACTCTCATGGTCGTGAGTTCAAGCCCCATGCTGAGCGTGGAGCTTAAACAATAACAAAAAGGATAGTCAACAAGCAGACAGATGATAGGAATGCTGTTAATTAGGTAGAAGTTACATTTCACTCATCAACAGTATAATCTGGTAAGAATTACAGTCAGAGAACCCAACTTTCACCTTGATCTTGAAGCGCTCAACAAAATTATTGAAGCTTAGATACCTTACTGTTACAGGCAAGGTGGCCTTAAGCAGTTGGAAATCAAGTGGTCACATACATGCACACTATGACAAAGCCATAGGTCTTCCCAGAAACAAAGAGGTCAGCTGAATCTTAGTGGAAATGCCAGTTGTTAAATAGTAGGACACCCATAAACCAAAGATCATTAAGGATTTATTTGTAGTTAAGAAAAGAAGACTTAGGGGGCGCCTGGCTGGCTCAGTGGGGTAAGGCTCTGCCTTCAGCTTGGGTCATGGTCTCAGGGTCCTGGGATTGAGCCCCACATTGGGCTCTGTGCTTAGCAGGGAGCCTGCTTCCCCCTCTCGCTCTGCCTGCCCCTCTGCCCACTTGTGACCTCTTTCTCTCTGTCAAATAAATAAATAAAATCTTAAAAAAAGAAAAAAGACTTAGGTTTATTTAACTTGCTACAACAAGCAGAAAGAACCAGAGAAATGGGGGACTGTCTCAAAAGAGGGGGATAGTTAAGAAAACCTGCTCATCCAGGACTGTTGTTAAATTTGTAATCTGAGCAAGGATAAGTTAGGATTAGTACACTAGATGAGTTGCTGGAACTCATGAAGTTCTAGTATAAGGTCATATCTAGTGTCTGTGCAATTACTATTAAGTTAGTTTGTGTGAGGACTTATCTTGGAACATATGGATTTGAAGTCTGGTATGAAAAAGAGTTTGAACTCAACACCAAAAAGTACCTGATTAAAACATGGACAGAGGAGCTGAATAGACATTTTCCAAAGAAGACATAGAGATGGCCAACAGACACATGAAAAAATGCTTCAACATCAATCATCAGGGATATGCAAATCAAAAAACCACAATGAAATATCACCTCACACATGTCAAATGGCTCAAATAAAAAATATAAGAAATAACCAGTGTTAGCAAGGATGTGGAGAAAAGGGAACCATTGTGCACTATAAGAGGAAATGTAAATTGATATAACCACTATGGAAAACAGTATGGAGGTTCCTCAAAAGGTTAAAAATAGAAATACCATATGATCCAGTAATTCCACTACTGGCTATTTACCCAAAGAAAATGAAAACATCAATTTGAAAAGATATATGTATCCCTTTGTTTATTGCAGCATATTTACAATAGCTAGGATATGTAAGCAGTCTAAACCCAAGTGTCCATCAATAGATGAATGGATAAGGAAGAAGTGGGGTACACATACACACACAGAGAGAAATATTACTTGGCCACAGAAAAGAAATTAGATTTTGCCATTTGAGACAACATGGATAGATGTAGAGGGTATTATGCTAAGTGAAAGAAGCCAGATAGTGAAAGACAAATGCCATATGATTTTACTTGTATGTGGAATCTAAAAACAAAAACAAATGAACAAAAAAAAAAAATAGAGAATAAATCGGTGATTGCCAGAAAGGAGGTAGGTGTGGGTGAGGTGAATGGGTGAAAATAGATAAGGAGAAAAATGGAAAAAAAAAAAAAAAGAGTTTGAGTTTAGATAGTCTGTGATGCATGTTGTAGTTTGGTTTGGTTCAGTTTACCTGTTTTATGAGTCATAGCACAGTTATACGTTATGGCTTTTGTTGCAATTCTAAGAGACAGCCTGTGTTAGTTTCTTATGTATTTAAAACTGTATTTATAATTGTTGAAAGGCCATAGAAAAGAATTTTGACTTTAAGAATTCTGCATTAGTTTTCTATTGCTGTGTAACAAATTGCCACAAACCCGGTGGTTGAAAACAGCAACCAATTTTTAAGCTCAAAGTTCTGTGGGTCAAAAGTCCAATCATGGTGTGGACTTCTCTGTTCAGGGTCTCAAAGGCTGAAATCAAAATGCCCAACAGACTGAGTTTTCATGTGGCACCTCTGGGGAAGAATCTCCTTTAAGGTCATTGAGGTTGTTGGCAATTCTTGTGGTAGTAGGAATGTAGTCCCTATTTTTTGCTGTCAACCAGGGGTCACTCCTAGAGGCTGCCTGCATTCCTTGCTACATGGTCCCCTCTATCTTGAAGTCAACAATGCAGAACTTGCAAGTGAAATCTCATACCTGAAATCTCTGAAATCTTACATGTGTTGCCTCTAGAGCCAGATTTAAAGGTTTCATATTATTAGATCAGGCCCATCTGGATAATCTTATTTAAAGGTCACCTGATTTGCAACCTTAATTATGTTTGCAGACTTCTTTCACAGCAGTACATACACTATTGTTTGATGGAATAACTGGGAGAAGACGTGTGTATATCATGGGCCAGAAATCTTGGGCCTCCCTCCTGCCTACCATAATGTCTTTTTAATGCTTTGAAGCATAAGCCTTTGTGTCATCTCAGTAACTCTTGGTGGTTTTAGGTGTAACTTAAGTTTGAGGTTGAATTTTTCAGTATTACTGGTAAGAGTAAGTTTGGGATACAGCTCTGCTGATCTCAGAAGAGTCTTAAATTTATGTTTAAAACTTATGACCATAGGGAAAGCTATTGCCAGTGGCGTGTTTTGTTTTGCTTTGTTTTGTTTTTTGGCCTTGGCATCTGTTACTTTTCTTTCTTTTTTTCAAAGATTTTATTTATTTATTTATTTGATGAAAGAGGATGAGAGAGAGAGCATGAGAAGCAGGAGGGTCAGAGGGAGAAGCAGACTCCTTGCTGAGCAGGGACCCTGAGCAGGGACCCTGACCCAGGACTCCACCCTGGGACTCCAGGATAATGGCCCAAGTTAAAGGCAAGTCGCTTAAACCAACTAAGCCAGGTGCCCTGTTACTTTTCTTTGAATAAAGTATAAAAACCTGGAAAAAATGGAATGTAGGGCAAGGCAGATAGAAAAAAACCAAACCTATCTGTAGTGCAAACACTCTTATACTTTTCATCATTTTCTTCCAGTTTTTTTGTTCAGTTAAAAGAATATCATTATAATCACATAGTATATAAAATAATTATATATACTAACTTCTTAAGTATGTTTTCCTTTAATTATAAAAGTAATATAGTCATTGGAAGAAGTTTAAAAAAATAAGAAAGTAAGAAGAATAAAAAAATTAGTGCTGTTACCCAGGACTAATACTTGGGTATATTTCCCTAGTGCCTTTTTTTTTTTAAAGATTTTATTCATTTGACAGAGAGAAACACAGCAAGAGAGGGACACAAGCAGAAGGAATGGTAGCGGGAGAAGCAGGCCTCCTGCCGAGCAGGGAGCCCAATGCGGGGCTCAATCCCAGGACCCTGGGATCATGACCTGAGCCGAAGGCAGAGGCTTAACAACTGAGCCACCCAGTTGCCCCCTAGTACCTTTTCTAATGTATTCTTTAGTCACAGTTTAGATCCTATTGTATGGATTTATTTTTTAAGTAGAATTAACACTGGAACACTTGTAGATTTTAAGTAAGAGGCATTTGACGTATTATATATTGCCAAGTAGTTTTTTGTGTCCTAACCTTTCAAAATGACTTCACTGGGGCACCAGGTTGGCTCAGTTGTTAGGGCATCCGATTCTTTATTTCTGCTCAGATTATGGTCTCAGGGTCATGGAGTGAGCTCCATGCTCAGAGGGGAACCTGTTTAAGATTCTCTCTCTCCCTCTGCCCCCATCCTGGCATGCACACACTCTCTCTCTCTAAAATAAAATAAATCTTTAAAAAAATAAAAATGACTTCACTCTGTATGAGTTTTAGATTTATAAATGGTTCTTTTATTTTCAAAACTGTACATGTGTATGTATGTGTATATATTTGTGCGTATATATGTATTGATATAGGTTCATAATCAATATTTAATGAATAGTTAAAAAAAAAACCAAAAAACTCCATCATCTGTCCAAATTGACTCCCTCCCCTAAGGGTCCCTGACAGCTGAGTTTTCACTGTTTATTATTATCATCAATGGGCCAAGGATATCAGCATTTCCACTGGCTCTTCCGTCTTTTTGCTTGGTATAGGATGCCCTGGCTCTGGCATCCCTATGTGGGACAGCAGCTCAAGAGAAGAAAATGCTTTGAAGAGGGGTCTTTTTTTTTCTTTTTTAAGTTTTATTAAGTAATCTCTATGCCCAGTGTGGGCTTGAACTTGATCCTGAGATCAAGTCGCATGCTCCTCCAACTGAGTCAGCCAGGTAACCCAAAAAGAAGTCTTTTTTTTTTTTTAAATAATCTTTTAGAGAGAGAGAGAGACCATGTGTGTGTGTGAGTAGGGGGAGGGGCCAAAGGAAAGGGAGAGGAGAGAACCTTAAACAGACTCCTGAGGGTGGAGCCCTGATGCTGCTGGATCTCATGACCCAAGATCATGACCTGAGCCAAAAACTGGAGTTATACACTTAACTGACTGAGCCACCCAGGCGCCCCCCGGCCTCCCCAAAAGAGGTCTTAAAAGAACATTCTAGACTTAGTAAAACAGTATTCTGTGCCTCCTCTTAGAATTTCTCCTGGTTTCTTATACTGAGTATCATGCCAGAATGTTTCAGCTGAAGGTACAGACGGATATCAGACCTCAGTGTCTTTCTGCTGAAACACTGATAGAGTGGGCTCTCTTGCTAAATTCTTGTAAATTTTTTTAAAGATCTTATTTATTTATTTGTTTGAGAGAGAGAACGAGCATGCAAGCAGGGGGAGGAGCAGAGGAAGAGGGATAAGCAGCCTCTGAGCTGAATGTGGAGTTTCAAGTAGAGCTCAATCCCATGACCCTGAGATCATGACCTGAGCCAAAATCAAGAGTTGGCCACATAACCGACTGAGCCACCCAGGTACCCCTCTTGCTATGTGAATCTTTTTTTTTTTTTAAGATTTTATTTATTTGACACAGAGAGACACAGCGAGAGAGGGAACACAAGGGGGGGGGAGTGGGAGAGGGAGAGGGAGAGGGAGAAGCAGGCTTACTGCCGAGCAGAGATCCCAGGACCCTGGGATCAGGACCTGAGCCTAAGGCAGATGCTTAACGACTGAGCCACCCAGGCGCCCCGTGAATCTTTTTTTTTTTTTTTAAAGATTTTATTTATTTTTTTATTTATTTGAGAAAAAAAGAGAGCATGAATGGTAGGGAGGCGCAGAGGGAGGAGAAGCCAACTCCCTGCTGAGCAGGGAGCCTGACATAGGGCTCTATTCCCGGACCCATGAGATTATATAGGCAGATGCTTAACCAACTAAGCCACCCAGGCGCCCCTTGCTATGTGAATTTTTAAAGAATATAGAAAATCATTATTTGAGTTGCTTTACAATGAAAATAGTTTATTACTTACTATACTTTTAGTATTGAGGAAAGAGGAGAGGTAAAGACATATTTTATTATGTTATTTTCCTTGCAGAGTATCCAAAATGTAATTTGGATGTAGTTATCAACCATGTCAAGAGAGTTTCTCTTTGAACAGTGGGGTGAAAAAAAAATCATTGCAGAAACACCTTTCCTGGGATTGGGAAGGAACTGAAACAGAAGATGTGCACACAAGGCAGGGTTTGATCTCAGAGTTACATAATCTTGAAATCAACCTGAACTTCTGAGTCTAGGGTTCAAGTGACTAAAGCTTGACTTTAAAATCTTTAGTACCATGATGTCTTCATTTTAAACTGGGAACTTGACATTTTATTTTGAACCAAGTATTTTTTAAATTTTGCTTTATGTCAATAGTTTATTTTTGCATTTTTATCCCTTCTGTTCATTTAGAAGAAAAAAATACAGATTTTTTTAACAACTAGCAAATCAGAAAATATTTAGTTTATGCAACTTCTAATATAGCACCCTAAATTACTTTTAAAACATTTGGGAATGTATTTAATGTATTCCCTGTAATAAGTGAATAAATATTCTCATTTGGTAATAGCTTGGAAAATATAGGACAATTTAAAAAGAGCTCTGATTTAGAGGTATTATTAGAGGCATTGGTAACTTTTTTTTTACTTTCAAATAGAGGAAATATGACAGATTCTCTTTTTCAAGAAATGTCTACAGCAATATTTCTAGTCCACATACTCAACAGAATTTTGCCACATTCCATTAATAGGTAACTCCATTTCCTCTCCCCTTGAATTTGGGCAGGCTTGCGAGTTTCCAACCAGTTGAATGTGGTGGAAGTGATAGGATGTGACTTCTGAGGCTAGAATATAGAAAAGACACAGGTTCCTCCTGGCTTTTCTTTCTCTTGGGATTCATGTTCTTGGAACTCAGTCATGTGAGCAGGCCACATGTAGATATTCTCATCCCAAACCTGAGCTAAGCCTCAGCCAATAGCCAATGTTAACCACTGGATGAATGAGTGAGTGAGCTTTCAGATGATTTCAGCCCCTGGCTGTCGAGTATCCAGTGGAGCTCCGTACATCATGGAGGAGAAACAAGTCAGCCCCACTGTTTCCACTGTCTGAATTCATGGTCCATAGAATCTGTGGGAGGTAACAATAATTATTGTTGTTTTAAAGCCACTAAGTCTTAGGGTGCCTGGGTGGCTCAGTTGGTTAAGTGACTCCTGGTTTTGGTTCAGGTCATGATCTCAGGGTTGTGAGATAAAGCCCTGGATCGGCCTGCTTAAGATTTTCTCTCTCCCTCTGCCCCTCCACCCCTCTCTAAAAAGAGAAGAAAAAAGAAAAAAGACAAGTCATTAAATTTTAGAGTAATTTGTTACACAACAGTAAATAATTATGTGCAAGTTTTAGACATCTATTGTAGGGAAATGATCAGATTTGGACAAGGACATATATATAAGAATTTTCACTACTATATAATTTATTTATTTGTCTATCTATCTATCTATTTATTTTAAAGATTTTATTTATTTATTTATTTGACAGAGAGAAAGAGATCACAAGTAGGCACAGAGGCAGGGAGAGGGGGAAGTAGGTCTCCGCCAAGCAGAGAGCCCGATACAGGGCTCGATCCCAAGACCCTGAGATCATGACCCGAGCCGAAGGCAGAGGCTTAACCACTGAGCCACCCAGGCGCCCCACTACTATATAACTTATAATAGTATATAATTTTTTTTCTGAAAAAGCCTCTCAGTAAGAAGATCATTAAATTTGTGATACATTCATTATTTCCCCAAAGAAATTAGTTTCTATATTAAAATAAAAAAGTTTAAAGAATTTCTTTGTAGTCAGTTCTGTTATAATTGTTAAAACTCATTATATTGTATGCTTATGTAAAGTATTAAGAAAAAAAGTATATATCTGATGAAGGGCACATGCCCAGAATATGTAAGAACTTTTATTAGTTAATGGAAATAATATACTAAGTACATTTTTAAATGGATAAAAATATTGATTAGGCATGTCCCAAAGATAGCTAAGTGGCCAATAAACAAGTGGATAAGTGCTCAACATCACTATTCATCATGGATATGTAAATTAGAACCACAATGAGATACCTGTAGACACTCACTATTATGGAATAAAATTTAAAAGCTTACCAATACCAAATGTTGGCAAGGCTATGGAGAAACTAGAACTCTCACACCTTACTGGGGTGAATAAAATAGTATAAGCCTTTGGTGAACTGTTTGACAAAACTTATGTCTGCCCCCTATCCTTGCAGTCCCTCCCCTGGATATACACCCAAGAGAGAAGAGTGTTTATGTCTACCGTAAGATAGGTAGAAAAATGTTCATAGCAACTTTTGTTCATTTTATTTTATTTTTTTAAGTAATCCCTACATGGGGCTTGAACTCACGACCCCAAGATCCAGGATCACTGCTTCACTGACTGAGCCCACCAGGTGCTTCCACAGCAACTTTATTCATAATAGGTCAAAATTAATAACACATTTTTTAAAAGATTTTATTTATTTATTTGACAGAGAGAGAAAGAAAGATCACAAGTAGGTAGAGAGGCAGGCAGAGAGAGAGAGAGAGGGAAGCAGGCTCCCTGCTGAGCAGAGAGCCTGATGCGGGACTCGATCCCAGGACCCTGAGATCATGACTCAAGCCAAAGGCAGAGGCTTAACCCACTGAGCCACCCAGGCACCCCTCTAGTAACACATTTTGCTGTTTCTAGCCTAAGGCTTAGCATTGGCTTTTAGTTTAATATGTGATATTAATGAAAATTAATGTAGGGCATCCCACTCCCCAATTTTCTAACCTTTTTTTATTATGTTCAGGTAGTCAACATATAGCACATCGTTAGTTTTTGATGTAGTATTCAATGATTCATTAGTTGGATATAACACCCAGTGCTCACCACAATCCATGCCCTCCTTAATACCCATCACCTGGTTACCCCATTCCCCCACCTATCTCTCTTCTGTAACCCTTAGTTGTTTTCTGGAGTCCAGAGTCTCTCATGTTTTGTCTCCCTCTCTGATTTCTTCCCATTCAGTTTTTCCTCCCTTCCTCTATGGTCCTCTGTGCTATTCCTTAATTTCCACGTATGAGTGAAACCATACGTTTCAGAAAGATAATTGTCTTTCTCTACTTGACTTATTTCGCTTAGCATCATCCCCTCCAGTTCCATTCATGTCAGTGCAAATGGTAGGTATTCATCCTTTCTGATGGCTGAGTAATACTCCATTGTATATATGAATCACTTCTTTATCCAATCATCTGTTGAGGGACTTCTCGGCTCCTTCCACAGTTCGGCTCTTGTGGACATTGCTGCTATGAACATTGGGATGCATTTGCCCGTTCTTTTCACTGCATCTGAAAAATATGGGACACTTCACAAATTTCTGTATCATCCTTGTGCAGGGATGATGCTAATCTCTGTATCCTTCTAATTTTAGTATATGTGCTGCTCAAGTGAGCACCCAATATTCTATCTTCTAAAACTGTTTTGAAATTTTGATTTTGGAGGTCTAAAAGAAAAAACTTGTAGATTGCCTAGAACACATTACAAAAATGCCAACTTTTTCTCTATATTCAGCTCCAATATTCCCTTACTCTTGGATCATTCTTTAGTTTGTTTAGTTTTTTTAAGAGTTTATATATTTGTCAGAGAAAGAGAGCACAAGCAGGGAGAGTGGCAGGCATAGGGAGAAGCAGGCTCCCCCCTGAGCAAGGAGCCAGATGTGGGACTCAGTTCCAGAATCCTGGGATCATGACCTGAGCTGAAGGCAGATGCTTAACTGGCTGAGCTTCCCAGGTGTCCCTGTTAGTTTTAGATTAGTTTTAACTGCTTTTGTAATCTTATACTTTATTTTCTTATTTGAACAGTTATGTATGTATGTATGTAATCTCTTCACACAGTGTGGGATTTATAGGACCCCAGAATCAAGAGTCACATGTTCTACTGTATGAGCCAGCCAGGAGCCCTTGTTTCTGTTTTTGTTTTTTTTTTTTTGCCTTTGCCCCCTTTATTAGTTAAATTTAATGCTGTTTTTTTTTTTTAAGGTCTTATTTATTTATTTGACAGAGATCACAAGTAGGCAGAGAGGCAGGCAGAGAGAAGGGGAAGCAGGCTCCCCGCCAAGCAGAGAGCCCGATGTGGGGCTCGATCCAAGGACCCTGAGATCATGACCTGAGCCAAAGGGAGAGGCTTTAACCCACTGAGCCACCCAGGCACCCCTAGACAGCTTTTCGAAAAATTATCAGTTTCTGGGTCACCCGTCTAAAACCAAGTGAGTCTGAATTTGTAGAAATAGAATGAGGGCATTATATATTCAGAAAATCCTTAGGTTACTCTAATGCTCAGTCAGGGCTAAGAATCGGTGAATTATGGCAGTGCTTCTTAGACCTAATATGCACCTAGGGATCTTGTTAAAATGCAGAATCTGACTTGAGCAGGTCTGAGCTAGGGTCAGATAGTCTGCATTTCTGACAAGCTCCCAGGTGATTTTTGATATTGTTGATCCTCCAGACTACATTTTGAGAAGAAAAGAATTTTAGGGTGAATGGTTGAGCAGGAGTCTACTGTCTGAAATGAACAATTGATGGCATAATTGTATAATTTCACAATTGTTATCTGGCTCAGACTTAGTTTCTGTACGTCTAAACAATGAATGTGCATATAGTATACCTCAGAGTACTTATTCTGAAAATTGATGAAGAAACCTCTTCAGCTGGACAGTGTGGATCAAAGAGGCTCTGTTTTTGTTAGATAAAATGGTCAGGGATGAGATTCCTGAAGAGTAACATCTGAGCAAAGAATTGAGTAGAATGAAGGGGCTACCAATAGCAGCTATGCAGTGGGAGCAGTTGACCTTCACAGTGACCAGCTCAACAGATAAAGGCAGCAGTTTTTGCCAGCGAAATAACAGAGATCAGAGCAGAAATAAATGAAATAGAGACCAGAAAAACAGAAAGGATCAATGAAATTAGGAGTTGGGGTTTTTTTTTAAAAGATTCACAAAATTGGCAAACGTTAGCTAAACTAAGGAAACAGAAGACTCAGGAGCAGAAGTGAAAAAGGAGGTATTACAACTGGTACAACAGAAATACAAAGGATCCTAAGAAACTGTGAACATTTACACACTAACAAATTGGATAACCTAGAAGAAATGGATAAATTCTGGGTGCCTGGGTGGATCAGTCGGTTAAGTGTCTGACTCTCGATTTTGCGGCTCAGGTCATGATCTCAGGGTGGTGATATCAAGCCCTTTATTGGGCTCTGTGTTCAGCAGGGAGTCTGCTTGAGATTCTCTCTCTCCCTCTCTCTCAGCACCTCACCGTCTCTCAAATAAATAAATGAATCTTTAAAAAAAATGGATAAATTCCTAGAAACATACAACCTACCAAGACTAAATCATGAAGTAGAAAATCTGAACAGACCAATAACAGATAAGGAGATTGAATCAGTAATCAAAACCTCCCAACAGGAGCGCCTGGGTGGCTCACTTGGTTAAACATCTGCCTTCAGCTCAGGTCATGATCCCCTGGGATATGTCTTAGGATCGAGTCCCTCATTGGGCTCTCTGCTCAGTGGGGAGACTGCTTCTCCCTCTCCCTCTGCCTGCTGCTCTGCCTGCTTGTGCTCTCTCTCTGACAAATAAATAAAATCTTAAAATAAAACAAAACAAAACCTCCCAACAAAGAAAAGCCCAGGCAGAACCAGGTGGCTTCACTGATTAATTCTATCATTTATTTTTATTTTTTTAAAGGTTTTATTTATTTGTCAGAGAGAGAGAGAGCACAAGCAGGAGGAACAGCAGGCAGAGAGAGAAGTAGGCTCCCTGCATAGCAAGGAGCCTGATGCAACGCCCTATCCCAGAACCCCAGAATCATGACCTGAGCGGAAGGCAGCTGCTTAACCAACTGAGCCACTCAGGTGCCCCATCTATCAAACATCTAAAGAAGAATTAATGCCAATGCTTCTCAAACTCTTCCAAAAAATGGAAGAAGAGGAAACACTCCCCAAATCATTATTTTTTAGATCAGCATTACCTTGATACCGAGGCCACATAAGGAAACT
The DNA here is from genome assembly GCA_028646535.1 of Procyon lotor. Classification (NCBI taxonomy): domain Eukaryota; kingdom Metazoa; phylum Chordata; class Mammalia; order Carnivora; family Procyonidae; genus Procyon; species Procyon lotor. Next base: position 134,959,344 of record CM053604.1, on the reverse strand, counting down.
ATAAAGAAAGAAAACTACAGACCAATATGATGAATATAGATGCAAAAATTCTCAACAAAATATTAGCAAACCTAATTCAAGAGGACATTAAAAGGATCATTCACTATAATCAAGCAGGATTTATCTCTGGAATGCAAGGATAGTTCAGTATACTCAAATCAATAAATGTGATATGTCACTTTAATAGAATGAAAGATAAAAATCATATGATCATCTCAGTAGATGCAGGAAAAGCATTTGACAAAATATAGCATCTTTCTTGATAAGAACACTTAACAAATTGGGTATATAGAAGGAGCATACCTCAACATAATAAAGGTGGAAAGCCCACAGCTAACGTCATACTCAACAATGAAAGGTTGAAAGCTTTTCCTCTAAGATCAGGAATAATACAAGGGTTTCCCCCTCTACCACTCCTATTCAACATAGTACTGGAAGTCCTAGCCAAAGCAATCAGACAAGGAAAAAAAAAAAAAGAAAGAAAAGGCATACAAATTAGAAAGAAATATATAAAATTGTCTTCGGGCACCTGGGTGGCTTTGTGAGTTAAAGCCTTGGCCTTTGGCTCAGGTCATGATCCCAGAGTCCTGGGATTGAGCCCCACATTGGGCTTTCTGCTCAGCAAGGAGCCTGCTTCCCTCTCTCTCTCTCTGCCTGCTTCTCTGCCTACTTGTGATCTCTCTCTGTCAAATAAATAAAATCTTTAAAAATAAAATAAAATTGTCTTAATTTGAAGATGGCATGGTCTTATGTGTAGAAAAATCCTAAAGAGCCCACCAAAAAACTGTTAGAATGAATCAACAAATTCAGTTAAATTTCAGATAGCAGTTGTGTTTCTAAATACTAACAACAAAATATCCAAAAAAGAAATAAAGAGAATAGTTCTATTCACAATAGGATCAAAACAAAATACTTAAGAATAAATTTAGTCAGGAATGTGAAAACTATGAGATTTTGATTAAATAAATTGAGGAAAACCCAAACAAATGGGTGGATACCTTGTGTTCATGGATTAGAAGAGTTAATATCGTTAGCATACTACCCAAGGCCATCTGTAGATTCTGTGCAGTCCCTATCAAAATTCCAATGGTATTTTTCACAGAAATAGAAAAAATAACCTTAATATTTGTGTGGAAACCAAAGACTCCAAATAGTTACAGCAATTCTGAAAAAAACCAAGCTGGAGACATCACACTTGGCAATTTCAAACTATATTACAAACCTATAGTAGTCAAAATGGTATGGTAGGTACTGGCATAAAGATAGACACACAGACCAGTGGAACAGAATCAGGAGCCCAGAAATAAACCCTCGCATATACAGTTAACTAATATTTGATAAGGGCCCTAAGAAATACTCAGGGGGGAAAGGATAGTCTCTTCATTAAATGGTATTGGGAAAACTGGACAATGAAGAATGAAATTAGACCCCTCTCTTTTATCACTCTTAAAATTAACTCAAAATGAATTAAAATAGATTATGTTTAAATGAATTAAACATAAGACCTGAAACCATAAAATGTCTAGAAGGAAACACAGGGAAAAACTCCTTGACATTGGTCTTGGCAGTGATTTTTTGAACTTGACACCAAAAGCGCAAGGAACAAAACCAAACAAAAGTAAGTGGAACTACATCAAACTAAAATGCTTTTGCATAACAAGAGCAATCAACAAAATGAAGGGAAACCTATGGAATGGGGGAAATATTACAAATCATGTATCTGATAAGGAGTTAATATCCAAAATATGCAACTTAATAGTAAAAACAAGCAAACAGTCTAATTAACAAAAGGGGGAAAGGGAACTGAATAGACGTTTTTCCAAAGACATACAGAAGGTCAACAGGTACATGAAAAGCTGCTTGATACCATCACTAATCATCAGGAAAACGCAAATTAAAACTACAGTGAAGGCATCATCTCACACCTGTTAAAAGGGTTGCATTGTGCTCCCAACACAAATGAGGGCCACCTGGAGACAATGTACCTCCGAATTCGAGGTATATTTTATAGAGATCAGGCAGAGCATGTGACTGCATGTGACTCTTGACCTCCGGGTCATGGGTTCAAACTTCATGCTGGACAGAGAACTTACCTTTTTTTTTTTTTGGTAAGATTTTATTTATTTATTTGTCAGAGAGAGAGAGCACAACAGTAGGAGCAACAGGCAGAGGGAGAAGCAGGCTCCCCACTAAGGAAGGAGCCTGATGCGGGACTTGATCCTAGAACCTGAGATCGAGACTTGAGTTGAAGGCAGATGCTTAACCAACTGGGCCACCCAGGTGTCCCCAGAGCTTACTTTAAAAAAATAAATAAATAAAAGATAAATAGAAGATGGAATCAACCAGACTTGCTGATAAATTGGGATTTGGGGAGTATTGGGGAAATTGTGATTAAGGGAGGACTGCCTAGCTTTTTGGCCTGAACAACTGGGTTGAGTGTGGTTCTGTATATTCAGATGGAAAAGACTAGAGATGGTATGGGAAATAATAAGCTTAATGTTGGACATAGTTAATTTTTTCTCACTGTATAAGTTTAAAGCATGCAGCATGATGGTTTGATTTACATGTAGTTTGAAATGATTACCCCAGTAAGTTTAGCTAACATCCATCTTTTCATATAGATACAATAAAAAAAGAAGGAAAAAAATTTTCTCCCTGTGATGAGAAATCTTAGGATTTACTTTTTTTCCCCCTTAGGATTTGCTCTTAACAACTGCCCTATAGGTCATACAGTAGTGTTAGCTGTAATCATCATGTCCCTAGTATTTATTTACCTTATGGGTCATACAGTAGTGTTAGCTGAATCATCATGTCCCTAGTATTTATTTACCTTATCACTAGAAGTTTATATCTTTTTTTAAAAGATTTATTTGTTTTAGAGAGAGAAAGAGTTTGTGGGTCATGGGCAGAGGGAGAGGGAAAAAGAGAGAATCCCGAGCAGACTCCCCACTGAGTGCGGAGCCCGACATGGGGTTCGATCTCACGACCCTGAGATCATGACCTGAGCCAGAACCAGGAGTCAGATGTTCAACCAGCTGAGCTACCCAGGTGCCCCAGAAATGTATATCTTTTGACTACAGTGCTCCATTTAACCACCTCCCCTCCACCTCTGCCTCCAGCCTCTGGTAACCACAAGTCCCATCCCTTTTTCTATGAGTTTTATTTTGGTTTGAATCCACATGTAAGTGAGATTATACAGTATTTGTCTTTCTCTGACTTATTTCACTTAGGATAATACCCTCTAGTACCATCCATAACATCACCAATGGTGGAACTTTCTCATATTTTATGGCTGAATAATATTCCTTTGTATGTAAATACCACCATTTCTTTATCCATTCATCCATCAGTTAACTCTTAGGCTGTTTCCATGACATGTTAAATTTTAAATACGTATTAAACATCCAAGTAGATATTAAATAGGTAGTTGAACTTAAGAGCTTGGAGTTCAAAGGAGTGTTTAGGCTAATCAGTTTTTACAAGGTTTGTGATGAAATCCTTGGTTGTATTTGATCATGCTGCAAATTATGTTAATTATGAAATAAAACCATTTTCACAATTCTTAGTTTCATATTTATGTCAAATTGTTTTCCCCCACTATTTACTGTGAATGTTTATTTTTTATGTAGATACACTTTAAGTGGCCTTTTTAAATACCAATCATCCTTGAATAACAAGGACCTTCTCTACTCTTCAGGGAAAGAAAGTACCATAATTTTATATTCCCTGAATTATCACATTTCTGGATAAGTCACCTTTTGGTTCATAGTCATTTTTTTTTTTTATACTCTGTGCTGGTTGTTTTGAGACCCTTCAATTCCTCTGTTAACTCTCCTTTCTCATTGTTAAGGATTGTAGTTTATAAAATAATAGACCTATATATAAAAAATGAAGGGATTGCTCCCCCCAAATTATGATATGATATAACCAATAAAGTAGTAAATTGAGTGCTGACACTATTGACATTTGATTCTTGCATTTCAAAATGCCTAATTTAATTTTTTGAATAAATAAAATGTCTGGAATCACTTAAATATATTTTTTTTAAATTTGAAAAATTGTGCTAAGACATTGTTTTAGAAGTATGACCCTAAGTGGAGTGTTTAAAGAGGTCATACACAACCACAGAAACAAAGAAGGGAAACTTAAGTGTTTGGTGTCGAGGAGTTTGTTTATAACTTGAAAGGATGCAACAACTGAAACTCTGTGTTACAATTCGGATACTTCATAGTTTAAAGCAAGTATAAGATGTTAGAAGCTGAGGGGCGCCTGGGTGGCTCAGTGGGTTGAAGCCTCTGCCTTCAGCTCAGGTCATGATCTCAGTGGTCCTGGGATCAAGCTCTGCATTTGGGCTCTCTGCTCAGTGGACAGCCTGCTTCAGCCTCTCTGCCTACTTGTGATCTCTCTCTCTCGATAAATAAAATCTTAAAAAAAAAAAAAAGATGTTAGAAGCTGAAACTTCAGCTTGTTCATCTGCTTGCACGTAGTGTTTTGTTGTATTTTTTGTTAGTGAAATCCTGTGTGCCATTAAAAACAGTTGGAAATGAATGTGACAGAGACTTGGATTCTTAGTAAAGATTATCATTCACTGTGAATAGTGAAGTCAGCTGAAAATCCTCTTATGTGTACATTAGATATAATAAAATCTTTAAACTCTGGCTTGAAGATGTGAACATACATAATATTCATATTTTGACTCTAGTCCTATTCTTGTTCCCCTGATTCCATGTTTATCCAAACCAGTGTTACACAAAGTGTGGTCTGTGGATCCCTGTCAGTTTATAACCTGTTATTAATAAGTACAGAAATTGAGCATTTAAAAACTTAAATAGCAATTCGACATTGGCACATCTAAGCATGTGATCATTTTTCTAGTGACTTATTTTTACTGCATTTTACAAAGTACAGGTTTTGACAGGTTAGAGGTTGGAGTGGGGCAGTTCCCACAAACAGTTTGCAAAGCACTACTCTAGATCCTTTTTTTCATTCAGAAATTCCAAATTCCTGCTTCCATGTGGTCACAGTAGAGACTGGGAAAAGGACATAAGGACCTGTAAACTATTACTTTGTGATGACCGGTGAATGAAGGTGCTGATTATTTGAGATTAGTTGTGTCTTTTTTTTTTTTTTAAGATTTTATTTATTTGATAGAGAGGGAGAGCACAAGCAGAGGTAGTGGCAGGCAGAGGGAGAGAGAGATGTACGCTCCCTGCTGAGCAAGGAGCCCAATGTGGGGCTCCATCCCAAGACCCTGAGATCATGACCTGAGCTGAAGGCAGATGCTTAACCGACTGAGTCACTCAGATGCCCCAAGATTAGTTACGTCTTTACTTAGAATTCCCTTAAGCCATTTTTCTGGTTTACTCTAACCAATTTTAGTGTGCCCAACAGTTTACCTCGGACACCTGTTAACAATGCAGATGTCTGTGCAGGATCCCCAAAAGTTTTGATTCTACCAGTCTGAGGCCCAAGAATCTACATTCTAAACAAACATCCCAGCTGATTCTGATGAATGTTGTTTCTGGGTAGATGATTTAAATCAGGATATTTGAGAGTAAAAGAGGATGCTATTAGGACAAGATAAGTAATCCGAGAATATTGAAATAGGCATACTCGGACATATGGTCACTGTACCTGGGGCATACTTTTTAAAAAATAGAGGTTTAAAGTTTAATTGGAAAGTTCCTGTTCTTTCTTTTCATGACCAAACTTAGCTAGATTTCCTTTAGCCTTCTCAGGATGGTGGCTGTTCCCACTTTTTTATGAATCAATCTCAAATATAGTGTGTATACAACTTTCTAATAAGGAAGATGGAATTCAGGGCTTCTAAACATAGCAAGTTGTAACTTGAGGAGAGATAGGACCCACTCCTTTAAAGTTGAAGAGTTTTCTTCTGATTTGAAGGAAATTGATTTTATTTGCCCTTAGCTAAAAACTTAGGACTCTTCTGGAACTTTCTGTCATGCATGTTGTCTCAAGCCAATCTTAATTCCTCTTAGTGTTACTGGCTCAGCTGTGTCCCATTTCTCTTAGCTGGGCCTAATCCCCTTTGATCCATTTCAACCTTGCTTTTGTTTTCATTTAAATAAGTGACTTGTTTACTTGTTTTAAGTAAATCACAACTGAAAAACTTGAGAGAAAGAAAAGATACCTTTCTAAATTTCTTTCTCAAGAGTTCTTTAGGTTGTTGTCACCTCTCCTTACATAACTTATATGATATATAGAAAAAATGATTTTCCTATTTTGTAAATTGTTACCTGATTACAACTAAGTATTAAAGGAAAATTATTTTTATTAGTAGTAATAATATTGCTGCTAGAAGTCAATATATGTGGATCTCTTGTCTCTGGTACTACCTCTATTATAATAACTTTTTTGCCAATTCTAATATATTTGATTTTATATTGTTTCATTTTGTTTTAGTTTGTTGGCCAATTTCTTTTGTTTACAAAGTGGGGATTAAAAACAAACAGGCTTTCTGTGGGGTTCATTTCAAAATGGAGAAGGGCAGGTCGGTTAGCCAGAAATTGAGAGTAAGAGTTTGAAAATCAAAAAGACATAAATTAAGTATGAGAAGGGGAATAACTAAATGTGGAACTTTCCATTTCTTTATTTTTCTGGATCAAGATTTCAGAGGACTTGGGGTTCTCTGAAGTCACATACAATAGCTCTTGATTGAACCTCATGTAAATTTCTCTAAGGAAAACTTTTCTAAGACTTGTACTCTTAGTGTTGGTAATTTTTCCACTTTTTAATAAATTTTATTTATTTGAGAGAGAGAAAGAGAGATAGAGCATTGAGCTGGGAGGAGAGGGAGAATCAAGATCCCTGCTGAGCCGGGAGCCCAATGTGTGGCTTGGTCCCGGGACTCTAGGATCATGACCTGAGCCCAGGGCAGATGCCCAACCGCCTGAGCCACGTAGGCACCCCAACTTTTTCACTTTAAGAAAACAAGTATTTCAAACATATTACAACAGTAGAGAGAATAGTATTAGGAACTTTCAAGTGAACGTCACTCAGCTTCAACAGCTTCAACTCACTACTGGTCTTTTTTTCTTCTGTACCACTGCTTATTCCGTGTCCCCCCATTATGTTGAAGCAAATCCCAAATAGCATATAATTTCATCTGAAAATATCTCAGTAAGAATCTCTAAACTATGAAGGATTTTTTGTTATTGTTAAGCAGCAACCGTATTACCATTTTTATGAAAATTTAAGTAAATTTGTTTAGGACTTAACTTTTACTTTGTTTTAGAGACTCACCAGATGAATAAATAAACAATTCATCACAATATCTTATTTTTGTTTTAGTTTAGAACTAGATTATTTTACTAAAATATTGTACTGATATTCCATCTGAGTAGCATAAATTAATTTATCCCTCAAATTGAAATACTTTGGAGAATGAAAAGGGGCTCTATTAGCAATTATGCTAGGAGAGCAGTGGAAATCTAGGACTGTCCTACATGAACTGTGATATATATGATCCCCTATTTCAAGGTAATATTTGCTGTTTGGATAGTCACTATAATTTTTTCAATAAGCTTTGAATCACCCAAATGAGTCAAGTTGTAGCTAAGAGCATGGTGAACTTACCATAGGATTTTTAAGTCTAAAATTTTTATAGTGCCTGTGGATTTCAGCTTGGTTCTCTCTCTCTCTCTCTTTTTTTTTAAAGATTTTATTTATTTGGCAGAGAGAAACACAGCTAGAGAGGGAACCCAAGCAGAGGGAATGGTAGCAGGAGAAGCAGGCTCCCTGCTGAGCAAAGAGCCTGATGTGGGGCTCGATCCCAGGACCCTGGGATCATGACCTGAGCCAAAGGCAGAGGCTTAACGACTGAGCCACCTAGGCGCCCCTCTTTTTTTTTTTGAGAGAGAGAGGTAAGAGTGAGGGCACATGCCATGTGTGTGCAAGCTGGGGGGAGAGAGAGAGAGAATCCCAAGCAGGCTCCACACCCAGCTCAGAGCCCAACATGGGGCTAGATCTTCAGAACCCTGAGATCATGACCTGAGCCCAAATCACCCAGGTGGCCCCCCCTTTTAAAGTTTATTTATTTATTTAATTTCTTTTTTTTAAAGATTTTATTTATTTATCTGACAGAGAGAGACACAGCAAGAGAGGGTACACAAGCAGGGGGTGTGGGAGAGGGAGAAGCAGGCCTCCTGCCAAGCAGAGAGCCGGATGTGGGGCTCGATCCCAAGACCCTGGGACCATGACCTGAGGCAAAGGCAGCTGCTTAACAACTGAGCCACCCAGGCGTCCCTATTTAACTAATTTCAACATGGTGCTTGAACTTATGACCCCAAGATCAAGAGTTGTTCGCTCCTCTGACTGAACTAGCCAGGAGCCCCTCACCATAAAGCTAGAAGTAGAACCACCAGGCATAAATTACAAATTAAAATAAACCCTTCTTTTAAATGTTTAATTTATAGGGTTATGGATGTTAGATCATAGATAATCTAAAGTAGACTATGTAAGTAAATGAGATGATGGCCAATTTTAAAAGGCCAATTTTAAAACATTTTAAAAAAATGTTTTTCAAAAACATCTTTTCTGTTACAGTTGGTAGTTCACCATGATATTACATGAACTTTATATCACCTATAAACTGAAGGTAGTTTTTAGCATTTCCAAATTAGAAAACACAACTAGACCTTCCTTATCTGTTCTCTTCAAGTTTATGCTGGGTTACTGTTGCAAGTAATTCTCAGGAACAGCTCTATTCAGTTAGCAGTGTGCTTGTTCTCAGTAATATTTTAGTCAACTACCTTTTAATAACAAAGTATACAACAATGATTCCCCTAATCAGGAGCCGAAGTCAGGCTTCTAAAACATGGTTCCATTATGTCAGTTCCATAGAAAAATAAATGCCCTTTAGTGCTGTGATTTCTTTCCCTTCATTTTAACCAGTTTCATTTTTAACACCTTTTCCATAGATAAAAGATACTTATATCATCTAGTCCTTGGTCTTTAGTTTCTTTTCTTTTTTTTTAAGATTATTTATTTATTTATTTGACACAGAGAGAGAGAGAGAGAGAGATCACAAGTAGGCAAGGAGGCAGACAGAGAGAAGGGGAAGCAGGCTCCCCACTGAGCCCTGATGTGGGGCTCGATCCCAGGACCCTGGGATCATGACCTGAGCCGAAGGCAGAGGCTTAACCCACTGGGCCACCCAGGTGCCCCTTATTTTCTAAATAAACTAAAACTTTTCAGCTTCAAGTCTTTCATGTTTATATGTAAAATATAATTCATACATACACAGATATACATCTTTTAAATAACTTTGACTTTGTGGCCTTTTTAAAAATTAGAATCTCTAATTCTATAAATCTATAACATATAATAATCTATAATATATAGATTTATAGATTAAAGATATAATCTATATTATAATTATAATTTATGGATTTATTATATTATATATAATAGTTTATCATGTATAATATTACAATATATAATATATATGATAATATTAAAGACATTATCATATATAATAATATAAATAATACAATAATATATATTAATAATATAATATATATCATATATCAATATATTATATAATTATAATTTTATTTCAGTTATATAATATTTATTATATAATCAATATAATATTGATATATATCAATAATAATATATAATAGTAATATATAATAATATAATATATAAATATATAATATATATTAGTTATATATAACTTATATTATATATAATTTGTATAATATATTTAATATAATTCATATTATATAATATATAATTGTATAAATATAAATATAGATTATAATTTATAGATTATAAATCTATTATCTATAAATCTATAATTCTATAAAATTAGAATCTATAAAATCATTTGTAATATAATCATACCTTTGATTTCTTTCCCCACATAGTTCTGGTGTTGTGGATGTGAAATCATAATGATGTATTGGGTTTAATTTGTTACATAAAAGAAATGAGTTCATGGTTCTCTGTACATTTAAGTATTTTAAATTACTTTTTCTCTCCTTCTAGCTGTTCCCTTTCCTCCAACCCAACGGCTTACTTTGAAGGAAGTATTTGAGAATGGGAAACCTAAAATTGATATTTTGAAAAACCATTTGGTGAAGGAAGGGCGACTGGAAGAGGAAGTAGCCTTAAAGATAATCAATGATGGGGCTGCCATCCTGAGGCAAGAGAAGACCATGATAGAAGTAGAAGCTCCAATCACGGGTATGAGAAGTAATTGCATGGTGGCAGTTAGATTTGAGCTAATTTGAAAAATGATTACAAATAACCAACTAAGAAAAAAAATAAATAACTAAGATATGTGATAATTTTTCTAGGAATTATGAGATAGTCTTAGGCATTGTTCAGTCTGTTTGTTGTTCATCAAAGAAATAAAATTCAAGATTCCTAGTATTTCCAGTAGGACTATTCAGTATTGATAGATTGACTACAATTATAGAACATTCCAGTCAAAAGCTTATGTGATTTAAGTTAAAAGCTAAACTGTGATCTTATTGGTGTATTGCCCTTTCTCTTGTAAGACATAATTTTTCATCTCACCTTGTGTCCTTTTTTCCCTAGTGTGTGGTGACATTCATGGACAATTCTTTGACCTGATGAAGTTGTTTGAAGTTGGAGGATCACCTAGTAACACACGCTACCTCTTTCTGGGTGATTATGTGGACAGAGGCTATTTCAGTATAGAGGTAAAAATTAAACTGGATATGTTGGAACGATCATATTGTCTTTTTTTTTTTTGAGAAATTTGCTTTCCTTTCTTCTGTAGAAGCAATTAAAATGAGAACACTGGCAGAATTTGTACACTTCATGGCTTTCAGTATTAAAGTATTAGAAAAATGTGTTCATTTATAGAAGAAAGATCTATTCCTTCTTGTAGCCTCTATATGTAGTAGACATATAGAAAGCTGTATTAACCCAGCTTTGCAAAAAAGTTAAATGCTTACTAACCTCTCCTCTTGAAGATAGTGTATAGGCTGTGTAAAATGACAAATGGCTATTCACCCTAAACAGGGTTTGAATTAGCAGATCTTAATTATGAAACCGTAAGCTGTTGGGCTATAACTTACTTATAATTATATAATTTACTTTATAATTTACTATAAATTTACTATAATTGGATTAACTTCCAATGCTAACTAAGCGGGCAATTAGCTTATTGTAGGAATAATTTTTTATATTATTGTACGTAGTAAGCAGTTAATAATTGTTCATCAAAGGAAGAAAATGATTAAGGTTAGTGAAGTTAATGGAAGCTCACAATTTACTTATAAATATATTTTGAAAATTGAATGATGAGAAAAAATGATTAGAATTAAAATAGAGGCACCTGGGTAGCTCCGTTGGTTAGGCATCCAACTCTTGATTTTGGCCCAGATCATGATCTCAGGGTTGTGAGGTCGAGCCCCATGTCAAGCTCCATACTAGATATAAAGCCTGCTTAAGATTCTCTCTTTCCCTCTTCCTTTTCTCCTACCCCTGCACTTTCTCTTTCTCTCTCTCAAGTAAATAAATAAACAAAATATTTTTTTAAGAAGAAAGAATTAAAGCACAACCTATTGTGTATAAAAAAAACTATTTTAGAACCTAACACAAAGACTTGAGTACGGTAGAACCAAAGCACATTCGTATTTAATGTCCACTGATTCAGCTATACATGCTTGGCAAATAAAAGAAAAGTAACTTTTGAATAGTGCAGATAACTAAATTTATAATGTGCCCAGAATAAGTATGAGATGAGAAATTGAGTCTGCTCGCTGTTCTTGTAGTCTTTAGTTCTGCTTCTCTGTCATAGTGTGATAGTCTCACTGTACTTAGTGTTTCTGGTGGTTAAAGGTTTATTATATGTGCAGTATCACTCTCAGATCCAAATCAGCTATCTTACCCTAGTGCTCATCTCACCCTAGTGCTCATTCAAAGAAGCAGCAGTTGTTCTAAAGCTGCCAGAAAAATATACAAGAGAAATAGATTGTCCTCTTTTATTAGATGGGTGGTCTAAATTCATGAATCAGAAGAGTTCAGTGTTACCTGCCAGTGCCTGAGATTAATTTAGTATCATCTATGAGCACAAAAATTAGTGGTAGAAGCTAAGAAAATAATTGTTTCCCTGCTGCTCAGTGAATTTCCAAGGTCTCTAAGTATGTATATGGGATAAGTGGGTATCATTGAAATGTTTCTCTATTTCCAGTAACCTAAGTGTCCCTCAGTAGATGAATGGATAAAGAAGATGTGGTCTGTATACATATATACTGGTTATAATAGGTTATTACTCCAACATAAAAGAGAATGAAATGTGGCCATTTGCAATAACATGGATGGACCTAGAGGATATTCTGCTAAGTGAAATAAGAAAAAGACAAATACTGGGGCGCCTGGGTGGCTCAGTGGGTTAAAGCCTCTGCCTTCGGCTCAGGTCATGATCCCAGGGTCCTGGGGTCAAGCCCCGCATTGGGCTCTCTGCTCAGCAGGGAGCCTGCTTCCTCCTCTCTCTGCCTGCCTCTCTGCCTATTTATGATCTCTCTCTCTGTCAAATAAATAAAATCTTTAAAAAAAAAAAAAGAAAAAGACAAATACTATATGGTTTCACTTATATGTAGAATCTACAAAACAAAACAAATGAGCAAACAAAACAGAAATGGACTTATTAACATAGAGAACAAACCAGTGGTTGTCAGAGGGGGTGGGATGTAGGGAGTTGAGTAAAATAGGTAGAGGGGATTAAGAGGAGCAGAATTCCAGTTGTAAGATAAATAAGTCACAGCGATGAAATGTACATCACAGAAAATATAGTCAATAATACAGAGTAGGATATATTATACTAAATGTACTGGCGTCACCAAAAAGAAAATGTTATCAGATGTCTAGGTAATGTAAATGTTATTAATAATCAGTTCTTGGCATGTTGACAACTAATTAATTGTTGACATACAGAAAGGATTGTTGAAGTGGAGTACAAATTCTGTTCACACTGAAATAAAGAAGTGATTTTTGAGTGTCTGAACAGGTCTGATAATCATGGGTCTGTAATTGAATTGTACCAAGTAATTGTGCAATTGCATCCTGATATTTAAGGAAATAAAACTTGAGATTAGAGGCCAAGAAGTATATCAACCAAATTGCACTGAAATATGGATATGAATTGTGCTTTTATATATCTCATTACTTCAAAAAAGTGAGTTGGTTTTTTCAGGAGTCAGAAACAAAGACCTTGATAAATCAAAAGATATATCTTGTTCTTGGCTGGGAAATAGAGAAAAATAGAATGTGCTTTCTAAGTTTATATATGAATTTAATGTCCTTTTTTTGAGTATAGTTAACATAAAAAGTTGTATTAGTTTCAAGTGTACAACATAATAATTCAACAAGTTTATAAGTCTATGCTTACCACAATACCATACAATACTATTACCATAACATTGACTGATCTCTACGCTGTATCTCTTATTTCTACAATTTATTCAATAATTAGAAGCCTATACCTCCTACTTCCTTTCACCCATTTTGTGAGTTCCTCCCACCCACCACCCCTCTGGCAACCATCAATATGTTCTTTATATTTATAGATATGATTCTGCTTTTTGTATATTTGTTTATTTATTCCAGTGCTTTGTGTTGGATTCCACACAGAAGTGAAATCATATAGTTTTTGTTTTTCTCAGCCTGATTTATTTCATTTAGAATTTAATGTACTTTTTCTTTGGAATATTCAGTGTAGGTTGATACATTAAAAACAAAAGTCAACCAAAAAAAAGTCATCTAAGTATATTTGTATATGTCTACATATTTAAGTTTCATGTTTGTTTTGCATTGTCTGTCATAAAATGTACATATATTTTGATCCAACAGTTCCATTTTTGAGAAATACTGCAGATGTACACATAATTATATACAGACATATGAATGAATAGTTATCACAATACTTGAGAGGTCCTACTGGTATTTAATGAGCTCGGTCCAGGGAAACACACATCATCCAGTATGCAGGAAACTCCTAAACAACAAAGAACCATGCTTTTCAAATTGTCAGCAGTACTTCTGTTGAGAAACACTGTTAAATTCTGGGGATGGAGATGAACAAGCAAAGCCAAGTCCTGTCCTGTCTTTTCTATTGAAAGGACAGCATCCTGTATTTGTTTATGCCTGTGAAAATCAAATCAGAGTAAGGGGCTAAAAGAGCAGCAAAGATCACTAATTTAGATGGAAATTAGGGAAGGCCTGTTTGAGGAGTAGGTAACCTGTGAGCAGAAACTTGAATACCTGAGGGAATGAGCCATGCCTCTGTGGTGGGGGTCAGGGAAGGGTGAGTACATTCCAGCGCAACGCATATGAAGTTGAAGGCTCTGAGGTTGAAGCAAGCCTAATGCAGTCCACGAATAGTAACAAGGCCAGTTTGGCTAGACAGAATAATGAGTAAGGGGAAGTTGTAGGCAATGCATCAGAGAGATAGGCAGGGATTAGATGGTGTCAGGCCTTACAAACCATAGTAAGGAGTCCGGGTTTTATTCTGAATATGGTAGGAAGCCATTGGAGATTGTTTGTTTTGAGCTAGGGAATGATGTATTCATAGTTATGTTTTAAAACAGTTTCTCTGAGGGCACTTGAGTGGCTTAGTTGGTTAAGCATCTGACTCTTGATTTCAGCTCAGGTCATGATCTCAGTGAGCCCCTGTCAGGCTCCTGTGGGGAATGGAGCCTGCTTAAGATTCTCACTCTCCTTCTGCTTCTCTCCCTCCTCCCCCCTCTAAAACAAACAAAGGAAACAAAATAGTTACTCTGGCTGTCTTGTAGTAAACTGAAAGGAAGCCTAAGAGTGGCTACAAGGAGGTCAGTTACGAATCGAATCCACTAAGAATGGGCAAGAGATGTCAGTGACTTAGATTAGGTTTATTGAGAAGTACCTGGATTTAGAATTTTAAAGTCTTTCTTTTTTGGGAGGTGGGAAAGTCCCAGTTGAATTAATCAAGCTCTTTAGGTCATGGCACATTGCCAAGTCCCTCTTTGTTTTATTTTTTTCTCATCTGTGAACTCTATTTTTTTTCTCCCTCTTGTCATTATATATGTTTCTGTTTAGTATATACCACAGAATACATAGAATACATTACATTAATTTTTTTATATATAAGGCTTTGGTAGATAAAGTATTTTAATTTTACATAAGTATTATGGTGCTATTCAGTGGTCCTCACACTTTACCATGCATCATAATTTCCTGGAGCAGTTGCTCCAAACCAGACTGCTGGACCCCACCCTGGAATTTCTGATTCACTACATCTGAGATATAGTCTGAAAATCTCTAGTTCTAAAAAGTTGCCATGCGATACCAATGTACTACACTTGAGATGAATGTGACCACACTGAGAACCACTGCTGTAGCTTTGTTTCTGTTAATTTGGATGTTTTCATTTATCATGATGTTTTTAGATCCACCCAGGTTCTCTTTGTCATTGCTTTCTGCCTGCTGTATAGTATTCCACAGTATACATCTATGACATTTTAGTCATTTATTCTCAATGTTGGACACCTAGGTTGCCTGCAGTTTCTTTCTACAGTGATCATCGCTGTGATGGATATTTTTATATAAATCCACTGATGTTCGCATGTTTTAGTTTCTCTGTGGTTTATCAACAAGAGTGGAGTTGTCAGGGAAAAGGGCATATACTTTCATTCTTCAACTGACAATCACACGTTCCTCTTCAGAACAGCTGTACGGGTCTGTGTGCCTACTTGTAGCACCTAAGAGTTCATATTTCCTTACAGCCTTCTCTCCAGAATTTGGTTTTATCTCATTTTCTAATATTTATGAGTGTAAATGGTGAGTCTAAAATAGTATGTTATTGTTTCAATTAGTATTTCTCCATTTACTAATGAAATTGAGCGTCTCCTCATATGTTAGCCGTTCCAGTCCTACAATCACTGTTAGGAGTTTCTTGTATGACCTTTAGGATATAGATTAGGCAGTATACAAGCATATTTCTATATCTGTTTTTAAAAAATAAATATACTTGCCAGTGTGTATTGCCCTTTAAGTGCTGCTTTATCTGTGTCCCACAGATTTTTATATGTATGGTTTTTATTATCATTTAGTATTTTATATTTTAAGAATTCTCTTTAACCCTAGGACAACGAAGTAGTATTTTTTTGTTTCCAGTCATGCGGGATTTTTTTTTTAGAGTTAGTATTGTTACTGGTTCTAATTAATGTAATTAGAGAACATAACCTGAACAATACTCATTCTTTGGAATTTTTTTGAGACTCCCTTTGTGATGAGGTACCTAGTAGATTTTTGTGACTTTTTTTTTTTTTAAGTAATCTCTATACCCAACATGGGGCTTGAACTCACAGCCCCAAGATCAAGAGTTGCCATGTTCTACCAACTCAGCCTGCCAGGTGCTCCTTTGTGGCTGTCTTATATGTACTTGAAAATAGTGCATTCTCTGTTTATTGAATTGTTCCCTGTAACTTTCATGATTTTTGTCTGCTTGAACTAGGAGTTGCTTTTGAGTACCAAAATTGCCAACTCGGGTTATTGATTATCTGATTCTTACCATAGTCCTGTCAGGTGTTGCTTGTGTGTTGAGACTGTGTGAGATAATGTATATTTCATGATTAGTATATATGATTGATCATTATTTGCAGGTTCTGTATTTGCATATATGTCTTCCTGCTAAAATTTATTTATAGTCCTTTGGGACTATCAATACACAGTGATTTTGAAGTCCTAGGCCCTCTCAGGAGGAGCTAGGAAATATATATAAGTATACTAACCTGCACATAGACCCACATTTTTATTTGTTTCTATTTCTTTTTTTTTTTTTTTTTAAAGATTTTATTCATTTATTTGACAGAGAGGAGAGAGATCACAAGCAGGCAGAGAGGCAGGCAAAGGGAGAGGGGGAAGCAGGCTCCCCGCTGGGCAGAGAGCCTGATGCGGGGCGCTATCCCAAGACCCTGAGATCATGTCCCGAGCCGAAGGCAGAGGCTTTAACCC
>CM053604.1:134931540-134941855 GCA_028646535.1 Procyon lotor | reverse complement strand
TTTTTTTTTTTAAATAACTTTTGTGGTTTCCCCCGTGTATATTAAAGTAATACATTTGGGGTATTTGGAAAACACAGGGAAGTCCAAAGAAGATAAAAATTGTGCATAGTCACACCACTTAAAAATAAAAACTATTATCTCACTATTTGAAAGATAGTCTGCTTTTCTGATTATCTAAAAGCCTATCATGAAATAGTTCAAATGCATATATATCTGTACATATTTTCAAAATAAAATTGGGCTACTATATGCACTGCTTAATAAATTGCTCTTTTCACTTTATGTAAGAAAATTTTTCTGTACCATTCAATATTTTTGAACATGATTTTAAAATGTTATTTTAATATTTTTAAAGTATCCCATCTTATGAATGCACTTATCATGTAGCCAATTTAGTAATAACTGTATGACATTTCTGTTGTTTCCAACTATAAATAATACTGTAATGGTA
This sequence comes from Procyon lotor, assembly GCA_028646535.1. NCBI lineage: Eukaryota > Metazoa > Chordata > Mammalia > Carnivora > Procyonidae > Procyon > Procyon lotor. The sequence goes on along the minus strand of CM053604.1, from coordinate 134,941,404 downwards.
AAAAAGTTTATTATTAAAGTTAGAATTTTTGAAAGTCAAAATGTTGCTAGCTGTTAAAAAAAAAAAAACAAAAAAACTCACAGATTTCTTTGACCAGAATCTAGGTACTCAGAATTGGCTTTTACTTAACATTCAGTGTGATGGTAATATACTAAGCTGGTTTGAGAGAACTTACCCCAGGGCATTTGCACTTACTGTTTCCCAGATAGCTGTCTGTTCATAAGATTACATGCTTGCTTTATTCATGTCATCTGAGAGACTTCCTTCCCTAGTTGCTTTTTCTAAATTAAATATCTCTTCATTTTACTCTCATATCCTGCTTTTTTAAAAAAATAGTGTCTATCAACACCTGAAATTTTTATATATCTTATATAAAATTCATATTTTATTTCATTTTATTTTTTTAAAGATTTTTACTTCTTTTTCTGAGAGTGAGAGAAAGAGCATAAGCAGGGGGAAAGGCAGAGGGAGAAGCAGGCTCCCTGCCTGGCAGGACTTGATCCCAGGACCCTGGGATCATGACCTGAGCCGAAGGCAGACACTTAACCGACTGAGCCACCTAGGCACCCTAAAATTTATATTTTAAAAATATATTTGTTTATTATTTTTCTCTCCTACCATAATTTAAGTTTCATGACAGCAGGAACATGTTTTGTCCACTGTTGTTTTCCTTTTTTTTTTTTTTTTTTTAAAGATTTTATTTATTTATTTGACAGAAAGAAAGAGATCACAAGCAGGCAGAGAGGCAGGTTCAGGAAGCAGGCTCCCTGCTGAGCAGAGAGCCCAATGCGGGGCTCGATCCCAGGATCCTGAGATCATAACCTGAGCCGAAAGCAGAGGCTTAACCCACTGAGCCACCCAGGCAACCCACCACTGTTGTTTTTCTAGGACAGTATCTAATAACTCATAGGAGATGCTTAAAAATATTGGTTGAATTTGTTGAATGATCATTTAGGATTTGTACTTTGGGACAAATTCTCAGAAGACAATACCGGCCAGAGGGCATGAACATTTTAAAGACTTTGGTTACATACTCTAACTCGCCCTCCAAAAATATTATGTATCAATTCATACTTTAAGGAATTTTTGTATTTTTATATAAAGTGAAAGGAAAGTATTGAATTAAAACCCACATAATTTTAACCTTTTATTTTCTAAAATGTTAGCATATTCCTTTTTTTTAAAGATTTTTAAAATTTGTTTGACAGAGAGAGACACAGTGAGAAAGGGAACACAAGCAGGGTGAGTGGGAGAGGGAGAAGCAGGCCTCCCGCTGAGCAGGGAGCCTGATTGGGGGCTTGATCCCAGGACTCTGGATCATGACCTGAGCTGAAGGCAGATGCTTAATGACTGAGCCACCCAAGCATCCCTAGCATATTCTTTTTTTTTTTTTTTTTAAGATTTTATTTATTTGTCAGAGAGAGAGCACAAACAGGGAGCGGTAGACCAATGGAGAAATAGGCTCCCTGCTAAGTAGGGAGACTGATGTGTGACTTGATCCCAGGACCCTAGGATCATGACCTGAGTTGAAGGCAGAGGCTTAACAGATGGAGACACCCAGGCATCCTGCCCCTAGCATATTCTTTATAAAATAAGGAAGTTGAACTTAATTCCTGGGTGGCTCAGTTGGTTAAGCATCTGCCTTTGGCTCAGGTCATGATCCCAGGGTCCTGGGATGGAGTCTGGCATTGGGCTCTTTGCTCTTTGGGGAGCCTGCTTCTCCCTCTGCTGCTCCCTGTGCTTGTGCTTTCTCTTGTTCTCTCTCCCACTCTCTAGCAAATAAATAAAATTTTTAAAAAATAAGTAAATGAAGTCTTGAATATTGTCTAACTCTAAAATCTACCTCTTTCACCAAATAATACTGAATATATACAAATGGTTTAATGTCATAAAATTTATAGTTTGATCATGAATTTTACTTTGTGTCCTATTCAAATTTTTCCTAGATTATTATCTTGGAGGAATGTATCATAAAATATTTAAAGTTATATTCCCAAAAGAATATTCAAACTTGAAAAAAACAACTTTTAAATTTGTTTTCTGAGGCTCAAGAGTTATCCAATCCTTCTCCCCAAAATCCCTTTACTTAAATAGGTAGGTAACAACTTGATAGTGTTCCATATGCTTATAGTAACTCTTGTTATTGTAGCTTCCTACACTGGAGTTGGCAGTTGTAATAATAGCCTTTCTCCTAGTAGATGCTGAAAGGAAAAGGTCATTCTTATTACAAAAAACTTTAGAGTATGAACACTTAAAAAAAGTTCACCAACAGAACAGTTAGCTACAATTGGGCAAGATACAGATCATTTCAACCCTTGGGACTTAGAATAAACCATTCAAACCAGTAGGTAACACCCAGGAAATTAAAAAAGAAATTCTGTTGGTGACTGTTTAAATTGGTATAAGGTATTTGAAGAGTAATTTTGGGATATCTGTAAAAATTTTTGACCCAGCTGTTTGGCTTCTAGGAGTTTTCATGCAGATTATATATGTTTTTTAATGCCATGTAACAAATCAACACAAATTTAGCTGTTTGAAACAACACATTTATTATGTCACAGTTACTATAGGTCAGAAGTCCAGACAGAGTATGGCTGAATTCTCTGCTCAGGTTCTCCCTGAGCTGAAATCCAGGTGTCACCAGGGTTGTAGTTCTCATCTGGAGCTTGGGGTCTTTTCTAAGCTCACCAGTTATTGGCAGCCCTTATGACTGTAGGGTTAATGTTCATTGTTTTCCTGCTAGCTGTTGGCTAGGGACTTCCCTCAGTTTCCAGAGATTGCTTGCAGTTCCTTGCCACGTGGCCGCAAAGGCAGTTCACAGTATCAAAGTTTGCTTTCTTCCAGGCAGCCCAAATGCGCCTCTCTGCTTTCCTCTTCTATGATCAGCCAGCCAGGGAAACCCCTTGCTTTTCAAAGGCTCACCTGATTAGGTCAGACTCACCCAGAAGAATCTCCCTTTTGCCCTAAGGATATGTAATCATGGAAGTCTCAACAGATACACAAATTCCACTCACATAAAGTGGGTATAGATTATACAATGCTGTAGGTCATTGCTGGTCATTTTAGAATTCTGCTAATTATACTTGGAAAAAGACAATAGGATATGGATGTATAAGAATATATGATAACCATTATAGTGTTAATTGTAATAGCAAAAAAAGATAAAAGATAATTTAAATATAAAAAAGGGACTGCTTAAATTATACACTTTAAAAATGTATTAATACATTTTCAAAAATGGAATACTAGGCAGCTGTTGAAAGATCGACATGGGTGTAGATGTACTGATGTGGAGAGATGTTCAAATAACTTTGTTGGGTGACAGAAGCCATTTGCAGAACATGTATAATATGATCTCCTTTGTAAATTAAAAGTATATAGTGTGCAAAAAATTGAAAACCGCAATTACCTATAGGGAGTTGGGTCAGCAGGACTTGTACTTTTAATTTTATATTTTCCTGTGGTACTGCTAGAGTTATGTTTTATCACCACCATGTACTCCTATTATAATAAATTTTCATTTTTATTTTACTTTTTAAGCTTTTATTTATTTGAAGAGAGAGACACAGCGAGAGAGGGAACACAAGCAAGGGGGGAGTGGAAGAGGAAGGAACAGGCTTCCCATTGAGCAGGAAGCCCAATATAGGCTCAATCCCAGGACTCTGGGATCATGACCTGAGCCGAAGGCAGACACTTAACTACTGAGTCTCCCAGGCATTCCTATAATAAAATTTTAGATTAGTAACTTGAAAATCACCTGAATGGGCCCCAAGCATTTAAGAGGCTTCTTAAAGCACCCCAGATAATTGTGTTGCATGCTGCTAACTTAGAACACCTGCTCCAGAGGCTTGGAAAGTGTCTGCTGTCATTTGAGAACCACTTCACCAAATAGTTTAAAAATTGGAAATATTTTGCGTTGTTTTTATAAGGCAAATGTGGGGATATTATTACTCATTACACTTCCTTTCCTTTACCTGGGAAAATTAAATAATGCAGCTTTGTCAGCAGCTGACAAAGGGCCTGGAACAATTAGTATTTAGCAGTAAATAAGTCATAAGAAAGCTGCCTATGGGTGCCTCTGTTCTGAATTAAGGGTCAGGTGTTTTTAGGTAACATTTTTATCCAATTCTTCCTGTTTTCTCAGAGTTTCTTTTTTGACTAGTATAAATTAGTTTGGACTATTTTTAGAAGATGGAACAAAAGATTTGGGGAAAGATTTTAAGTCTTTTATTTTGCACAGAATTTCTTATCTTAGGTTTTTATTTGGTTTTCACATGCTTTAATTAGTCAAACCAGGTTTCTGTCTTTTTCTCTTATCTTCAGAGAATTCCTGTTTCATTCTAATGCTGCATCTAAGTGAATAAATCTTGGAACAAGCACACAAATACAATTTCACATTTTATTCTTATGAGCAAAGAGCATGTGTGCTGCTTTGCATGGATGTTTTCACTGATAAGCTGATCTCTTAAAGGGCCATCATGGCTTTTAGAATCAGCACCTTACAATTACTGCTAAGTGATGCTTCATTCCAGATTGTGCAGCTGCAGTCTTGTGACTATTTCTAAGGGTGACAGGTGGAAGTTGTTCTTTTTTTACATCAGTTCTTAATTGCTTTACATTATAGTTATTTTTTTTTTAAAGATTTTATTTATTTATTTGACCGAGAGAGATCACAAGTAGGCAGAGAGGCAGGCAGAGATAGGGGGAGGCAGGCTCCCGCGAGCAGAGAGCCCGATGCGAGCAGAGAGCCCGATGCGAGCAGAGAGCCCAGAGAGCCCGATGCGGGGCTTGATCCCAGGACCCTGAGATCATGACCTGAGCGGAAGGCAGAGGCTTTAAACCACTGAGCTACCCAGGCGCCCCCAAAAGGATGTTTTGAAAAGAGAATAAATATACATATCTGCATGTGTATGCATATGGTATCTTTGTAAAGACTGTCAGAAAACTAGTAACTTGCTAGTTGCCTGCAGGGGGTGGTGGGAGGAGTAGGGGTTTGTAGACATGTTTAACCTTTTAGAGCTTTTGTATTTTGAACCATGTAAATGTAATTTTTTTTTTTTTTTTTAAAGATTTTATTTATTTGACAGAGAGAAACACAGCGAGAGAGGGAACACAAGCAGAGGGAATGGTAGTGGGAGAAGCAGGCTTCCTGCAGAGCAGAGAGCCCGATGCGGGGCTCGATCCCAGGCCCCTGGGATCTGACCTGGGCCGAAGGCAGACGCCTAACGACTGAGCCACCCAGGCACCCCCTGTAATTTTTTTTTAATAATGAAAGCAAATGTTAATGAAGATAAGTATATAACCAGTAGCTAGACCAGATCATGGTTTCTTGCAAATAGTGTCGACTCTCAAAATTACTTTAAAAGAATATTGTTGAAATTTTGTTTTGTTAATGTTGCATTATTCATACTGGTTAGAACTTCTATCATCACTGTGATCCTGTGATTGAGGTACATTTTCCTTTGTTATGGAAATTATTGTTTTATGGGATGAAGCTTCAAATTTGTCATGAAAATAAAACACTGGGTCAACTAATTTAAACTTTGGGAATTACATATTTGGCTATTTAGATTCTCCTATTAAATATTTAATTTGAGGGGCACCTGGGTGGTTCAGTGGATTAAAGCCTCTGCCTTCAGCTCAGGGTGTGATCTCGGCTCAGCAGAGAGCCTGCTTCTCCCTCTCTCTGCCTGCCTCTCTGCCTACTTGTGATCTCTCTCTCTGTCAAATAAATAAATAAAATCTTTACAAATAAAAAAAATAATATTACTATACAAAGTTATACAATTCATCCTAGAAAACCAAGAATAAACTAAGTCAAAGAAGAATATTGATATCTTCGTCCAACCCCTCAGAAAATAAATATGTTGGTATTTATATACCTATTCACATACTTTAAGAAAATAACATTTTGTAAACTATTTTGGTCACTAATTAACTTCTTTTTGCTTAATTTGATTTCTTCTTTTTAACTTTTTTGCTTAATTTGATTCACAATCTCCTGGTTTTTAAAAATATTAATTTTTAATTTTAATTCCAGTATAGTTAACATATAGTGTTATATTAGTTTCAGATGTACAATATAGTGTTTCAGCAATTCTATACATTACTCAGTGCTCATCATGGTAAGTGTACTCTTGATCCCTTTCACCTAGTTCATCCATCTTCCCACTCACCTCTCCTCTGGTAACCAAGAGTTTGGTCTCTATAGTTAAGAGTCTGTTTCTTAGTTTTTCTCTTTCTCTTTTTAAAAAAAATTTTAAAAGATTTTATTTATTTGAGATTGAGAGAGAGGGAGCACAAGTTGGGGGGTAGGGGAGTGGGTGGGAGGGACAATGGGAAAAGGAGAAACAGGCTCTCCACTGAGCAGGGAGCCCAACCTGGGGCTCGATTCCAGAACCCTGGGATCATGACCTGAGCTGAAGCTTAACCGCTTGAGCCACCCAGGCTCCCCTCTCTTCTTTTTTTGTTTGTTTTGTTTCTTAAATTCCACATAAGTGAAATCATATAGTATTTTTCTTTTTCTGGTTGACTTCGTTTAGCATTATATTCTAGCTCCATCCATGTCATTGCAAACGGTAAGATTTCTTTATTTTTTTGGGTTAAATAATATTCCATTGTACATATACTTATAACATTTTCTTTATCCATTCATGTATCAATGGACATTTGGGCTGCTTCCATAATTTCGCTATTGTAAATAATGCTGCAATAAACATAGGGGTGCAGGTGTCCTTTCGAATTAGTGTTTTTATATTCTTTGGATAAATAATCAGTAGTGTGATTACTCAACTGTGGCATAGTTCTTTTTTTAATTCTTTGAGGAACCTCCATACTGTTTCCACAGTAGCTGCACCAGTTTGTATTTCTACCAGCAGTGCACAAAGGTTCCATTTTTTTCTGCACATCCTCACCAACACTTGTTTTCTGTGTAACCTCCTATTTTAATGTACAAAATGGGTTTAAGACACTGTATTGCTTGCCATCTTTCTCCAGACTTGGTATCCTTTTGGTAGCAGGCTAAGGAATTCTTTTGAGTCATTTGTAGACGTTTCTCGGAAGAAGACATCCAGATGACCAATAGACACATGAAAAGATGCTCAATATCACAAATCATCAGGGAAATGCATATCACAGTGAAATGCAAAACCATACTGAGCTATCACCTCATACTAGTCAGAATGGCTAGTATCAAAAAGACAAGAAATAACAAGTAAAGATGGGGAGAAAAGGGAACCCTTGCTTACTGTTGATGGGAATGTAAATTGGTGCAGCCATTATGGAAAACAGTATGGTGTTTCCTTAAAAAATTAAAAATAGGAAAAAAAAATAGAAGTACCCTATGATCCAATAATTCCATCACTTTAGGTATTTATCCAAAGAAAATGAAAACAGTAATTTGAAAGATATGTGCACCCTTATGTTTACAGTAATATAATTCACAGTAGCCAAGATATGGAAGCAACATAGTATACTTTGATAGGGAAATAGATAAAGATGTGGTGTGTACACACACAGACACACACACACAGGGTAATATTTTTTCTTTAAAGATTTTATTTATTTATTTGAGAGAGAGAAAGCAGGAGCAGCGGGAGGGGCAGAGGGAGAAGCAGACCAGCCTGCCAAGCAGGGAGCCTGATACAGAGCTCCATCCTGGGACACCAGGAAACTGGGATTGTGACCTGAGCCGAAATCAGAGTCGGCCAACTTAACCTCAGCCATAAAATGAATGAAAACTCTTGCTGTTTGTGATAACATGAATACACCCAGGGGGTATTATATTAAGTGGGATAAGTCAGACAGAGAAGGACAAATACCATATGATTTCGCTTAGATGAAAACAAAAAAACAAAAACAGAAACAGACCCGTAAACACGTAGAACAAATATGGTTGCCGGAGGGGAAACAAGTAGGAGAATGGACTAAGTGGGTTAAGGTGATTAAGAGGCACAAATTTCCAGTTAGAAAATAAATAAGTCACAAGAATGAAAAGTATGACATAGGGTATATAGTCAGTAATACTGTAATAACTATATGATAAGGATGGTAACTACACTTATCATGGTGAGCATTACATAATGTATAGAATTGTTGAATCACTATATTGTACTGAAACTAATATAACATTGCATGTCAATTACACTTGACTTAAAAAAAAAAAACAACACAAAACTCCTGCCTATATACAAGCTTAAGACTCTTACAGAGGAATTTTTTATTGACATTGGCAACAGAGGGAACTCTGGCTCCAAGGGTTTTCAGGAGGAAAGTTAATCACTGGCCATACACAAAAGGAGTTGGTTGGGGTTTTTTTGTTTTGCTTTAACTTTTTTCCTCATATAGACTTTATGGCCAATATGGATCTACTTTTCCAATAGCCAAAATTTATAGTGTTCAGATAAAAAGCAGAATATAAGGATGTAATTTTAAGGAGATGCAAAGATGCATAAGGCATGACTCTTATTAACTTGGTTGTCCTAATAGAGTTAGCATATGTTGTGAAATAGATGATCTTAATTGCAGTCATGGTAATACAAAATGCTCTGAAGTTTTTGAAGGAATCCACAAACTCCCTTAATGCCCTTAAACCTTGGCAATAAAGAGAAAGTCTTCACATTCAGGAATGGAAGGTCTTTTAACCTCAAATATGGTCCCTTCATTTATACCTGCCCTTTAGGAATGTCTCTTCAGATATTTCTGCCATCCATGTTCTGTACTCGTGCCCAAATCTGGACCATTACCCTTCACTGTATTCTCCAAAGCCTTGCCAAAACCAGGCTCTGATCCTTAAACACATCTTTTCTAAAAGCTTGGAAATTACAAGGAAGTAAACACAGAAATAATTACCAACTAGATAATCTGACTCACTTGCTATAGCTTTGTTCTCTAGGTCCTAGAGGCTTGTCTCATCTTCACAGAATTTTGGAAGAGAAGGAGCTCACAGTTCTGTAAGGCTGCCTGCCTATACAACCTCTGGCCTTCTCAACCAAGAGGCACCTCCACGCTTGATTTCTGAAATCCAAGGCCGAGGAAAAAATAAATAATCTCTTTCTCTTTATTTTATTATAAAGATTTTTTTTATTTATTTGACAGAGAGAGAGAGAGAGAGAGAGATCACAAGTAGGCAGAGAGGCAGGCAGAGAGAGAGGGGAAAGCAGGCCTCCCTGCTGAGCAGAGAGCCCGATGTGGGGCTCCATCCCAGGACCCTGAGACCATGACCTGAGCTGAAGGCAGAGGCTTTAACCTACTGAGCCACTCAGGTGCCCCTAATCCCTTTCTCTTTAAACTAAAGCCATCTTTCAGCTTTCCACCTCTTACTTCATGGCAGATTCTTTCTGGGTAATTGTGGAGACCCCACCCTCAGTCCACTGGAGTATTTCCTTACTCTTTAACCCCAAAATACAATTCATAAAGATGAACATTTATTTTTATTTACTTATTTGAAAGAGACAGAGAGAGGGAGCCCAATATGGAACTCGATCTCAGGAAGCTGAGATCATGACCAGATGTTTAACCGGCTGAGCTACCTAGGTGCCCCAAAGATGAACTTTTTTATATAAGATAGAATTGGGACAAAATTTTCTTTCTTTTTTTTAAATATTTTATTTATTTGATAAATATAGAGAGATCACAAGTAGGCAGAGAGGCAGGCAGAGAGAGGGGGAAGCAGGCTCCCTGTGAGCGGAGAGCCCGATGCGGGCCTCAATCCCAGGACCCTGAGATCATGACCTGAGCTGAAGGCAGAGGCTTTAACCCACTGAGCCACCCAGGTGCCCCGGGACAAAATTTTCTTAAAGATCTTAAAAATCAGAGCAAAAGATTATTGACATTTTATTGATTACTCTTAAAACTTCAGTTTCC
>CM053604.1:134889409-134931440 GCA_028646535.1 Procyon lotor | reverse complement strand
GCTAGTACTTTAACTTTTTAAAAGATTTACTTCTATGTTTTGTAATATGACATATGTGTGTTTATTTTTAATTTAGAAAGCTCTGCCTGCAGAAGGTATGCAGCCAAATGAATCCTATCAAACCATTTTACCTGGAGTTTGGTACTGGTTTTTACTTCTCTGATTCTGTATAAGAAAAATAAATACAATTGAATTTCCAAAAAAAAAAAAAAACAAAAAAAACCTTCAGTTTCCAATTATATATCTTCAGTACCCTCAGGGAGTCTTTTTAGTCCCAACAGAATATTCAGGTTTACAAGACTACTGTGGGCCGTATTGGCATTTATCTATTTAGAAGGATATAGTCCAGGAATGGGGGCAGCACCAGACATCCCTTTTCAGTGGAGTAATCCTCATAGTAGTGGGTATAGCTGTCGGAAGGTTTTCTGCATTTTGCCTCCCCCTCCAAATCACAGTTCATGTGCAGAGAAACAGTATCTATATTGGGCAGATGAGGGAGTCACTGTGGCTTAGAAGCCTCATGTAGCAATATCGCCCATAAGAGCTTTATTGGTATAGATTCCAGGGTCCCACAGGGATCTACCTTGAGTCATCCCACTCAGAAGGCCAAAGCTATAGCTACCTACCAGGTAATTGAGTAATTTTTACCATAAGCCGTGTTCCTTAATAACACAGCTGACATTCACCTTATCAGGTTTCCAAGGCAATAGAGCTAGAAAGTTAATCCAAGGTCACACTTGTCTTTAGAGGAGATTTTGTTTACCTTTTTCTCTATACCTTTTTCTCTACAACTTTTCAAGAATATTTTTATAAAGATAATTGTTTTCAAATTGGCCTGAAATAAATCGCTTTGAAGTAGTGTCATAATTTTCTCTCCAATATCCTTTTTCACATATGATAAATTTTAGCTTTTCTTTCTTTGACTGTTTTTCTTTTTTTGATAGGTCGAATCAAATATTCTGAACAGGTGTATGAGGCGTGTATGGAGACATTTGACTGTCTTCCTCTTGCTGCCCTCTTAAACCAGCAGTTTCTATGTGTACATGGAGGGATGTCACCTGAAATTACTAGTTTAGATGACATTAAGAAAGTAAGTAATTTTTCATTAGTCTCATGGAGCATATATATTTTTATTTTATTTTTTACTGTAGTCAACTAATATGCCTCTATTGCTGAAATATTTAAATACAGATAATCAAAAGAAAGTGGAAATCACCTGTGATCTCATTATTGGCAGACAACCACTGTTAACATTTTGCTAAATATCTTCCAGAAAATTTCTATAAATTTTAATGAAATCTATACTTTCACCCACTGGAAACATAACCTATTTTGAGTATAGCCCTGAAACTTTAAATTTTGTAGCAATACGAAAGGAAGGAAATCAGGGTTCTAATCCCTGTCCTGCCATTAATTGTGTAACCTTGACCAAACAACTTAACTTTTAGTCACATTTTCTTCTCTGAAAAATGAGGAAGTTAGAATGGATGGTCTGAGGACTTCCAGCTCTGAAATTTCTTTGACTTTGACATTTTAGATGATAGAATTTAATTGCTACAGTGTGTGAGTTGGTGATTATTATTTTTAGGATTTTCTATAAAGATGATCCATCTTTTTTTCACTTCTATTGTTCTACATTATCATCTTTTCTCTACCTATGTATTTTTCTACCTGTCTCATGTAGGTACTGAAATTAAAGATTTTTATGTTTATGAAACTTTTCTCTGAATTAAATTTACTCTCCTCAGGATAAGAGGATATGCCTATATTTCTGCTGCCTTATAGTCTTTAAAATAACCAGAATTTCTCTTTTACATTATAAGTCTTAAATTTTGCAATTCTGAATCAATTGTATTAAAATAACCTCCCCTTTCACTTAGTAGAAGTCCTCAGCTATTTTAGTCACTGGTTTTGTCTTGGTGTTTATGCTACTAACCAAAGCAGGAGTGACTCAAGGCTCAAATTAATAACTTACATTGAAATGCCTGCACTGCATAGAATGGAGAAGATGAAAGTCCTTTACAAAATAAAACCAGAAATCTCCATTGGAATGAGATAAACAATGAACAGAACAATGATAAAAAACCTTTCCTGATCTGATGGTAATGTTAGCTCACCTAGGCAGTTGAAATGAACCTTTACATAGTCTTTCTAAATAATAATATATCTCCATAGTTGTTGATTTCACATTTGAATTAGGTGGGTGCTGCTTTTAAGACTAGGATGTAAAGGAGTGCTTTTCTACAGTATGGCTAGATGACAGGGATATTTATACAAGTTTATTTAAAAAAAAATTTTTTTTAAATTGTGTATCCAAATTTATTAAATGCTCATTTTCTTCCTAAAGGAAAAATTCTTTGTGGGGCTTGCTGCTTTTCTCCTAATATGTCTTTGTGGGTGGAAGGGTTTTGTTTGTTTTGTTTTGGTTTTGACCCATACCAGTTTCCAAAAGCTCTTTTGCCTTCATGATTTTTCTTCTTTTGGCTTTTGTGTGTTTTCTAGTTAGACAGGTTTAAAGAACCTCCAGCCTTTGGGCCAGTGTGTGACCTGCTTTGGTCTGATCCTTCAGAGGATTATGGCAATGAAAAGACCGTGGAGCACTATACTCACAACACTGTCCGAGGGTGCTCTTATTTTTACAGGTAAGCTAATCCTCAAAGTTATAAAATTAGGAAAGGCAATCGTAATATGTATCATCAAATTATTTGTAAGTACTTTATATCCCTAATTTCTGTAGTATAAGGACTTTTGTTTAACTTTTTGATTAATAGAAGGCAGAAAATTCTTGTGTTTTTTTTTATATTTTAATAGGTATTAGGTACCCTCATATATGAATACCTTCATTAATACCTAAGCGTAATATAGTGAACATGATTGAACAGAACATCTTGAGGTGCTTAAATGTTATTTTTTGACTCTAAATGACCTTGATTATTTCTTCCCAAACATCATCTATGAGCTTTTTTAAAAAATAAAGATTTGTTGGCTCTTCCCCCAGAGATTCTGATTCAGTGGGTCTGAGACAGGAAAATCCTGTTATTTTTTTTTAAAAGCTCTCTAGCATTTGGAACCACTGCTATAGGCAAAGATATAAAAAGAACAGGACATTGTGAACTAAGCCCAGGACATTTCCTGGAAGTTGGCTGTTGTCTTAAATCTCATATGTGAGCTTTTATTGTGTTCTGCCGTTCAAAAATAGGAAGATAGAGAGAGGTATTTTACTGTGACAAGTAATGCATATATTTAGTTTGTCTCTATTAATTGCCTAGATAATACAGTTATTAAATGAAATGCACATATATTAAGTAAAAAGCCTTAATATTGTCATAGTTGTAACATTCTTCTAAGTAACTTTGTTTTATTATTTTCTGAGTCATTTAAATGTACTTCTTTTTTAAAAAAATTTTTTAAAAAGATTTTATTTATTCTGAGAGGGAGAGTATATGCACACACTGGGGGTGGGGGAGGGGCATAGGGAGGATTTCAAGCCGACTCTGCACTGAGCATGGAGCCCAACACAGGGCTGGATCCCACAACCTTGAGATCATGACCTGAGCCAAAACCAAGAGTCAGACGCTCAACTGACTGAACCCCTAAATTTTATTTCTCTTTACATTGCTTAAAATAAAGAGCATAATACCTTTTTATTGTTTGTACAACATAAACTGGTATGATTTCTTTGGAGATGAGCTTAACAACATCTCTCTATTATAAATGCTGAGGGCCTTTGATTTGGAAGTTCTTCTAAAGTATAATTCTGTGGCTATACAATTAATGCTCATTATTTACGAATTCTGATCTTCAAATTTGTCTACCTGCTAAGAATAACTTGTAACTGCAAAGTCACTGCCAGGGTCATTCAGACCTGCACACATTCAGAATGATGAAAAATTTGTCACCCTATGTGTGTTCCTGAGGTTAAAAAGGAGCTGCTTTCCCATCTTGTTTCAGCTTTCATGCTGTAAGATTATTATTACACCATTCTTTTTGTGGTCCATTTATTTAGTGCAATATTTTTCACATTTTTTGTTGGTGATTTTGCTGTGTAAAATGGCCCCCAGCATAGTGCCTAAGTGCTACTGAGTATTTCTACATGTAAGGAGGCTATGATGTGTCTTACTGAGAAAATACATATATGTTATATAAGCTTTTTTCGGGAATTATTTAAGGCATTGTTGTCCATGAGTTCCGTGTTACGTAATCAACTGTATATGTTGCATAAGGTGTCCTTACACAGAAACACACATAAAACAAAGTTATGTATTAATCGGTTAATGAAAATGTGACCAGAGGCTCACAGGACCCTAACTGTGTATTTTCTCTGGGAGCAGTGGTTCAGGTTTGACTAATGCAGTGTTTACAAGATAGCTACTGCAAATAACAAGAGTCAACTATGTAAATGTGCAAATGTATAAAATGTAAATACAGTTGACCCTTAAACAACATGTGTTTGAACTGCACAGGTCCACTTAAATACGAATTTTTTTTATATAAATATAATACAGTTCTAGAAATGTATTTTTTCTCAATTATTTTTTCTTGCTTAACACTTTCTTTTCTCTAGCTTATTTTAGTGTAAGAATATAGTATAAGATACATAGAATATACAAAATACATGTCAATTGAATGTTATGGGTAAGGCTTCTACTTAACAGGCCAATATTTGGGGGAGTCAGAAGTTACATACATGAGGGGTGCCTGGCTGGCTCAGTTTGTAGAGCATGTGACTCTTGATCTCAGTGTCGTGAGTTCAGGCCCTATGTTGGGCATGGAGCCTACTTAAAAAAAGTTCTACACACAAGAAAAAAGTTTGAGGCACCTGGGTGGCTCAGTGGGTTAAAGCCTCTGCCTTCGGCTCAGGTCATGATCTCAGGGTCCTGGGATTGAGCCCCGCATCGGGCTCTCTGCTCAGCAAGGCGCCTGCTTCTCCCTCTCTCTCTGCCTGCCTCTCTGCCTACTTGTGATTTCTTTCTTTCTGTCAAATAAATTAAAAAAATCTTTTTTAAAAAAAGTTATACACAATTTTTTTTTAAAAGATTTTATTTATTTGGCAGAGAGAGAGAACACAAGTAGGCAGAGAGGCAGGCAGAGAGAGAGGGAGATCATGACCTGAGCTGAAGGCAGAGGCTTAACCCACTGAGCCACCCAGGCGCCTCATATACACAGATTTTTGACAGCATGGGGAGTCCGCACTCCCCACATTGTTCAAGGGTCAATGGTACAAGGTTATTTACTGCTGTATTATTTATGATAAATTTATTTTTTTTTAAGTAGGCTCCACATCCAGCAAGGAGCCCAGTGTGGGGCTTGAACTCACAACCCTGAGACCCTAAGATTTAGAGTGAGATACTTAACCAGCTGAGCCACTCAGGTACCCCTATGATAAAAGATTTAAAACAACCTAAATGTTCAGGGGCACCTGGGTGGCTCAGTCGTTAAGCATCTGCCTTCGGCTCAGGTCATGATCTCAGAGTCCTGGGATCAAGCCCCGCTTCGGGCTCCCTGCTCAGCAGGAAGCCTGCTTCTCCCACTACCATTCCCTCTGCTTGTGTTCCCTCTCTCGCTGTGTTTCTCTCTGTCAAACAAATAAAATCTTAAAAAAATATATTAAAAAAAATAAAACAACCTAAATGTTCAATAGAAGACTAGTTAGTTAAATACCTTGTGGTACATTCAGACAATGGAATGTGCCAGACTATGCAATGAAGGTATTTTTTTAAATAAAAAAAGAAAAGAAAAGAAAAGAAACCCTTTATATATGGATATAAAATACAGGCATACCGTATTTTATTGCAGTTCACTATATTGCGCTTCATAGATGCCGAGAGTTTGTTTTTAAGATGTTATTTTTTTCTTTGACACAGAGAGAGAGAGATCACAAGTAGGCAGAGAGGCAGGCAGAGAGAGATGGGGAAGCAGGCTCCCTGCTGAGCATTAGCCCTGCTGATGCAGGGCTCAATCCCAGGACCCTGAGATCATGACCTGAGCCCAAGGCAAAGGCTTTAACCCACTGAGCCACTCAGGCGCCCTGATATTGAGTTTTTTTTTTTTACAAATTGAAGGTTTGCAGCAATCCTGTGTTGAGCAAGTCTCTTGGGTATTATTTTTCCAACAGTATTTGCTCACTTCATGTCTCTGTGTCACATTTTGGTAATTCTCTCAATATTGCAAATTTTTAATTATATTAATTATGGTGATTTGGGATCTGTGCTTACAACCACTGAAACCTCAGATGGTTAGTATTTTCATTAGAATACAGTTGGGTGTAATATTTGCATTTACTCCTGAAATATTCCACATAATATCAACTTGGCATTGATATTACCTGTGAAGCTGTAAGTAGGTTCTTTAACTTTTCTAACAATTTGATAATTTGAAAATTGTGTATTCAGATTTTAGCACCTAATCTCTCTCTCTCTCTCTCTCTCTCACTCTTTCTCACACACACACACTACCCTGGTACCTTTTTTAATATCAAGACAAGAAAAGTTTTGGTTTTATTATGTTAAGGGTTAAGACAAAAAAATTAAAAGGTAGGGGAGCTCTTTTCTTGTCGTAAGGTCTATTATCTGCATATTTGATCTGGAATGAGGTATATTAGTGAAGTGGAAAAACAGTAATGATTGCTAAGCCATTAATAAAAGTTCAGTGGTATGTCAAACCTATAATTTGGAAATAATTTCAACTAATAGCATCTTGACTTTTCCCCTTCCTCCTATTAAATCTAGTTGTTTTAGGGGTGCCTGGGTGGCTCAGTTGTTGGCAGTCTGCCTTCAGCTCAAGTCATGATTCCAGGGTCCTGGGATGTAGCCCCACATGGGGCTCTCTGCTCAGTAGGAAGCCTGCTTCTCCCTCTCCCACTTCCTCCTGCTTGTGTTCCCTCTCTCGCTGTCTCTGTCTCTCTCAAATAAATAAATAAAATCTTTAAAAAAGGAAAAAACAATGGGGCACCTGAGTGGCTCAGTGGGTTAAAGCCCCTGCCTTCAGCTCGGGTCATGATTTCGGGGTCCTGGGATCGAGCCCTGCATTGGGCTCTCTGCTCAGTGGGGAGCCTGCTTCCCCCTTTCTCTGCCTGCCTCTCTGCCTATTTGGGATTTCTCTCTCTCTGTCAAATAAATAAATAAAATCTTTAAAAAAAAAAAACAACAACCAGTTGTTTTAGTTCTGGGTTTATGTTTTCTAATTTTCTTTTTCAGTTACCCTGCAGTTTGTGAATTTTTGCAGAATAATAATTTGTTATCAATAATCAGAGCCCACGAAGCCCAGGATGCTGGGTAAGTTATATTAAAACTGTACCAATTATCACTGCAGAGTTTTTGCCTTTTATGTCAAGACAGACAGACTGTTATCTCTCTTCCAGGTATCGAATGTACAGGAAGAGCCAAACAACAGGCTTTCCATCACTCATTACAATTTTCTCTGCCCCAAATTACCTAGATGTCTATAATAATAAAGGTAAAGGAGTCCAATGATATTTGAGTTTGAATTTGTGAGTAATTCTGAGCTCTAATTAATCATATGTATTTGTATGTACAAGAGGTCTTAATTGAAACAAAGGCCAAGAAACTTAGAATTTAGGCTACTGCTTGGTTTTGGTTTCCTAAGGATTACTAGGCTCTTTGTAAATATAAATAATGATCATAATAGGTCTGATGTATACCCCTAAATCAAAATATAAAAAGAATAGGGGCAC
Source organism: Procyon lotor (assembly GCA_028646535.1). Taxonomy (NCBI): domain Eukaryota; kingdom Metazoa; phylum Chordata; class Mammalia; order Carnivora; family Procyonidae; genus Procyon; species Procyon lotor. Next base: position 134,923,747 of record CM053604.1, on the reverse strand, counting down.
TTGGGTGGCTCAGTCAGTTGAGCCTCTGGCTCTTGTTTTCTGCTCAGGTCATGATTTCATGGGTCATGGGATTGAGCCCTGAGTCAGGCTCTGTGCTCAGTGGGGACTGTTGGAAAATTTTCTCTCTCTGCCCAATGCCCTCTCTCTCCCTCTCTCTCTCTAAAATAAATAAATAAATAAATAAATAAATAAATCTTTTAAAAAATATATAAGAAGAAATTACTTCAGGTTCAAGTTAGAATAGTCATCATAAATTATTACTTTTGGTGAATTTATTTGTAACAGTACCTTAATAAAATGTCACTGTTTGGAGTTTTAATGTTTGTAAATTATTAAGCTATTTTTGCTTTTCTTGAGGAATGGGACAAGTAGATGAAAACTGTACAAAAAATCAGAAAAATCATTTTAGTCCAAGCCCTGCCAGAAACCAATAGTGTGACTTTAGGTAAGTCACATTATTTTTCTAAATCTCAGAGAGGTTGGAGTGCCTGGGTGTCTCAGTCGTTAGGCGTCTGCCTTCGGCTCGGGTCATGATCCCGAGGTCCTGGGATCGAGCCCTGCATCAGGCTCCCTGCTCGGCAGGAAGCCTGCTTCTCCAGCTACCATTCCCTCTGCTTGTGTTGCCTCTCTCGCTGTGTTTCTGTCAAATAAATAAAATCTTATAAATCAATCAATCAATCAATCAATCAATCTCAGAGAGGTTTAAACAGAGAGGATTAAATATAAACATTCCTTCAATCCAGAAATTCTCATTCTAAGACCTTATCCTATTGAAATTTTTATTTTTACATATGCCCGATGTGGGGCTTGAACTCATGACCCTGAGATCAAGAGTTACACTCTACTGACTGAGCCAGCCAGGTACCCAAAAATCTTTTTTTTTTTTAATTTTTTATGATTCATAGTTTCTAAGTTTTGTATCAGGGCAAACTTCCTCTGTAACTATTTTGTTATTTATGAAGTATGACTATAAAATAATAGAACTCCTATGCCAACATACCAGAACATATATATCCAAGTGAGTATTGTCCCTTCACAGTAGTCACCTTGGGAAGCAATATGCTTATTCCAACAATGCTGCCATTGTTCAAAGCGTTTTCGGAACTCCTCTTTTGGCATTGCCCTCAGAGTCTGCGACACATTCTTTTGATTATCCTCAGTGATGGGAAATCTTCGTCCTTTGAGGGTGGATTTGATTTTTGGAACAGCCAAAAGTCATTTGGAGTCAAGACTGGTGAATAAGGTGAGTGATCAAGCTAGATGATACCATTTGGGGTCCGAAACAAGGTATGATTATAGGGTAATGAGACTGGGTTTTTTTGTGTTGCTTATAAAATGGGTCTGGAGGCGATTCCAAAAGAGGAGTTCCAAAAATGGTTTGAGTAGTGGCAGCATCTTTGGATTAAATATACGGTAAGGCAGCAAGGTTATTAAAAAGGGCACTAAGCTAGGAGTCAAAATTTTAGTCTAGTCCTTCTTCACTTTTAAATTCACAGCTAACATGACACTTAATTTCAGATTTAACAAGACACTTAACTTCTCTGAGCCTTGGTGTATCTTTAAAATACGTGTCATATAGGTTTGTTGAAGATAAGTTGGAATACTAAAAATAAACATTAAAAGTGTCTATCAAACTTGAAATCGCTATGATACTATAACATTTTACTGTTGTTGTGCCTAGTGTGATTACATGAGGACCACACTCATCTCATATATAACGTCTGGTGTGTTTGTAGTTGGTGGTTTTTAAGTCTCATTACTTTATAGTCATACCTTGTAAATGCAGCTGGGGAGTCCAGTTTAAAGAGGTCCACAATATACTTACTATGTAGCCTGTTTAAAGGGATGCTAAGGAATGACACATCTCACTTCAATCTGATTTGAATCAGTCATCTCAGTGGCTCACTATCCATTTAAAAAAACACTTCTTTGACTTCAGTTCTCTCCCAGCCATCTAGTTTTTTACATCTCGTCATTCTTTTCTGAGTCTTAGCTACCCCACAACACTCTGCTTCTCCCTAACTCCATTATTTCTTTATTTTCTTCTTCCTAATATTCCCTGTGTGTTAGAGACTTCGTTTTCTTCTTATTTCTTCCATGATGAATGGTAAATGCTGCTCGTATTGGCAACTTCTTAAGGACACTTCATGGCCCTAGTCCTCATGTTTGGGATGAAGACATTCCCTTCTCCCTAGTTCGAGCTTACTGGGAAGAGTGTCTGTTGGCTGCACAGTGGATTTATCAGTGTGTCCAGCTGAAACCTGCCACCCACCACAGCAGTCACCTCACTCACTAAATGCCGGCTTGTTTTCTGCCCCATTCGAACCTGCTTTTGAAATCAGTTATTCCTTTAGTGAACTTTTAAGTCACAGTCCCGTCTACCAGAGTTTTCTGTTGACTTTGACACAATTGGTAACTTTATCTGAAACATTCTTATTTTCCTTGGTTGTTCCCCAAACTTTTTTTTTTTATTTTAGAAATAGTGGTATATGAAACAGTATCTGCTGCTACTCAGTTATTCCCCATCCAAGTACCTCTTTCTTGAAAATGATAACCCTCTCCCCCTTTCCTTTTTCTCTTTCTTCTTCTGTTGCTTTTTTTCTTGCATATTGGTACCAACAAGTATTTCTTAGTTCCAATGTGAAAGATCTTTAAGGCATGATTTTTGAAGATTTCTATTCCTATTTTTTGTCCACTGAGAACATACCCAAAAGCAATTTGATATGCTCTCGTTTCTAATAATCCACTGTAAAGACCCTCCTTTCACTTCTTTTTCCTGTGTAGATTGAGGAAATTATTGAATAATTATGTTTTCATCTAACCTAAATAAAAAATATATACATGAAAATAATGGGACATGTATATTATACCCAGTGTTAGGTTTTTAAGAGTAGGAGATCCTACTTTCATGTATTTTCTTTATAATCCCCATGGTATATATCTTAGACACTCAGTAACTTAAATTTCGAGCACACGAGGCTATCCTTTAATAAGCAGAGAAACGAGAACCAGGAAAAGACCTATATCTGTCATTTCTGAAATGATTCATAGCCAATTCTCTTTATCATCACATTAAGACTAAAGAGAATAATGCAAACAGCATCGCAGTGCTCATGCTCATGGTAATGAGTGCTTGTGCTCATGGTAACTGGTTAAGTTAAACATTTATATGGTGTGAGCAGTATACTGCCTCTGTATAGGAGAGATGGATATTTTTTAATCCTCCATCTAATATGCAGAAATGATTCAATCTACTTTTGAGCCATGTAAATTGCTCCAAGTTTACCATCTGTATCCCCCACTATGAATTGATAATTGCTATGTTATAAACTCCCAGAGAGTTTATAAAATCTTTGGCTCTGGATAACGACTAGCAAAACAGGCTGTGTTTGCTTAATGAAAAATGTTTGCCTTAAAAAGAGAGCTGTAATTGTAACCATTTGGCTTGTAAAGGGAAAATATGACAAAATTTTCTGATGTGGAACCTGAGATTTCTATAGATGGTTACTGTGCAGTGACCCTTTGAAGTTTCAGAGCTCAGTTTCTTTTGTACTTTTATTATATGAGATCTTTAGCTAACTTTGTTCCTTTGGATAATTCTTAAAAGAATGAGTTGTATAAAATGCTTTAAGATTTTCCATGTGCTCTTAAATACCGAGTCCTGAACTTACAAATGGAAAGTAAGTTTATGAATTCTGTTTAGGAGGTGCCTAGCTATACAGAGCATACCATTTGCCATGTCATGTTCCTCTGTGCCAGATTTTTCCTGCTTTTTCCTTTTTAGCTGCTGTGCTAAAATATGAAAACAATGTCATGAATATCAGGCAGTTTAACTGTTCTCCACACCCCTACTGGCTTCCAAACTTTATGGACGTTTTCACATGGTCTTTGCCATTTGTTGGGGAAAAAGGTAAGAGAACTGTCTTAATTAGTGATGGAGCACACTTTTATATTTGCATGAGTTTCCTGATGGTTCAAAAATATTTTTCTTAAACTTACAGAAGCAAAAAATAAATAAATAAAATAAATAATAAAGTTATCAGAAGTATTTTCTAATTTTTTTGTTCTCTACAAAGATTTTTTTTGTCTGTATATTTATGGCTTTATACAAAAATAACAAAGATTGTTTTTGTGTCTGTAAGTGTATCAGCATCATCAGGCACTTCTTAGAGAATATGAAGATTTTTAAATGGCACTTAACTGTTTTTTTATTTATTTAATTTTTTTAACTTTCTAAATTGGTTTTTAAATTACAGTTCTAGTTATTTGTGCTCTTCTTGTTGTAAATATCAATTTAGAGTAGCTATCTTACTATGATCAGGACCTTAAAATAACATAAGTCACTACAGCATTCCTCCAGTGATTTCTTCAGTGATAAAGAGGTTTAAGTAGGAAATAGTGTCCTGTAGAATTTTATTTGTGCACTTATACAAATAAGCTATGCAAATATAAAATAAATTTGTTGGGCATAGACTGGTGGCTTACCTTCCTTATAAAAAGGGAGGAAATCTTTTCATGTACATATCAGTGAGGAAAAGGCTCTGGACAGCAGTCTCATGAAATCAAGTAATTATACAATAGGATCTTCAAAGACCAGACTTTTACTGAAGCAAGTAATTTCCCCAAATTCTATATAAACCTGAAGATCTAGTTTTATGCTACTCTTTATAATTACTCTTAATAGCATAATGACAAATCATTTTTGTCTATGTTTATTTAACATGTGTGTTTACTTAGACATTCATATCATTTTAGAGAGAATACCTTGTTAATTGTATACACTTTGGGTTATTTTCATATAGTCACAGAGATGCTGGTTAACATTCTGAACATATGCTCTGATGATGAATTGATTTCCGATGATGAGATTGAAGGTAAACTTGCCTTTTTCTCGTTTGAACTAGAAATGAAGAAGTTTTGGTTTTGGTTTTAGTTTGTTTTGAATAATTTTCTTTGTCTTATTAAAAAAGAATTGTGCTCATTACAGAAAAATAAAATTTGAAAAATACAGAAAACCATAAATAAGAACAAAAAAAGTTACATGTAATCCTACCATCTCATAGATATCAACTGTTCACATCTTGATGTAATATTGTGTTACCTGTCTTATATCTTTGCATATATTTTCCTTTCTTTTTCCTTTTTAACAAAAACGAGGTCATGCATTAGTATCATAAACATTTGTAGTTTTTTGATAGACTAATTTTTAACAGTTATCTAATTGTCTTTATTGATAATTTTTGTTTGAATCAATCCTCTGCTGTTGGATATTGGATTTTTTCCAAATTTTTTGTTTTCCATTTTGTGTGTGTGATGCATGGTTCACAATGCACTCTACAATACTGTTTATTATCATTTTTATAGTCTGGTATTTTTAAAATTTTAATTTGTATTTTTATGATGACTAATGAACATTTTTTTATTGACCACGTGTATTTTTCTTTTGTGAAATGTCAATTCATACCTTTTGCCCATGTTCCCACTGGGTTATGTGCATGTTTGTTTATTTTTTGCTTTTCTTCTTATAGTCTGTGAGGGATCTTTATATAGTAACATTTTGTTATATACATAGCCAAGTATTTTTTTCCTAGTGTGTTGTGGACAGTTTGATTTTAAACATAGGTCCTAACTTACCTGAGAATGTGGAAGATTCTGGAAAGATGGTGGCACCTGAGTTTAAACTTCTGGCTCTCATTTTCCAAGCTCTGTTTTGAAGTAATTCACTCAACTGTTAGGATAAACCATCTACATAGTGGAAAAAGCCTAGCTTACTTTGGGCAGATAGAGGGGGGTCCTAAATGCAGTTATGCTTTAGATTCTGCATTGAAGATGAAGAGCAGATAGAGCTTAGGAATATCTTTATGTATGAGATAGGAGATCACTATAATGAACCAGTTCTTCTTGAGGAAATAATGCACACAAGAGAAAATTCAAACAAAATAAAGAATTTAAGTTAGAGGGGACCTGGGTAGCTTAGTGGGTTAAAGCCTCTGCCTTCAGCTCAGGTCATGATCTCAGGGTCCTGGGATCGAGGCGTGTATCAGGCTCTCTGCTCAGTGGGGAGCCTGCTTCTCCTTCTCCCTCTGCCTGCCTCTCTGCGTACTTGTGATCTCTCTCTCTCTGTCAAATAAATAAATAAAATCTTTTTTTATAAAATAAATAAATAAATAAAGTATTGTCATAATATCAACAGATTCAAAACAATCTAAATGTCCCTCAGCAGAGAGGTGGGAAAATCCATTTGATAGATTCTTTATATAGAATATTAATTTCATTATGCAAGCTTCCTTTCCCCCCCTTCTCTTCTGGTTAGCTCTTGTTCAGCTTATTGTAACATCCTCATGGAAGACATTTCTGACCTCCCTGACTAGATCTAATACCCCATTCATGCTATCTCATATCACCATGTACCTCACCTTAACATTTGATAGAATTGTAATTTTGCATTTATTTGTATTATTGTAAGAGTAATATATTTTACTCCCACTCAACTGTAAACTCCCAGATACTAGGACACATTGGTTTTTATTTACTAAAATAGCCCTAAGGCTAAGTATAGTGCAGTGAGCGTGATAAGTAAATATTTTTTGAGTTAGATTGAGTGATATGAAGTGCAGCTGTTAAAAAAAGAATGGAGCAGAGCTATCAGTGCTAATATGGAAAATGTACTAGATATTGTGTTAAGTGCAAAAGTAAATGAATAGAATCCTTTCATTCCCATTTTTTACAGAGTGTGTAGATATAAACTGATACATGCTTTTTAATTTTTTTTGAAAGGAAATGAAGAATAACTTTTTAGGTTATGGTGGCAAATTGAACATACTTCGAATTCCATTCCTTTATGAAACTACACTAAAACCACAATGCAATTTTGGTTTCAGTGATATAAACTGAGGATTTCCACTTTAGTAATGCCACTCTAGGTAGTTTAAATCAACTCTAACTTAAGATAACTGTAAAAGCTAGACACAATATTCTAAAATTTGGCTTAGAGGCATTCAGAAAGCTAACAAAGTAAAATAATTACCAAGTTGAGATCTCAAAAAAAGACATAAATCCAGAGAGTAAACTCAGAATTTGGGACTATTTCTCTCCTAGAGATATTCATGAATTTTAAAAAAAGGGACTAAGAGGTTGAGCAGCCCACCTGATAGAAGCTAAAACGTTAGGGCTTGGGGTGCCTGGATGGCTCACTTGGGCATCCAACTCTTGATCTCAGCTCAGGCCTTGATCTTGGGGTTGTGAGTTCAAGGCATGTGTTGTGCTCCATGCTGGGCATGGAGCCTACTTAAAAAAAAAAGTTAGGGCTCATGGCTTGCCAAGGATGACGTGAGGGCTGGTAAGTTTCTGCTTCTTGGTTGGGGACCACAGAAGGTTTCATCTATGTAAGAGTAAGAGTAAACTGGAAATAGAACAGCCCTGAAAGGCACTACAGCCTACCTTCAAATCATTTCAATCCATGAAATTTAAATAAAGCAGCCCTAGGCACCTGGCAAAAGCAAACCTCTCTATATTAAGATAACATCATGTAGCACTTTAAATTACTCAAAATAGTCTTTCAAATACAATATGTGACTCACAACCAAAAATAACTAGGCAAATGAAGAGATGCAACAACATGAATGAGAACCAGCAGAAACAGCAAAAAGTAAAAACAGATGCCAGGTTTTGCAGACATGGGCTTTATCAGACTGAACTTTAAAATAGGTATGCTAAAAACCAAACCAAAACAATACTTACTGTGTTTGAGAACATAAAAAACTAGGTTGAAAATTTTGGCAGAAAATTGTGAATTATAAAAGCAGAGTTGATAAAGCATTAAAAGAAAATGCTAGGAATAAAAAGTAAAATTTTTAAATTGTGAAAGGTGAATTAACAGATTCAGTAAAGCTAAACAAAGAATAAATGAACTAGACAATAGGTCAGAAAAAACAATCTAGAACAAATCATGAAAAGAAAAAATAAAATACAAAAGAAGGCCTAAGAGACAGAGGATACAGTGAGTAGGCTTATCATTTGTATGTGTGGAGTCCCAGAGATAAACTGGGATAGAATAATTATTTGAAGAGATAGTGGATAAAAATTTTCTAAAATTGACAAGACACTAAGCCACAGATTGAAGAAGCCCTGTAAACCAACACAGAATGAATACAAAGAAAAATCCTGAGTTTTGTAAAACATAGTAAAAGTGCTTCAGGTAACAAAGGAAAAAATCTTGAAGCAACCAGAAAAAAAAGAGATTACTTTCAAAAGAGACCAATTAAACTGACAGTAGAAGCAAGAAAAATGGAATAACATATTCAAAGCACTGGAAGATTATAATTGGTAACCTAGAGTTCTATACCTAGCAGGAATACCTTTCAAGAGTGAAGAGAAACATTTTTCAGATACCCCTCCCTTAAAACATTTACTTAGAGAATTACCAAGAGACCCACACTAAGTGAAATTTTATTTTATTTTAAAGATTTTTATGTATTTATTTGACAGGGAGAGAAAGAGCACTCCCACAGGGGGAGCAGTGGGCAGAGGGAGAGGGAGATGCTGGCTCCCCACTGAGCAGGGACCCTGATGTGGGGTTCAATCTCAGGACCCTGGGATCATGACTCCAGCCAAAGGCAGACGCTTAACTGACTGAGCCACCCAAGCACCCCTTAAGTGAAATTTTTAAAAATACTATTTAAGAAGGAAAACACCAGATGAAATCTTAGAGATTCAAGAAGAAATAAAGAGTAAAAACAGTAGAAAATATGTGGGTAAGTCAAGTGAATGTAAACTGTATTACACAACAATAATAATGTTTTGCTAGAATTAAAAGAAAGAATTAAAACATAAGACAATAATAATTGGCAGTGGGATAAATAAAGTATGTGAGGTCTACATTATCTGGGAAGAAGGGGAAAGTAACTGTTAACATTACACTGGGTGGGGAGAGGGCATTCCTCACCGGCTCAGATGGAAGAGCATGTGACTATTGATCTTGGGGTTGTAAGTTCAAGCCCTAGGTTGGGTGTAGTGATTACTTGAGTAAATAAATAAACCTAAAAATTTTTGGAAAAAAAATTATATTTTGGTAAGTAAGAGATACATGTTGTAATCTAGAGTAACCTTCAAGAAAAGAGGTTTTTTTTTTTTAATTTTTTAAAAAATATTTATTTAGGGGCGCCTGGGTGGCTCAGTCGTTCAGTGTCTGCCTTCAGCTCAGGCCATGATCCCAGGGTCCTTGGATTGGGCCCCGCATCGGGCTCCTTGCTCAGCGGGAAGCCTGGTTCTCCCGCTACCACTCCCTCTGCTTGTGTTCCCTCTCTCGCTGTGTTTCTCTCTGTCAAATAAATAAAATCTTTAAAAATATATTTATTTATTTATTTATTTGACACAGAGAGAGAGAGATCACAGGTAGGCAGAGAGGCAGGCAGAGAGAGGGAGGGAAGGAAGCTCCCTGCTGAGCAGAGAGCCTGATGCTGGGCTCCATCCTAGGACCCTGAGATCATGACCTGAGCCGAAGGCAGAGGCTTTAACCCACTGAGCCACCCAAGCACCCTGAAAAGAGGGTTTTCTAAGTATATATAACTTAAATTATAGAAAAAAATGGAATGATAAAAAATAACCCATAGGAAGGCAAGAAAGGAAGGAACATACATATAACAATAAGGCAAATAGAATAAATTAACATGAAGAATATTTCAGAAATTTTATTAAATGTTATGTTTAAAAGACAAATTGTTGAGTAGGATTTTTAACTTTATTTTATAAGAGACAGATCACAGCATAAGGATACAGAAAGTGTGTAAATAAAAGAAGAATAAATAGATAATGCAAACACCAACCAGAGAAAAGTTGTTTTAGATAAATATTACATGAAGTAGAAACTAAAAAATAAAATGTAACAATTTTATGTGTGTATGCAATTAATAAGATGGCCTCATAATATATCAAACAAAAAATAATGGAAGTACAATGGAAAGTAAAAATATTCACAATGATGGGAGAATTTAACAAATATCTCTCAGTAACTGATTGTAGAAAATTACACTGTAATTAATGAACTTGACCTAATGTACATACAAAGAACACTGCATCCAACAGGTGCTGAATACACCTTTTTAACACATAACATTTACAAAAATTGACCAAATATTGAGCTACAGGCAAGTTTCAGATGTCAAAGTATTTAAAATCATAATGACTATTTACTATGACCATACGCAATTAATACATAAATCAGTAACAAAAAGATAATCTAGAACATCCCCATATTTTAGGAGACTTCGGGCACCTGGGTGGCTCAGTTGGTTAAGCCTCTGACTGGGGGGCACCTGGGTGGCTCAGTCGTTAAGCGCCTGCCTTCAGCTCGGGTCATGATCCCAGAGTCCTGGGATTGAGCCCCGCATTGGGCTTCCTGCTCTGCGGGAAGCCTGCTTCTCCCGCTACCATTCCCTCTGCTTGTGTTCCCTCTGTCGCTGTACTCTCTCGCTATGTTTCTCTCTGTCAAATAAAATCTTTAAAAAAAAAAAAAAGCCTCTGACTGGTAATTTTGGCTCAGGTCATGATTTCATGGGTCATGAGAGTAAGCTCCAGTGAGGCTCCACACTCAGCAAGGAGTCTGCTTGAGATTCTCTCCCTCTCCCCTTCTTTCCACTCACGCTCTCTCCCTCTCTCTAAAATAAGTAAATTTAAAAAATAAAATTTCAGGAGTGCCTGGGTGGCTCAGTCATTGAGTGTCTGCCTTCAGTTTGGGTCATGATCCCAGGACCCTGGGATTGAGCCCCGCATTGGGCTCCCTGCTTGGTGGGAGGCCTGCCTCTCCCTCTCCCACTCCCCCTGCTTGTATTCCCTCTCTCACTGTGTCTCTCTCTGTCAAGTGAATGAATAAAATCTTAAAATAAAATTTAAGAAAATAATAAAATAAAATTTCATACACACACAGACACTTGATAGGAGCAGCTGGCTGACTCAGTTGGTAGAACAAGTGGCTCTTAATCTCAGGGTCATGAGTTCAAGCCCCATATTGGGGCTAGAGCTTACCTTTAAAAAAAAGTGTATACACACACACACACACGCGCGCGCGCGCTCACGCACACACACACACACACACACACATACTTGATAACCCATAGGTCAAATAACAAATCACATTGAAAATCTGAAAATATTTTGAACTGAATAAAAATGAAAAGTAGTACATTAAATTAAAGTTTGAGGACAGGTGGCTAGCAGGCCGGGGCCTGGGGCTGGAGCCTGAACCTTGTGGCTATGTTAGTAGATGCTCACTGGTTAACAGCCTCTGCTGTCTTCTGAGAGGAATTAAGTTGTACTTGACCTTAAAGTAACAGGATGGTCAGAATTAAGTAAAAGAGATGCCGTCTACAAAGAACACTTCAAAAATTATAATCAGGCATTTGGCTTCATGTCCTGAGTCACTCTACAAGCAGAGAAGATGAATCATCACCCAGAATGGTTCAATATGCACAGTAAGGTCCAGATAACTCTCTGCCTTGCGTACCTGTAGTGGACTAAGAGCAATGTGAAAGTGGTCAAATTTATTGACAAAGCAGCTGCTTCTGTTTAATGTCTTCCAAAATGCATATAAAATCTCTCTTTTTTTTTTAAGATTTTTTTTATTTATTTGGGGGGGGAGAGAGAGAGAGAGATCACAAGCAGACAGAGAGGCAGGCAGAGGGAGGGCGGGAAGGAGGCTCGCTGCTGAGCAGAGAGCCTGATGTGGGGCTCGATCCCAGGACCCTGAGATCATGACCTGAGCAGAAGGCAGAGGCTTTAACCCACTGAGCCACCCAGGCACCCCCAAAATGCATATAAAATCTTATATACAACTTAGTTGCAAAGTATTTTGAAGGCAATTTCCATGAACAAATTAAATTGTAAATTTAGTTCTCCTTTATACCACATCTTGTGGTATAAAAATCAGTGTTTAAACACCAATTGATTTAAACTTGGAAAAAAGAAGCAACAAAAGTTGGGGGATGTATCTAAAGCTCTGCTTTGAGGAAAATTTATAGCTTTAAATGAATATACTGGAAAAGAAGAAAGGCAGAAAATCAGCATCCATCTCAAAAAGTTGACAAAAGGATATGATAGTACTTTAAACCTAAAGAAAATATATGAAATGAAATAAAAAATTAAGAATGTTAGTTACAAAATGGGAAAAAAAATACAGACGTAGTAATACCAAAATACGTGCTTTTTTTGGTGGGGAATATAATTTTTTTTTCAGCTGTTCTATTCTTTTATTAACATGTATTATTTGCCCCAGGGTACATGTCTGTGAATCATCAGGCTTACACATTTCATAGCACTTACCATAGCACATACCCTCCCCAATGTCCATATCCCAGCCACCCTATCCCTACCCCCTCACCTCCCAGCCACCCTTAGTTCATTTTGTGAGTTTAGGAGTCTCCTATGGTTTGTCTCCTTCCCCATCCCATCTTGTTTCATTTCTCTCCCCCACCCCCTTCCCCCAATGTGCCTCTCAAATTCTTCATATCAGAGAGATCATGTGATAATTATCTTTCTCTGACTGACTTATCTCGCTTAACATAATACCCTCTAGTTCCATCCACATTGTTGCAAATGGCAAGATTTCGTTTCTCTTGACGGTTGCATAGTATTCCATTGTGTGTGTGTATATACCACCTCTTCTTTATCCCAAAATGCGCTCTTTTAAAAGACTAATAAAATTGATAAATCCCTGGTAATACTTAACAAATAAATAAGAAAAAAAATAACCAATGGTAGTACTGAAAAATGGAGGTATCAGACCCTATAAGACATTAAGAAAATAATGAGAATTAATTTCTACCAATGAATTTTAAAACTTAGGTGAAATGGACAGATTACTAAAAAATGTAACTTATTCAAACTGACACAATATAGAAAATCTTAATAATTACATGCCTACCAAGAAATAGGATCTGTAATTTAAAATCTGTGAAGAAAATGCCAGGTGAAGATAACTTCACCAACAGATTTACCAAACATTTGAGAAAGAAACAACATGGGCACCTGGGTGGCTTAGTTGGTTAATGATCATATCATGATGCCAGGATCCTGGGATTGAAAGGTCCCGTAGCGGGCTCCCTGCTCAGCAAGGAGCCTGCTTCTCCCTCTCCCTCCACCTGCCACTCTGCCTATTTGTGCTCTCTCTCTGTCAAATAAATTAATAATAATAATAATAATAATTAAAAAGTGTTTGAAAATTTAGAAAAAAACCACTAATCTTACACAAACTCCTCCTAAAAATAAAAAAGAAGTGCTCCCCAGCTCATTTAGTGAGGCTAGTATAACTATGATATTAAATGTGAAAGGACATTAATATAGATACAATAATCCTAAACAAAACAGCTACAAATTGAAGCTAGCAATATACATAAAAGAATTATGTCTCCCTACCAAGTTGATTTATTCCAGAAATTTTGGAAGATTGGCATTCAAAATTCAAACAGTATATAGTAATATAAGATCCTTTTTTAAGATTTTTTTTTTTATTTGACAGAGACTCTCTCTCTGTCTCTTTATTTGAAACAGTGTAATTCACTGTTCACTATAGAAGCAACATTAGGTAAAACTCATCCTTCTTTTACAATAGATCCCTTAAATTCAGCTTAGAAAGGAATTCTTTAATCTAACAAACATAGCTATAAAAGCCTGTTGCAAACATCATATGGCAAAATGAAAGCTCTCCTTAGTGATTGGGAACAAACAAGGATATCAGTTATCAATACCTCTATAGAATATCATATTAGAAGTTGCACCCAATACAATAAGGCAGGAAAAAAGCAACATAGGGTAGGTATAAAGATTGGAAAGAGAGATACTCAACTATCATTATTTATAAGTGATATGATTGTGTGCAAATAAAATTTGAAAGAATCTATAATCATTAAAATCAACAAGTGCATGTTTCTGAGCTGCTGGATACAAAGTAAATAAGCAAAAATCATTTGTATTTCTATTACTAGCAACAAACAAAATGAAATCTTAGGAAATTGCCATTTACAATATCAACCCTAACAATAAATCTAACAAGAGGTGTGTGGTACCTCTGAGCAACAAACTATAAAGCATTATTAGAGAAATTAAAGATTATATAAACGGAAAGAAATGAAATGTTTATTGATTTTTAGAAAACTCAATATTCTAAAGATCTCAATCATTCCCAAATTGATCTGTGGATTCATTACAAAGTCAAGTATTAACAGCCTATTTGATTCTAAAATTCCCTTATGGAAATGCTGAGGATAGATTCTAAAATTTGTATGAAAATGCTATGGCTAGATTCCAAAATTAATATGGAAATAGCTTACGTCTTGAGGAGCAACAGCGTGGGAGGGCTTGTTCTTTATATCAAGATTAACCATAAAGCTAGAATAACTGGAATTATTAATGCAAGAAGAGATGAGCACTGAAACAGAGAATCCCAAAATATTACAACGTATGTGGACATTTGATTTACATCAGAGGTGGCGCTGCCAGGAGTAGTAGGAAAATGATGGTATTTTTAATAACTGATTTGGGGATATCTGAGAAAAAATTAAATCTGACCTATATCATATATTAAACCCCCAAATAATTTCCAGATGGATTAATACACTCAAATATGAAAGGTAAAACAGTAAAAGCTTCTAGAATTTATAATATAGAATATCTTCATGACCTTGGGGTAGAGAACAATTTCTTAGCCAGGACACAAAAGCACTTACCATACAGGAAACTATTAATAAATTCGACTACATTAGAATAAGAACTTGTGTTTATCAAAAGACCCTATTAAGAATGTGAAAAGACAGGGTACAGAGTGGGAGAGCGTATTTGCAACACAATCAACAAAGGGCTCACTTACCGAGTATATAAAGAACCACAGGTCAGTTAGATGAGACTTGAACAAGCACTTTACAAAAGAGAATATCAAAATGGCCTGTAAAGATATGATCAGATATTCATTCACATTAGTAATTGTGAAAATGAACTTAAAAGCACAATGAATGATTCTGTACACCCACCAGACTGGCTAAAAATGAAGATGAATTAACAAGAACATCAAGTGCTGGCCTGGATGTGTAGCAACAGGAATGATCATACGTGAAGTGTAAATCAGTATGTCCACTTTGATAGATAATTCCAAACTGTTGTCCAGAGTTGCACATCTACATAATAACTGAGCATTCTGTGTTTTTTTTTTTTTAAGATGTATTTATTTATTAGAGAGAGAGAGAGCACAAGCAGGCAGAGCAGCAGGGAGAGGGAGAAGCAGGCTCCCTACTGAGCAGAGAGCCTGATGTGGTGCTCAATCCTAGGACCCTGGGATCACGACCCGAGCTGAAGGCAGACGCTTAACTGACTGAGCCACCCAGGTGCCCCATAAGTGAGCATTTTAATTCTAGGAATATACTTTACGGAACTGGCAACAGAGAAAAATGCATAGGAATAGTCATAGTCAAATTCACAGTAGCCAAAAATTGGAATCAGACCAAATGACCACAAAAAAAGGATAAATTATGGCATATGTATACATAGCAGAATTTTATACAATAATGACAGTAAACTACAATAGGCAAAACACAAATATAATGTTGAGCAAAAGAAACCAAACACAAAAATACATATTTGATTGTTCCAATTACCTAAAGTTCAAAAACAATGAAAACCATAGTGCTTGTGGATCCACACATGCTTACATGGTAAAACTATAAAGAGCAGCAAGAAAGTGATTACAATAAAGGTCAAGAGAATGATTTTCTTTGGGAAGAGAGAGACATACATTTGTATTGTGTACTTTTCTTTATGTTTCTCATACTTGACAATAAAAAGGTTTAAAAGTTACAAACCTACAAAAATGTGGAGATTTTGGCAGGAATTTTTAGAAGCTAGAAATCTAGAATTTAGAAATTTAGAATTTAGAAAATCACTTGGCTGATTCAAGAAAGCTAAAGTAGGGGCCCCTGGGTGGCTCAGTAGGTTAAAGCCTCTACCTTCGGCTGAGGTCATGATCCCAGGGTCCTGGGATAGAGCCCCACATCGGGCTCTCTGCTCGGTGGGGAGCCTGCTTCTCCTTCTCCCTCTGCCTGCCTCTCTGCCTACTTGTGATCTCTCTCTCTCTCTGTCAAATAAATAAATAAAATCTTAAAAAAAAAAGGAAAGAAAGCCAAAGTAATGGGGAATGCTGAGTTCCAGCACAGAATTCTCAAAAAGCAAAGGAATTGGTAGTAGCAGTTTGTAGAATTGGGGACTGTGGGTTGGGGGGGATGAGGGAGATGGTCACTGAGCTAAAATAAGATTAGGTGGAATCTGTTTGAAAAGCAGTTACAGGGGCGCCTGGGTGGCTCAGTCGTTGAGCGTCTGCCTTCGGCTCAGGTCATGATCCCGGAGTCCTGGGATCAAGCCCCGCATTGGGCTCCCTGCTCAGCGGGAAGCCTGCTTCTCCTGCTACCATTTCCTCTGCTTGTGTTCCCCTCTCTTGCTGTGTTTCTCTCTGTCAAATAAATAAAATCTTTAAAAAAAAAAGAAAAGAAAAGCAGTTACAGCCCTAGTTGCCACTGGGCAACTGCCTCTTCTCCAGGTCTGGAGGCTAATCTCCAAAAAAAGTGTAAACCAGAAGAATTCCTGGATTAGGGATACAACTGAGGGCATGAGTACTTTGCCCAAAACAGGTGAATTGAGTGACCATGTGCATCTTCAATACTGAGCCAGAGAACTCTCTCACAAAGGCCCACTTTGATCACTACTTGTAAAGCAGCCAGTCAGCGGTCCACCTGGCAACTCGGAGAACCTTTTAGGCCCCCATTCTCAATCACAAGCAGACACCGCGGATTCCCAGCACCTCATGAAAGTCTTGTAGAAAATCAGCAACACAAACTACAAAAAGCAATGTGAATGAACTTGAGATTCTTTTTTTTTTTTTTAAGGTTTTATTTATTTATTTGACAGAGATTACAAGTAGACAGAGAGGCAGGCGGAGGGGGGGGGGAAGCAGGCTCCCCGCTGGGCAGAGAGCCCAAGGCGGGGCTCAATCCCAGGACCCTGAGATCATGACCTGAGCCGAAGGCAGAGCCTTTAACCCACTGAGCCACCCAGGCGCCCCATGAACTTGAGGTTCTGAAGAAAATAGAAAACTGAAAAAGGGAAAGACTATAATATATAATATCTCCAAAAAGAAACAGGAAGATAGTGACTCCATTAAACAAAAATATATGGCTTTATGAAGAGACTTCTAGGCTGTTCATTTTACCCTTTGTTTTTGTTCCCCGTTTTCAGTGTTGTTTCCCAAAAAGTTTTTTTTTCTTTGTCCAATTTTATTTGCATGACTTGTGGGGATAGGGTATTTTGGATGACAATAGATGTGAATTAATGTAAAACTATAAACTTGTAAGAAATGGAAAAGCTGCTGATAAGAAATCTGTAATTTATTACTCTATCGTGCTACCAAGGATATCTCTTCTGAGCTGATAAAGATAGTAGCCAGCTTCTCTCATTGCATTTCACTTTAATTTTTTTTCTCTCTTCCATGTCAACTTAAATTTCTCTTCCCATATTTCTATCTTCCATCTCCTTGTTTCTTGGTGTCTCTTCTCCCTGAAGATCACTACATTTCAAGCTATCGGAAAGGTATCCGACTAAAATGTGCTAAGAGCTTAATACTCGCTGTCTGTCCCACCACAACCTATTAATTTTATTAGACCTTTTTAGTTGTAGTTGAGCGATTCGGACAGGCTCTCCATCCTCCCTTTCTGTTTTAGTGTCAGTGTTTTCTTTGCACCTGCTATATAATTTTGCAGGATATTGAGAGCTGGAGGAAGGAGAGACCATGTTTCTCTTTCTGACTTTTGAGTGCGGTCACCTGGTGCATGCCTGGACCTTGGCTTCTCATGTGTGAGCTCTTCCCTGAATCTTAGATGAGAAAAGGCCATATAATGTTGCGGTAACTTTTCTGGTGTTGCTTTATAAAGACTTTGCCCACCATCATAATTTATATTGCACAGTTGTCTATGGTAGGAAATAACTCACTGGTGTGTGAGTAAGTGAGGATTATGGAATGAAAACAGCCCTCACTAAGTTGAGGAGAGCTAGCTCTATGTTGTGTTTGCCCGCAGAAGACAACTGTATGAATCAGCACTTGCCATTTGGCAGGCCAAACCCCGCATCCTGAGGTGGCCCACAGCATTCTCAGAAGAGATCTTTGCTGTAGCGACTGTCTTTGTTGACTCATGTATGTTTCATTCTTTGCTGTGCTCTGTATTTCAGAACCACGAATAAGTTCCCACCTCTTGTAGGTCCGTCCAGTCTGTCTTTGTTGTGACCCCCTCCATTTTTTTCTCTTGCTTTTCCCCTCTTCTGGGTTGTTTTTTATCTTGCTCCTTAGAACTTCCTGGAATTTATGTTTGTCAAAACAAGCTTAGGGCTTGATTTCTTTTTTTAAAACAACAATTTCTTTAACTTAGAACGATATATCATCCTGCATTTTTAACAACTAACCTGTTAACAAATTTCTTTTAACTCACTGGTTCTTTGTATTCCTGAAGGAGGCACTACAGTTCGAAAGGAGGTCATCAAGAATAAAATCAGAGCCATTGGGAAGATGGCACGGGTCTTTTCAATTCTGCGGTAAGGATAAATCTGTCATTACAGTGTGGGATCGAAGCATTTTTGAGAGAAGATTAGAAGTTGATTTCTGAACAGGTTTTTTAAGAATTGGAGTTTGTATGATTAGATAGGTCTTCAGAGTCAGAGCTAAGTGCACATTGAATCTGACCTCTATGTTAAAGTGACTAGAAATGCTTTGGCAAACATTCATTTGGTACAAGCTAAATGTAGTGAATAGAGTGATTTAGTGTAGACTCTGGAGCCAGATTGTCTGCATTCACATCCTGGCTCAACTTCTTCATAGTTGTATGATTTTGAGCCTTAGTTTCCTTGTCTGTAAAAGGATGATAGTAACAAGACCTGTCTTACACAGTTATTAGGAGGATTAAATGGGATGATATAATGGAAGCATTAAAACAGCACCTGGCTATTAAGTACCTCTAAATTGAAACACAAGAAACTGCTCGTTGTTTAAAATTGGAATACTCTTCTAAAAAGAGAAAGCATCTCTTTCTTGGGGTCAGGGAAGGGGGATAGGAAGAAAAAGAACCTTTCCTCCACCTCTGTGCATCTTTTCTTAACTTCCCTTCTACTATCTTTGAACTGCCGAGCAGTAGACACCTGGTATTAACGCAGGGTTTTCAACTTCCTTTGCAGGGAAGAGAGTGAGAGTGTGCTGACTCTCAAGGGCCTGACTCCAACAGGGACACTCCCTCTAGGTGTCCTCTCTGGAGGTAAACAGACTATTGAGACAGGTGAGTATGAGAAATACTCATGGGAGTATTTCTTCCCACTCATGGAAGGTATGCTCCCATTACCCAGCATAAAATTTAAAATGAGGGCTTCTCTCAATAAATGGTACTAGAGCAATTGGATATCCACGTGGGGGAAAAGTGAATCTTAACTCTTCTCTGTATATCCAAAAAAATTCAAAATTAATTATAGCTTAAATGTAAAAGAAAAAACAAAACTTACAAAAACCCATGGAGAGTATTGGAGTAGATAGAGTCCTTAGATAGGACACAAAAAGTACTAACCTTAAAAGAAAAAAATCAATTATTTAAATTTCATTAAAACTGAGAATTTCTAAAAATACATGTTTAGGAAAAGGAAATGACGAGCCATTAACTGACAGAAGATTTTTCCCAGTACATATGTCCAACAAAGGGCTTAAATTCAGAATCTGTAAAGAACTACAGACTCAGTAAGAAAAGCACAAACAACCATTTTTTTTAATGGTCAAAGGATTTTAGGAGGCACCTCACAAAAGAGGGTATCAAAATGGCCAATGAGCTTATGAAAAGATGCTTAATATAGTTACTCATCTGTAAAATAGACATTAAAACCACAGTAAGATACCACTACATACTCACCAGAGGGCTAAAATTAAAAAGTCTAACCGTACCAAGTGTTTGTGAATTTGTGGCAAATAGAACCAGATACATTGCTGGTGGGCATGTGAATTGGTTCGACCACTTTGGAAAACTCTTGGGCAGTTAAGCAAAGCATGTGTCCTACCCATAACCCAGCAATCCCAGACCTGGTATATCAAAGAGAAATAAGTGCGTCTGTCTGCCAGAGGATCTGCATGAGAATGTTCACCATAACTTTATTCATAATAGCACAAAACAGGAAAAAACCCAAATGTTCATCAATAGTAGAATAGGTAAATGTGCTCTGTTTATACAATGGCAATGAAATTGCTACACAGCAATGAAATGTTATTTTTCATTGCTACACAGCAATGAAAAATAACATTACGAATACATACAAAAATATAGTTGAATCTCACAAATATTATGGTAAACTAAAAAAGCTAGGCACAAAAGGGCACAGACTGTCTGATTTATATGTTCAAGAATAGGCAAACTAGCCAAACAGTAATAGAAGTCAGAATGGCACTTCCTCTGATGGGAGAATATTGACCTGTAAGGAGAGAGGGAACTTCTGGACTAATAACAGTGTTCTATATCACTGGGTAGTAGTTATACACGTGTATTCATACATAAAAATGTATAGACCTGTGCACTTTAGATATGTACACATGGTATGTCTCACTTATGTATAGTTTCTTTAAAAGATTGATTTATTTTAGAGAGAGAGTGCTCAGAGTCGGGGGCAAGGGAGAGAATCTCAAGCAGACTCCCTGCTGAGCATGGAGCCCACGAGGGGCTCGATCTCCCAAGCCTGAGATCGTGACCCGAGCTGAAATCAAGAGTTGGACACTTAACCAACTGAGCCACCCAAGCGCCCCACTTATGCCTGTTTTATTTTGGGGTGTTAGAATTTCTCAGAGAGGGTATTTGCCTCCACTGGCAAGCCATATCCTACTGAGTGCCACAATCACCTGTCCAGTCAGAGTGCCAGTTCTAAAAAGCATGTGGATGCTGGCTTGTAAGGAGAGGGCTTTATGGAACCCTGGAAAAGATTGATGTTTGTCAGGATAGACATAGATCTGGTCAACCAAGACGACTAATTCTAGGCACAAAAACTGCAGTTGAAACATTAGCAACTTAAACTAGAGTTTCACTACTTTTTTGCCCCCTGGTTTATTAAATTGTTTCTATTTAAGTTTTTCTTTTTTCTTGTCATCCCATTACTTATAGGAATCCTTTGCTTTTTGTGGTAAGTCTGCTGATATTGACTAATAGGAATAAGCCTTTTTTCCCTCTTTCTGTTTATAGGACTGAATTCTTCCTTCTCTTTCAAATTAAATACTAGAATATTAGAATTTAACTATTTAGGAGGAATAGGAGGAATGAACATTTTTTCCTTGAAGTACAGAACTAATTTTCTTAATTTCTTTTGTTTCATGGAAAGGATCAGTAAACTATTTTGGGTTGAATTTTTTTCTTCCAAATAAATGTACAGTTTCTTATAAGCAAAATACTTCCCCCCATTACTTTGTTTGGAAATTAGTCATGTGAGCTACCCTGAGAGCACTTCGACAAGAGGCAGGTTGGAATTAGTAGGAAACACTATGGGTGAAGAAAAAGGGAATGTCTTCTACATCCTTACTTGAAAAGTTTTGGAAACTTACTGGTCCATAAAGTTGTTGTTTCAATCTAGACGTTGAAAGAGCAGATCTGGGATGAATTAGGAGGACAATTATATGAATATGCTATTGTTTGTTTATAGCCTTTGGTCTGCCTTTTGTTCTCAGTCCCAAGTATATAGTTTCTCTTTATTCCTAATTGGAATATGAGTGTTTTAGTCAAATAGGATTTTTTATTGATGATTTTGAAATTGATGGACATCTTCAGGAATGTAAGAACAAAATTAAGTTGGAGTTAGCTTTTTAGAGCTTCTTATGTCTCTTATTGACTGACAGAAACTGAGTTTATTTGTCATTTTCCCATCAGAGTCTCAGTTCTACAGGTTCATTGGCAAACTGGAGCATTAGCTATAAAAGACCTTTATTGTTCCTGTAACTTTACTTGGAGAGCTTTCAACCAATAATATCCCATATGGCTTTATAGCATATATTCATTTATGCCTTACCTTGTTTCAAGAGGGATTTGAATAAGTTACAGTATACATATAACACATTGAAGAATTTGGAGCACAAAGGAAAACAAACAAACAAAAAGCCAATAGACAGCCGCGAATTTTACTCCCAAGCTTCCTAGTACCGAAATAAAGAAGATTGCCAGGAACCGAATGAGATTCACAGAGGCCATAAAAATAAAAAACAAATTAATTATAAATTGGACTACATCAAAATTAACATTTGTGCTGCAAATGGAACCATCATCAAGAAAGTGAAAAGACAACCCAACCCATAGGATGGGTGGAAATATTTACAAATCATACATTTGATAAGGAACTGGTATCTAGAAAATAGAAAGAACTCTTATAATTGAATAATAAAAAGACAACCCAATTAAAAAATGGGTAAAGAAGTTGAATAGACATTTTTCCAAAGACATACAAGTGGCCAACAAGCATGGGAAAAGTTGCTTGACATCATTGGACATTAGGGAAATACAGATCCATACCACAATGAGATACCACTTCACACCCACTAGGATGGCTGTGCTCACAAGAACAGATAGTAGCAAGTATTGGTGAGAATGTGGGGAAATTGGGACCCTCATACCCTGCTGATGGAAATGTGAAATGGTACAGTACTTTGAAAACCAATCTGGCAGTTCCTTAGATGCTTAAACGTGCAGTTGACCTTATGACCAGCTGTTCCACTTATAGCTATATACCCCAGAAAACTGAGAACGTATCCACACAAAGACTTGTACGCAGATATTCACAGCAGCATTTTTCATTAGAGCTAAGAAGTGGAAATGGCTCAGACGTCCATCACCCGATGAGGTGGCTCTTCACACAGTAGCACACTATTCAGTCATGAAAAGGAATGAAGTACATGCTTCAATGTGACTAAACCTTAAAAACATTCTAAGTGAGGGGCACCTGGGTGGCTCAGTCGTTAAGCGTCTGCCTTTGGCTCAGGTCATGATCCCAGGGTTCTGGTATCGAGCCCTGCATCAGGCTCCCTGCTCAGCGGGGAGCCTGCTTCTCCCTCTCCCACTCCCCCTTCTTGTGTCCCCTCTCTCACTATCTCTATCTCTGTCAAATAAGTAAATAAAATCTTTATAAAAAATGCTAAGTGAAAGAAACCAGTCGCTAAAATCACATACTATGCAATTCCATTTATATGAAATGTCCAGAACAGGCAAATGTGTGGAGACACAAAGTTGATTATTGGTTGGCTCTAGGATTCAGGGAAACGGATTAGGAAGGTAAAAAGCATTCTTTTAGGGGTGATGAAGATGTTCTAACCGTAGATTGTGGTGATGCTTGTACAACTCTAAATATATTAAATCATTGAATTGTATACTTTAAACAAGTGAATTTTAGGTATGTGAATTATATTTCGGTAAAGAAATAGAATAAAATAAAAATAAATATATATAAATATAAATTAAATATAAATAAATAAACTAGTTTCTCAGTTTTTTTGTGACTGTTTCTTATATATGATGCCCCTTGATGCAGGCTGGTATCTTTATACCCAGTGCAAAAAAGCAATTCTAGAAGGACCCAAAATAGTGTAATACTAGTACACATTTTACCACATAGCATTTAAACTCTAATTAGACTAATAACCTATATACAAATTTCAGGCTATGCTTTGTTCTTCAACTTTGTAACAGCAGCAGTGATGTACTGTTTGAAGGCACTATCGTTTTCCTGTGAACGGTTTGTTTGTTCTATTTGAGGAGATTAGAGAGGGCGTGAGATTGTTTTACCGCAGACCTACATATGGTTGACAAATTTAAGCACTTGATAAATTGATTTCAAGTTTCCATTTTTCACATTGTAATAGGAAGTTAACTGTCAGTTCTTCCAATTTCTCCTCCCTTACTGATATGCAAACCCTCAGGAACAGCAAACTGTCCTGTTCATTATTTTTCCCTGACTTCTTGTAAAAATCAGTACTGGAGGAACTGAGACAATTCTTCCAGTAAGATCTTTCTTGCTACAACCTGTAATCTTTTCATGTATTAGGGTTTTTACTGCTTTAAAAAGATGATGCAAGGAAGTTTACCTATTGATGCTAATTTTTAAATTACTTTATTTTCCATCACCAAAGGAGAAGGCCCTCTTAGTAATTGGCCTGCTCTCTCCTGCACAGTGAATGGAAGCTGTATGGCTTGGAAATGGCAGCTTCTACTAGATCTCTAGTCCCAGATGGTACAGGAGTTTGTATCCGGTATTGAGTAGTTTTATGTCTTTGCCAGTTTAGTACACCACCCTTGGACAAGAAATAACCATTCAAAACCCAAGTTTCTCTGCTTCCAAATGCTAGTTTGTTATTCAAAGGCCATTCTTTTTTAATTAAGTAATTAAAAAGGACAGTTGGACCCCACATAAATTGCTTAAGACAGTAATTATTTTTAAATAACTATTTTGAATAAGACCCAACAACAGCTCACTTAATACCATCTGAGCTGTTAGAAGCTAAGGAACAGTTGTAATGGTAAATTATTTGACTCCAGTTATTTTTTTTTTGACTCCAGTTATTTTGATATGTGAATGTCAAAATGTAAATTAGCAGCTAACTATTTGAAAATGAGGAAAGCAACATAACTCTTGGTTTCTTAGAGTCAGCTTGACTGACCCACAGTCTTGGCTATAGATGCTATTAGCTAAAAAGGTTCCCATCCCACCTGAAATGTTAAAAGTATTAGAAACTCTCCCACCTCACATTTCCCCCCAGTTTAGTGTTTCACAGGAATCCTTGCTTCTCTAACTAGCTGACCTTTATTATGGGTGGGTCTAGGCTGAGGTGGGAGCTTGGGTTGTATGTGCTGGCAGCAATGCTGTTGGTTTACTCACTCTTTTTCTGTCTTCATTTTTGCATGCCACTGCTCCTGCCTCTTACAGCCACAGTAGAAGCGGTAGAGGCCCAGGAAGGTATGGCCATATTCCTATGATAGATGTGATCATGTGTCTGTCTACTAGTTTTAAAGAGCTATGTCAACATTTGAAATCGTCTATTATTGCATCACCAGAACTGTAACAGTGAGGAAAGGAATAAATATTTCTAGGCATGCTCACAAAGTGTTTCCTTTGTGTCCCGTACTTGTGTTCATTTAAATGACCCTCTCCACAGCTAAAGGCCTCTGTGGGCTTAGTTTTAATGCAATGGCTGAAGCTTAAGCAACTGGTCATGAGGGATCAGGTGGTTTAATCCTGTAGCCCTTCCGTAGAGAAGTGACTTCTATGTGATTACTAGAGACTCAAACAGGTCAGCCTCTTTATCTAATGATTCTAAAGGATATCCACAGCAGAGGCAAAAGTAGACTAGGATTTAGTTTGATTTGGTTCTGAGGTTGCACTAAGGCAGTCACGCTAAATGATCTCTGTTTCTATGAAAACAGATTTGAAGTAACAGACCATCTATTAATCTGATGATGAAAATCATTGGAATTTATAAACTTGTATTATTAATTTAATTGTTTTGTTAAGTAAGGTGGTTCAAAATGGGAATGCCTTTCCTTGGTGAATCAAAAGTTCAATCAGAAGGAAGATATCCAGAAGCTATTTTTTAGATGCCTTTTAACTTACATTCAGCTCCTGGTTGTGCAAGAGAAAAAGCTGTCCTTCTAAACAGAAAGAAGAGCTCTTCTATTATTTTTTTTCTGGTCAGTATGGTGTTTGTGCTAAAGTTGACTACTCTGTTTAACTTGTTCTAATATTCTAGTGTTGCCTTTCTCTTACATTAAGCATGTTTCAGGTCCATAAGAAACCCTTTCTCCAATGTGTTGAGGTTCAGAATGAACTTGTTAGCCATTTGTCAGGTATATGTATGCCATGATTAATTGTATTGAGCTTCTGTGAAGATAATTTTCACAGAAAATTTCAACTGCCCCTGTGGGCCTTAAGGAAGCAGTAGCTTCAGATGAGGCTGATTCAAGTCAAATACTGCCCGTTATCTTCACCAGACATGTGCTCCAACCCTTCTATGGTTTTCTCTAGGAGGTTGCTGTGTGCTAAAATCTTCAAGCTTGTTGCTTTGCTGTCTAATCAGGTTCCTCCCTTTCCTGTTTTCCTGTAGCCATCAGAGGGTTTTCGCTTCAGCACAGGATCCGGAGTTTTGAAGAAGCCCGAGGTCTGGACCGAATTAACGAGCGGATGCCACCCCGAAAAGACAGCCAGTACCCTGATGGGCCAGTGAAATTGGTGGCCCCTGCACGGCCCAGTGCTGCGCACAGGAGTGACAGGGGGAAAAGAGCCAATAATGACACAGAGCCCAGCTGTGGCACAGGTGGATCCAAAACTTAGGAACAAATTTTATTTATTTCTTTTGGAAAACAAAACAAAAACAACTTTAACAACTTAAACCTGGAGGTGCATTTATAATTCACTCTGCATTTATTCTGTAAGAAAGGTGACCATTTTATAAATTGTTTTTAATTTATGTTTAATATATAGAAAAAGTGCATCTGTTTTGTTTTCCCCTCTTTTTTTCCTAATTTTTAAGAACTGATCTGATTGTCTGATACATATGTGTTATGTATTGTGCTACAAAGTCTTGTGCTACAAAGGGGACCTTCCCCCAATAAAAGGGCCTTGGAAACCTCCACCCTGGTTTTGAACTAGCCAGCCTTTTCTCCTGTTCTTTTGGAAGGTGATATCTTTCATTTCAGACTAACAATAGTTTTCAAACATAAGAGGGTGTTTTCCTCTTCGATTTCTGCAGGGTACCATTGAAGAAGATTGCTCAGATTTCAGTGGCTAAAACTTCTCTTCTTATGGAAAACTTGATTAGAGTAGAACTTCTAAATGAATAACCCAAACCTGGTGATTTGAGGGCCAAGGAGAATGTTTTCCATATAGCCTACTTTCTTCTGGACTCTCAGTTCTTTTTAATATGTTCTAGTAAGGCAAAATAAAAAGCAATGAGGGATTTTCTTAGAATTACTCAAAATTTCTTCTTCCAGCCATGGGCATGATTGGTTTAAACTTCCCTTAGAACTTTGTACTTTTCTTAACTGTTCCCAGATCCTTTTGCTTTCATTTTTGAGGCCCAAGTGATGTACCCAACTGCAAAGGAAGCTATTTTATAAATGTCCTCTGTAGAACTTCCGATAGTAAGAGGTATTTAAGTCTTTCTGTGCGGTTGCATCAGCTGTTGTGTCTGTTCTCCCCATTGTCCTTCTGTTTTTCTATGTCAGTATTTTAAAAACCAAATGGGGTAATGGAAACTGACTGGGGTAGAATGATCCCCTTATGAATTGGAAGTCTTGCTAGAGGGCATTGGATGATGATTCCTTATTTTTTGTATCAATTCCTGGGATGTTTCTCCATCTTTAAACACTCATTAGGTTGAACTGTATGTCAGTCTCTGTCAGCATGTTTTGGAATACAAAAACAAGTGTTCAGACACAGTGTTTGAATAGTCTTCTCTTAGTTTTTCAAGTAACACCCAGCGAGGGAAAGAAATTTCGGTGATCCTTGGGCTCCCGTTTTTGGTTTAGTCTGGTGATAGGTGCCATGTCATAATACTCATTGGTCAGCTTTGCAGTGACCATGCATGTCTGGGCAATACTACACCAAAGTGCTTATTTACAGAATTCTTGGTATCATTTGAGATGTAGGAGTCCAGCAAATTAAAGCAAGTATCTCTGACGATAGTGCTTTATGTTGTAAGCTTTAAGGACACCAGAAACCTTTTTCAAAAATCCCCCACCTAATTTCACTAGAAGAATGAGGATTTAGCCCATCTATTTCCGTTTTCCTATACCTTTTGCTAACAGTTCCCAATTTATGACAGAGATCAAAGCATTTTTGGGCTTGGACTCTGGTGGCATGGATTGCTCTGTCACTAAAAAATGGTAGGAAGGATATGGAGGAAGGAGATAAAAGACCTCTTACTGCGTTATGAATAAAACCTATGAAAGGAGGGACACAAAGTCTTGAGTAGTTATCTTTACTGATCATCATTTTTTTATATTCAAAGAGGGAATTCTTCACCCGGATAGCCTCACACTCCTCCTTCACCCACTCCCACTGTAGAAAGGACCACTGTTTTGGAAATCTCACCTAAGATGAAGGTCAGTCCACATGACAGATTTGGTGGATGGGAGTCTCCTCTCTTTCTCCTTTTCTCCTCTCTGAGGCTATTATACATACATAGTCTGCAGGTAGAAACCACTCTTAAGGGCTTCAGTCATCAGGCAAGTAGTGAAATAGTTACTGAAAATCCTACAAGTAAAAAAATGCTATTCTAGTAAAAAGGATTCTTATTTATGAATGTCTTCATTATCTTCTCAAAAATAAATTGTACAGTAAAGCAAGGTTCCTTAACAGAGGCATGGCAAAGGACCTATAAATACAGAGAACAAACTGAGGGCTGACGGAGGGGGTTGGGCAAAATGGGTGAAGGTGAGAGGGAAATCCAGGCCTCCAGTTATGAATGAATAAGTCATGGGAATAAAAGATACAGCATAAGAAAACAAAAAGATACAGCATAAGAAATACAATCAATGAAACCATAATAAGGATGTAAGGAGGGGACAAATGGTAGCTACACTTGTGGTAAACGTAGCATAATATATAAGCTTGTCAAATCACTAATTGTACATCTGAAATGTAACATGTGTGTCAACTATACTCAAAAAAAAAAGGGGATGTATTTTACAGGTATCCTGTGAGCTATGGAGGGATTAGCCAGAGAGTTAAGAAGTCATGCAAGAAAATCAGAGTGAAAAAAAAAAAAATCAGAGTGAGTTTACAAATAAAGCAACAAGGAAGTTAGGTTTGAAAATTCAAATTCTAAAGGTGAAAGGTATTTCTTATGTTCTAGAGAAAGTTGGGGTGTGTGTTTCAAGAATTGGAAAGTTGTGTATAAATGTGTCTCCATGTGGTACAGGTAGCTTCTGAAAGTGAGACCATCGATCTATACCTTCATCTATATTTGCACCTGTGACTCAAGACGGTTTAGAAGGCATGAGCCTTGGGGATATATGGATGTATCCGTGTATGGATATACATATTGTGATAATAGTACTTGTTCTTCACTGTAGACTTCATTGGAGGAATTTCAACATGATTTCAAATGTTTTACTCTAAACAGTAGCTCCGAGGCCTGCTCCGGGTTTGCCTAAGGCCATCATTTCAAACATTTTAACTTCAGTCAGAACTCTGTAGTATCCCCATTTTCAAAGCCTCTTCTGTTTTATTAAATCTTCCCCCTGCATGTTTTAGAGATGCTAAAAATACTTTTCTCTTGTTCTCCTTCAAGTTAAGGTCCATAGAGACCTTATTTTCTTCAGCTCCTCTCATCTGGGGGAAGAAAAACACTTCTTTTATCAGTTCCTTAGACATGTTACAGAACGTTTTGTATACTTTACTGAAATATCATTTAAAAAACGACACTTGCCAAGGACCAGTTTTTCTAATTTTGTTTTACATCTACATCATATGAAATTTCAAATTGACCGGATGACTTTTTTTAAAATAAAGATTTGAAAACTCATCTAACACAAGATTAAAACACACATACACATTTCCATGTTCTGAATATTTAGAGCAAAACAACCCAAGAAGCCAAGGAATTGTGTGTGTGTGTGTGTGTGTGTAATGATAGATGTGTGTTTAATGGAATGCTAAAACAAAAGCAACCTCAGTTTTCTTTAAAACCTCAAGGCAAGCACGTGGTTATGGGATAAACATGCTGATTTGCTTGGCTGGCCTTTTGTGACTGGATACTGACTGGCAAAGTGAAAATTGTGTATCACACTCTGATGGGCTTGATCTGGCTCCTTGCCTAGGGACAGGAGAGTCAGACTCTCCAGGAATATCAGTATTTCTCATATCCTTCTGTCTATATTTACATTGCCTTTTCTGTTCCTACACAAACAGTTGTAGTTCAGTGAAGCAAATTCCTGTCAATAGCAGAGATTTGATTTCTTATCCTAATAACTGAGGTATGACTTCCTGACACTGTTCAAAATAGGAAAAGAAAAATCCTTTATTTGTTTTGCCAACACAATATTACCGTTTAATATCATTAAGGAGCAAGGGTGAGATTTCTAAAATTAGATAACTTTGGGGCCCTTCAGCCTTGTCTCTGTCCTATAGATCCTCTTCTAAATAATATTAAAACACAAAGTTTGAGGCAGCTGCTCTTCATAAGAAAATATTATAAACCATGCTTATGTGACCTGCAGCTGAGCTTACATGGTCATTACCCAAGAGTCTCCAGCCTCTCCGAAGAAGTAAGGCTAAAATCACTTCCCTCCACCCTCCTTTGTTTTCTATAAATAAAACAGTTTAGGTTTTAGGAAGAGCTTATCCCAGATAGACTAATTTGTAGTTTTTCTTTGTATTATCAGGTTTTTTTCCTCCAGTTTTTATATTGAAAATTATTCCTGAACCCGTAAAGACTTAAGACATCATTCTAGAATCCCCAATATTTATTATAGTTGTTACAGTAACAGTGGAACCCCAGTTTTTTTTTTTTTAAGAACATTATTCAGCTTTTCATACCTAGGCAGAAACAATTTCAGAGGGAAGGTAAACCCAAAGCCCCAGTTATGGGAATGAGTCTCCAATTTCCTAAATCATTTGTGGTTGTAATGATGGATACCATCTTGCGTGGCACCTGGTCCACATCCTTCCCAAAGTCTGCTGTAAGAGGGAGTAAAGGGCAGCCTGTGGGGCCCCAACAGGAGCCGGAGGAGGGTCCGGATGACCTGAAGGGTAGTTCCAAAGCACTATGTTGCCATAGTCCCTCTTGAGCACTGCTGGGATCAAACACTCATAGGAAAGAGCAGATGTGTATAGAGAAAATTGTGTAGTCGAAAAGAAAGGGTTGTTACTCTTGAGTTGTACAGAGAACTGTGTTAACAGTAGAGCTTTGTGCCGTTGCCAGAGTGTGAAAGAGGGGACCTGTATTACTCTGAGACTCGTGGCCTGCCCTGCCTATGTCTAGCCAGCCAAAGTGAATGGGGCCATGCTTAGCTGCCTTCATCTATGCAGTCACAAAGGTAAAGATGATACTGGCGAGGATATTCCCTCCCGGGAGGCCTTGGCCTCACGTCCCAGCAACCTTGGCAAGACTTGCTAAATAACACCTTTGTCTGAGACAGGGTTATACATCTTCTCCTCTTCTACACCCTCATGACAAGTCAAGGTGGCTTAAGATCAAGAAGCAAGGACATGGCTGTGGACCATCCCTCTGAGCAGCTCTAAAGTAGGGCCACGCACACTGCCTTCCAGTAAGTTCTTGCCCAGATCCCCTTCACTTCCTTGACACGGCTGTCTCCAAATAACGTTTTGTGGGTTTGTTTGTTACTTTTTGCATGTTAAACTGAAAGTGCATGTAATAAGAAGGAGGCCTGCCATAGATTTTGATTTGCAGCAAGAAAGACAGGTTTTTTTGGTCTGTCAGAGAACCTTTTCGAAGATGCCATCATGAATGCCTTACTTTTCCTTTCTCAATGCACTGTGACCAATAGTATTTTTCCCAGTGGAAATGTTAGCAGGCATTTTCCAAGAGAGGATGGATTCTAGTTTTGCTTCCTAACTGAGGTTCTGGTCAGGCATAGATTAGCTCATGATGTCATTTTTTAAAGGGCTTTTCTGAATGATGGATTATTTGCTTGTGCTGAGAGATTACTTGCTTTTTCTTGTTTTTGGTTAGGTTAAAGAGAATGGTGGAAATGTTATTTATTGGCAGAAATTAACAAGTCTTTTGTGATCAAGAAATTAATTTGTTAAAACTTTCTTATTGTAAATTGGAAGTCACCTTAAAAAAAGAAAAACACTGTTAAATTAAATGATAACTTAATTGGCTTCCTGTGTCTTTATTTCCTGGTAGAGGCACTTATATTTGGCTCTTACCCATCTAATAATTCCAGAAATCAGGGGAAAGCCTGATGTTTGATGTCTGGTCTGGTCTCTGATAAAGGAATCTCATCACAACAAAAAAGACCTCTTTCCCTTACCTCTTCAGCTCTTTCTTTAATTTTAAATAGGCTTTGGGGGCTGCAGTGTTGCCTCTCTCGTCCTGACTTGCTCCACCCTCCTTCCCAGCACTCTGCCCACCACTGACTCCTGCTCAAGTCCCTGCTCCTGCGTGGCCTCTCTAGCAGAGGCCACTCCATGTAGAAAAGGAAGACAGACATCCCAGAAAACGTATAGTCTTTGCAAAAGATAAAAATAATTTTTTATTGTAGTAATTTGATAACTCTGCATATGATCCTAATAATAGACAGGCATGAGTTCCATCTTGGGAAAAGTCAAAGGAGCCAGAGAGGCGCTGAATGTGGAGCTGGACTAACAAGAAAAGGAAGTGTAAGGCCAGCCTTTTGATCCTCCTCAAAGTAGAAATATCACGAGGCACTGTGGATTCACAAGGGAAAATAAATGGAGGATCGAGGGGAGGGGAAGCACCCAGGGCCCTTGGAGAGGGTGAACATATTTGTGAGAGCATTTTATCAGTTCTGGCAGGAGAGGCAGAAAGTCTGAATCCAGGCCCTACTAGGCCTGAGTAAGGCAACTGTACTATTAAGTACAGCCCCATCGAGGGCCACAGTGTAGTTTACAGGCCAGAAAGCAAGCCCAGATTTCTAATTTCAGATAAGCTAGGTATGCATTTGGGATCTTTGTTATCCAAATAGCATCCTGACTCAGCAATATCCTTATACCTCAGCTAAAGCTTCAGTAAAATGAGGCAATGTTTGCCCTTATTTCCAGAATTGTAAAAAAAGTTACTTAAAATCCTGGAAATTAAGATTTACCTCCCACCACGTGCAGATTCACTCCCTACCTTCTTGCCTGCTGTATGTAATTACGTGGTCTTCCTGGGTTTTCTATCATGACTTGTAGGTTTTAGAGAGAAACTAATTGATTTTGGTCCAGTAGATTAATAACGTAATGCTAAATTAGACAGTGTTTTTGATGTTGGTGCAGTTCAGGAGAAGGTTGGTCATAGACTTCAAGGAGTGGGAACACAAGGTTATTCTTTGTTTGGAGGCCAGTAGACACCGTGAAGTCGTGCTCCAATCAACAGATCAACCCTCTCATCTTCCTTATCTCAGTTTACCTGCCCTAGGAAAGAAGGTGGATGCAGACCTAGTTTTCCAGCTCCTGCTCTGTGTGCCCTTCTTTGTGGCTGAGTTGACTTGGCTGGATTTTCCCTCTGAGGTCATCACTTACTGATTCTTCCCTCATCAAATCTGCTTTCTAAAGAGCTGACAGCCACTTGTTCTTTCTTTCTTTCCTGAGAACTGAA
Organism: Procyon lotor; assembly: GCA_028646535.1. Taxonomy (NCBI): domain Eukaryota; kingdom Metazoa; phylum Chordata; class Mammalia; order Carnivora; family Procyonidae; genus Procyon; species Procyon lotor. Next base: position 134,890,392 of record CM053604.1, on the reverse strand, counting down.
AGAGGTTCATCCAGCTCAGTTCTTCTCAAAGACACCCCATGTGTCCATGATGCTTGTTTGTCACCATAAAAGGAGGCAGAGAGAACAGTTGCTGATGTGATGTCCATGTCAAGGCTTCCTTAAAGATAGCCTAGACAATTGGACAGAAGGCTGAGTTCTGCCGCAGCCTCCGGGTTTGGGATGTGCCTGACTCCCAGACCCCACATGGATGGTGCCTGTCACATCATGTGTGTGCTATGGAGAGATGAGTGCAAGGCAGGCCGGAAAGCCTCTTTCTCCACTCCCGTGGGGGTCCGCTCACACAGCCTGGCCGCTAGGCGCAGACCGTATCTGACCTCACTCCCTTCTGTCTGCTTGCTCAGTTCCCCTGGCAGAAGGAGAACTCTTCTGAGAGCCCAGATTAAAAACCTGCTGAAGGCCTAACTAAAGAACATGCCAGAGTTCATCCCTGTGGAGGGAGAAGGGAAGGAATAGCAGATGCCCTTCCTTTGCCCTAATGTGGGAGGGCTGAGGCACAGGGCCAGGAAACCGCTTAGTTGCTCAGGGGCACATCTCGGAGTGTGACATTCAAATGCCAGACTCCCAGTACTAGGTAAAGAGACACTTCTCCAGAAATTGAGAGTTCAGGTGTATGTCTTCTGGGATCCGTGGCTTCCTTTTTTCCATTTGAGAAATGGAACTGAATTCTCTGCTCACTTATTTTTTTAAAAGTTTTTTTATTTTTATTTATTTGACAGAGAAAGAGGGATCACAAATAGGCAGCGAGGCAGGCAGAGAGAGAGAAGGAAGCAGGCTCCCTGCCGAGCAGAGAGCCCGATGCGGGGCTCGATCCCAGGACCCCGAGACCATGACCCAAGGCGAAGGCAGAGGCTTTGACCCACTAAGCCACCCAGGCGCCCCTCTCTGCTCACTTATAATAAAAAGCCACTTAAGGGCTCTTTCCACTCATCCTTTTTCTTGGTGACAGAGGTTGGTTTTCAGAG
>CM053604.1:134872202-134888909 GCA_028646535.1 Procyon lotor | reverse complement strand
GGAAGCAGGCTCCCTGCCGAGCAGAGAGCCCGATGCGGGGCTCGATCCCAGGACCCCGAGACCATGACCCAAGGCGAAGGCAGAGGCTTTGACCCACTAAGCCACCCAGGCGCCCCTCTCTGCTCACTTATAATAAAAAGCCACTTAAGGGCTCTTTCCACTCATCCTTTTTCTTGGTGACAGAGGTTGGTTTTCAGAGTGACCCGTATTCCTGTGTGAACAGCCACGTTCTTCTCCCGCTGCGTGTGAAGAGCCACACGGCTAATCATCCCTTAGGGTGGCGGGCACAGACAGATCTGTGTTGACATGGGTGCCACCTGGGGAGAAGTCACAGAACAAAAGGTGGCAGGCTTGGGGGTGGGGGGTGGCATACTGCTGACCAGGATCAGATGGCTCGGGAAAACAGAGCAGTTATGTAACTGTGTTTACTATGGCTCAGGTGACTGAGAAGGCAGAGGCAGCCCCCTGACAGGAGGCAGTGCCAGAGACGGGGGAAGAGTCACAGGGAGGGAGGTCCCTGTTAGATAAGGGACAGCACAGCAGAGAGTGCACTGGGATGAAAAGAATCTCTTTGTCGTTGGCAACAGCCAGGTCACCTCGGACAGCCTCTCCCTAAACCATGCCAGCTGTCTGCAGGCCTAGGCCTGCGGCCAGTAGAACTGAGGCTGGAGGGAGGAGTTGAGAAAGCAGATACCTGTTTCTTGGCTGCATCTCTGGACTTTGCTACTTCCCCCCCTCCTTTAATCTTCCCCTTTTCATAAGAGGGATTCTTCTCCCTAAATATGCGCGGAAGGGAGGAATCAGTCAAGACTCCTTATGCTCTACTCTCCTACCAATCTCTCATCCTCTTTGCTGTGAGGCCCAATGGCCACCAGGGAGCATTGTGTCTAGGGCAGCTCAGGAGAAAGGTTCAGGTCTCCAGTGGGGCCTCCGTGCCTCCTCCTACACAGCTGTTTACTGGGCTCCCTATTCCCATAGAGATGAAACTGCTAGCCAGTCCCCAGCTCCTTGCCCCTGGCTGCTACCTCCCTTTGTGAGAAACAGGAAGTGAGGACCTTTGTCAGCTCAGCTGCACCCTCTACATTAAATATTTATCTTGGAGTCCAGGTCAGAGCCCTAGAGAATAAGAGACGCTCGCTGCTGGTGAGAGAGGGTATGGCCAGGATTCCCGGAATCGGAAGATCTTCGGCTTCACCATCTTTGGAGAGCAAGGAGGAACATGAAAGAGATGTGTCTCTTCTTAGTCGCAAGGATTCTGACAGGTGGGAAAAAACAGGGAAATGGGCACGCGTTTTATCCCCGAGGGAGGGAGGAGGACGGTGCTGAGGGTGGGTAGGTAAGTAGCCAAACTTTTGGGGTAGGACAGTGCACTGTTGCCTGTCCTCAAGAAGTCCCAGAATTCCTACACGCCTTTCTGCAGCTGTCTTCTGCGGCCTGGGGCTACCCATTCCATCCCATCCTTCAGCTTTCCTGGAGAACCATAGACTCTTGGATGGGGCCTTACAGGTGACCTCATTCAGCTCCCTGCTCAGTGCAGTCATTACTTTTAGAGAGATGCCCCATGATTGGTAGGCTTGGAACCCCTGAAATCCTTCTAGAAGTTCCTCCTTGGAAACCTCGGATCTGCTTCCAAGTATGCACCCAAGGGTCCCACTTCCGCTAGTGCAGCCAGTCTGTTTCCACACGGCAGCCCCGCAGACACTGGACTCCAGGGGCTTGAGACAGCATGCCTGGCTCTCTCAAGCTTCTGCACAACCTAAACATGCCTCTTTCCTCTTTCGCACGTGATACCATTTCAAGCTGGTTCTCCGCCCCGGGAGAGCTCTTTTAACTGAATTGAGAAAAGATAAAGCTAATAGCATCAATTATGGTGGAATTAAAAAAATGGTTTTTCCTCTTTTCTCCATTCCCTTCCTTCTCCACTGTTGAGTCGAACGATATGGTTTGAAAACACCCCTAAAGTGCATGGTGGCCTCAGGACACCAGTCTTACACCCAGTAGGCATGCAATAAATGTTTTCATATTTTTATAATTTATCACTGACCACTACCCCCAGTAGATCTGAAATTGCCCAATAACCCATGCTATTTGGTTGGTTTGGGACTTGGGTCCCAGAACCAAGCCAAGGGCTAAGAAGTACTCCAGTTTTTCCAAGACCAGTAAACATTCATTAAGCACCTACACATTTGGTGACAGGCTCTGAGCGGCCACAGAGGCTTGGGGGGAAGAGAAAGATGGGATGGCCAGAGGGGTTGGGAGCCAATAGGCGCAGGCTCTTGGGACTGGTGTCAGAGCAGCGGGAACAGCGGAAAAGCAGCAAGATCAAAACAAATACGGTGTATGGGAACACCAAGACCCTGGTAACCCCATCCGCGGCAAAGGGACCCCGCCCTCATCCTCTTCAGGGGCGCGGCACGCCCAGGGGGCCGCTCCCTAAGGCCGATTTCCTCCCAGGCTGCCCTCAGCGGTGCGAGCACGTGTGTGAGCATCCACCCATTTGCTGGTGCACGCGCATCTGTGTGCGTGTGTTTGCGCACGCCCGGACGCGCGCTTTCGAAAGCACAAAATCTTAAGTGGGGAAGGAGGCGGCGGGGCCTTAACTCGGTCCGCTGAGCCACTCTACTTGTTGGGGCGCCCTTATCTCGGCCCCTGCCTGTCTGCATCTCGGTCCTGTCTCCGAGGTGGCCGGCCCGGTATCAGTTGCTGGCTTGACCCGGGATCTTTAATCATTCCTGCCCTCTGTCCTGGCTCCGCCGTGCAGGGCTCCCTTCCCACACGCTGGAAATGTCGCTGGAAACTCTGAGTGGCGATCGCCACCCCCCCGCTACACACACACCCCACCCCCACCCGGACGCCAGCCCTGCGGTGGGGGCCGGGGAAGGCAGCTGGGAAACCAGAGCGGGCTCCCCGGGGACCCTCGGCGGCCCCTCCTGGCGCCGCCCGCGGCCAGCCCAGCCCCCTCGGCAGGGGGCCACTTCGTCCCCGCGGCGCGCCCCGACGGAGGGCACTCGCACGCCCCGGCCGGCCTGCCCGAGCCCCCGCCCCGCGGGCCGGAGAGGGAGCCGCCGGCCCCTCCACCCTGCCGGCGCGGCCCACAGCGCAGATTGGAAGAAGACAAACTGCGCCGCCCGCCCGCGCGCCGCTCGCCGTCCTCCCTCCTTGCGCGTGCCCTCGGCGCCGTCGATCCCCCTCTTCCTCCTCGGGCGCCCTGCCTCGCGGAGCCGGTCCTGACCCTGTCACGAGGGCGAGTGGCACAGCCCGGACTTCTCCCTGCCCTCCCTTCTCGAGGGCCCGCCGCGGCCGCACCAGGCGGGAGCCTGGCAGAGATGCTCCTGCCCTCCCCGGCGTCCTCAGTCGGTGCCACCTGCTCGCTGGGGAAGGTAGGTGCCCGGAAGGGGAGGGAGCGGAGAGGAGGTGGGGGCCCGCGGGGGGGGGAGGGACCCGTGCCCAACCCGAGGGGTAGACGGAGTGCCCCTCCCCCTGGGGTCCTCATCCCCAGCTCTCGGGTGGAAAGAGGTGAAGAAGTCCCCTCTTAATCTGGAAAAGGCGAAATTCGAGAAAACCTGGCTTTGTCCATGTGGGCTTGTAACTGGAAAATACTCGGAAAAAGTTCCTAGGGCCAATTCCCCAAGGTCAGGGCCATACTTGGAGGTGGAAAGGAGTCTGCCGACTACAAACAGTGGAGCGACTTCACACCTTTCAGCCCTTTGGGTGAAGGACTGCCAGAATTCTGGAAGGACCCCAAGACTTCCTGGCACCTGTCTGTCCTCTGCCAGATGCAGGACCAATGCCTCCACGCCCCCATCTCTCTACAAGAAGTGGCTTTTAGTTTCTCCCGGCTCAGCCACTGGGAGAAAGTCAGCCCACTCCCCCCCACACACCCCTGTCTATCTCTGGAGGGGGCCGTGCCACAGGCAACAAACAGTGTTGGGGAGGAGCAAGCTAGGCCACCAAGGATCAGTAGCCCCTGACAAGTTGGATGGTATGGGGGCACGACCTGTCCTCCCCGGACTACTAGAGGACGGTTCTCACTGAGCAGGGAAGGGTGGGACCGGACGAGAGGGAAGGAGGCGGGGGTCAGCTGATGGTTGGGACAGCCCGTTGCTGACTTCGCAGCTTGGCTTCAAGCAGTCAGCTGGGAAGGGAGGGGTTGCTGCTAGGGGCCAGCCTGCCCCAGGCCTCGGGATCTCCCGCTCTCCCCTGCCTCAATTTCCCCCGCAAGGGGAGGGAGAGCAGCGGGAACTGGGGTGTGTCTGCATGTTTTGCTTTTGGTCGGAGTCCTAATTGGATCCAGCTGTGGAGCTGCCCGTCCTCCAGCCCCAGCCCTCACTCCCCCCCACAGCCTGGGACCGGCATGGAAAAGCTCTGTCCCCAGTAGATCTTTCAAATGTCAGAAGAGATCCCCACTCCGAACAGAGACAGGGACTGCCACCAGCCTTGTCTATACCCTCCAGCCCTCGTGGCCTGCGCAGGAACCCGGTACAGGAGTAATCGCAGCCCCCTGTTGAGCCTCCCGGGCGCCGAGGTACCTCCTACAAGTCACATTCACAGCACTGTACTCCCATCCCACCGCACACAGACACAGCACCTCACCAGGCCCCCTGGGCCTTCTGTGAGCCCCCACACCCTGCAGGCACACACAAGCCTAGCCCCAAACACAAACGCCAGAATGGGTCCGGCCCCCAGCAGGGGAGGTTGGCTCAGCTCTGGTCCAGTCCAGTTGCATAGGTGGGGAGGCCCAGGCTCAGAAAAGCCTGACCCCCTTCATCTCCCAGGTGCCTGGAGTAACCTTTGCATAGGACAGCAGAACCAGGCCGGGCGGACAGGCATGGTGCTGCCAGGAAGACCCTCAGTCCGAAAAAAACCCTCTGGAGGGTAGGAGCACTTGGCTGGCTCAGCCAGTAGAGTGTGGGACTCTTGATCTTGGGGTTGTGAGTTGAAGCCCCATGTTGGGTGTAGAGATTACTTTTAAAAAAATCTTAGGGGTGCCTGGGTGGCTCAGTGGGTTGAGCCTCTGCTTTCGGCTCAGGTCATGATCTCAGGGTCCTGGGATCGAGCCCCACATCGGGCTCTGCTCAGTGGGGAGCCTGCTTCCCCTCTCCCTGCCTGCGTCTCTGCCTACTTGTGATCTCTTTCTCTCTGTCAGATTAATAAATAAAATATTTTTCTAAAAAATCTTAAAAAGCAAAACCAGCCCTGAGGTATAAAAGAAAGTGGCGGGGGAGGGGGGGCGGGCGCCCTCAGTAACACCAGGTCTCCATGAATAAGTCCAAATTGGCTCCTGCCCACTGCTTTGCTTTCCACCCCACCCCCCACAGCACCCTGAGCCCTCTGAGGCTTCAGTCCCAGGGAAGAAGGCCAAGGAAAGGAGCTGATACTCCTTTGAGCTCAAGAGTGGTTCCTGCTGCCTGGAAATGCCCCCCCCCACTCCCCCTCTCATAACGTTGGCCCCGTTGGGCAGTAGGCGGGTGGCCTTGCTGTGGTTCGGGGCCTCTCCCCAGCCCGAGTAACCCCTTGTGCCTGCTGGCAAGCAGATGCTCGCGGAGGGACCGGAGGAGGCAGAGGGAACTGAAACAAAGTCCTGAATGCCCAGGCCCTCCTCTGCCAGCTGCCCCAGTTCCCTCTGCCTTCCCTCTGGGGGAGCAGGCTGCACTGTGCAGTGAGAGCCCCAGAGGGGCTGGCCAGCGGGCCCATGTGCCCAAGGCTTTGTCCAGCAGGCCCACTCCTGGCCAGCCTCCCTCCTCCTTGCCTAGCTTCCCCCTCCCCCACTCCCACCCGGAGCTCCTGCCCGGGGCCTAACAAGCAGCCCATTGTGCCTCTGGGAGCCAGCACGGGCAGCCTGCAGGCCAGTGCCCACAGAGGCCTGTTCCCTGGGTCCTTGAGCTCCCACCCAGCCAGCCCGACCCCCTCCCACAGCTGTCCCCTCCTCCCCCCACCCCAGGTTGAGCCCAGAGGGCACAGGCGGCCTGAGCCCAGCAGGGCTTTCCCTTCCTCCTTCCTTCCCCACAGAGGACACACAGAGGAGCAGCTGGCACACCCGGAGCCCTCCAACCTTGACCCAAGCATGCAGGCCCCACCCTGCAGCCTCCCCGCTGGGCTCAGCCTGGACGACTTCATCCCCAGCAATCTCCGGGCCCAAGGAGGGTCGTCCTCCCGGGGGGCACGGGTGAGTGAGACCGTGAGGAGGGGGTTCCTGTGGGCCCTGAGTTGATGGGGACCTCCAAGGACAGGTGGGGGAGCAGGAGGATTAACGGAATGGAGGGAAGGGGCCGGAGATAGCTCTAGAGAGCCTCGTTGGCTGGCTGCGTGCAAAGGGGTCGCGCTGGTCCTCCAGTCCTCACCGTGGGGTAAACTGTGTCCATGCTTCCCACCCTTCTGTGGAACCTTCGGGCCTGAGCTGCTGCTCCCGGCCCCTCCCCACAGGTGCCTGTGATCCGGAACGGTGGCTCCAACACCCTTAATTTCCAGTTTCATGACCCTGCGCCCAGGACCGTGTGCAATGGGTACTTCCCCCAGAGGAGAGATGCGTCCCGGCACCCAGGTGGGTCTGCTCAGGAAAACCTGCCCCAGGAGCCCTGTGTTGGGGGTGGGGGATCAGAGCCTCCGGGGCCCTGCCATCTGGCACCACTCTGTGGGGAGGGGCATGGAGGACTCTCAAGGCCCTGGGCCTCTGAGCTCATCTAGCCGCCCTTCTCTTTGTGAGCACTGATGGCCCGTGAATGTGAAATCTGCTGAGGGAGAGAGCACGCTGACTGCTGACGCATCCCTTCCCCTCCCCCTGCACCCCCCTATCTTCCCCCCCTCCCCGCGCCAGGGGAAGGAAGTGCGCAGGGGACACAGCCTTGGGGGACCTCTAGCAGGCTATGGAATGGCTTGGGCCGGGGGTGGAAGGCTGGAAGAATGTGAGCATATGTTGGTTGCAGAAAGAGCAGGGGGACAGACCCCACAAGTCTGTACTGTACTCAGCAGCCAAGCAGAAGATGGGAGAGGCAGCTCTGAGGGCCTGTCAGCCCCCAGGCTCCTACAAGTCATCCCAGCCTGGGCCGTGGGGTTGAGAAGATCCCAGGACCTCCTTGGGCCCCCTACCCCCGGGGGCCCCTTTCCTGAGGAGGGAGACATCCTTTATTGAGCATCCCATTGAGGCAGGCACTGTGTCAAGTAGTTTATTCATTTAACAAGTAATTGTGGAACGCTTAGAACATGGGGGACACCGAAAAGACACTACGAGCCTTCTCTCATTTAATCCCTCAATGTCCTGGAAAGATAAGGTACCATTCTCGACCTCTTCCCAGTGAGGAACCTGAGTCTCAGAGATATTCAGTCACAGAACCTAAGCTGAGATTCAAACCCTGGTCCTTCCAGCCCCGGCGCCCTTACGCTGCTATTCTGGTGACTTGGGGGCTGAAGGTTCTGGGGAAGCTGAGGACACAGTCGCCATGTCTGGTGAATGAGTTTCTGTCCCTCTTCAAGAGCCTTGTGACTATGTGTCCGGCACTGAGCTGGGCACGGTCCCACACGCTAGATCTCTCTGGATGTTTGCCATTATTACCCTCATTTTACAGAAGTGGAAACGGAGGCACCAAGAGGTTTCTTGCTGGGCCGCTGGTCACAAAGCCAGCGGGTGGCAGAGCTGGCGTTTGAATTCTTTGTCGCCCCTTCAAGCACAGCGCCTTCTCTGCCACACCCTGCTGCCTTCCCAGCTAGGATGGTCCCCAGCATTTTCTGAGAGTAAGGATTCCCAGCCCTCATTCCGAAGGCTTTTAGGACAGCCCCCCGAAAGGATAGGGCTGACACAGGCACAGATTTCTCAAGACAAAATCCATTTTCACTCACTTTAAAAAATAAACAAAGGCCTGTGGTCCTGCAGGGGATGGGGAAGGCTATAAAGTCTGTCTGGTCAAGTCAAACAAACAAGGAGATGTTGAAACTTTTGAACCCACGGGATCAATGTCCTGAAGGGCTAGGAGACAAACAATTCCCCGCGGGGGCCCCTGCCCGTTGCTAAAGCTCTGCTGCTCATTCCCCACAGACCCTGCTTGGTATCAGACCTGGCCCGGTCCTGGGAGCCGGCCGTCGGGGAGCCAGAAGACCCCTGCCGCCCAGCATCCCCAGAACTGGTCAGCCACGTGGACCAAGGACAGCAAGCGTCGGGACAAACGCTGGGTCAAGTATGAGGGAATCGGGCCCGTGGATGAGAGCGGCATGCCTATTGCCCCCCGATCTGTGAGTCCAGGGCTGGGGGCCACTGGTAATGGGACCCAGGGACGCACGCCGAGCTCTGCTTCTGTGAATTAAAGCGGGAGCAACCAAGAGTGCGCCAAGACCACAGCAGGGTTTCCCCCATGATGGGCTTGGGGGTGGTCATCAGCCACAAAAATTACAGGCGCTCTTGTGGTCTGAGTCGCACAAGTGGTCTGTGGGGGGACAGGGAGATCTAGAGTGCACCCCGGGGCAGGGACTTCCTCTGTTCCTAGCCCCAGGGCCCGGCACAGCGGCTGGCTGAGTGAATGAGTGGGCGGAACGATCCAGCAGAGTCCTGAGTGAGTGGCCCTCACGCTGTGGCAGGCATGGATCTGCCTTCCAGGGCCCAGGCTCTGAGGGCTCTGCCCGTCTTCCACTCCCAGGCCGGTCTCAAGCCAGCCACCTGCCTTCAGTTCTGCATCTGAAACTGAAGTTGGTCACATACCTCCCAGGTTTCCGTCTCAGTGGGGCAGGAGCTGTGAAATGCTATTCTGTCCCTTTATCTTTCATTATATACAAATATGTGTTTGTTGTAGAAACATCAGAGATACAGGAAAGCAAAGAGAAAAAAAACCCCTCAGAATCCACACCAAATCTCACAGCCTCAGGAGGGATCATCACTGAGGGAGATCCTTCTCTACACCTTATTCATATGTAATGTGCTGTGTGAAGTTAGACTTTATTAGACTTTTCACGACAGCCTGCCCACTTCAAGGGTGGCCAGAGAAAGGACTCGGGAAGAAAACTTCTGTGGCTTCCTATTAAGAGCGTGGCCTGACTTTGTCTTTTCTGATCCCAGAGTGTTGACAGCCCCAGGGACTGGTACCGGAGAATGTTCCAGCAGATTCACCGGAAAATGCCAGGTGAGACACCCTTTAGGGCCCTCTGTCTGCTGAGTGGGCTCCATCCCCTGAGGCTGGGGGATAGAAGGGCTAAAAAGGGACCTTCCACACACACCCCAGGCTCTGTGGTGGGTCCTCCCTCAAACAGGCCAAATGGAAGGAGCCTCCACACTCCTTTCTGTCCTTGGGAGGACAGTGACCCTGTCCCTGGTCTCCTCTGAGAATCACTCATTTGTTCAGTCCCCTGACCATCCACTGAGCACTTCCTGTGTGCCAAGCACTATTCTAGGTGCTGAAGATGAAACGGGAAATTAAAAGGAGTGTCCCTGCCCCAGTGAAGCTTAAGACGGAGGGGGAATAAACAGATACATAGTTAATATGGCAGCCGGTGGTAAGGGCAAGGGAGAAAAAGGAAAGGTCAGTGCCCAGTGCAGGCTGGTCAGGGAAGACCCTGGTAGGTGGCATTTGTGCCGAGAGCTGAGGGAGGGAAAGGGCCAGCCCCGTAGAGGCAGGGGAGGGGCCTGGCCGCAGGGGGAGCAGCAGAGACCCAGAGCCAGAAGCAGACCTGGCTGGTCCCGGAGAAGCAAGGAGAGGCTGGACGGGAGTGAGAGGGGCATTGATGGGAGACGGAGTCAGAGGATGGGATCTGGTCACAGAGGGCCTCTGGGGCCCTCATCAAGGCTTTGGCTTTTACTCTGCAAGAGCTAAGGAGCCCAGGGAAGGTTCTGAACAGAGGAGTGACAGGCTCTGAAGGCTCACTCTGGCTGCCAGCTCAGGGAGGAGATGAGGCAGTGACAGACACAGCAGGCCACTTAGGGGGCCCGGCTTTCATCCAGCCTAGAGGCCAGTGGTGTCTCAGACCAGGGCGGTAGCAGCGGGCCTGGTGGGATTCCGGACACAGTCATGAGAATTTGCTGATAGATTGGTTGTGAATAAAAGAAGTCAAGGACGACTTGGAACCTGAGCGAGTCAACAGATGTTTGTTCCAAACTCAGAGAAGACTGAGGCAGGTATGGTCTAAGAGACGTTCAGTTTCTGATGAGGTCCATCTGGTTGGTGAGGTCAAGTAGGCAGTTAATGTGCAAGTCTGTGGTTCAGGGGTGAGGCTTAAGCTGTAGATGGAAATACCTAGGATTCACCCCAAAAGATCGTGATTGCAAGCTCCCCGACTAATTCTAATGTGACTCCCTGCAAAAGATGGGGTTTTTTAAGCCAGAAGGACTAGACAGGGTCACCTGGGGAGAGAGACAGAGGCCCAAGCACTGAGCCCAGAGGCCCTCGGATGTGTAGAGGTTTGAGAGCGGAGCAGGCGTCAGCAAGCCGACTAAGAAGGTACAGCAGAGAGGAAAACCAGAGCTGTCTTCCTGAAGCCCAGGGGGGAAGGAATTTCGAGTGTCGTCCACGTGACAGATGTTGCTGATGGGTCAAGTATTTCGGTTTGGTAATGGAGGTCACTGGGGTCTTTCTCGAGAGCGGTTGGGGCAATTTTGGTGGGGCTACAAAGCTACTTACAGAAAAGGGGAACGGGAGACAGTGAATTAGTTGCGGCTGTTTGCGGCAAAGGAAGACAAGGCAGTCCAGGAGCTGGAGGACCCTGTGGGATCTGGAGAGAGGCATTCTGGTGTGCCTTTAAGACAAGCGCTCTTGTGGCACTTCTGCATGCCAAGGGGACCAAGTGGGTTGGTGGCTCAGTAGCTCTTCCCAGGAGGCCCCAGAAAGTCATGGGTGCCATGAGGAGTGGGTCTGGGCAAAGGGGGAAGGACAGGCTTTGAGAGGGGGATGCAGAAAGGGACAGAGGGAGAAGGGGAAGTGGAATTTCCCCAACCTGTCTTGGTGAGGGCAGGTTTACAAAGGTCAGGGAAAGGGTGTGTGGGAACGAGGGGAGGGAGGAGCAGAGGGTTTGGGCAAGTCCGCTGCCTGGGTTGGCTCACTCAGGCCCTGAGTCTGCCAGAGGCATTTCAAACCCTCCAGAGAACTGCCCTCCTAATTCCTTCCCTCCCTCGGGACATTCTTCAGGCCCTGACTCAGCCCCTCGGCCCCTGCCCTAGGCAGGGGGACCACGAGCAGCTGAGGCAGCCTCACGGGGCTCGCCATCCTCGCTTGCTGCCCCACCCCTGATCTGGTCCTTTCTGCTCCCGCAGACCTGCAGCTGGACTGGACCTTTGAGGAATCACCCAAAGGTGAGAGGGGGCGGGTGGCCCGCTCCAGCTCGGTGCCTGCGTTTGCCCCTCTTGTAGGCCGTGCCTGGCTTTGAGGCTCCCCCGTTGGCTTAGCTCAACTTGAGAAGTTCGTATAGCCCATTTCTGGTGAGCTCCCAATTCCCTGGTCGGTGGCAGTGAAGAGCCTCAGCTTCTCTGTCCAGTGAGCGTCTTCGCCCTGGCTGTGATTTCTCTGGGCTTGTCTTTCTTCATCTGTAAAATGGGGACACTACCTGCCCCACACTTGTGAGGATACAGTGAAGAGTGTAAAGCTCCCATGTAGTGGTCCGGAGCACCCCCAACCCTGTTCCCACAAGCCACTCAAGAGCATGTGTGGGAGTGGGCGCCAGAATCTTCAGTGCTCATCCGGGTACCCTCAAGCTCAGCTCTCACCTCCCGTGGCCTGTCCTCTCCCACCTTCAGTGGCTTCCTCCTGTGCCGCCTCTACAGACTCAAGGCATCCAGGGCCCCAGCAAAGACCGGTTGCCAGGCCAGGCCAGGCCTCTTCTCTGAGTGGGTGAGCCATCCTGGGAAAAGGGCCCCGGGGCCGCAGAGGGGCACTGGCTTCCTAACTGGGACTGGCGCCCCCTGGTGGCCACAACCGATACAGCCTCTCCCCACCCCATCTCACAGCTCTGCTCCTTCTTAGGGTCCCCACCATTCCAGATGCTCTCTCTCCTCCCTGCTGGGGCCAAAGGGGAATGATGGGCAGGGGTGGACTTTGCTCCCATCCCTGGTCAGGAATGCCTGTGCTACTTTTGTGGTTGGTGGCAGGAATTCATCATGCCAAAGATCCACAGGTCATAATGGGGTGGAGAGCGGGGTGGCCCGTGGCTAGGTGTGGACCTGCGGCCCTTCACTTCAAAGCCTAAGAGAAAACAAGGGGGGAAGAGGATCCTAACCTTCCTCCCAAGTGGGGGAGGGGAGGAGGATGAGAGAGGAACCCTTCCACATAAGCGAAGGATGTAGTTCCTTTGCTTGGCACAAACCACATAAGCCCAGCCCAGGCTGCCGGGCTCCTGGAGGGAAGGGGGTGGGTTGCTCAATCAGACCTCGAGAATCAGCAGCTTTGCCTCAAAGTGAAATCGATGAGTTTCTTATGCCTTTACAGGAAGGGGTTAACCTCATGAGTGGCCATACCTGCTCTGTGGCTCTTGGCATCATCAACAAGATAGAGGCTAGGAGCTCAAGATTCAGATCCGAACCCAGGGTTCGGATTTGAGCTGGGGTGCTGCCACTAGCTATGTGACCTTGGACAACTTAACCAGTGCCAGCCATCTGCTGAGTGGGGACCACACGGTGGTTGTGAGGGTTTAGGCACATAGCAAGTCTTCACGCACATTATTATTTTTTAAAGATTTTATTTATTTGAGAGAGAGACACACACAGAGAGAGCACCCGGGCATGAGTGGGGAGAGAAGCAGAGGGAGAGGGAGAAGCAGACTCCCTGCTGAGCAAGGAACAACGTGGGGCTTGATCCCAGGACCCCAGGATCATGACTTGCGCCGAAGGCAGATGCTTAACCAACTGAGCCACCCAGGTGCCCCTCCACAAATATTAGTATACTGGCTCAATTATGACTGGAGCCTCCCTAAATTAGGAATGATGTATTCTATTCTCTCATGATCAGTGGTATTACTAATATTATTATTTCTAAAATAAAGAATAGAGTCACAGTTACAACGAATAAATCCTGGCGCTCCGGTCAGACATTCCATCCTTTGATAAGCTTGGTACAGTGGTGGAAACATTCAGACTCACACAGAGTCCGGAACACATAAGCCAGCCAAGAAAGGAGCCCTGGAGGGGAACGAAGGCGAATGTAACAGCGTGGAGCCTTGGTGGCTGGAGTAGTTTCACAGATGACATCACTGAATGCAGCACCCCCAGGGAGCAGAGGCGCAGGGAGCAGAAATAGCTTGCCCGGGGCTCGGGGATCAGGGCTGCAGGCCCTCTGCCCTGCCCAGGGTTCTCCTCGGACTAGGCTGTAATCCCACCCACACCCTTGGGCATGTGACGAGCCCACTCGGCTGTGACAGGCAGGAAGAGCAGCCTCAACAAAACTGCACACACGTACATAGCCACAGCCGTGGGGCTAGACTGAACACACATGTAGGTTACTTCACTAGGGGGGGTAGGAAGGAAATCCTGGCCACTCAGGGAGCAGATTCGTGTGTTAGGCCTTCTCCTGGGCGGCTCACGTATGGTCCCTCACCTGAGCTCCACCGCACCCTCACGGAGGTGGGACCCCTTCTCATATGCCAGGTGTCTAATCTGAGGCTCTAAGAGCTCAGTGACTCGCCAAAAGGTCACAGCTAAGCGATCGAGCTGGCATTTGAACTCCGAGCCCCTAACTTTCCACTACGCAACACGGCTTTCCCAGGCTGGAGCCAGGAGCAGGGGGCAGGCGCGGTGGGAACATGTGCAGGGCTCTGTTCTCACTATGCCTTAGTCTCCCTAAAAGGAAACTGACGAGATGTCTTCCCCTTTCTTTAGAAGAAACTGGGACCCCTCAGAAGAGTTTCCCAGAAGCACTTTCAACTCTAACCCTGGAGCATCCTCCCTACACCAGACCCCAAATCAGGTAGCCCGCCCAACATCCTCCCCTCACTGCCCACGACGCTGTGCTCTTTGGCCAGGCCTCTCTGCTAAAAAGCACAGATAATGCCTGTTCAGCTCGAGGCCTGTCCTGCGCAGCCCCAAGAGCCCAGAATCCTCAGGAAGGCGCTGGCAGGCGGAGGGGTGAGGCAGTGGCCCACAAGCTTGCTTTTTGGAGTCTGGACAGTGTCCCAGGACCCCTCTATTCAAGCTGATGCCCACCTACTTCCGTGCAGATGCCCAGACGCCAAGAGAAAGCAGACAACGTCTGGACGGAAGATTCTTGGAACCAGTTTCTGCAAGAACTAGAGACAGGACAGAAGGTGAGTGCCCTGCTGGCCCTGTGAGAGCGGACGTACTCCTTAGCTCGTGCATTGCCCAAAGTCAGTTCACCCCCTCTGACTCACCCTTCCCACCCTTAGCCCAAGAAACCTCTAGTGGATGACCCTGTTGAGAAGCCCTCCCAGCGCATCGAGGTGAGTGCTGTGGGATAGACTGGAAGGGGAAGGAGACGGCTATGCTGGGGGACAAGTGAGGGAGACTTCTGGGTGCTGTTGGCCCCAGAGACCGTGGACAAAGGGCAGAGACCCAAAGCTCTGAGCCTTTCCAGTCCCACACAGTTTACCTCTGTATCCCCAGCACCCGGGACAGTGCCTGGCGTGCCGTAGGCACTGGAATCTGTGTTGAATACGCGGCTATTGACCAAAGCAGGAGCAGAGAAGGGAGTGGTCAGTGTGGACTTGTCAGGAAGTATTCTCGGAGGTGGAGCTGGGAGGGCTTGGCCAGGCAGAGAGAGAGAGAGAGAGAGAGGGCTCAGTGTCGGGGGGTGCCGAGGCCAAGGCTGGGGGGCAGGGGGAGGGAAAGCAGGTGGAGCACAGGCTGTGGAAAGCCACGGAAGACTTGAGAGAGGAAATAGGGAGCTTCATAGGCTCTTGAACGGGGACGTAACAGGACAAAAGGCTCCATCAGGAAGCACTAAGTTACAATTATGGACGTAGAGATGAGTGTCTGATGAGAGGGCCAATGGGAAGCTGTGGAAGGGCCATCCTGACACCTGGAGACACAGGGCCTGTCCTGGCCCTGTGCCCTGAGTCTGCCCTTTACCCAAACACAGTGTGCTTTGCTTTGTCCAGCTGCCCACTAAGTTTCTCACATCTGACCTTCGATCAGTGCTCCCCCACTGTGCCCCCCCCCCACTGCCCAAGTCTCTCCCCATAATCCGCCCCCAGGTCTTGCTGGAGAGAGAGCTGGCCAAGCTGAGCGCTGAGCTGGACAAGGACCTGCGGGCAATTGAGACCCGGCAGCCGTCCCCCAAGGTTCGGGCCTCCCAGTCCCCTCCTGGGTGACCCTGGGACCCGGAGTGTGTCGTCGTCGTCCCCCCCTCCCCCCGCACAGCAGCGGAGCGTGGGTGGGAGGGGCAGGCAGAGCCGAGGTATCGCCTCCAGCCGCACTCGGCTCGACCTTGGACAGACTTCATCCCTGACTGCTGTCTCCCTTATAAAATGCAGGGCGTTGACTTTTCCAAGTGACCCCTTAGAACCCTTCCAAGCCCATTCCACGTCAGCCTGACGTCCGGGCTCCCCGCCTCCACCTCGCCCCCCCCCCCCCCCCCCCCCCCCCCCCCCCCCCCCACCCCTCCTGCCCTTCCGAGCCGCAAACTTTTCCGGAGGCGGCGGCCTCGGCTGCCGCTGGGACCCGGCGTCCCCGGCCCTGACCGCGCCCCGTCTCCCCGCACAGAGCTCCCAAGTGCCCCGACGGTCCCGGGAGCCGCGGCCCCCCGCGCGGTGAGTGGCCGGGCGGGCCGTGGGGGACGTGGCGCGGGGCGGCGGCGGCCCCGCGGAGGGCGCGGGAGGAGGGGCCTGGAGGCCGGCGAGGGGCCGCGGAGCGAAGCTGTCCCCGCCCGAGGACTGGGTGGCCGCGGCGGGCGACGGAACGAGGCCGGGGCAGCCTCGCGCTTCCCACGCGCCCTCCCGCCTCCCGCGGCCCGAGGCCGCACCCTTTCCCGGCCGGGACTGCTGGGGAAGTAGGACATCCTGTCGAGAGCCCGGGACCTGGAAGACGCCTTGGGAGGAGGCGGCGGGAGACCGGGGGAGACGTTCGGGCGGCCGGGGTGAGTGGCGTAGGGTGTGAGGCCCCAGACAGGTGGCTCACGCCCCGCGTCCCCGCGCAGCCCGGCCCCCGCCTGGAGCTCCAGTTCCCCGAATGCAGTTTACCGGGGTTCCTCTCGGCCCCTGAGCCCCCACAGAATGGCGGATGGAGCAAGCCCCTTCCTAGGTCGTAGGGACTTTGTCTACCCTTCCTCAGCCCGAGGTAAGGACCAGAACCTGCTCTTTTTCTCGCCCAGACGCCCACCACCCCCCGAACAACTGGTGCCCCGTGGGGGTGGGGTGGGGAGAGGACGGTCACAGAGCCCCCTGCTAACACGGGCTCTGTCCTGGGGTGGGGGGAGCAGAACCCCATCCCAACACCATTCCCCCAGACTTGGCCTTCCCAAGCTGAGGTAGCGCTTTTTCACAGACCCTAGTGCCTCTGAACGAGGGGGCAGCCCAGCCAGGAAGGAAGAGAAGAAGGTAAGGAGGGGTGGGAGCACTAGGGTCAGGGTGGGTGGGGATCCCGGGTGGTTCTCATGATGGTGGTTCTAGACCTGCCACCTGCTTGATTAATGTGACTTTCTCTGTCCTCTCCCCCTGCCCAGAGGAAGGCTGCCAGACTCAAGTTCGACTTCCAGGCACAGTCCCCCAAGTAAGTGCCCTTCTCTCCAACCCACCACCTCAATCCTCTCTGCACCCGATGGGAGGAGTGGGAAGACAGGGCTGTGGCCCCGGCCC
>CM053604.1:134808384-134872102 GCA_028646535.1 Procyon lotor | reverse complement strand
TTATGTGGAGGTAAGCAGAGGCGCAAGCAGGAGCCCAGCCGGGAGGGTGCGTGGGTTTGCAGAGGTGTAGAGTGCAGACCCCTTTATCCCTGCACGGCCCCGCTTTGGAGCTGATAGCTCCCCCACATCTTACCTGCTTCCTAATAGGTAAAACTGTGAACTCCAGGGAGCAGGAGCCAAGCCAGCCTCATTCATGCCTTTGGCCCTGGCACAATTGGGGCCCAGTGCTTTGCCTGCCCTCAGGACATGTTCCTTAAATGAGTACCAAAGGTGGAGCCCAGCCCTGGAGAACCACATGACCCACTCCTGCCCCAGAGGCCACCAGCCCAGACTTCCACCATTCAGCATCCATGTCTCTCTCGAGCTGTCTTTGGGAAGGATCCTGAGGGCGAGTGACGAGAGCAGGAAGTGTGACAGCTTACAAATCACATATACATTCAGCACTTCCTTTGTGTGTATTACCTCCCTGTTCCTCTGGTTAACCTGGGAAGTGATCAGTCATCTGCATTTTACAGATGTGCTTGCTAAGGTTCAGGGATAAGTGGTTAAGTACAAGATTCAGAAGTTTCTCTCTGGCTCAGTCGAGCATGCAACTCTTGATCTTGGGTTGTGAGTTCGAGCCTTGCATTGGGAGTAGAGTTTACTTAAAAATATATCAGCATTTAGGGCGCCTGGGTGGCTCAGTCGTTAAGCGTCTGCCTTCGGCCCGGGTCAGATCCCAGCGTCCTGGGATCGAGCCCCGCATCGGGCTCTCTGCGCAGCAGGGGGCCTGCTTCTCCCGCTACCATTCCCTCTGCTTGTGTTCCCTCTCTCGCTGTGTTTCTCGCTGTCAAATAAATAAAATTTAAAAAAAAAAAAAAAAAAATATATATATATATATATATATCAGCATTTAGTGATATAAATTTCCTTCTAAGCCCTGCTTTACCTGCACCCACAGATTCTGATACATAGATTTTTTTCATTCAACTCAAACTATTTTCTTATTTCCTTTGTGACTTCCTCTTTGACCCATGGATTGAGTTGTTTAATTCAGGCTCTCGATTTGATAAGCATCTCCCCTATCTTCAGAACCGTTGCTCTGATTCTGAAATTCCACGAAGTATAGACAGTATTCCATGGTATCAGTAATTTACATCTTAGTATGAGCTAGTTTACTAGCTTCTTGGGTTTTTGTTGTTGTTGTTGTTGTTTTTATGAGTAAGGTGAAGCAAAGAGAACACGGGGATTCCAGTGGGGTAGAGGGGAGGGGAAAAAGGAACACTTGGTTCTCAGCAATGGTAAAATGTTAGATCCCCACTTTCTGATCAGGTTACCAGGCGTGCACTGCTTTTTGGAACTCATTTACTTCTGGATTCCAATTTCAGCTGTCTCTTACAACTGGCTTCCTTCTTTGCTCTGACATTACCTACTCTAGACCTCTAAAAGAAATTCCTCCTCCAGTAGCCTTCTGGGACCACCACTCACCACCCCCAAGCTTGTG
This sequence comes from Procyon lotor, assembly GCA_028646535.1. Taxonomy (NCBI): domain Eukaryota; kingdom Metazoa; phylum Chordata; class Mammalia; order Carnivora; family Procyonidae; genus Procyon; species Procyon lotor. The sequence goes on along the minus strand of CM053604.1, from coordinate 134,870,619 downwards.
TCTGGTGTCCGTGTCCTCACTGACTTTGGGGACAGATCGCGCCCATCCATCTTCTGTTTGTTACCTTACCCTCCCAGGAGCCCCAGGTCTGTGCCCGGTCAATGCCGGGGCTGAGTCTTCCTCATGACCTTTCTTCCTGAAGGTGCTGCCTGCAGATGAGATCCCAAAGCCCATCAAGCCCCCAACCTACCAGGTGCTGGAGTATGGAGAAGCTGTGGCCCAGTACAGTTTCAAGGGGGATCTGGAGGTGGAGCTATCCTTCCGCAAGGTGCGGCCGGGCAGGAAGTGGGGAGTCGGGAGGGGGCCAGTGAAGACCTAGGTAAATATGTGGAGAGTCAAGTGTACCTATCTTCAACCCAGTATTTAAAAGTTTTCCTAATCTCTTTGGGTATGTTTCCCTTCATTTAGCCCATTTTTTTAAAAAAAGTTTGAAACTTCTAGAGTAGCTGTTTTGTTTTGTTTTTTTTTCGATTTCAGGTTGGTAGGCTGTGAGGATCACAGTCAGCATTTTTAGAAGAACAGAATGGAAATGTTAGAATGTCTTGCGTGTAAAAAGGGTAGTTGATCAAACTTTTAAGCAGTTACGTATATACCCGTACACGTGCGTGTGTACTGGCTTGTTATTAGGACATATTTTTTACTATCGATCATAGTCAAGGTAAGTTTGAGAAATGTTGTCCTAGAAAACAGGGGACTGGTCTCCCTTTGGTTGATTTTTGGGGCAGAGGCCATGCATCCCCCTTGTGAATGTCTTCCGGAAGAGCTGACCCCAAGGGGAGAGAGGGAAGGAGGTGGCTGGGTGGAGAGAGGTTGGGGCGCAGGAGAGGGCAGGAGACCACCCTCCCCAGGGCCGCCTCACCTCGTGTCAGTGAGCATGTGGGCTGGAGGGCGCTCTGGCCGCCTTTGGCAAATTCGTGTTTTGATGCCCTGGTGAGGGACACCTCCCCAGCGAGGGGGCAAGGACAGAACCATGTCGTGGCAGTGGTGGCTCATGCCTGTCCCGTGCTTCTTACCAGTCTGCCACTGATCTCCTTTGCTCCCCACAGCAACAGATTGTTATCCCCACTAAACACGTGAGGAAACTAGGCTCAGAGAGGTGAAGTAACTGGTCCGGGGCCACACAGCTTGGAACCGGCCAAGCCCGATTTGTTAAATAGCCACCAGAACTTTGGGGAGAGGATGCTGTGGAGTCCCAGGGGTAGCCTGGGATAGCCCCCTCGGGCAGGCTTCCCTGAGAGGCAGGCCTCTACCTGCACCTGGTGCAGCCTGCTGTGGGAAGAGCCCAGACCTCTGGGCTCCCGCGGGCAGCCTGGGCTCTGCTCCTGCTCTGCCACTGCCGCGTGATGTGATTGTGACTTCCTGCTGACCTGCCCTGAGCTGGCTGGCTCCATGCACCGTGCTAGGTCTACATGAGACGCCCCCCCCCAACCCCCCCACCCCCCGCCGCCCCACACTGCCCTGCCCGCCCTGTGCAGATGCTCACGCCCTCCTGCACCCCCAGGGGGAGCACATCTGCCTGACCCGCAAGGTGAACGAGAACTGGTACGAGGGCCGCATCCCGGGCACAGGGCGCCAGGGCATCTTCCCCGCCAGCTACGTGCAGGTGCACCGGGAGCCCCGGCTCCGCATCTGTGACGACGGCCCCCAGCTCCCTGCATCTCCCCGCCTGACTGCCGGCCGTCTGGGTCGTCACTCCGGCTCCCCGGTAACGCCGCACAGCCCTGTGGATCCCACCGACTGGGGGAGCCGGACCTCCCCGCGCCGCGCCGGCTTCTCCTTCCCCAGCCAGGAGCCCAGAGCCCAGACCCAGGTAGGGTACTGGCCTCGGACCAGAGAGCGGACCCCTGCCGCCCACCCTGTCTCCTCCATCCCTCTGGTGGGTCTGCACTTGGGAATCCCTCCTGGTCGCCCCGGGACAGAGCAGTGGGAGAGCTGGGCAGAGCTGGGACGCAGTCATGTGGGAGTCAGAAGTCTGCGTCCGCCTGCCTTGTGACCTTGGGCACATGACTTGCCCTCTCTGGATTGGGTTCTCTCAGCTGTGGAATGGGGAAGGGATTCCCCCTGGAGAGGGTACTTGGGTGGGCTTGAACTACAAGTTCAGGGGGTAAAAGATTTCACTGGTGCTCACACTGAGGTAGCCCATAAACAAGCGCCTTCACTCCCACACTCATCCATCCGCTCAGCAAGCCTGTGTGAGTGGGCACGGCTGGTGCATGGGCGCCTCCCATCCCCTCCCTGCACGCTGGCCTTTAGAATCAGCCCGCTACCCGCCCTGCGCCTCAGCTTCCAAGTGCCCGTGGGGGGCAAGGGTCCAACAGACGTGTCCGTGTCCGTGTCCGTGTCCGTGCCGTGGCGGGTGAGAGGATAAGATGGGAACAGGATGAGAAGTGCTGCAGAAGAGGCAGGAGGGCCCGGGGCACTCTGCTCACTCGTGCTTGTGTGCGCCTGCCTTTCCTCCTGTGCACCCCCAGGGTCTCAACACCCCTGGGTCGGCTCTGTCCCATCCTGGAGGCTCCAGCCGTCCCCTGGACCTGGGGGGGATGCCCCCCAACACCACTCAGATACACTGGACCCCGTGAGTACCACCTGGGGGTGCTTGGTCAGGGGCCGAATGTTGCTTGGCAGGCGGTACTGAGCGCGGCGACCGCCCCCACAGCTGGCCCCTTCCCCCCTAAGATGGAGTGGGTAAACTCCCACCTCTGGCACTTATGGCTGACTCGGTGGGGGCCCCCTTGTCTGTGATGGTCCCGACCCGTCCCTGCCAGCCCTAAAGACTGAAAGAAGGCCTCCCACTCTCAGTCTCCCGGCCTCGGTCTCCTCACTGGGTTTCCAGCCCCGAGGTCAGTGTGTGTATGTGGGAAGTGTGGGAACTGGTAGAACAGACTTGAAGGCGGTGGGGGCTCCGAGGAGGAGGCGGGGTTGAGGTGGGTAGGGCTCCGGGTGCAGGGAGCGGGCCGGGGAGGAATGCATTGAAGCCTGACAGACGCACCATTCTAGGAGCTGGGCCGGCGGCCAGTGGGATCATCTGGGTAAATTAAGGGGATGTGGCAACGCTTGGGTTAGACTCTCTGGACCTGTTCCGAGGCCGGGGCCAGGATCCACTGGTTGCCGTGATGCTGTCTCCCACAGGTATCGGGCGATGTACCAGTACAGGCCCCAGAATGAGGATGAACTGGAGCTGCGGGAGGGGGATCGGGTGGATGTCATGCAGCAGTGTGACGACGGCTGGTTTGTGGGTACGTAGGCCTGGTGGGTGGGCTGGGGGCAGACTGGAGGGGATATCTGTGAGTCCCTGGGTGGGATGGCTGGGGGCAGACCAGAGGGGCATCTGGGGGTCCCCGGGCACAGTAGCCCGAGGGGCAGACCGGAGGGGGCATCTGGGGGTCCCCAGGCGCACTAGCCCCAGGGGCAGACCGGAGGGGGCATCTGGGGGTCCCCGGGCACAATAGCCCCTGGGGCAGACCAGAGGGGGATCTGGGGGTCCCCAGGCGCAGTAGCCCCAGGGGCAGACCGGAGGGGGCATCTGGGGGTCCCTGGGCGCAATAGCCCCCGGGGCAGACTGGAGGGGGCATCTGGGGGTCCCCCGGTGCAATAGCCCCAGGGGCAGACCAGAGGGCTATCTGTGAGTCCCTGGGTGGAATAGCTAGGGGGCAGACCAGAGGGGGTATCTGGGGGGAATATCCTAGGGGAGATGACCTGGGGGACAAGTCAGAAGGGGGCATCTTTGGGGTTGCTGGGGAGATTTGGGTGGGCTGCCACAGCCTGCCAGTGCTGATTTAGCAAAGATTTGTGGTCTGACAGATGAGGCCAAGGTCACTGATGAAGTCAGTGCAGACTCGGGGCAGCAGGGTTCCCGACCCTCACGCCCCTGCTCCTTCCCACCACACATCTGTCTCTGGAGCAGTTTTAGGAGGAGGGGCCTGTCTCCCGAGACACTAAGTTCCTGATGGAAAGGATCAAGTCTCACACCCATGTGTCACCCACCCCCACTCCCAGTTAGCAGCTGGCTCCCCAGTCCTTGGGGCTGGCCCTAGGGCAGCTCAGGCAAAGGACTAAAGCAGGAAGCCTCGAGCTGGCCTTGGCCTGGTTCAAGGTGACCAACCCAGCAGGCTTCACATGGCCTTTTTCCTCAGAGCGGGCAGGGCTGTATAGGCCTCGGCTTCAGAGGAAGGGCCATCCTCAAAGAGTAGTGAGCAGCCGAAGCCCCCTCCCACAGCAGACTGCAGAGCTTAAAGGGTGGCAAGGCTGCTTGGGCAGAGGTGGCCCCAACAGCAGTCTCTTGACCTGGCAACCCACCCTTTCTCATCTGAATCCTAGCATGTCATTGCTGACCAAGTTTCAGACACACCAGTGATTCTGGAGCCCGAACTTGTTAACGGTTCTCGCCTGGGAGGGGAAGCTGGGGGGCACATTCTCGTTTTACTCTGTACACCTTTGCATTTGAATTTTTTTTTTTTTACCACTCATAAAGTTTCGTAAATTTATAGACAAGAAAAAAGAGCACCTGGAACACCTGGGTGGCTCAGTCATTAAGCATCTGCCTTTGGCTCAGGTCATGATCCTGGGGTCCTGGGATTGAGCCCCGCATCGGGCTCCCTGCTCAGCGGGAAGCCTGCTTATCCCTCTCCCCCTCCACCTGCCTGCGTTCCCTCTCTCGCTATCTCTCCCTCTGTCAAATAAATAAATAAATAATCTTTTAAAAAGGGAAGAAAAGGCACCACTTTTGTGGTATTAAAGCCACAAGTGCTTCTAAAAGAAAGGCTTAGAAAGATTAATGCCTTAGTCACACAAGCACATTTTTTTAAAAGATTTTATTTATTCATTTGGCAGAGAAAGCACAGTCAGGGGAAGCAGCAGGCAGAGGGAGAAGGAGAGGCAGACTCCACGCCGATCAGGGAGTTAGATACTTAACCAACTGAGTAACCCAGGTGCCCCACGCTAGCACATCTCGAGTGCTCAGTAGCTACATGTGGCTGGTGGTTACCATTTCAGACAGTGCAGGTCACAGAAGGCTTCCTGGAGGAAGTGGGGGAGCTAGGCCTTGAAGGGCAGGTGAGGCATCCCAGGCAGTGGAACAGTATCAGCCCGCCCTGGGGGCCAGGTGAGCATGGACTGCTCCTGAGGAAGTCAGGATGCCAGCCTGCCAGGAAGGAAGGGTTCAGGACTTTAATTTGACTTTACATTCCCATGTCTTCTAGCACTCTCCCTTCTCCACCCCAGAACATGGGTTTCTTTGGGTTGTAGCAGACCAGAGGCCTGGATTTTACTCCCACCTCTGCCCCTAAGCAACAGAGTGCTTTTGGGGATTTCACTTGGCCCTCTCTTTAGGCCTTGCCTTCCTATCCCATCTCTGAATTGAAGATGAGACCAGTGAGTTTCCTTAAGTTCTGGATTCAATCTCCTGCTTCCTGGCTTTCCTGAGGAAGGTGGGGTAATTCGGTGCTATGTGCCAAGTTAGAGAGGACTCAAATTCCTAGTCCTAGAATTAGAAAGTGTCACTTTGCCCATCTGCCCACTAGGGGGCACAAATGAGTAAAACAAAGCCTCCCTCCCTGGGACAGGGACTCCACCTGCAGTGCCGGGCACCGCCAGCAGGGGGAAGGTTTCCGTGCCACTCCCCACCCCCAACCCCAACCTTCCTACTAAAGAAGTCTGGGGAATGCCTTTTACACCTTTTCTCTTTTTCTCTTTCAGGTGTCTCCAGGAGGACCCAGAAATTTGGGACATTCCCAGGAAATTACGTAGCTCCGGTGTGAGTGGTCTCCATGGCAACTCAGAGCCCAGCCAGGATGGGGGGGGAGCAAGAGCACTTACCGGAGGGAGAGAGGATCCCCCCCCTCCATCCTCCTTCCCCAAGACCTGAGCTGCTGGCATCTGCAGACAACCCCAGCAGCTGTTCTTCAGAGCCCCCCTCAAAGCCCCCTGGACTGCTTCCCACCCACAGCTCACAAACATTCCTCCAGCAGCCTTTTTATTTCCTCCTCTACCCCACTCCCCAAATACAGAGGTCTGCTTTGAAGTGGAGACTGTTTCCAGGCCTTATTAAGACCAGACCTTGGAGCTCCCCCACCCCCCTCCCGCCCTGCTATGGCGTTTCCTCTAACAGGGACCGGCTCCCAGCTTCACCCCCATGGGGTTCCTCTACCAAGGACCAGCTTCCTAACCTAACAGACCAAAGGCCACCTCTGCCTGGAGCGGATTCGTCCCCTATCAGTCCAGCTTGCCCACTGCCCCCTTTGCCTTCCTGCTTCCAGCTGGGTTTGGGAGTGAGGTGGGAGAGGGACACAGCCCCTCCTTAGTGCCCAAGGCTTGGTAAGAGGTCTTGCTCGGTGGCCCCCTCTTCCCCAAGGCTGCCAAGCCCTGGGCTGTGTATGGCATCGCGCTGCCAGAATGCCCAGAAGGGCTGGGCCTCGGGGGACTGGCCTACTCCAAGTGTTCTTCGGGAGACTGAGGCGCGCTGCCCTCCTGCCTCCCCAGCTCCTCCAACCCTCAAGTCCCCTCTGGAAGAGAATGTAAAATAAATCCGGACACCAGGGATCTTGCCCGTCCTTTTCCTTCCGGGCAGGAGAAGGCTCCTCCTGCCTAGCACTGTGGGATTCTTTCTGCAGTCGGCTGCGCTGGGAACCAGGTGGGATGTGAGGCTGTGTGTGAAAGGGGAGGGTGGCAAAGCACCCTCATTGTCTGAAGATCTGAGCCCTCAGGTCGCAGGCAGAGTGGGGCAGTTGTCTGGCCAGTGACTCCAAGGGAGCCGACGTCACAGGGCCCGGGGCGAGCCTGACCGTGGGGAGATACCAGAGATCGGAGCTGAATGCGGCCTTGTGTGCAGCCTGTTTTGATTCCGGAACCGCCATGGGGTTGCTGGACGAGATGACATTTCTCCCTGTTCTGCCTCTAATGTTTTCCTTCTGTGTGCTCCATTTCCACACCGAAGGTCTCGGGTGTTTGTTTACTTTCTTCTTTAGGCTCGGGCTTTTGAGCCATCAGTTGCGGGAAGCTGGGAGTGGTGGGGCACAGCGTAGCCAAAGCAACTCTTCTCGCCCAGGGTTTCTGAGTCCTGCGGCTCGGTGGTCCCTGTGGGGCGACGGCAGTGCCACAGTCGGGGCCAGGCTCCTCTGCCAAGAAAGAAAACTCCCTTCCTTGGGAGCGGCTGGCAGCTGAGTGGGGCATAAGGTGCTGCATGTGCATTATCTGATGGAAGCGTCCCAACGACGGGTAGGATTCCATTTAATGGGACAAGAGACTGAGGCTGAGAAACTCAGTTGTCTGGGTCATGTCATTCTCAAATGTGAACTCAGGTCCAATGACTCTTGCCACCTCTCTGCACAAAGTGGACCAAGCGCCCAGGCGGGCCTTGTCCTGGACAAGGAAGGTCATGCATGAGGCCAAGGACTTCCCTGGGTTGGGCCCCTTCTCTGTTCTTCCCGACAGTCCTGTCTGCTAGGCCTGTCACTTAGGGCACCCCCACCCCAGGTGGGTGGGAAGAGGTGGTGGTACCTAGTTCTGCCCGTGGATGACAGGGCCTCAGCCTGGCCCAGCAGTTTCCTTGAGCCTGGGTGTGGCCTGGGCCCCAGCGAGGGTTAAACAGCAGCCGGAAGAAGGAGACCTATGTGCGCCCCATCTGCTTCGTCCACCCCAGGCCTCAATGGCCGTCTGCTTCTAAGTTGGCGGGTCTGGCACATCGTGTGGAAATGACCATTCTTTAGGAACCCACTGGCCTGTTCCAGATCCGCTGTCCCAGCTTCACATTCCCTGATGTCCTCAGAAAAGATACCAGGGTTGTTTGAGACTTCCTTTCCCTGGGACAGAAACCGAATCCACACCCTCTTTGATGAGGCCCTGAAACCTCTGCAGCAAACCAACCCCACGCCCTTGGGCTGCTGCCCTGCCAGCCCCGCCTGCACTATGACCGTGACCGCTTCTGTGCCTTGACCTGGCCAGGAGGCACGAGGAGAGGGGAGGTTCCCAGGCCTGAGGGGATGAGGGGGACCTGCAGGGTCAGGGTCAGAAAGCTCGGTGGGCCACTGGGGATGCTCCTCCCATTGGAGAGGGGGAGCTGAGGGACTTACCCAGGGCACGGAGTTGCTTAGAGCACGGCAGTCCTCCCTTCTGGTCCACAGGGTCTTGCCCTTGGGTCAGTCGATTTTGTCTTGGTCATGAGTTTGTGAGTGTACAACCCATGGAGCAGAAATTCTGCAGGTTAACCTGTATTTTATGCTAGGGACTAGGGAAGAGTCCGGAGCACAGAGATGTAAACCAGAGGCCCTGCCACAACCTGGGGATGAAGAAAGGAAAATTAATCCATTCAATCATTCAAACAATATTCATTCAACATTTATTGAATGCCTACCGTGTGCCAGGCACTGTGCTAGGCTCTGGGAATGGAGCAGTGAACTAATCACCACCACTCACCCTCCCAAACCCCCAACCCCCCACCCCCGCCACGGCCCTGAGAGGACCCTGCCTGCCAGCAGCTTTATACAAGAGGACAGTCTTAGCACACAGGAGGCTAAGGTAGGCACTATCCTCATTTTACCCACGGGGAAAGTGAGGAAATGACCCAAGGTCACAGGGTAAGAGGCTGATCTGGCATTTGAGGCTAGGTCTATGGGGCTCCAGGGCTGTGCTTGCCCGCGCTGCAGTTTCCTGCTCCCTTAAGGGCTTCTGGTCTGGTTGGGGCGGTAGAGCACGTGTGTCAGGCGAAGGGAACACCCCAGGAGGCCCAGAACTGGTTGGCGGGAGAGCGGCTTACCCACACTAGGTCAGAGGCCACGGGTGGGCCAGGGCGGGGACAGGGGAGGTCGGCTGCAGTCGGCCTGTCCTGTGGGTCAGTGCCGCAGGATGAGACGCGGGGCACGGGTGGGCGGGAAGAGTGGTGAGGGCACTCCTTGCAGAGAGAACTTGGGAGGGAATGACTCACACCTGAGGCAGGCAAGTTACAGCTGTGCCCACGGGTGTGCTTCCCTGAAAACAGACCAGCCTGACTGAGAGAATACCAAGTGGAGACCCGTGGGAGATGCCCCAGCCGGCTCTTGGTGGGCCCTGAGGTCTTCAGGTTAAGAGTCGCCCGGTTTGGTTCTGGGGAACCATTTGCCAGATGGTTCTGAGCTGGTGCCTGGGGCCGTCCTTGAATCCCCCTCCCTAGCCCTAGAGCCTGGGTTCCAGGTGGTTGGGAGAAGGCTGGCCACATGGGCTGCGAGGGCCCCAGGTGATTGTTGGGGCTGGCCCACCCCACGCGGGGCGGCAGAGAGGGTGAGGGGAGGGCAGCCAGGAATGGAACAGCATCAGCCCAGGAGAGCGCCCGCGATGGCCAGCCAGGATTCCCTCCAGCTCCTGAGCCTCGAAGGTCGCCCTGAGCCGCGAGCCGAGCAGGCTTGTGAGGCATCTCTGGCAGGGCAGCTCTGAGCAGCCCCAAGAACCCAGCAGCCCGCAGCCACCGCCAGGGAAGCGCGCGGGCCGTTGGGGAACCCGAGCTGAGGAGGGCGCGGGGGGCGGCCCCGGCTTGGGGTCTGTGGGTGTCGGGGCTGCATCCGCGCCGGCGTCGGAGTCCGAGCCGGGAGTGGGCGGAGGAGCCAGGCGGACCGCAGACGGACCCAGCCGGCCCTCCCTCGCCCCACACTCCCGGGGGTGTGTGTGGGGGGGTGCTCGAGGGCCCCGGCGAAGGCGGGTGGGCGCGGCCGGCCTGGGAGACCTTCAGGGGACGGCAGCTTCAACTGTCCGCGCAGTGGGGCTCGCGACCCGTCCCCGGAACGCCTCCCCGGCCCTCCCGGGGCAGTCGGGAGGAGAAGGGCACCTCGGGGAGGACGACCGCAGCCTCTAGGGGGCCCTAGGGAGAGCCACCCCCCACCCCACCCCACCCCGGAGCACCGCAGCAGGGCGCGGGCCAGGTGGCAGCTCCCGGGCTGAGCTGCGCGGAGGAGGCGGCCTCCCGGGCCAGGGGCGGCGGCAGGGGCGGCCCCGGGATCACATGGGCGGAGGCAGGTCCTGGAGCCCCGGGCGGGCTCTCCCCAGAGTCGGGCAGACGGCGGCGGCGGCGGCGGCGGCGGTGGTGTCTCCTCACCCGCCTTCCCTTCCCTTCCCTTCCCTCCTGGGTCTGGTCGCCCAGCCCGACGGGTGAGCGGGAGACAGGTGAGCGGGAGTTAGGTGAGCGCGCCCACCTGCGCCCCGTCCGCACAGCCGGCGACATTCCCGGCTTCGGGGACCTAGCGGCTCTGCGCGCCCGCGCCCCCTCTGAGCTGCTCTGGGCGCCCCAGCCCTTTCCTGCGCTCAAGGCCCCTCTCCCTGCAGCCTCGCCTGGAGGCCGGTGCCCCTCGCGTGCTGGGCTTTCCTGATCCCGGGCGCTCCTCCTCCAGAACCCAGCCCGCGGGTACTTTGGCCTCGGAGCGTAGAAGGCGCCAGAACCGGGAGAGCTGGGCCGACGGGCTGGGCACCTCCCCGCGGCCCGAGGCGCGGAGTCCACCGGCCGGCTCAAAGGTCTGAGAATCCAAAGCTTCTCTGAACCGCCAGCGTCGGTCTAGGGACCCGGAGACCTGGGGCAGGGACAGGGGCTAGGCCTGGGCAAAAGGCGAAGCCAAGGACCTGGGAGGGAGCCGAGAACCTTTCTTGCTTGCTTGGATGACTTCTCCCCAGGCTCTTAAACTCGGGAAGTGGCCCTAGTGTCCTTGATGGATTCCGACAACACTTGCAGCCTCTGGGCCTCCCCAGGGGCAGCCCCAGGGGGGGTGCTGGGCAGGGTGGTGGCCCAGGGCTGGCATTACAGCTTCCTGCCTGGGTTGGCTCCTGGCTCCCTAAGTAGAGGCTCAGGAAATCCTACCAGGGCTGGGTCTGCAAGGACACTCCCATGCCCAGCGAGGGGGCCGTGGATGGGAGGCCTGGGGCCGAGGCTAGCAGGCAGCATCAGTCAGCTCACCCTGCTAGCCATTGCCAGGGGGTGGGCGTGCCCAGCTTGGCAGGTGAGCCCGTCCTTCTGGCTGGGGCTGTTCAGAGGGCAGCAGGCCCCCGGGGGAGGTGGGAAGCCTCATCTTGCCTACCCGGACCACATTGCCAGGGGCCAGGCCAGCCGCCAGGAGGCCCCTCTGAAGACCCAGGGCTAGTCTCCACCCAGCCGACTACTTGAACGGTCTGTGGTGGCCTCACCCCCTTGTTTGCTGTCACTCCTGTTCCCAGAGTGCTGCCCTCCCCCAGAGTGGGGAGGAAGTATCTTGTGCAGTCAGTTTTGGGGACAGGAAGCAAGCACTGATGGGACTTAGCCTTGCTGGTGGAGGAGGGGCAGAGGCAGGAAATGGTGCCATCGCCTACCACCTGCCGACCCCTGCCCGCCTGGTCTGCATCCAGCAAGGCCCTGTGAGGCACCCCAACAGCCTGCCTTCTGGGAGCTGCGCTGCTGAAGACGGTGGCGGTGAAGGGGGAACTCAGTCATGGCTTCCCAGGGTGGGGGGAAGTGAAACCAGGGGGGTGAAGGAGGGAATTAGTCACTTCCTCTACCCTCCCCCTCGTACTCCCCCAGCCCCTAACCGACTGCTCTCTGGACCTGTCATCCCCTCTCTTTTGCTTCTACAGGGTCTCCAGCCCTCCTTCCTCTGATATGGCCCTGACCGTGGATGTGGTGGGGCCCGGGCCCTGGGGCTTCCGGATCACTGGGGGCAGGGATTTCCACACGCCCATCATGGTGACCAAGGTAAGGGCTAGTTCCAGGAGCTAAGGGGATACCCCTGGACTTAGGGTCTACCTCGCCTAGAGGGTCTCCACAGGCAACTTTCTTTCTTTCTTTTTTTTTTAAGATTGTATTTATTTGACAGAGAAACACAGCGAGAGAGGGAACACAAGCAGAGGGAATGGTAGCAGGAGAAGCAGGCCTCCTGCAGAGCAGAGAGCCAGATGCGGGGCTTGATCCCAGGCCCCCGGGATCTGACCTGGGCCGAAGGCAGACGCCTAATGACTGAGCCACCCAGGCGCCCCAACTTTCTTTTTTTATTCTGGAGGCAGAAGGCCTGCTTCTGAGAGTGTTAGCCTGGGGAGGACAGGGGCCCCATTGCCATGGGGATGTGGTGACCACTTCGGGAATAGAGTTCCAGGGAGTGAAAGGAAGTGGGGCCAAGTAGAGGGCCTGCTCTTTTCTCCTTGGTCACCCACCCTGCACCTGCTGGCAGCCACCTGGGGAGGCTATAGAACACGAGCCTCAGGTCCTGAGCCGTGTCCTCCTGACCCAGGCCCAGGCCAGGGAGCATGCGCGGCAGCTACCTGTGTGGTGTTTGCACGGGCCGGGCTCTCTATCCAGAAGTATTTCCAAGCACAGCCCCTGAAATTCTGCCGTTTCTTCAGGAAGCTCTGTGAGAAAGCCAGGGCTGGGGTGAGGCGGGTGGTTCCCCTCCAGCTTTGGGAGGGGATTAACTGATTAGCTGGGCGGACTCTGCGGGGCAGGGAGGCAAAGGGGGACACCGGCCAGCCTGGTTCAAACCTGCTCCTGTGTTTCTTGGGCCGGACAGAGAGACACCCCCTCTCCTCCATCCCTGCAGGAATGTCATCGCTGTCTGAGCAGGGCTGCCTCAGACCGCTTGCTCCTCATCCCCTACAGGTAACCGAGAGGGGCAAGGCCGAGGCTGCCGACCTCCGGCCTGGCGACATTATCCTGGCCATCAACGGGGAGAGTGCAGAGGGTATGCTTCATGCGGAGGCCCAGAGCAAGATCCGCCAGAGCCCCTCACCCCTGCGGCTGCGGCTGGACCGGTAGGGCCTCCCCTCTGCTGGGCTGGCCAGCATTCTCCTCCCCTCTGCCGGCCTGCTGCACGGTGGCTGCCCTCTCAGCCGCAGCCTGGCCTTCCTGGGCCCTTTTGGCTCATCTTTGAGAAGGTGCAGGCTCTGGAGCTGTCGCAGGGTGGGCTAAGGGGTGTCCCTGTGCCCGGCTGGGCACACGGCCATGGGCAGGGCCAGCTGGCATCAACCACCTGGATGCCCGGGTTTGACTGGTTCCCAAGTGTGCAGGGTAGAGGGTGTGGGCATGAAGTGGGTTGAAGAGGGCAAACGTGTGCCTTAGGCTGGGTCGCCCAGGCCCCTGCCTCCAAGAGGGGATGGCCTTTGTTCAGATCCTGGGGGGGTGGTTTGAGGAGTTTGGGGGCTCAGTCCCCAAAGAACCCCTTCTGTCACTCCCTATTGCCTCTCTGGGCTGTGCAGGCGGAGGCAGATTCCCAGGCTTTGATTTTTCAACCACGAGGGCTGTGTTGACGAGGTTGGTGGGGGGGGGGGTGGCAAGCAGGTGGCTCCCTGAGGTGGGGCATCAGAGTGAGTCACAGGGCGAGAATGTTGGGAGATTCCCCCAGCCAGGAGAACCCTCTGGGCGGGCCTTGAACCTGAGTCAGGTACCTCCTGCCTCTCTGCCTTCCTCTCCCCTCCCTGGGCTCTCTCTGGGCCCTGGCTGCATGCCCTCTCCTCACCCACACTCCCCCAGTGCTCTAGAAGAAGCTGGCTCCCATGATGCTCTCGTGGCCCCCACCCCTTTGGTGACTCCCTCATGCCACTCAGGTCCTGAGTGTTTACAGGACTGGGACCCAAGGAGGAGGGTGGAGAGTACCTCATGGCATCTGGGAAGAGAACCAAAGTCTACAAGGGACTGCAGCGTGGGATGGTGGAGGGGCAGGGAGCTGCTGACGCCGTCACTTCCCGTAGGTTCCTCTTAGAGGGACCCAGGGCCGTCAGCGAGTGGGCCTGACGAAGTCCCTCCAGGCCCCCAGCTCCATGTTGGGCAGGTCAAGACTCCCAGCCTCTGCTTTCTTTTGTCTGGTCCGCTCCGAAACCCTCCCAGTCTCCTCCACAGGAGCGCCCAGAAGCTCTGTGGTAGGAAGCAGTGCTCTGGAACGGAGCCAAAGCCTCAGCTCCCCTCACTCTGGTCCCACATCCCTCCCTGGGGAGGCCGAGGCTGCTGTGCTGTGCGGTGACTGCCGCTCTTGCTGACCCCTCTAGAAGTGGCCGGGCATCCAGGAATGGTGCAGTGGGGCTGGGACACGGTAGGCTTTTTTTCACCCTCAGCCAGTACCAGCTCTCCAATGGCCTCCTGTTCAAGATGCCCGCGGGAAGGGCCCTGGGAAGGGGTCCCCGGGGAGCTGAGGGGGGGGCACCTCTTTTTGCTGGCTACCTTGGTGATTGGTGGGGAGCTGGGCCTGCTTGCTACTCTCTAGGCCCTGCAGGATGGTGGGGTCTGGGGGTTGGGGAGGAGATAGGGGAGAGAGGCTCCGTCCTTCGTTTTATGGAGTAGAAGCCTTCAGAAGGGACGGGGAATGACCCTCTCAAAGGTATTCCAGTCATTAGCAGCAGAGCTGGTGGGGGACAGCCTCTGGCTGGGCAGGGGAGAGCGGACAGCTGGCCCGGCCATCGTTGGGCTTTAGGGAACCCACTTCTCTCTCAGGGCTTCCGTTTCTCCGTGGGTGAACGATAAAGGATTATGTATATGAAATCAGCAATCTTTCTCAGAATCAATCTACAAACTGATGCTGATCGATGACAGAGTCTAGATGAAATGCTAAAAAAAAAAGAAAAGAAATAAAAAGAGGGGCGCCTGGGTGGCTCAGTCAGCTAGGTGCCTGACTTTGGCTCAGGTCATGATCTTGGGGTCCTGGGATCGAGCCCCGCGTGGAGCCCCATGTCCCGGCCCCACACTCATCAAAGGAGTCTGCTTCTCCCTTTCCGTCTGTCCTTCTCTCTGCTCGTGCTCTCTCGCGCTCTCTCTCAAGTAAATAAATGAAAAATCTTAAAAAAGAGAGAGAGAAAGACAGGGGATACGTGAGTTCTTAAACTAAATTTATGAAGTTATGTCCATTCTTCATGTTGATGCTAAATTATCCATTTCTCTGAGAAATGATGACGGTGGGTGGTTTTGTTTTTGTTTTGTTTTGTTTTTAGATTATTTATTTGTCAGAGAGAAAGAGACAAGCAGGGGGAGGCAGGCAGAGCAGGCAGAGGCAGGCTCCCTGCCGAGTAAGGAACCCAATGTGGGACTCGATCCCAGGACTCTGGGATCATGACCTAAGTGAAGGCAGCCATTTAACCGACTGAGCCACCCAGGCATCCTGATGACAGTGGTTGTTACTAAGAGTTGTTTGGAACGTGGCAAAGTTGAAAGTTGACAACCTGATGTCCACATGTTTGGAACATTTCCGGGTCTTGAGAACCTGTGGTGGGAACAGCTGCAATCTGCAGCCCCCGGGAGGTGAGCGGGGTTCCTGGACTCCTGTGACCTGCCTCCCTCCCGCCTCTCCCCAGGCCCCGGGCTGCTTCCCCCGGGCAGACCAATGGGGAAAGCTCTGTGGAAGTGCTGGCGACCCGCTTCCAGGTAGGATGGCGCCTTCTGCTGGGAACTCCAGCACCCCGAAGTGAGGGGAGCCCCGAGGGGCAGGGCCAGCAGGGGATGGGTCCCCCCTTCCCGGCCCTTCTCTCCACAGGGCTCCGTGAGGACGCACACGGACAGCCAGTCCTCCCTGCGGTCCTCCTGCTCTAGCCCCGCGTCCTCCAGCCCCCAGCCGGGGAGCCCCTTCTCCACCCCGCCCCTCAGCAGCCCGCACGCCCTCCCTGGAGAGGCCGTGGTCAGCCGCAGGTGAGCGCAGGGGGTGGGCACGATGGCCACAGGGTCCAGAATGGGCCTGTCAGTCTCAACAGCTGGGTCGAGGGGCACCTGAGGGCACCCCATGTGTCCCTGAGGCGGGCCGGGCGGGACAGCTGGCACACACACTGTCCGTTTCCCACATTTCAGTTTCCAGAGCCTGGCACACTCCCCAGGGCCCATGGCTGCTGACCGCTTCTCCTATGGGGGCCGCCCCGGAAGCCGCCAGGTGAGGATGCCCAGGGCGGGGCGGGGGAGGGGGAGAACCTCCCATCCCTGCTAATTGCCATTGGCACCCGAGGGGCTGCAGACGGCCGGTCCCCCTTGGGCAGCCAGCGCCTCCGTTGCCCAGCAACAAGCAAGCCACTGTCCTGAGCCAGGAGGAAACTGGGTCTGCTGGTGGCCGTGCTTACTGTTTCCCAGCCCTGCCTGGCCGGTCCCAGGTGGCCTTCTACCTCCTGTCCTCCCGCTCACCGCCTCCCCCCTCCTGCAAGTGTCCTCCCTTCCTGAGTGTTTCTCTTGGGCCAGGGCTGAAATAGTTTTGCTGCTGTTGTTGGGATGGTTCCCTTTGGCTCTGGCTGCATCTCTTGAACACATTCCTCCCCACTCCAAGCCCCAGGCCTGCCCCCAACTCCCATCCCCCCATCCCCCTTCCTCCACCTCTGACTCAGCCCAGAGAACCACCAGTGGGACTGTGGTTCTGCCTCCAGTTGCACTTGGCTTGCTTTCTGTCTGCCCTCCTCCCTGCCCTTCCACTCTGGACACGGCCTCCCCTCCCGCCGGGTCCCACTGTGAACTAGTGACAGCCCCCCCCCCCATCTTCTTGGTGGGATTTCTCCTCTCCAAGGGCAGGGGTGAGGAAGTGAGGGAGTGAGGCTGCCAACAGTCCTGGGCCACAGCTGCTGGGGGCAGAATTGGGTGGGGGGGGCATGTCCAGCCTTTGGGGTGAAGGGGATGAGGTCCAGCTGCTGGAATCCTACCTCCGGGTGATTTTGCATTCCAGAAAGCAGAGCCTTTGGAGATGGCTGGGTGAGGGCATTAGAAACGGGGGGTTCTGGGGAAGGAAGGAGAGGGCTCCTGAGGGGGCTGCACGGGAGGGCCTCGCTGGTGACTCCTTGTGGGCCCACTCAGTGGCCTGCTGGGCAAGGAGGGCATAGTGATGCCTTCCATAAAATCCCTGTCTTTAAAGAATTTAAAGTGTAGTTGGGGAGATAAGACAAGCATGTAAAGCAGTTCGGGAACAATTAAGAACGAAGAAACAGTGTGGTCTTAATTATAAAAGCGGGAGGCATTCTGGGAGGGGAGAGATGAGTGTGGGCTGGGTGGCCTGAGAAGGCTTTGTCAGGAATTTTGCTGGACGTCAGAGGTAGGACCGGGTAGGGTTTAGATTAGAGAATGATAAGCCAGGGGGATGGGAAAGCAGGCAGGACCTGGCGTGTCCGGGCCAGGGTGAGGGGTGGGGAGGAGC
Organism: Procyon lotor; assembly: GCA_028646535.1. Lineage (NCBI taxonomy): Eukaryota > Metazoa > Chordata > Mammalia > Carnivora > Procyonidae > Procyon > Procyon lotor. The sequence continues at coordinate 134,853,565 of CM053604.1, read as the reverse complement.
TTCTCTGGGAGACCTTGGGGCGGCGACCAGCTGGGATTGCGCTTGGCCCAGGGCATGGCTGGAGAGGGTCCATCCGTCTTGGCCTTCTTCCTTGTGGTTCCCAAACGTGGGCAAAGCGGAGATGCCAGTGGTACAGGGAGTGGCTCCCAAGCTGGCGGTAGCACCTTAGAACCTGGTAGAAATGCACGTTCTCAGGTCCCAGCCTGGACCTGCTGAGTCAGGTGCAGAGGTGAGGGGTGGAGTAGGGGCGCCTATCTGTGTCTTAAGGAGCCCTCGAGGACCTGATGCGAAGGTCCTCCTTTACACTACACCCATGTAGTGTAAACTGGAGCCCTGGGCTGGGGGGCAGGGAGACTTGGGGGTAGTCCCACCTCTACCTTCTAACCTTGGATCAGTCCTTCTTTCTTTCTCTGGACCTGATAGTTGGTCCCCGTGCTCCAAGTTCCCTCCTTTGGCCCGAGGATCATGGTCATTCCTTCAACAAACTTTTTTATATTTTAAAACTATTATTTATTTGTCAGAGAAAGAGAGAGAGAGAGAGAGAGAGAGAGGACAAGCAGGCAGAGCGGCAGGCAGAGGCAGAGGGAGAAGCAGGCTCCCCGCTGAGCGGGGAACCCGATGGTGGGGTTCAATCCCAGGACCCTGGAATCATGACCTGACCTGAAGGCAGCCGCTTAACGACTGAGCCACCCAGGCGCCCCCCTTCAACAAGCTTTTGTTGAGCTGTTGCTTTGTGTGAGGCACCCCTCTAGGTTCTGAGGATGCATTGGTGGATCAACAGAAATTCCTGACCCAATGAAGCTTGCATTCTGGTCTATAAATGAGGCTGTGATCAGATGGCGTGGGAATCACAGGGTCCCACACCTCCTTCTTGCGAACCACTGTGTCCTTTTAGCACCTTAAAGGCTCTGAGAAGTCCCATGAGAAATATATTTAATTTTATTAATTTCCTAACCTTATTTAACTACAGAATTTCTCTCAGCATCCCCTCTCTCCCCCCGCCGCACTGCCACTCACTTATTAACATCCCTGTGTTCACCAGAACACAGTTTGAGAGGTGCTGGCTGCAGATGAACTCTTGAGGGGCAGGTGAGCAGCTTATCTGGACTTGGGGATCCAAGGTTCCTTCTGGGAAGTCAGGTGTCCCTAGCCGATTGGGAGGGAGGGAGGGAGGGAGGAGAGAGGCAGAGCTGCTCCCACTCAGGGAGCCGGCCTCCTCTCCACTAGGACATGGTGGTCTGGCAGGAGGAAGGGGGTTAGAGGTGAGCTTCCCCCAACCCAGTCTGCTGCGGCCGTGGCCTTGCTGCTGGTTCCTGGCTGGCTGGCTGGGGCTGCCCTGAGCCCCAGGCTCGGGACCCCACCAGCCTTTATGGGCCCTTCTGGAAATTGGAAGTTGCCACCTCTGGGTAGGCACATGCCTTGGTGAGCAGATGTGAAGCGAAGGCAGCACCCCTCCCTCCGGCTGGCACAAGGACCTGGCTTGCAAAGAGAGCCTGGGTGGGTTTTGGCTTGCTCTCCCAGCTGGCCACTGCCCCCGTGCCGGGCACAGGCTGGCCTCAGACGGCACGGTGGGACATAGTTCTTAAGTCACTGGTGCCAAGGAAACCGTCTTATCGTCTGCCATCGGACCACGCGGCACCAATAGCAAGAGGGGTGTAGACGGGCAGAAGCAGGCTGGAGGGGTGAGGGTCTAGCTCTGTCTTCTCAAAACCCTCAAGTTTCTGTTTTTAGCTGAAAAATTCATACAGTTTTATCATTTGACCCCGTACTTTGTCCCTGACTTTGAATCTTAAAATTGAGGGAATTGGGCCTTCCAGGGAGCTGTGCCCTCAGCCCAGTGCACTGTGGCCTGTGTGGTGGTCTCCAAGGTACCCCTTCTGTGGGGGCTGGCGATGGAGCCGAGGCAGGGTAGGGGGAGTGAGTGCAGAGGTGCAGGCCAGAAAGTGGATTCACAGTGAGGTTGAAGGCGGGGTTTCCACTTAGCAAGTGTAAAGTGACAGACGCCTGGACTGTCATGCACTGCTGCACGGGTGTGGATCCAGAATGGGCCTGGCGCCCCCAGACTCCCCGGGGCAGAACCAGACCTCCAGGGCAGCCAGCAGACCTGGACCTTCTCAGAAGAGGAAATGTGTGCAGGAGAGGGGTCCCTCGTGCAGCCCCATTCCCAACCCTGACCCTAAGAGGGGTCTTGGGCCCTTTGCTCCATCCCTTGTGTCTCCTTCTCTTCTGCTTGCTTCCTCTCTGCTGCTCTGCCCCTTGCCCAATCTCCTTGCAGAATGTTACACTTCTGTGGTCGGGGGCTGGCCGCTGTCCCCTCCTGGGCCGAGCAGGAGCGGTCCCTAGTACCCAAGGGCGGGGTTGGGGCAATGGGTCCCTCTGTCGGCCTGCTGGTCAGCGAGAGCTGGGAGCCCTCTGGTGTCGGGCTGGGGAACAGCCGGGCTCGGCTCGGTGGCCCAGACGGCCGTGCGGGCCAACGGCCCCAGCCGCTGACTCCTCCCCCGGTGCCTCTGTGTCCCACAGGCCAGCCTCCCCCGCGCTGGCGACTCGGCTGTGCTGGTGCTGCCGCCTTCCCCGGGTCCCCGTTCCTCCAGCCCCAGGCTCAGGTAGCAGCAGGCCCCAGAGGCTGGGGTGGAATCCTGGAGGGGCCCGGGAGGGCAGAAGACAGACGGGCTTTCCCGAGAGGACGGATGGGGGCCATGGGAGGGGGGCGGGGATCCCGACCGCTTTAAGCCTAGCTGGCTCTCCTCTGAACCCCCCTAGAATCCTTCCCCCTAGGGCACTCTTTCCCCGCCCGCACGCTGGTCCTCACACCCAGGAAGGGACTCTCACTTCTGGCTGCCTCCTGTCCCTGCAGTGTGGACTCAGAAGGAGGAAGCCGCCTTCTGGAAGAGGACTCAGAAGTCTACAAGATGCTGCAGGAGAACCGTGAGGCGCGGCTCGCCCCCCGGCAGTCCAGCTCCTTTCGGCTCTTGCAGGAGGCCCTGGAGGCCGAGGAGAGAGGTGAGCCCCGGGGGGGCGGGGGGGGGGCGCGTGTAGGACATAGGTTCCGGCAGGATGTCCCCGGACCCCCCGGTATTGAACTGGTATTTCTTAAGTACTCATCGCAGGAGTAGGCGCTAAGGGCAAATCCCTGCACTAGAGGGGCTTTTCGTCTGGTAGGAGTTCCAGGGGTGCACCCAGGTGACAGGAAAGTGTCAAGGGAATGATAAAGGTGGGGAGTAGGGCCCGTGGGGACTGGGTCTCCAGGGAGGGCTTCGTGGAGGAAGATGACATTGACTTGAGGACCCCTGAAGAAAGATTAAGACTTTAACAAACGGCCTTAAGATGGCGGCAGGGAGGGGCGCCTGGGTGGCTCAGTCGTTAAGCGTCTGCCTTCGGCCCAGGTCAGATCCCAGCGTTCTGGGATCGAGCCCCGCATCGGGCTCCCTGCTCCGCGGGAAGCCTGCTTCTCCCGCTACCATTCCCTCTAGCTTGTGTCCCCTCTCTCGCTGTGTTTCTCGCTGTCAAATAAATTAAAAAAAAAAAAAAAAAAAGATGGCGGCAGGGAGTTCGAGCCTCAGAGAGGGCACCGTGGGGGGCTGGAGGCGGGGGAGAGGTGGTGGCGGTGGTGAGTGCCGAGGCCTGCGGTGGCCGGCAGCTGGAGGGCTTCGGTGTGGGAGTGAGAGCGTAGCGGGGCCTGGTCTTGGAGGTTGAGCCCCGGCTGTGGGGTCTCATGTGCCCTAACCCAGGAGGGCCCATTAAATAATGCCGGGCAGATGCTGGAGTAAGGAAGAAGAGAGATACGTCTCTCGCCAGCCATTCCGTTGTCCCCTCCACAGACATTTACTGTGCCTGACTGATGGGCCTGTGGTGTAACACGTGTGGGGGCCGAGGGCAGTGGGCACCTGTCTGCCCTTGAGGAACCGTTTATTGGGGTGGCTGGGCCCGCACAGCCGCCAAGGTGGTGGTCAGGGTGCAGTGATGCTGTGTGTGTCGGGGGGCACTGCCCAGTGCAGGGGGGAGATGAGGGGGCCTGGCCCGGCAGTGGCCACAGGGAGGCAGACGATGGACAGTCGGGAGCTCTGGGTCAGCAGCATCACCGGTCCGATATCTGGTGGCCGGCTTCGACTCTGACAGTTAGCTCCCGGGGTTAGCTCACTGGGGTCAGGGGGCAGCAAGTGAAGCTTGTCCATTGGGACCCCGAGGCCTTGGTGGGCCCCTGGATGGAAACCAGGGAGAGGCGGTGGGTTGGGGGGAGTGCAGACGGCTTGTGACGTCAGTGCTGGAGCCTGGCAGTCCTTGGGCCCACCCAGGACCCCCGGTGCTTCACCTCAGTGTTGTTCCAAGGTTTGCAGGCAGCCAGGCCCACAGAAGCCCTTTGAAAGCTGCATAAAGGTACTGTGCTGCTGCTATTATCTATCCTTACCATCTTTTAATTAATATCATCATGCCTGGATCACGCCTGCTCGGTGGGTTGTGTAGACACAGCTCAGACATTCCTCGGGCAGCCTCAGCTTGGGTGACTCCGCCCCAGCCCAGGAGCGGCTGCCATCACTCCCCTCTTCCATCACCTACCTGCCGCACCCATGGCAGGTAGTGTGCACCCCCTTAGCCGTGCGTGTGTAAGCTTTTAGGAGCCTCCTTGGAGCTGTGCTGGAGGAGTGTGCATGGGTAAACAGAGCCTGGCTGCCGCCACCAGGGAACGAGCTCTAATGTGCCTGTCTGCACCCCCCTTCCAGGTGGCACGCCTGCCTTCCTGCCCAGTCAGCTGAGCCCCCAGTCCTCCCTCCCCACCTCCAGGGCGCCGGCCACCCCACCCAAGCTCCACACGTGCGAGAAGTGCAGTACCGGCATTGTGTGAGTACTTGGGGGGGGGTGCGGGCCCTCGTGAGGGCTCTGCAGAGCACCAGCAGTCAGGGCCCCCGGGGCAGGGGGTGTTTCCACGGTGCAAATGCGGGAGGGGGTAATGAGGCTTATTCTCAGGCTTCTTACAAAGTCTTGCTGTCTTCTTCCTGCTGCATCACCCCCTTCCTGATTTCTTTCGCCCTCCCCAAAGGAGGAAATGTTACTGCTTCTGATTTCTCTCCAATAATTTCAAAGCCTCTGGAGATCTATCTCTAGATGAGGTGCCTCCTCCTGGAAAATGTTGCTCTTTCCCTCACCCCTCCCCCCACCGCCTTTGGAAAGGGATGGATTTTCCAGAGGTAGGTTCGCTTTTCTCAGTGGGTGGCATTATAATGCAGCCATGTTCTCTGGCAAATTGCTGAAAGCCCACTGCCCCCCCATAAATGTCTTGCTCCCGGTGTTAACGGGTCAGATGACTCAGTTTAGGCAAATGCCTTAGCTTCTGCGGGCTTCAGTGTTCCGCCTGAAGAATGGGAAACGACCCACGCCTGCTGTGTAGATGCAAGGGGAGTGGCTCCCCAGAGCTTCTGCTTTTCCAGCTTGTCCCCAGGGAATGCGATGCTGTCCGTCCTTGTACCTGGGACCACATTTTGAGAACCTGCTCCATTAACAACCCAGAGAGTTCGGAATGGGGTTTTTCTGCCTTTGTTTAAGGGGGAAAAGCCTTTTTTTTTTTTTTTAATTAGAGGCATTGGGGGGGTTATTGATGCGAGAGCCCTGAAGTAAGCTCGGGGAGTCAGGGTCTGAATTTGGGGGATCTTCCCTGAGTCTGGGCTGGGAGCTAGGCTCCCTGGGAACGGGAAGGGCAGCGGTCCGCCTCGGCGCCACCCCTCAGGCTAACAGCTCTCCCCTCTCCATCGCCCCCTGCAGGAACCACGCTGTACGCATCCAGGAGGGGCGCTACCGCCACCCCGGCTGTTATACCTGCGCAGACTGCGGGCTGAACCTGAAGATGCGCGGGCACTTCTGGGTGGGGGACGAGCTGTACTGTGAGAAGCACGCCCGCCAGCGCTACTCCTCACCCCCCACCCTCAGCTCCCAGGCCTGAGCCCCTGGCTGTGCTCTCAGCCCGCCCCCGACTCTCTGGGCACCTCTGTGCCACCAGCTTGCTGTTGGCATAGAAGGGCGGTGGGGCCAGGGCCTGGGGCCTGTCCTTGGCTGTGCGTGAGGACAGCCCCGTCGTGCTAGCCCGTGCTACATAGTCTCACGTCCCCCTGCAGGACGGACTGTGCACCAACGTCCAAGGGGGGCACCGCAAGAGATATTATTCTTGTGCAACAGGAGTTAAGCAGGTGGGGACGCAGAGAGAAATTCGTACAAAGAGGCGAAAGGCATTCATTCTGTAAAGTTTTCAACGTATGAACTCTATAAATATATATACATGGGACAAAACAAAGTAGATTTTTCCTCTCCTTTCCTGCCCCAGCCCCTGGGGATGAGCTTCTCTCTACCACTGGGTCAAAAGTCTTTATTGACATAATTTTTTCCCCTTTATTTCTGCCCCCCAACCCCTACCGAAGAGGCATGTTCATTCATTCATTCTTTTCTTTTTTTAAGATTTTATTTATTTATTTGACAAGAGATAGGGAAAGAGCACAAGTAGGCAGGATCGCAGGTAGAGGAAGAGGGAGAAGCAGGCTCTCTGCTGAGCAGGGAGCCCAATGTGGGGCTTGATCCCAGGACCCTAGAATCAAGAGCAGAGCCAAAGGCAGACTTAACCAACTGAACTACCGTGACACCCCGAGGCTTGTTTTAGTGGAAGGTTGTGCTCTTTCTAGAGACACCCTCCCTTTTTTTTTTTTTTTAAAGACTTTATTTTTAAGTCATCTCTACATCTGATGTGGGGCTTGAACTTACAACCTCAAGATTAAGAGTTGTGCGCTCCACTGACTGAGCCAACCAGGCGCCCCTCCTGGACACTTTTATTTATTTATTTTAAATGTTGAATATATTTATTTGAGAGAGGTAAAGCGCAAGCACAGGGGGACATGGATGGGGGAGGGGGAGGGGCAGAGAGAGAAGCAGGCTCCCCGCTGAGCAGGGAGCCTGATGTGGGACTCAATGTGGGGTTCAATGCGGGGCTCAATCCCAGGACCCCAGGATCATGACCTGAGCCAACTGAGCCCCCTAAGTGCCCCACCTCCTGGACCCTTTTATATAGATGCCAGTTTTATTGGGATAACCCCTGGTACTTTAGAGGTGTGAGTACTCACCCAGGCTCCCACTGGGAGCCTGGCCAGGAGGAGGGATTCGGGAGGCTGGGCAGCAGAGAAACAGGAGGCAGACCCGGATGTCCATTCTGTCCAGGCCTCGGCTCAGGGAGACAGGCCTGGCTGGGGTGGCACTCTGTGCTCCGTGCTCTACAACGCTGCCAGCTCAGCTGACTTAGCCAGATGAACCGGGTGGGCAGGAGAGTGGGCAGCATCTAGAGTGCGTCCTGCACTTGGCCAAGGCTGTCTGCACCCATTGAGAAAGAGACTCACCAGAAAGAACCTTGGACAGGCTGCAGGTTAGCCACTGGGAAAGACACACCAGTGGAGCCCCCACCCGGAGGGACCACCGCCCTCCAAGGGCCTCACCTCCAAGTCAGGGTTTCCTGTGCGCCCCTTCCCTGGGAGACCCTGCTGGCTTCATTGCTAGTTGATTTGAAAACTAAAACCAAAACCAAAAAGGATGAGTGACCAGTGCTAGATGTGTCTGCCCTTGGGTGTGTTTGGCTTGAGGCTGGGGGCAGAGGTCCCCTACCAGATTTAGGGCTGGATTCACCCACCACCCCCAGTCCTCATCCCGGAGGACGTTTTCAGAAAGGGGCACGGGCGCTGCTGCATGCTCCAGACCCACCCCATCCCCCACTTAGCCTGAGGAATGGGCCACAGTCTCAACTTTATTTTCACAGAAAAGATCAAAGCTGGACTTCAGAGACAGTGCTATCGGGCTCTTTTTGGAGCGCATCTTGGCGGAGACTTTGTGTTGGCTTCTTCGGGCACCTGTTGATATAATTTACACCTGACATAATCGTCTCACCTTTTGCCTGGATGGCTACCTTTATTTTCATAGAAAAGATCAAGGCTTTCTGTGGCTCAGGAGGAGGACCCCAGGCCAGAACACCTGGTGGGCAATGGAATGGCCTCCTTGGCGCCACCTACTGTCAGGTGTAGCTCATGACAGGGGAGAGAGCCGGCAAAAGGGGCACTCACCCCTCTGTGAATACTCGGCTCCTGGCACAGCGAGAACACAGAAAACTGTGGCCTTTTTCATGCTTTCCTGAAGGCAATGGTCAAGTGGCAGCAACTGAGCTGGCATGAATGAAATCCCAGTCCATGGCAATGAGTGCTAAGAGCTAATGTGGGACACACAGGCGTGCCCTGTATCAGCAGAGGGCATCTGTGTGTAAGGACGAACAGGACCTGGACAGGTGCAGCAGCCAAATGCCGACGGGTGGGGGTGAGCGCAGGCAGGGTGCTCAGCTTAGGGCAGTGGCTGAAGGTGGTACCAAGAGAAGACTGGGAACAGAGGTGGGAGCCTTGAATGCCAGAAGAAATAGTTTGCATTTCACCTTGAGGCTCTGGGACTGTTTTGAAAATTTTCAGCAGGGAAGTGAGGGGTCGGAAAAGGTGGGTGGGAATAGTCACATGATCAGATGCCCACCTGTAACAAAGCATGGTGGGCCAGCAGCTACTGAGGAGTGGAGGAGAACAGATGGGGAGTGGAGACCCTTGTGAAAGGGCATGTCGGTGAGTTGCTGAATCCTCTGAAGGCTGGCGTCCACCTCTCTAGTTGTGGCATGCAGCTCTCTTGCCAGCGGCCCTGGGGTGGGGGTGGGGGTTTCAGAGCTCTCTGCAGCTACACAGCCAGCCCCAACTTGGGAGCAAACTTCTTTGGAGGACGGAATTATTAGCCAGACTCCTTGGTCAGAGGAGAAGGTTGGGGGCAGTCTTTGATCTTTTACCCCCCTGCCCTCAACCCCACCCCAAGCCAGCTGTGAGCACCCACCCCTGGGGACCCACAGTTGGGAGGGGAGACCACCTAATTATAAGACTGCAATATGTCCAGCACTATGCCCTCTTTACTTGTTTCTGCATTTGGGGAAATAACTTCAGAAGTGAGGAGGGATTCAAGTTAGGAGTTCCCCGATAGAGCATCTAATACAGCCCCGCTTCCGTTAGAAATGGGAAGGGACATTCCCAAAGTTACAGCTAGGTAATTCTAACACACAAACGTGCTGAGTGCTTTAATCCTCACAATTCTGAGGTTGGTATTGTCCTCCTTGTTCTATAAACGAAGAAGCCCTGGACAGCGGACAAGGAGGATGAGTACTGGTCCAAGGACTCCGAGCTGGTAAGGGGAGGGGGCTCAGAGTAGAACCTGCAGTCTGAATCCCACATTTCTGGTTTGGGACGGGGGCTTTTTGCCCCTCCATCACCAGAAGTTGCCTTCCAGGCCACAAAGGAGATGTGACCACGGTGACCACAGTCACTGGTGACCACAGTTCCCAGCCATCTCTACTCGGGCCGGAGCTGCCCACGGCCTCTTGGCTTTGCCCTTCCTCCCACAGGGCCTAGTTCAGTGCTGAGCTGGCAGGAAATGTGCTTCCTGAAGCCGGGACTTCCCCGTGGAGGACGAGGGGCCGCTGGGCATCCCTGGCCTCAGCCCAAGGGATGACTCTGCTCAGTCACTGTGTGTCTCAGGAACTCAGGGAAGCTGCTCACCCGTCAGGTGGGCAGGGAGGGGGTGGCAGGGCGGCCCTTGCCATTCCTTCAAGCATCACTCAAAGGGAGAGGATTCTCCTCCAGTAGGAGGCAGGGTGGGAGGTGGTCATGCAGGGGTACCGAGCCCTCGGGGTTCGGACCTAGCTCTGGTCACGGCTGCTCCAGTCGGGGCTTCAGACGGGAGGGAGGTGTGTGGCCCCTCTGAGGGATCCCATCACCATAGGGCTCAAGCATGTCTGCATGGGGCCGGGTGGGGCGGGGGGAGAAGGCATAGGTGCGAAGCCTGGAAGGGAGTGTGCTTGGGTGTGTGTTGGTGGGGGTGTGGGTTCTTTTGAGCCCACACAAAGCCCTGTGCTGAGACACTGCATTCCTGCTGGCTGGGCTTCCTGTTCCAGAAGCATTCTTGCCCCAGAGTCGCCAGGGAGACTGCTTGGAATCTGGCCCCGCATTCTCCAGATTCAGGGCGAGATCTGGCAGAGGTTCCCTCCCTTTCGCTCCCAGCCTCTCACTTCAGAGGAAGAAGCCACCTGATAGGCTAGCCCTCCAACCCTCCTACCTAGGGAGGGCTGGGGTGGGGTCTGACACTGCCTGTGGGGTTTGGTGCCACACATCCTGTTGGCGGAGCATGAAGCAGCTCCTGCCAGGCCCTGCATTCTGTTTCCCTGGGTGTATGTGGGGAAGAGGAGCGGAGTGGGGTTGCTGTCTAGGAGGATAGGGTCAGGAGGGGGCAACCCAGAAGACCCATGCCCAGCAGGGAAGGGCTTGGCCTGAAAATCAAGGTGTTAGAGATGGCAGGTAATTCAGGCACTAGGCTCTCATTCTTTCTCCAGGCTTGGCTGCAGGCCTCAGTTTCCCCATCTTGTACAGTTAGAATCTCATAGTTTCCGGCTAACAAGGCTCCTGTGTAAGGTGTTGCAGAAGGGTAAGCAAGGAGCAGCAAGGAGCAGAAGAGGGTGGGCGGACGGTTTCCTCTCCTCCCAGTTAACGCCCACTTCCTTCCGAGGGCTCGGGCTTCAGCCCCTCCCCCAGAGGCTCAGGTGCAAGTTTGCACGTCCACCAGCTCCCTTGTCTGCCTCCGAGGGATTTGGGTCCTGCTGGGATTTTTCCAGCCCTGTCTCCTTCCTCAAGAGAAGGAGGCCAGCAGCGCCCCTGCTCACCAGGCGGTGTCACTTTGGGCAGCTGCCCGGACTCCTAGCCTCCTTTCAGGCTGGGAGTCTTTGAGGGTGAGGGATGGTGGAATCCCAGGAGCAAAGGAGGGTTGGGGTGGGGACGGGGAAGTATTTACACTTCCACCGCCTCCCGCCTGCTTCCCTGTCCCCCTGGCTCACTTCCGCCGACCCTGAAGCCCCCCTCCCCCAAGCCCCAGCTTTAGGGTGCTCGGGGTGAGGCAGAGGTATAGGATGAGGAGGGGGGATTCAGATCTTGCCTGGGACTCGAGGCGCTCTGCAGTTGTCGGAAAGGACTTCCATGTGGACAGGGGTCATTTCCCCCTTCTGTCGCGTCAGGTTTCTGAGTGACTTGCCCCAGGCACACAGCTGGGAGCGCAGGGACAACCTTGTCCCGGTCAGCGCTCTTCCCGCAGCCAGCACGTGGGGCTCCATTTCCTTCCGCGCTCCCGTCCAGTCCCCGCCGACCCTCCACCCCCAGTCCCAGCTGCATTTCGGCGGCAGGAAGAAAGACCAGCACGTGAACCGGGAGTGAGGGGGTGCCGGGTAACCTGCACCTCGAGCCAGACAGCGTCCGCAGGCGGGGGTCTCCGCTCCTCCGCAGGGGGCGGGAGCGCGGGGCTGCCCGGAGCCCGAAGGACAGCGGATCGAGGCCTCCTCCCGGCCCCGGCCGCCCGCACACCTGCGTGCCCCTCCCCCCGCCCCTGCCCCTCGCCCCTCGCTGGGAGGGTCCGGGGGCCGCGCCCAGCCCGGGCGCGACGCGCGTGCGAAACCTCCCGCCACACGGCCGCGGGGGGACGCCGGCCAGGATCGCAGGCGGGCTGCTGCGGCCGCGGCCGGGGCGCCGCGTCGGGGCCGGGAGCGGGGCCATGCTGGGCCGGCGGCGCGTCTTCGCCGTGGAGCCGCTCCGCGGCCGGGGTGAGTCGCCCACCCCCCCGGGCCGGCCGGGGCCTCCCGCCCTGGAGCCGACTCCCGCGCCCGGGCCGCGCTCTGCGCTCCCGTCCCAGCCCGTACGGCCCGCCCGGGGCGCCCGACCTCGCCGCCTCCCTTCGGACGGGCTGAGTGATGGCGCCGTGCGCTTTGGAGACCCTCTGGGTTCGGCCGTTAAACCAGCCACCACCTTCCATCCCACTCCCTCCGGCTCCACTTCCCTCTAATTCCCGGTGTAGACCCTTCGCTCAGCCCTTGCCCCCGCCGGCAGGACCAAAAGTCCCCCTCTGCGGCCGCGGACCCCTTCCCGAAGGAGACTTCCTGGCTGGCTTCCTTGGCCGGGAGGGGGGCGGGGAGGGTGCGGCACGGCCCCCAACACTCCCGCGTGGCCGGCGGTGACACGGAGGCCGCCCTCCATCCTCTCCCGCACTAATTTGTGCATCGATATTACAGCTGGAGACCCAGCGCGTGGGTAGGGGCTGGCGCTGACGGGACAGCCTTCGGGCGCTTGCGCTGCTTCTACTCCTACACCCCCTCCCCCCCCAGTTCCCGTTTAAGTACCCCCCCACCCCCGACTCTCCACCAGATCTTCACTATTTCTCATTTAAGAGAGCAGAAGCCGCAGTGGTTATAGCTATTGTTATTTTTATTGCCCTCCCCCAGGAGCTCCCGGGGAGACTTCATCCTGCATCCTGATGCTAGTTTGGACCCCAAGCTTCCTTCTTTGTGCCCTTCCCCGTCTCCCTGAGGCCGGAGGTTGGGGGTGGGGGTCGCAGTCCAACTGCCCGCGTGGGGAGTCGTTGGAGAGACTGAGGCTCCCCATTCCCGACTTGGAGGTCTTAGGCTGACCCTGGGCTCCGGGGCCCAAGAAGAAAGCAGCTACCCCCTCAAAGGCCATACAAGGAGCTGATGAATACGCCCCACACGGCTTTGCCCACCATACGGCCCAAATCTGGGGGTCTGTGATCACCAGCAAAGACTACCTATGAAGGGAACCTGTGTTAACTTCTCCCAGCCAGGGATGGGGAGAGATCTGGGCGGGGCTGTGGCTGTTCAGTCCCCGAGGCTCCCTTCACCTCTGGCCCAGGACACTCCTCCCTGGGGAATGCTGCCAGTTGCCAGGAATGCTGGGGGCGTTAGGGGCAACCTGCCCAGCCTGATGCGGACTCTCCTTGCAGATGGGGTTGGTGAGGACTTGGCACATGGCTGCGTAGTACCTGGAGTCAGCAGCACCTACCGACGGATCCCCGACGCTGCTCAAGGTTGCTCACCGCACTCCCGGAAGGGGGCTGGCCCCCTGAGAGGTCCCAGGAGGCAGGAGCCACTTCCCAAACTGGCCTCCCGGGACTCAGGAGTGGAGATGGTGGTAGGGGAAGGCCCCCTGACCACCTCACCGGGCCTTTCTCAGGTCTGTCTGGACTTTGAGCCCACAGGGAGCCCTGAGCCCCTGGCCCTTGCTTCTGTGGAGCCTCCCGCCCACCTCGGCCGGCTTCTGGCCAACCGTAAGCTGGAGCAGATGCTGGAGCGGTCCCGCCAGCTCCCGACCTCCCCTGCCAGCATGTCACGACACTGCCACTCCCTGAAGCCGCCCCGTGAGCCTGAATGTCAAGCGCCCCCTTTTGGAGCCGGGGAACAGGAGGCCACGGAGGCCGAAACTGACCTAGAGACAGGCTTGGAAGAAGCAGAGGTGGTGAGTGCCCGGTCTCAGGCCGGGTGAAGAGTGGGACAGAAACGGCTTCACATGGAGGGGTGGGCTGCTGGCTGGTGGGGCCTCACAGACTTGTTCTGCTTGGAGCTCTCTTGGGGTGGGGCATTCCTTGCCTCTCACCGACTGCTTGTTCTCGCCTGGCCCACTCCCAGCGGTGTGGAGGTGGGCAGGATGGGGGCGGCCTGGCGGCAAGCCTGGCTGGGTGCTGGGAGGCCAGCTGGGGGAGTGCGCCTCCTCTCCCCGGCCCCTCTGCTCCCAACTGCTGGCTGCCTAGCATGGGGGTCCGGTTGAGCTCAGACGTCTCCCCTACCTCACTCTGTCTCACAGGCGGGGGGCCTGGGGCCTGAAGCCTGGGCCTGTCTCCCAGGGCAGGGGCTCCGCTACCTGGAACACCTGTGCCTCATGCTGGAGCAGATGGCAAGGCTCCAACAGCTCTACTTGCAGCTGCAGACCCAGAGGCCCCCACCGGTGAGTGTGCCGCAGGGCCGAAAGGCCAGCGAGGCGCAGGTGAGTGGAGGGCGGCAGAGGAGGGCCTGGAGCCCTGGAAGCAGCCCTCGAGTCAGGTCTTGAGTGCCCGTCTGTCCTGCGCATAGGATCCTGAAGCCGAGGGAGAGGGGGAAGAGGGGGAGCCAACCCTGGCCCCTTCACGGCCACCTTCTCGTGCCCCAGGCCGTGAGGTGCAGGAACTGCTCAGCCAGACGCTGGAGGCAGGTGAGAGGCAATCGCGTTTCCCTCCGCCTCTTGCCTGCCCAGGCCCTGCCCCCACCCCTGGAGGCCCCGCCCCCACCCGGGGAGACCCCTAGAGCCCGGGGGCTTGGTGGGTGGCTCCGAGCTTCGGCTTCCTGAATCTGAGCTGATTCTCTTTCTGAAGGGGCAGAAACAGCCACACCCGTAAAGGTAGGGCTGCCCGGTGCCAACCCTCCCAGGCTGTTGGAAGCCACAGCAGAACCAGCGCACATCTTTCCCCCCGCCCAGGGACACAAGGTAGGTGATGGGTGTGTGTGGGGGGCACCGAATAGGATGGAGCGGGGCTGTGGGCTGGTTGGGATGTGTACACAGCGTGAAGGCCAGGAACGCTGGGAAAGGGATGGAATTCCTGATTGGAGCGGGTGACTTGTCCTGGCTGTGCCACCCGCTGTCTCGGGGAGCTTGGTCAGGGGTTAGTCGTGGGGAGGAGCCCTGTGGTGATCCCCCCTGCCCTCTGCTCAGCGGGATCTCTCCCACTGGAACAAGGTCAAGGTCCTGCTCAACCGGATCCGTTGGAGGAGCCCGAAACACCCTGAGTCCTCTGCCCCTCTTGATGACCCTGCCCCTAGGTGAGTCCTGGGGCCCAGCCCTTGGGGGGCGGGAGGAGGAGCCTGATGAACCAGGATGCTGATTATGGTGCCCGTCGTGTTTTTTTGGTCCCTTTGAAATCTCAGAGACGTAGTCTTGGAGAAGGTTCTACAGAAGGTAGTTAAATCATCCCGTTTATGGAGGAGGAGGCTGGGGACTGGGGCGGGGAAGGAAGTTGCTTTCCCAAGGCTACCTGTGTGGTGAGTCCATGGCAGAACCAGGACCAGAGCCTGGGAGACCCCCTTGTGCCGGTCCAGCAGGCCCTCCGCCCTCGGCCCTCACAGCTGAACCTTAGGCCACTTCCCGGATTTGTTGGGAGAGCAAGGTTAGGACACAAAGGATTCCACAGTAGATGAGGGGGGGTTAACGTGGGGGATAGGAAGCACTGTGTCATTGTCCCTAGGCTCCACACGGCAGATACGCAATGTCCTATCAACTCTGGGGCCATTGCTGCCTGCGTTTCCTTCTCCGAGCCTAAAGCTACCTTTCTTTTTCCACAGGATCCAGTCAAGGGGCGTCCCTGAAAGACCTCCATGCCAGCCCCTTCGGAAGACCTTTATGCCATCATTTGTGGTTAAGAAGCAACGAGCAAAAAACCTTTCTGTATGCTGAGACTTCCTGGTGCAGGGACGTGACCCTGGGTGGGGGGTGCCCAGCGAAGTCTTCTTCCTCGCCCTTTGCCCTGTTGCTGCTTCTGAGCACTGCCAGGAAAAGCTGCTGATGCTCACCCTTCTGAGGAGAGGGCTGGATCTTTCTCCTCTGGGCAGTCTTAGCAGAGGAGCCCTGGCTCCCTGAGAGGCCCAAGGTGCGGCAGCCCCCGGGCTCCTTGCTGGTTGCCAGAAATCCCTGGGCCTAGTCAATGTGAACTAACTTATTTATCAGGAGTCCATGGAGCGTGTTTGGCAAGGTGATCTACTGGGGCCTAGCGTGTCACAGATGTGTATTTGTGCAAAACGATACGTGTATCTCTGTGAGTCTGCCACTGTTGTGACCTGGCCGGATCCAGCCGTGTCTTCTGAATCATGCATTCAGAAGGTTGGTCTTCTGGGTTAGGTAACTGCAGAAGGATGGAACTGACCTTCATTCCTCAGGGGGCAGTTACTGATTTGGAGTCTGTCCTGCTTTCCTTCTCATACCTTCATGGGTAGCCCCAGGATGGGGTGGGGGGTGGGTACTATCTTGGGTGCCTCTGCATGGAGTCTTGCCTGTGAGGCAGAGCTCCGGAAAACTGAACCAGGAATGGAAAGGTCAACATGGAGAAGAGCAAGAGTAAGCTTTAAAGTCTGTCTTCAGCTGCTTTGGTCCCTAATAACCTTTACACATCAGAGCTGAAACCAGAGATTCATACTAGCTTTTAGACCTTGACAAAAATCCCTTAACTTTTCTGAGCCATAGCTTCCTACTTAATCTCCCAAATGGTTTAATGACACCTGCCCTACCTACCTCATAGTCTTATGAAGATAAAACGAGATCAAACTCAAAGTGCATTGTGAATGTTATGTGAACAGGAAGGGGAGGGCATGGGGTTGGAAGGAGGTCAAACTGGAGGGATGTTGGGAAGGCCTGAGGATAAAGCAGACCTGGGGTTGCCAATGGAGACTAAAATGACCAGTGATTAGTGGCAAGACTTGAAGCATGTTATTTCACTCAAGTCTTAGGTCTCATATCTGAGATTAGGGCACTGATTCCTGACCTTATCTTCTAGGGTTGTGAGGACTAAAGAAAATGTTTCTGAGAACATTGTAAATGCCTACCAAAATATTGTGGTGGTTTATTTATTACAGCACGTTAGGTTCCTAGCTCTTTGCTAATTGAGAAAGGGGAAAAGCTTAGTTTCCCGTAGATATTCAGCGGGGGTGGGGGAGGTGCTGTCAGTGGAAGGGCCGGGCTAGGGCTGAAGTCATTGGCTTGAGTCAGATAGGAATGCCTCCTAGAAGTGGCCACTGATCAGGCACCCCCCCCTCCTTCGGTCAGGAGGGGCTGCTTCTCTTGTGGCTGCAGCCCTGGGGTCAGCCAGAAGAGGCCAGGTGTCGGGTGGTGGTTATTCTCTTCTATTTAGGGGTCCAACTCATGCTGTCTTTGGACCAGGAACCAATGCTCTAAAGCCTACTTTTCTAATGGGACGGTTAAGCGGGGACACCACCGAGGCCCTGCTTCCTAACGCGCATCCGATCGGGGAAGGCGCACTTCCGTTCCACAATTGGAGCGGGATGGCAGGCCGGCGTGGGGGAAGGGAGAAGTCGGTGGAGAGGAGGGAGGGACCATATCCGGGAGAGTGGCAGCTTCCGACCAGTGGTCGCGCTTCCGGAGAGGCGCTTCCGGTGGTGGCGGCAGCAGCGGCTGTGGTGGTTCCGGGTGTCTTTGTCCCCCCGGTGTCGCGGCCCTGGCCCGCAGGTGGGTTGGGGGGCCCCCCGCCGCCCCTCTGCCCCTTCGCCCCTCCCCCGGCCGAGGGACTGCGAGGGCCGGGCAGCAAAGATGCACGGGGCGCGGAAGGGGCCGAGCCCCCCTTCGGACTGCAAGTCCCGTCTCCCTGGCAACGGCCTCGGCCCTGGGGGCGGGCGGGAGGAGGAGAAACCGCGCGCCTTCGTCCTCCCACGGTGGCCCCGCCGCGGCCCGGCCCGGGAGGCCCGGTGCCGGCGGCTGCTGAGGCGGGAGCGGAGGCCCAGGGATCACGGGAGCAGGAGGGCGGGCGCGCTGCCGGATTCGCGTTCGGCCGGGCCACGGGGCTACCTTCCTACCAGCCCGTCCGGGGAACAACGGGCCGGGCTTCCGGGGAGAGGGCCCACACCTTCTCCTCTCCGGCACCAGCCTCCTCCATTTTTCGGGGCCTTGCGTGGAGCATTTTGGCGGATGTTTTTGAATGAATGAATGTCACTGGGGCCCTTTCCAATCCCCCACTCTCCGCAAGCATCTGCGGGTGGCGTGGCATCGTGAGAGGAGCGCTAAGTTGTTGGCGACCTGGGTTCGAGTCTCAGTTTTGTCACTAACTGGTGATGTGACCCTGGGCAAGTCTCAATCTCTGTGAGCTTCAGTTTCCTTTTCTTTAAAATAGCTTGACAGTATCATCCACCACTAACTTGTGAGGGCAAACTGGAACAATGTAATTTTTGCATTTCCTGCTCTTTATGTTCTCTCCATCTCCTCCATTCATTCCACCTCCTCACCTTCATTAAAATCCTCAGTTACTTTTTGGGGGTTGATGGAAATTTGCCTCTGAGCTGTTAACTTCTTCTTTTTTTTTTTTTTTTTCCAATTAAAGGTTTTTTCTAAGACTCTGAAAGAGGACAGCATTCCCAATGTCCCAGTTTAAGCGCCAGCGGATCAACCCGCTTCCGGGGGGACGCAACTTCTCAGGTGATCACCTTTATCCCTATTTGGCCTCATGCTGGGGATTATGTGCTTTGGTGTTAGTCTTTTTAAATGTGGCTCTTGGGGTTTCCCTAGTGGAGTGCAATTTGCTGCCAGTGTTTTATAGGAAAATAGGAGATGAGCACTCTGGTGGCAAGTGAAACCCCGTGGAGGAGTTGCATGGAGTCACTCTGCCCTTTGGGTCTACCATACCTTCTGTCTGACTCTAGTGTTCAAAACGGTAGATGCAGCTCCTGGAGATTGCTTCTCTGTCCACATAGGCGCAGCTTCAACATCTCTTTTGGGTCCTCCTCCTGGTTTGCTCACTCCTCCTGTGGCCACAGACCTGTCCCAAAATGCCAGGCACCTTCAGGTAGGTTGGGCATTTTTCCTACTGGGTTTCAGCACTTGGGACTACCACAGCATGCTTGGGTGCCTGGTGCTTTCTTTCGTGCCTGGTGCTTTCATTTCATCCTTCCTGGTGCCCCTGGCCTGGGCCAGGATGGATGTGACTAGACCCCCTTCTGACTGGGGAGTCCTAAGTTCTGGCGCTAGGGAAATCTTTTGGTTGCTTCTTGGAATTAAAGAACTGGGAGTCCTAGAAGAAGCTTCTGACCTAAGAATCAGTGTGATCTCTTCCTCCTCCTTGCAGTAGATTATGACTGTTACACGTGTGTGTGTCCTTCATGTGACTCTCGATGCCGTACTTTGTTGCAGCTGGGTGGGGTCTGGCTGGAGATGAGATGCTACCAGCGGAGCATGGACAGATGCTCTCTGTTACCTTCGAACTGCACCATTCTCTTACAGGGTGGGGAGAAGCAGCGGGTTTTCACCGGCATTGTTACCAGCTTGCATGACTACTTCGGGGTGGTAGATGAAGAGGTCTTTTTTCAGCTAAGGTAGGCTTGAGGTCAGTCCCCCCAGTGCTTGTTGAATTCAATTCTGTCACCGTGCTGGTGGGGCCCCTCTGAAGCCATTGCTTTGCTGTTTTTACGCAAGGTGTGCGAAATCTTGATGGGCAGGGCCTCCCAGGGGCAGTCAAGGTGGCTTGGCCAGGGTCTCTCTCCTGACTGGGTCTCCTGGCTTGTGTGCTGGCAGTGTGGTGAAGGGCCGGCTGCCCCAGCTGGGTGAGAAGGTGCTGGTGAAGGCTGCATACAACCCAGGCCAGGCAGTGCCCTGGAATGCTGTCAAGGTGCAAACCCTCTCCAACCAGGTATGCATCTTCCGGCATGTGCATTGGAAAGGGGCGGGAGGGAAGCCCCAGTACCTTGAAAGCGGGGCGAGAACCTTACTTTTGTGAAGGAGTGGGGCTGTGTGGTGGTGAGCGGATCAACCATGGGATGCCCTGAATTTCCTGGTTACTGTCCTGCAGCCCCTGCTGAAGTCCCCAGCACCCCCCCTTCTCCATGTGGCAGCCCTGGGCCAGAAGCAAGGGATTCTGGGAGCTCAGCCCCAGCTGATCTTCCAGCCTCACCGGATTCCCCCGCTCTTTCCTCAGAAGCGTGCGTACCGGTGGCATGGATGTTGGGGTGTGGATTTATGGGGGTACTCTGGTTGAATGGGCCTGTAACTCTGAGGTTGTTGTTCTCAGAATAGAAATGGGTCCTGCTGTCACTGGAGGAAAGGGACAGGGAAGTTGGGCAGATGTGTAGGGTTTTTGAGTCACCAGCCATTCCTTCTCTGTAGCTCTGAGTCTCTTCCAAACATCCCACACACTTCATCTGAGCCACCTGAACAGATTTCCTGCTCGGGGCCCTCATGGACGATTGGATCAAGGCCGAAGGTAAGAGAATGATCAAAGAGGGAAGATAATTTTATTTGTCTCTAGGAGCAGTGTCTCTTTGCCACCTGTTACACTAACATTCTCTTTCTGCAACTAGATCCTGGGTCCATTCCTCTGAAATAGGCTGATGCGCTGAGATGTGTATGCAAATATTAGAACTTTATAAACCTGTTCGGCAAGCAGGGTGTTTCAAAATACTGTATTGAATTTTATAATTTTCCCTTCTATTTTTAGTCCTTAAGACTGAGATGTCAAAAATCAAAACTATCCAGAAATAGTAATTGTTAAAAAATGTAACTTTGCAGTATATGTTTTAATTTCTAGTATAAAATGGTTTTTTATACACCCTGTACGTACCAGGGTGTAGGTTGCAGTCTGCCCGGAAGTCCAGGCCTGTGCCTAGAACACCTTAGTAGTAGCTTCACGGCGCATATGTAGGCGGCATGGTGGATTTGGGACTTTGGGGGTGTTCTGGGCCGTCCCGTGTCATCTGTGAGCTTTGGGGACTGCCGGGAGCATGCGGCCTATTCTCCCGGCTCACGTGTTCCTTCTCTTGCCTTACTGTCTCCCTAAAAGGTTTTGCTTATATCCCTAGGAGTTAAGCCTGGATTAGTTTGCTTAAGACCTGTTTTAGTTCTTCTTTTGGTCCTCAATTTTTTATTAGGGAAAATTGCAAATATAAGCAAAACGAACAGAAAAGGATGATGAACCCTCATACAGTCACCCCCCAGCTTCAACAAGTATCAACATCTTCCATTCTTTTTATCTCCACCTCCATCTACTCTCTGCCTTGTACTTTTTTTTTTTAAGATTAAAAATTTTATTGCAAACAGTGTATAGGTTGAAATGCACATATGTCAACTGGACAGTTTTGACGTGGGAAGTCCCACATAACCCTCACCCCAATTACGATCTAAAACATTTCCATCACTCCAGAAAATCTTCTCATGTTCACGTTCTTTTTTGAAGTAAGAACTGTGCTGATAAGGAAGCAACCCCCTTTTCCCAAATGCCAGTAGATTATGACATGATAAGGGCTGAGAATGCAATCCAGTGTGAACTTTTTTTTTTAAAGATTTTATTTACTTATTTGACAGAGAGAAAGAGATCATAAGTAGACAGAGAGGCAGGAAAGCAGGCTCCCCACTGAGCAGAGAGCCCGATGCGGGGCTCGATCCCAGGACCCTGAGATCATGACCTGAGCTGAAGGCAGAGCCTTTAACCCACTGAGCCACCCAGGCGCCCCTCCAGTGTGAACTCTTAAAAGGGGCAGGGAGGAACTCAGAGAAGTTTAGACAAAGGGACGCAGCTAGTCTGCTGAAGCTAGTGTTTGTTCCCTTGGGCTAGGTCATTGTGAATTCTAACCAGGAGAACGGTTCTGTGGTCTAGGGTTGTCTTCCACCGGGCCTCCCCTACTTGAAACACCTTGTCCAGCTCTCAAATCACTGGTACATATTCTGTACACACCTACACCCCTTGTCGTGTGCATCTTCCTGGTCTTCAGTTTCCACCTTTCACATCCTGTGGGTTTATTAAGGGCCTCATCACCAAATCACAGCAAGTGCCCTGAGGGATAGTGTCACCTGGGTGGAAATCAGTGGTTGCTATTGACTTTCTGCTTTAGGTTCGTATTCAGTCTTTCTATACAGTTACGTGCATTTGATTGTCCCGAACGTGCCAAGCCGTGTGCAAGGCCTGTGTTACAGTACTTTCACCGTAATGCTTCAGTGTCAGGGCTTCTAGAGAAAGCAGACATTACTGCCGGCGGGGAGGTACCACTATCAGTACAGAGAATCTGCGAAGTAGGAAAGGGGCAGTAGGAGCTAGGTCACTCTGGGAGAACAACAATTTCCGAAGGAGTCCAGCTCTTTGAGCATTTTGGCTGGGAGCCAAGTTTTATTTTAAATTTCAGGTTTTGGGACGGAGGTAACAATGTCCCCGTGGACTGTCAATACTGAACTGCTGAGGTCTTTGGACAGGCGTGTCCAGTGGGATGCCGTCTCAGTGTCCTGCTGAGGCTCCTGAGATGTTTCCCACTGGTACTGCTTTCTGGTGTGTTCCTGACGATTCGCAATAAGGAGAAAACTGGCCACTGAGTTCCAGGATTCAGTGGGACGCGCACTGTCACTAGCAGTGGACAGCATTTCCTGAAGAGTTCGCTCCAGTCGTGGGCGAGCTGAAGAGAGCTGTCAGAATGACTTAGAAGCCTGGAATACCGGCATCCCGGAAAGGCAAGAGTGGAAGGCAGCTTTTGGATGGAGATGCTCATAAACCGGGAAAGGGGCCAGGCAGATAGAGAAAAGACGAAAAACTTTGTGTTAAATGTGATGAACTTAGATGCCCAGGGCTGGAATGACGAGGGAAACGAGGCAGGCAGGTCTGAAGGGAAGAGCAGAGGCCTTCTGGTAAACAGGCTGTGGTCAGTGCCGTACCTGGGCGGGAAGAACTCACTGATTTTCTCTCTTTTGTGAGACATGAGGGTTTTCCCTGGCGTTTTACAATGGTCCGAAGGTTTTTCTTTTCTGTTTCTACTTGTTGAACTCATAATACGGTGATGCTGTCATGAGTAATTTATTACAGAAACGTATAAAGTAGTACGCGCTATTATGTAGTGTTAAAATGTCACTCCTTTCCCTTTAAAGGTAACCATGCATAAAGACTTTTAGAAAATAATTTTGAAAAGAGAAGTTACTTCTACTTTTTTTGGTGTGTGTTTTTTTTTTTTGTGGTCTTCATTTACGAGCATACTTACAATTTTATTTAATTTTAATTTTTAAAAATTTTAACTTTAGAGTCCAAATTATTTTTATACATTGTGATTAAAGTGATTAAACATTTCTTCCATATTGCAGTGTAATTCTCGTGGTGGTTTTAATGGCTGTATAATTATTATATTTGTTTACTCTAAAAGTTCAGGTATTATGGGATATGAATGTGGTTTTTTAACTCTTGGCTTGAATTTTTCCAATATTTATAATCTCTTTTTCTCTTGAATTAACTTCCTTGGGATAGTATTTTCAAGAGTGGAATTATTGGATCAAAGAGTTTGAGTGTTTTTATGACTTTAATGTGTACCGCTAAGGGTTTGTTATGAGAATTGTCTCTTAATAAAACATCCTTTATAGAGTTCTTTGCATGGTACCACATATGTGTCTCATGTTAAAAAATCAGTTAAAATCTTTCTCATTTCAAAAAATTATGTGAGCTATAAATTTTAAAGTTCAGAAAAACACAAAAAAGAAAATTATTCATAAGACCAGTCAGAGGCATCTATCATTAATTCTTTTTTTTCCGAAGTATTATCTGCACCCAATGTGGGGCTCAAACTCACAATCCCAAGACCGAATCACATGCTCCACTGACTGAGCCAGCCAGCACCCCAATACTTTATTTCTTTTTAGTCTTTTAAAGTTTTTTTTTAAAACACAGTTGAGGCATTACTATATATATACTATTGTGTATTAGTCTTTTTGCTCACCATGGGTGGTTTTCTGTTATAAGGATTTAAATATTCATTTTAATAACCTTATAACAATGTGTTATGTGGCTGTTAGCAGTGGCTTTATCCGTTTCTTTGATGTAGGGGATTCAGACTGTTTCCAGTTCTTTTAGGCCAGTTTGTAGTGAATCTTAATGTAACAGTGTGGTTTCTTCCTTCTGGTGATGGATCAACCTCCAGCGATGACTATGACTCCAAGAAACGCAAACAGCGGGCTGGTGGAGAGCCCTGGGGTGCTAAGAAACCAAGGCATGACCTGCCTCCTTACCGGGTCCATCTCACTCCCTATACTGTGGACAGGTGAGCCATGCGGCCGGGCTGGGGGATGCGGCTTGCAGCTGCCAACAGTTTCTTTTTTCCCCTTCCTTCCTTCCTCCCTTCCTCCCTTCCCTTTCCTTCCTTTCCCCCCCTCCCTCCCTCCCTCCCTCCCTCCCTTCCTCCCTTCCTTCCTTCCTTCCTCTCTCTCTCTCTCTCTCTCTCTCTCTCTCTCTCTTTCTTCCACCCAGGTGCTCCTGCTAGCGGTTTCTTGTGTAAATGAGATACACTCTATGCAAGAGTGGGAGTCATGCGCCTAGGACCTTTTTGTTTGTTTCTTAATGTGACAGTCTTTTAATTTCTGAATCTCTAAATTTTGAGCAGTGACGTAGTTGCCCTGATAGAACTTTTGTGATTCGATCATCAGAAATAATTACGGCAGGCTATCCTTAAGGCTTACATTCGAATCCAGGTACCCAATACCATTTCTAATTCAGGTAGGAAATATAGATCATAGGCACTTGGACTCATTTTCCAGGGGGCCCCAGAGCCATTTTTCGAGCGCTCTCGTGTGTGCGAGGACTCCGGCCCACAGGCTTACCTACCGCACTTAGGAACTGAGTGACTAAGAGGTGGACAAGTGGTTCCAGATGCCATCTGGCAGTGCGGGGGCAGGGCTCTGGCCACTGCCGAGACAGCAAAGTTGACCTAAGCCCAAGCTGAGGTGAGAGGCAGCCTGCCAGCACCTGTTCCCGGAGGTGGAAGGGAAAGAGGGCTGTCACCGTGCTGGCTGGCATCACTGGTTCCTCTCCGCGGGGCCAGGCAGGGCCTCTCCTGTGTTCCCCGCTGACCCAGCGGCCTCCCGAGGTTCATCCCCTCGCAGGACAGTGTGGTCCCCATAGCACGGAGCGGGGTGCACGTAGAGCCTCCTCTGGTCCGTCAGAACGTGACTTGCTGCCGGTTAGTCACACACACAGCTGTCTTTTGGAACATCTGTGGAAGCCTCTTGTACATACTGTTTGGTATTTTGCTTTTTCACTCAGTGTGTCTTGGGATTTATTCCGTGTTAACGTTGGTTACATTGATCTCACTCTTTTCAGCACCTACGCAATATTCCACTGAACGGGTAGACTGTTTACGTCACCAGTCCTCTTTCACGTGATCATCCTAGGTATTGTTCTTATAAACGTCCTTCCACAGACGTCTGTGTGGACAGATGCTAGTAGTGTGCTGAGGTCAGTTCCTAGCGGTGGAGTAGCTGGCTCCAAGGGCCTGACTTTAAACTTGGACGTCCGACACCCGTTCTCACGGAGGCTGTCCCGGTGTCCCTTTTCGCCTTCGGGGCCTGAGGTGCTCTTTTCCCCACTGGCAGCGCCACATCACCAAACTTCCTGATTCTTGTCAGTCTCTTAGGTGAAAAGTGGTATTCCGATCTGCATTTCTTTGAGACTCCTCGTACGTTCACAGGTTTTTAGTCTCCTTTCTTTTTCTGGTACTTGTTGATGTCCGTTCTCCTGGTTTTCTCTGACTCGTGAACCTGTTAGTAGTTTGTGGGCGCCTTTTCGATCAAGACAATGAGCCTTAAGCTGTCACATGTTGCTAATGCCTTTCTGTTTTTTCTTTCCCAGTTCGACCTGATTTTGCCATTAGGGGCCGAAACATTTTAGTGGTCAAATCTCACCCATTTTTTTCTTTTCAGAGACGTCTTCCTTCCTAGATTGGAAAATAATTTGCCCTTTTCACCCCAAGTCTTTCATGGTTCCATTTTTAAGAAATAATTAGTCTTTGCTCAGTCTGGACCCCCTTGCTTTCCTCCTCCAGCCCCAGCTGTGACTTCTTAGAGCTCCAGCGCCGCTACCGCAGCCTCCTGGTTCCCTCCGATTTCCTGGCTGTGTGTCTGAGCTGGCTGTCAGCCTTCCCTCTGAGCCAGCCCTTTCCCCTCCATCCTCCGAGCCGCATCCAGGTATCTTCTGAGAAGGAGCCAGCTCCAGATGCTGGTGCTGAGCCCATCCCTGCAGACAGCGACCCCGCTTACAGTTCCAAGGTGAGTAGGCTGGGATCCTGCCGTCCGGTCCCGTGGTCGGAAGCTGAGAAAGCTCTCGAGCACGTCCCTCACACCGCCTGTGCACAGGTACTGCTGCTCTCGTCCCCGGGACTGGAGGAGCTCTATCGTTGTTGCATGCTCTTTGTGGATGACCTGGCTGAGCCGAGGGAGACCCCAGAACACCCTCTAAAGCAGATAAAGGTGAGAGCTGGAGTTCATGAGGCGGGAGGCTGTCACGGGTGGTGAATGGCCGGGCCCCATCAGGTTCTCAGCCGCTCGGCTCCTATTCACGAGCTCGTAGAAACAAGGAGCCCCGAGCTGGAACACTGCTTACTTCACTGGGACAGCATGGCTCAGGATGTTCTTGTCAGTTACGTGGCTAGTTCATAGGTAGAGAGCGCCACCATCCCCTGCTTCCCACCCCGCGTGGTGGACTCTTCACCACATCCTGCTGCTTTCATTCCCCAGGGGTGGGAGGCTGCCTCATGGGGAGAGAGCCGGGTTTTTGTTTATCTTGCATCCATTTTTGTAGTTTTTGCTGAGCCGGAAAGAAGAAGAAGCAGTGCTGGTTGGTGGTGAGTGGTCTCCGTCTCTGGATGGCCTCGACCCCAAGGGCGACCCACAGGTGCTCGTCCGCACGGCCATCCGCTGTGCGCAAGCCCAGACTGGCATTGACTTGAGCGCCTGCACGAAGTGGTGAGTGGCTGGCCCAGGCTCGTCTGTGTGTGGTCCGTTGTGTTGGCGAGACTGTTTAGGAGGCCGAGTTCCGGTGCCTTTCTGACCTGTGAGTGCTCTTCTCTTCCCCGGTCCTGCCTCATTCCTCCCTCCAGCCCTTGCAGACGGTCGTGCCGGTCATGAGCACGAGTAGGGATGTGTGTGGGTCTTGAGGGCCAGCCGACCCTCCAAGGCTCGTTCCGTGCGATCCCCCAGCCACATTTAGTGGTCCTTTGTGCTGGGAGCACCCTGGATACGCATTGTCTGCTTACTCATGTCGGCCCATTGATGCCCCATTTCCTGAGGACTTGGTCTCTTGTTTTCGTATTTTCAAAGCTGCGTGTGCAGTACGTGCTCAGTAAATGCTGATTGGAAACTGAAGCAAGTGGTCGCGAAGGTTGAGGGTTAGTACTTCCTTTCTCCTTTCGCTGTGAGCAGGTGGCGCTTTGCGGAGTTTCAGTACCTGCAGCCGGGTCCCCCGAGGCGGCTCCAGACAGCAGTGGTGTACCTGCCTGACGTCTGGACCATCATGCCTACTTTGGAGGAGTGGGAGGCCCTGTGCCAGCAGAAAGCCGCAGAGGCAGCTCCCCCGCCTCCGGAGGTGTCCGGGGTAAGGCTGAGCCTTACGGACCGGTGGGCAGAGTAGGTGCCCTGACCTCCGGACCCAGGCGGTCACAGCTCTCGGCTTTTGTCACAGGACACAGAGCCCCCAGAGCAGGCAGCCGACCCATCAGAGCCGGTAGCCGACACCTCTAAACAGAATGCAGAGAATCCGGAGGCCGCCGCACAGCCGGAATCGGACGCTGATCTCCCAGAGGCCCCCCCACCCCCTCTGGAACCTGCCGTCGTGGCACGCCCTGGCTGTGTCAACCTGCCCCTCCACAGTATTGTGGAGGAGCGGAGGCCGAAAGAAAGGATCTCCTTTGAAGTAGGTGTAGGAGTCCGGGGAGGCTGTGCGGGAGGGCGGATGGGATGGCAGGGCTTGGAACATTCCCTTCTTCCTGGCGTTCACGGCGGCTCTGCTGCCTCCTCCGTAAGGTGATGGTGTTGGCCGAGCTGTTTCTGGAGATGCTGCAGAGGGATTTTGGGTATAGGATTTATAAGATGCTGCTGAGCCTTCCTGAAAAGGTGGTGGCCCCGCCTGAACCTGAGAAGGAGGAGGCGGCCAAGGAAGAAGAAACCGTCAAGGAAGAGGCTGCCAAGGAGGCCAAGGATGAGGCACAGAGTGAGGGCACGGCTGCCGAGTCAGACGCCCCCCCGGTGAGTACCTCTGCTGCCCGCACTGGCACTGGGGCTGCACGCGGGAGAGCCCAGTGGGTGCGGCTGCCGCCAGGGCCCCGCAGGGCTCCTCGGCGGCACAGGAGCCTCCGCTAATTGTGCCGTGAGGACGGCTGTTTTGGCTACTCGATGGTTAACTAGAACGCTGCAGTTTCTTCTTTTTTAAGATTTTATTTATTTGTCAGAGAACACAAACAGGTGGAGCGGCAGGCAGAGGGAGAGGGAGAAGCAGGCTCCCCTCTGAGCAGGGAGCCTGAATGCGGGACTCGATCCCGGGACCCTGGGATCGGGACCTGAGCCGAAGGCAGACACTTAACCGACTGAGCCACCCAGGCGCACCGCAGAACATTGCATTTTCTTAATGCTTTCCAAAGCGCATGAGTCTGTCTCTTGCCTAAATCCTGTTGAGTAAACGTAATTTCTGACGGGACTGAGATCAACTCCCATAGAGAATCCCAGATGCCCTTAGTTCACTCTGAACCCCACGTCACAGAATGCAGTAAACGAGACCGTGCAGACAGAACCTTTACTGCGGTATCCAGACACGGTCGGTGGGCAGAGCTTGGCTCTTACCCTTGGCAGCAGTTTTAGGTGACCGTTTTCATCTCTTGCTTGGCTTCCAGAAGGAAGATGGGCTTTTGCCCAAACCTCCGTCTTCCGGGGGAGAGGAAGAAGAGAAACCCCGGGGTGAGGCATCCGAGGACCTGTGTGAGATGGCCCTCGACCCAGAGCTGCTCCTCCTGAGGGACGACGGCGAGGAGGAGTTTGGTACGTGCCGGCCTTGTGCGGTGGCCGCCCGGCTCTGCAGCTGGTGCTCGCCCATGGCTGCTTCGCATCTGGGCCCGGAGGGGAGGCGGGCAGTGTCCCCCGCTCCACGCTCACCTCAGGCTTCCTGCAGCAGGAGCCAAGCTGGAGGACTCGGAGGTCCGGTCGGTGGCCTCGAACCAATCAGAGATGGAATTCTCTTCTCTTCAGGACATGGTGAGATTGCTTCCCTGCTCCCCCCGCCCTGCTGATGGTGAAGCTGAGCAAGGCCTGGGACTCAGCACGGGGAGAGGGAGACTTTACCATAGGGCTTCCGGCACCCTCCAACTGACGGAAGACAAAATATGGTTTTTGGTTCATGGAGCGGTGCTTCCATGGGTTTCCAGGATCCTCGGTGTCCCCGCCCGGGCACGTTTGAGCGAGGGGCTCCATGTGGGTGCGCACGCCACTCCTCCGTGTCGGGGACCGCCCCTGGTGCTGGTCATGCCCTGGGGTCCTGTCTCCAGCTGGAAGGGGTGCCCGCATGTGATCATGTCCGCTCGTTTTTCAGAGGGGTGCATCTTGGGTGATTTCGCCATTGAAGGTACCCTTTGTAAATCTTGTTCGTCCTCGTTTCTCTTGCAGCCCAAGGAGCTGGACCCCTCCGCCGTGCTCCCTTTGGATTGTCTTCTTGCTTTTGTCTTCTTTGATGCCAACTGGTGTGGCTACTTGCACCGGCGAGACTTGGAGAGGATCCTGCTCACCCTTGGGCTCCGGCTCAGTGCCGAGCAGGTGCCTGCCCTCCGCCCCCCGAGTCCCTTCTGGGCTGGCCTTCCCTGACGCCCAGGCGCGCTGCCCTGCTGCAGGGGTGCGGGGGGCCGTGGGGCCACAGGCTCGCGCCCTCTCATCAGGGGCTGTCTCGGGTATGGTGTTCTCTAGGCCAAACAGCTGGTCAGCAGGGTGGTGACCCAGAACATCTGCCAGTACCGGAGCCTTCAGTACAGCCGGCAGGAGGGCACAGACGGCGGGCTGCCTGAGGAGGCGCCCTTCGGTGCGTCCTGTCGCGCGCCTGCCCGGGAGGGGGTGCGGGGCGGGCGGCCGCTGCTCCGAGAGCCCTGCCTTCACTCTTTGCCGTGCCTTCTAGGAAACCTGGACCTGCTGCCTGCTTCCGGGAAGAGCACGAAGCCAGGCGCCGCCCCCACGGAACACAAAGGCCTGGTGTCCCACAACGGCAGCCTGATCAATGTGGGGAACCTGCTGCAGCGCGCAGAGCAGCAGGACAGCGGAAGGCTCTACCTGGAGAACAAGATTCACACACTGGAACTGAAGCTGGGTGAGCGGCCTGCGGCCACGGGGATTCGGCCTGGAAGGGATGCGCGCACGCGTGTGTCAGGAGACCCGAGAGGGGTCCCGCCGCTCATGCTTCGGGCCTCTTGCCCCGGGCCGCGGTGCTTAACTTAGCAGTCTTTCTGCCATTTCGCTCCACCAGAGGAGAGCCATAACCGGTTCTCGGCCACGGAGGTCACGAACAAGACACTGGCGGCGGAGATGCAGGAGCTGCGGGGCCGGCTGGCCGAGGCCGAGGAGACGGCCCGGACGGCCGAGCGCCAGAAGAACCAGCTGCAGCGGCTGCTGCAGGAGTTCCGGAGGCGCCTGACCCCCCTG
The DNA here is from genome assembly GCA_028646535.1 of Procyon lotor. Classification (NCBI taxonomy): domain Eukaryota; kingdom Metazoa; phylum Chordata; class Mammalia; order Carnivora; family Procyonidae; genus Procyon; species Procyon lotor. The sequence continues at coordinate 134,823,503 of CM053604.1, read as the reverse complement.
CAGCTGGAGATGCAGCGGATGGTCGAGAAGGTGCGCCTCCCCCGGAGGGCCGGCCGGCCGGGCGTCCTGTCGGGAGGTGCGGCCGGGGCGGCCGCCGGCCACGTCTGCCCCTCCTGCCCCCGCCCAGGTGTCCCGGCGGGGAGTGTCGGTGGGCCTCCTGTCTGGGCCCGTCCTTGAGTCCTCCCTCTCGTTCCAGGCGGACGGCTGGGTAGAGAAGGAGGAGCCGGCACCTAGCAACTGAGCAGGGCCTGGCGCAGGAGCTGCCCTCCCGGGAGGTCGTCGACAGAGCCTGCTGACGTTAAGCCCTTTTGGTTCCAGAAAGAAGCTGGAGCAGGACGTGGGAGCCATAGGCAGGGGTGGCTGACCCCTGTGCTCTGCCTCCGCAGAGGAGCTCAGGCCGTCAGGGCGGGGTCTGCGCTGTGTGGGACGGATGCGTGGGGAACCCCGGTTCCACTTAACAACTAAATCCAACACCTTCTGCACCCCTCGAATGTCATTTTGCCCTCCACCTTGGGATTGCTCCTGGGGCCCTTTAGTCTTGTGCTGACTTTTCTCCTGTCCTCTTCCAATTTAGAATAAGACAGGGGAGGAAAAGGCTTTTCAAGTATGTCGTAAGGTCTGATGCCAATAAACTGAAGAGACGGCCGTGGAATCTGGCGGGGGTCAAGCCCTTCCTCCGGATGGCACAAATCCTGCTAGGTACAGGAGCAGGTTCTTGGGGGAAGGGTCTCCCCTTGGCCATCGCAGGAATGGAGTCCGTGCTAGCGAACTCTTGGTTTTGGGCTGTGTCTGCGAGAGAGCACTGTGTTCCAGCCGCCCCAGACTTGCCGGAAGAAACCAGCACCTCCCCATGTTCAGAATGTGGTATTGGCTCTGGCCCAGCCTTTTTCCCTGTTCCCCCAGAAGTCTCGCCTCTTTCCATAATCCGTGGTTTCAGTTTGACTTTGTATATAAAGTTGGTTTTTTTTTTTTTTTGGCTTTTTGTTTTTTAAATAAACCAAAGTCAAAAACAAGCCACATGTCCTCCATAGCTCCTCTCTTCCTCCTGTCTCCGTGTCCCGGCTGCCCCCTTCCTCCCAGCCCTCCGTCCGGGCGGTGGGGCGGGGCCGGGCCGCGGGAAGGGCGCTCCCACCCCTGCTCTGGGCCCTGCCTCCTGCTGGGCCGCGGAGGCAGTGCCGCAGGGGCGCGGCCAGCCCGACAGGGGGCAGCACAGGCCTGCCAAACCCAGGGCGGCTCTCAGTCACAGCACAGTAACAGCTGGCGATTTTATTGAAAACTTTACTTGAAAAAATAAAATTCCAAACATTTTGGTGAGACAACCCCACTGTTCTCGCTCTGAGGCTTGCGAGTCAGGCTGTGACATTTTGTGGGCTCGGCAGCCTATTGACATGAGCTGAGTTGGGTTTCCTGGGGAACCTACAAGGCTTGGGGCTCTTCTCTGCACTTGGCCTAAGGGACAGGTGGGCTAGGCCGGTTTTTGTGCGGGGAGGCTGGCGCAAGGGGTGTCTGGGCTGGGGCAACCGCAGCTCTTCTGTCCCCAGGGTGGTGTCTCGGGCCCCTTCGGAAAAGATAGTCGGAAGTGGAAAGGCAGTGAGGGTGGGTGGGCTCCCCAGGATGGATCTTTGGAGGTAGATGTGATCATGCCCATGTAAGCAAGGATAAGGACCTCAGGGGAGCAGACAGTCTGTGCCTTTGAAGGCCGGAAGCTGGCTCAGGCCCTAGGCCAGGATGCGCTCTGGACGGTTCTTTTGGAAACGAGAAGGCCCTGGGACTTTGCCCGCTTATCTCTGTGGGCTCCTGCTACAGATGGGGAGCCAGCAGCCTGCTCAGGGCGCCTGGTGCCACGCCCGCTGCAGAGGGCTGGCAAGGTAGAGCGGGGGCCGCTGCTGTCCCCATACTTCTCTCCGGAGGGCCTTCTGCTGGCCGACGCCCAAGCCTAAGCTTGACAAGGGCAAAGACCAGAGAGGTTGATTGGTGTCCCAGGAGCCTTGGAAAGGGTGGCGGGGACTCAGTCATCGGCCACAATCGAGAGGGCTCTGAGCTCGCTCAGTCTGGCCTCGTTCTCCCTCTCCCGCTGCTCATCAGGGTGGCCCGGCTGGTCAAGCTGCTGGGTCAAGTCTCCAAAGATCTTCTGCATTTCAGAGTAGTACCCAACCTGTGGAGAAGGAGGTTGCCAGGTGCTGGGCCCCTGGGGTACCAGGCCCCCACGGGCTCACACCCCCGAGCACAGCAGGACAGGAGGGGGCCAGAGACCGTCCCAGAGGCCCACACGCTGCTGTTCTCTCGAGCAGAGCACCCAGGCTGAGTGCACCCAGGGCTGGTTTCCACTTTCCCCTTGTCACTGCCCCCGCCCTCAGCCCATCTCCCGAGACTGTGTGGCCAGCAGGGAGACTGAGGCCATCGCCCCCCGCCCTTTGGCAGTAAGGAGGAGGGCTGTGGCCAGGACGGCAGGAAGTCAAAGAGGGAGGGGAGCAGCAGGGCCTCGGGGAGGTGGAGGAGGGGGCTCTGCCTCCGAGCCCTCCAGGCGGCTGGGGGGGTGCAGGGGCCGTGCCAGGAGGTGGAGGAGGACGGCGCGGCCCAAGGCCCGGGAGGGGGCGCTGGCAGGACCCTAGGCAGGTCCTGGGGAAGCAGGGGAGGTAGACACCGACCACAGGCTGCTTTAGCGGAGCTAGAAGCCGGGACCACCTTCCAGAGGAGAGGGGGCGTGGCAGGCCCCCAGAGCCCCGAGTGTGGGTGTGAGAAGGAAAGGTGAGGAAGGAGACCGCTCCCTAGCCGGCTGTTCCTTCCTGACCCGTCAGGGCTGACAGGAGAGGCGTGTGGCAGGGGGTGCGGGCGAGCTGAGGCGCAGGGGAGACCCGCCAGCACCTCAGACAGCCGCCGGCTGCTCGGACCCAGTGCCTTTTCCAGGGGCCGCGTCTGCCTCGGTCTCCACCTTGTGACCAAAGGCAAACACCTACTTTCATGAAAGTGATCCACACTCTTCAAAACACTATTCGGCGACCCCTGAGTCATGTCACTCCAGCTCCAAGCTGTCTCCGGGGAGCCCCCGGACTGCTAGTGTTGCAAGGCAAGGCCGAGTGGCAGGTTTGGGGACAGGGCCGTGGCTCAGCTAGCTGCTTCTGAGGAAGTGTCTCCCACACTCCCACAGCTCGATGTCCAACCGGTGGAGGGGGAGCTAAACGGTGTGCCCGTGCTGTCACCTGTGCTGCTGTCACCTGAGCGGCCGGGGCCTGGACTCGTGCTGGGGGAGGGTGGGCCCCGCCACCCCGCCGCCCTCCCCCCCACCCCCTGCCCCAGAGCCGCACTGCGCAGGCTGAGTCACTGGGAATGCTCACTTCTCTAGTGACTAATGGCAGCGACAGCCTCAGGAGGGGGAGGCTGGTGCCGAGGAGGCAGTAAACAGCCCCCAGCCACCCCGCTGCCTGGTTATAGGGCGGCCCTTGGCCCTGGGCATCCCAGAGCCTCCTCCCCGAACAACAGAATGAAAGGGGCAGGGCAGCAAGTGGGGGGCCGGGAGCAGGGGTGGTGGTGGCGCAGAACAGGGAGGGCACAGGTCTCCTTAAACACACTGCTCCACGGCTCAGGCTGAGCTGCTGGAAGGAAGCCCTCACCTCCAGAGGCAACGCTCTAGGGGCAGGTGCAGGAGCCCCCCACTCGCTTGTGTAAGTTCTGCCTCATTTCTCCCTAGTGACCCAGGACACGTCCACTAACAAGTTCCAGCTCCACCATCAACCCTGCTCGGGGTTCCTGAGCCCAGGTGGGTGGCCCCATACGTTTGGGTAACTTCCAAAGACAGTAGGCTGGGGGGCAGGAATCTGTCTTTTCCTCGGCGCCTGACGGTTGACTGCAAGGAATGAATGTGTCCACTGGAGGGCGCCACACACACAGGCCAACAGCAGAAGTGGGCTGGAGGCGGCTGAGCCTTGAGCTTTGCTACCTGCGGGGGAACTGAGGAAAAATGGCAGGATGCTGAGCGCCTGCCCCGGGCTGGGGTTCCTGCCTGGCGGAGACCTCTTGGCTCTGGCACCTTGACCTCTTTTACAAATGGGGAGAAGAAAATCCCCGCTAACGGCTTGAAGAATGGCGGGTGAGGAGGGCGGGAGTTCTGTGCAGGTGTACATTGTGTCCCGACGCCCCCGAGGAGTGCGAGACAAGGTCTTGGCCTGTGTGCCACCCTCCAGTGGCCTGGCCTGGGGGCCACTCCCGCACCACCACCCACACCCAGCCTGAGGCTGGCGCACCGTGGCTGGGCACACAGGGGCCTGGAGCATGGCTCTCCCCAGGGTTCAGAGACCCCTCCAGGGGTGACTAGAAGTCAGGCCACCGTCCAGCACCCTCCCTAAGGAAGAGGAGTAACGAGTAGGGAGGCGGGGACACGGGGTCCTGAGCAAAGGGCCTTCCCTCTGTGGGGCTCTGCCTGGCCTCCCGAGCATGCCACGCCGAGAACCTGCCTGCCAAAGGGGGGTGCCCACAGTGCGGCCTGCTTTCTCCTCACCACCGGAGGTCTGGGTGGTCCCGACCCAGGAGGGAGAGAACGTGGGGGGAATAGTCACTCAACAGAAAGGAACCTCCTCCCAGAGCCCGATGAACCAGAGAGCGAAGGAGGGGCCTGGACAGAAAGTGGAGCAAACACTGGGAGTCGGGGGCCCCAGAGGCCGTGCCCGGGCAGGGTGGTGGCAGCCGCAGTCTTGGCGGAGAGTGGCTGAGCACGCTTCCAGCAGCAGGGGGGACAGGAGTCCCACCCGCCGCGGCCTCACCTGGGCTCGGATCAGGGCCTCAAAGCTGGGCTGGAAGTAGTCGAGCCGGCTGTGGTAGAACCGTGGCATCTCCTCCAGGAGCTGCTTGTTCTTGGCCTCGAAGTCGTCCCGCACGGGCCGCAGCTCCTCTCGGGCCTGGCGAACAAGAAGCCTGGATCAGGGCCCCGAGGGGGCTGACTCGGAGTCCACGCTGGGGGCGTGGCGTATGTGCAGGGGGTAGGGGGTGACATCGGGACCCCTGTGCCTTGCTCCCAAGGCCCCGCGGTCGGTCCCTGGGGAAAGGAGGCCCCGGCCGTGGGGCCGCGTGGGGCCGGCTGCCCACACCCGCCGCTCTGTTCTCTGGGTACCTGGTGGAGCTTGGCCAGCACGGGCCCCGTCTTCTCCTTCTCCTCATACTTCTCCACCTTGGCCTGCAGTCTCCGGTAGTCCTGCAAGGCCTGTTCCCGCCGCTTCACCGCCATGTTGAGGCTCGGGAAGACACTGCCGAACCTGCTGGACACGGGCTGTTCTGCAAGCCGCGGCCTAGCACACAGCCCGAGCGCCCGCTAAGCGCACTTGGGGGTTTCGTGCCAGCCCGCCAGCTGAGCCCCTCTAGGTGCTGGCCGAGCGTGCTATCGGGGGGCAGGCTGAGGGGAGGGAGGCAGGGCCCGGTGTCGCCCCGCGGACCCAAGATGAGCCACGGGGGCGGGAATGCCAGGGAACCACCGGCGCGGCCGCTGCTCCTTCCCGCCCGCCTCACGCGGCCCTGGCCACGGCAGAGACCCCGCACGGAGCGTGGAAGAACCAAAGACTCCTTGCGCGCAACTGCCCAACATCTTCCTTTAGTACAACGGCCGAAACTGAGGCCAGAGAGACACGACACGTCCAAGGTCACCACGAGGTAGTGACCGTCCAGCAGAGAGCTCAGGGGTCCCAGTTCTCCGGCACCTCCCCACCATCTCATCCTACGGCCAGCAGTTGACAAGTGCAGTCAAAACCTAGTCTGCGCCTATTTCTACCTGCGGACCACGGGACAAGCAGGTTCTTCCACTGAAATGGTGATGCCGCCCGACCGGATGTTTGGGGAAAATGCTTCAAGGGCATCTGCCTGCTCCCCTACGACTACAAAGGACCACAGGGAGAGGCTGAGGAGCACGCCATTCGCACAGAGTGGCCGTGGACAATCTGGCCCCTGTGGGCATCATCTTTGTGACAAGTGTCATCTTTAACTGGGAAGGGCGAGGAGATCGTGAGACAGACGCAGGGCAGGACCGCATCCCAGGCAGAGATGCTGCCCTTCCCTTGATCAGTGAGCGTTGGAGACCAGGACACCTGCAAGTAGGCGTTCTGGACAGGAGGGGACGGGCCAGCTTCCCTGAGCACAAAGGCCACGGTGAGGCTAAATGTCGCTGCTGTGGGAGGCGGCAGGAGGTGTCCGCCCTGCAAACCGGGGGTGCCAGCAGCCCCGGTAGATCTGGCCCCGCAACTGAGGTAAAGGGCAGCGGCAGCCCTGGGGGTATTTGGCACCACGAGGCCCAGAGGTGGCCACTCAGAGCCAGGAGTGCATGGTGGGGACAGCCATTTCCCGGGCACCAGGCAGCTCCCGGGCCGCGATCAGGTAGCCCGGATGCCACAGCAGGAACAACTCTCCGAGTCTGCCTCTCAGAGGAGTATGCTCAGGAATTTGGGGTTCTTTCTTTTCACATTTATATTTAAAATTCTAGTTAGGTGAACTGGGTTTTTCAAAGCCTCACCAGATCAAGACAGCCTGTGACACAGAGTAATGAATGTTTTTGCCAGAGAACAGAGAATACAGATTTGACCAAAGCACTGAATTCCCCAGCCAAAGCTCGAGATGCTGGCAGCAGACTCCGGTGGAACAAAAGGCTAGAAACGAGTCCCTCTAACCGACGGGGTGTCTGATGGGCTCACTAACCGGAAAGGCTAGAAGTGGCTAAGACACGCCCTCAGACCAATCAGTCATCAAATCCACGCCAAACGATGGATCTGCCCGCACAAGAGGTCCCGGCGGTGCTGCGCGAACTGGGTGTGGGGAGTGGCTACGTCCAGGACAAAGGCGTCCCCCGTGCCCCTGATCCACGGTAGGTCTGCAGAGCTGAGACCCCCGGCAGGGACTGGCCTTGCCATTTGCGCCTCCGGTGGGGGCTCTGACCGGATCTCAGTGGCTAGGCGAGCCCCTCTCCCTTCCTGGGAGGAGTGTGGCCGGCAGCTGAGAGGCAGGGAGCTCAAGGGAGCAGGTGCGCCCCCTCCACCCCAGCCAGACCAGGGGCCACCACTGGGCACTCTCATTCTCTCATCAGAAGTGACCTGACTGGGTGGCCCCACGGCCGGGGCCTCTGCTGTCCAAGCTGCTGGCGGCCTGGGGGGAGTGGGCACAGACAGGACGAGGGGGAGGTAGGAAGCAGCAGGTGGAGAGTTTTCTCCTGTTAGAAAGAGGGCAGCAGTGCGGACACAGCACGAGGAGCACAGGACAGGGGGCGGGCCGGGCGGGCCGAACACCACGCTGGCTGGGGGGGCAGCTCCGGACGCCCTCTGACCCCAGCAGCACTAGGCTCCCCTTGTCCTCGGTTGTCACCTGGGGTCGATTCCCAGGGCCTGCCTGGGTCAAAGGCACCCGAGACGCTGACTACATGCAAGGCCTGCATCAGCTTACAAAGGACATAGGAATCCCACCTGCGGGCCAAGTCCTGGGCCCCAGGAGGGAGCAAGGCACGGGGCTGGGACTACAGATGTCCACGCGATGCCGGGCGGCCCCAGGGCCCAGGCAGCGTGAGAGTGGGGGTGCCTCCCTGAGGCTGCTTGGCCTCTGGAAGCAAGACCACTTGTCCCCTGTGGGGAGGAAGGGGCCGCAGCACACACTGGTTCCCGCTGCTCTGCGAGAGCCTCCAGGAAAACCGTCTCTTCACCACTGTAACTTCTGCTGCCCAAGACGGCACCCCTCAGCCACACCAAGAGGCCTCCGGAGGCTTAGCTGGCTTCGCTCACCTCGGACCACACAGGTGGCTTTGGGTCCTGGGCTCCGGGACCCCTTGCGGGGAGAAGCAGGTGTCACGTCCTTCTTACATCAAAGTGGGCAAACTGAGGGCGGCCAGGGAGGCCGGAGAGCGCAGTTGAGGTGGCGGATGAGAGCGTGGGGGCCCAGGGCTCTGCAATCCTGCCTCTGGTTACTGCCCCACTGAGGCCCCGACTCCCCATCACTACGCGGATCTGACACACGGGCCTCGGCCGGCCCCTGCGCTGGGCAGTGTGGGCACCGTGCTGGGGAGCAAGGCCAGCAGCCCGGACGGCAGGGGGCCCCAGGTGAGGGGCGTCCGGTGCTCTCCTCCACCCTCGGGTCGGGGAGCAAAGGGGGTGGGGAGATGGGGATAGGCATAGGCTTGTCCCTGGGCCCCCCCAGACTTGCTCCCAGGACCCCACAGAAGTTCCTGCTGACTGGGAAAGGTGGGGGACCCGGCTCTCCCCAAGGCCCGAGGTCCACACTTTCACCGGGCTGCCAAAGAAACATGGCCGGGAAGCTGGACCCCCCCTGATCAGTGTCCCACCTTCCCCGATAATTAGCGGTGACAGGGAACACGGGGAACACTGAGAACACGGAAGGCCAGGCCCCTCCGGGCAGACTCTACCCTCCCTAGGCAGCCCAACCCCCCACGAGCCACCGCTTCAGCTCATGGCCACCTCTGTCCCCTCCTCCTGAGCGCAGACTTGAGCCACCGCAGGGGTGGGCTTCAGGTGTCCCCTTCTACGGACAGGGAAACTGACTCAGGGGAGCAGGGACACGGCCAGGGTTCTGGGCCGGTGGGGGGCAGGCTGGCCGGCCCAGCGCTCGCCCCACTCCACCGAGCGGCACCACCTCGGAGGCGACGGGTCATCCAGGTTCTTGGTCCCGAGGGCGCCACTGCGGCGTCTGCACTAGGTCACAAGCTCCTAGAATCTGTGCTGGGCCGACCCTCCAGAGAAGGGTGAGCTGAGCTGGGCCTACACCAGACGGTCGCTGAAGCTCTGCCCAGATGACTGCCCTAAGGTTCCACCAAGCTGCCCCCCCGCCCCCCCCAAGCGGTGGGGTGAGGAGGCAGAGAGAGGGAGGAGGGACGGGGGGAGGGGGAAAGAGGCCGGCTGGGAGGTGGGCTGGGAGCAGCCGGCCTTGGTGGGGAATGCCTGCCATTCCTCAATCCGTGCCCACACAGCCGGGATCTTCCACCCACCAGGAAAGGGAAATTGAAAGCATCCCCATCCGACCATGTGAACGCAGCCCAGAGACTGGGGGATTAGAGGCCGAGCCCCCTGGGGGGAGGCTGGGGGCGGCCGGGTGGCCACGTGGCGATGTTCTTCATCAGAGGACAGGAAAGCTGCAGTTTCCTGTTTCCGGTACCGGGGTCCCTGGGAGCTCCTCTCCTGGCAAGAGGCGGCAACAGGCGGTGCCGGTTTTATGTGGTTGGGGGAGATCGCATGTCGGCGCTGGGATGGAGGAGCCCGCCAGGGAGGCAGGCGGGCGGGCGGGCAGGCCCGGGGGGCTCAGGCAGAGGTCAGCGGATCCGCTGCGGAGATGGTGCCCGCCCCCTGTGCCGCTCACCCACCTTCCTGGCAGGTGGTGGGCCGCTGGGGCGGTGGGAAGCAGCCGGGATTTCTCTCCAGTTGGCTCTAGAAGCCAGGCATCAGATTTCAAGGCCGCCTCCTTGGTTGTGAAATCGAGATGGGAGTCAGTCCCCCCGTTCCCTGAGCTGGTGTCCCCTGCCTAGCTCTGCCAGCCGTGGGTGTCCACGGCAGCCTCAGCGGCGGCCCTGGTCCTTCCCACCCAGTCACCAACCCTCGGCCCTGGAGACCGGGTCAGAAGGCCACGGGCAACGGAGCTCCTGCTGACACCTCCCACTCGAGCCACCAGCCTCCTCGGCACCCAGTTCCTCGTGGGACCCTGCAACCTGGGGCCGAGCGGGGGCTGGGGGGCCGGGGGCCGGGGAAGGAGTGGGGGATGCAGGGAGAAATCCCCTCCCACGGAGGCCGAGCCTCCAGACGGTCCCGGCCGAGAAAGAGCTCTCCCTGACCCCACCCCCCGGACCTGAGCGGGGAGTGAGGGGCTCCATAACCCCAAAGCCAGGGGCAGGAGGACCAAAACCTGCTCTCTTCATCTCCCTCCGGGCCCCGATCCAGGCCTAATGGTAATTAGCACAGCCTCATTACCCGGGCCTGGCGAGGCAGCTGCCCGGGACCACCACAGAAGAGGTAATAAAGTGCAGCTGCCGGGCTGGAGCGGGAGCCTTTCTAGGTCAGACGCGGTTTGGGAGAGGCTAGGGAACAAGATGAAGCGATCCAGGAGCCTCAAGGCAAGGCTCCTGCCTGCCCCCCACCCCCCCGGCCCATCCCCTCCGGGGACTCAGGGAATAGGCCCGTCTGATCGCTGCCCAGGGCCCGCCGGAGAGAAAAGGAGTCCTACAGAAGAATTTCTGACCCCGACAGGTCACGAGCTAGGGGACCTTCCCAGGCAGGACCCCGCCGCTGCGCCCTTCCCCATGTGCGGCCACCCCCGCAGTTCCAAAGCTCGAGCGCTGCAGGCAGCTGCTCTCCCAGCGGCAGGGAGATGAAAGGCCCCGTCCATCCCCGCGGAGGGCCAGCCAAGATCTCCGCTTGCCCCGCGCAGCAGGCTCCGGGCCCTCTGCTTTTCCATCAGGAACACAGGGGCAAATGGCCAAAGGGCCACCGGAGCGGAGGCTGTCTGCCGCGGCAGGTCGGAAGCGCCTCGTGGTCACTGGGCGCACCGGGCGTGCACTCTGGAGCTGCCACCGGACCACCCCGAGGGCCACGGCTCCCGCGGCTGGCGACCCCGTTGAGTTTCCGGTCGGCCCCGCGAGTGTCCTGACACAGGCCGCTAGAGACACTATCTGGCCGCCACCTGGCCAGGAGCCTGCCTTTCCAGGAGGTGCCCCGAGCCCAGGTCCCTGAGGCCTGTGGTTCCCAGGTCACCTTTACTCACTTTTTTAAGGGTTCAATCACCGTCTTTTGAATCTGGTTCACCTGTTAAAAGCAAAAAACCCAAAGACATCAACACTTCGGGGGAAGTCAGACTGCTCCTCAAACGGGAGGCTCCTGAAAAGAGAAAGGCGGCCTTGGGGCTCTGCTGGGAGCCCCCCACAGGGATGAGACTGGTGGGGGGGGACCCCGACTCTGCCGCTGGAATGAGGCAGAGCTGAAGCCCGGGATGCCTGAGGGCAACAGGGAGTACCGTTCTGGTTTAGGGTCAGGGTCAGGCCTCTGCCCGCCTCCCATTCTGGTTTAGGGTCAGGGTCAGGCCTCTGCCCGCCAGGGTCAGGCCTCTCTCTGTGGGGAGGCTGGGTGGGCACCGACAGCGAGGGAGAGGGGCTGCGGGCGTGCACAGCTACCCTGTTTCCCTCGTGCTCTCACGGTGAGTGGGCCACGGGAAGCAACCAGGGCCGAGCCCGGGCCGGGAAAGAGCTCCCAGGGCTTGCAACACGTGGGCCTCAGAGGGCTTGAAGGCGGCCGAACACTAAGGCCCTTTGAGGCCTCCTTGCAGGTGCTCCACCCACACAGAGGCCGTGAGAAGGGGGAGAGCAAGACCCCACTTACCTTTTCCTGGTTAAAGGCGTCCATCCGCTTCATGGCCGTGTCCAGAGCTGTCACCATGTTCAGGAAGTCCTGGTCTTGCTCGCAGAGGGGATTGGAGAGCAAGTCCAAGGATATTTTCACGGCAGACTTGGACATGGCTGTAAGAGGTCAAAGCTCAGTGAACCTGGGATGGGACAGGCGTCAAGGTCTTGTCGTCAGGACCCCCATCCTCCTGCAGTCCCGGGGCCGTACACTGACCTCCCCGCGGGCCGCAGACCATAAAAGCTTCAGAGTTCCACAGAGCCATAAGTCACCAGCCCTTATGGTGCCTGACCATCCGATGCTGCTCTGGGTAATTCTTCGGAGCTTTACCTTTTGCAATGACTTAATTTTCTGAACTCTAGGTTTTAATAGAATCATTTGGGTGGGAAGCTATATAAGTACTTATTTCTAGCTCTACAGATCCTCATTCAGTAAGTCTGGAATCTAAGAACATGCATTTTAAAGAAATCCTTAGGGGCGCCTGGGTGGCTTAGTCGGTTAGGCATCTGCCTTCAGCTCAGGTCAGGATCCCGGGGTCCTGGGATCGAGTCCTGAGTTGGGCTCCCTGCTCAGCAGGAAGCCTGCTTCTCCCTCTCCCACTCCCCCTGCCTGTGTTCTCTCTCTCGCTGTGTCTCCTAACAATGGAGCCCTAAAAACCAGTCCCAGACCAAGAACTCCAAAGCTGCCAAGAGGTTCCCATCCCCACACCCCATTTCATTCAGGGCTCCAACAACCCAGGAAACATCTGGGGTGTCGTATTTTGGCTCCATTTCCCAGATGAGGCAGGTGAGGCTCAGAAGAGCTGGGAACTCCCTCCAGGTCAGACGGCTCCAAGGGCCAAGCCAGGCCCAGCCTCTGGGCACCTGCCTCCCGCACGCGATCGGGCCTGGAGACGCTGTGGGCAGGCCCCACGGGCTCTGCCGGGGTGTCTGCTTATGCTGTCCAAGGTCACTTCCCCATGGATGGAGACCGCTGCTCTGCCGTAGCCTCGTCCAGCTGTTCCGACACCCTGTGTGACTTATGGGGAGCCCGGAGATTACAGGGCGGCTCCGAGGCAGGGGGGGGCACTGTCAGCAGCTCTGGGATTCTTGGTCCCAGACAAGTTTTCAGGTCTCCATTATTTGTAAAAAACAAACCACCAACAAAAAAACCTAGAGGGGCAGAAAGAGACCGGAGAAGGGCCCTGCCCGCTCCACGCTGTCTATGCCCGTTTCCGGGTCTCAGGGGAAAACAAGCTTCTGAATGTATTACTATTTTACACCATGCTATTTTTTAGTACTTTATGACCATTTAAGACGCTAGCAACCGCAAGACACATCGTTACCACACAAACCATCAGGAAAGGACAAAAGTGCCAACTAAACGCTATCAAGTGCCACAGTGTCTTGCTTTTAGAGATGTTATTAAACGTGAAAAAACACCTCTGCACGGATGAAATAAGGGCCACGCCGGTTGGTGACAGATGTGGCCTCACCTAGCCCCTGCTCAGAGGAGGGGAGCAGCCCCAAGGCCAGCCCCAGCCCAGGGAGGGGGAAGCGGAGAAACAGAAGCCGGGGGGGGGGGGGGGGGGGGGGGGGGGGGGGGGCGTTGTGCCCTCCTCCCTTGGGCTCCTCCACATGCCGGCGAAGAGGCTCCCAGTGGATGACCGGCCTGGTCCGAGAAAGCCCTGCCCGGCTTTCCCTCGGACCCGGGAGCCTGCTGCCCTCACCCAGAAATGTTGCAGCAATGGAGCAAAACACCCTCTTTCAAAGCTGTGAAGTGACTCTGCAGGCTTAGGAGCGAACATCATGTGGAACCTGCCTGGATTAGGACATGATCTCAGACAGTATAATGAAAGGATAAAAACTCAGACAAAACTGGAAACGTATCTGAAAAATTTTTTCAACTAATTTTTTTTTTAAATATTTGAGGGAAAAACCCTGAAAAGTCGGGGTGGGGGGGAGACTTTCTTCCCAATTTTCCTTTTCTTTCCTGAAGCCCTCATACTTCATGCCTTCGTCTCTGTGCGAACCATCTGAACCATGTGAGGTGGATTAACAGTGTGGAATCCCCCCGGGGAGTCCTCAGCGGCCTCTGGGAGCGCCGCCGGGCCCCCCACTCCTAGGGACCGGGAGGCCGTGGCCAGCCCAGCGCCACGGTTCTCTCTGAACCTTAAAGAGAGCGGGGTCTTGGACGCCACACGGGTCTCTGGAACCCTGATGCACCCTCAGGATGTACGGGGCAACAAAGGTCGGTCACGTGCGGGCAATCTCGCCTGGGCATAGGCGATGGGATTTTGGTTCTTGTCCAGGCAGCTGAGGAGATTCCAACATCAGGAAAATTGATTCCCCTCAACCGTCTGGAATGGCAGTTCTCAAAATGGGGTCCCCAGACCAGCTGCAGCAACACTGTCTAGGGGGGCCTTCCAGGGACTCCGACTGCGGGGCACAGGCCTTGGGCGCGCCTGGAGCACCGCTGTTTCAGGGGGGCTTCTCTGCCCAGACTCTGCCTCTGACTCCGGGCTCCAGCGGTTCCTCGTTTATCCTGATTTCTTTATTGGAAAACCATGCTCTCCACTTTTGGATCCCTGACATTCCATAGTTTCTAAAGCTACTCACTGTGAAAACACTGCCTTGCCTTCTCTCTGCTTGGACCGTACGGTGTCGGGAGAAGCACCCAGGAAAGGAAGCAGTAAGTTACAGCCTTTCCTCTTTTTTTTTTTTTTTAAAGATTTTATTTCCTGAGGTGCCTGGGTGGCTCAGTTGGTTAAGCAACTGTCTTCAGCTTCTGTCATGTTCCCAGGGTCCTGGGATCGAGCCCCTCATCGGGCTCTCTGCTCAGTGGGGAGCCTGCTTCTCCCTCTCCCTCTGCCTGCTGCTCCCCCTACTTGTGCTCTATTTATCAAATAAATAAAACCTTTGTTTTTTTTTAAAGAGTATTATTTATTTGACAGAGAGCACAAGCAGGCAGAGTGGCAGCGAGAGGGAGAGGGAGAAGCAGGCTCCCCACTGAGCAGGGAGCCCGACGAGGGGCTCGATCCCAGGACTCCGGGGATCATGATGTGAACCGAAGCCAGACGCTTAATCAACTGAGCCACCCAAGCGCCCAGTCACAGCCTCTCCTGTACTAGAAAGGCAGTGGCGAGCGATGAAGAAAGATGCCACCCAGGTAAGCTGGGGCCACCCACAAAACAAACAACAGATGGGGCGACCCTGGGCCCATTGCCCACACCGCCCGGAGGTGCCGGGGCAGTCGAGTCCAGACCCACCCACGTCCTGGGGGTGAGCAACGGCCCGTGGCCCCGTGCACAGACCTCGGGAGCCAGGCCGGATGTTACAGAGGGCCGGGGGTCCACCTGTGCCCCCCAGGCCAGGCCTGGCTTGGGGGTACGCCACCTACCCAGGTCAGCGTCGGTGCTCTTCTTCATGTCCTTCTGCAGCCTCCTGGTCTGCTCCTCCAGCCTGCAAGGCAGGGGTACGGGCCTGGGCACCTGGCACCGCCAGCTCGCTTCGGCCCCCTTTCCTCCCATCTACCTGAGCTCTGGGCCGCCTGCCAGCAGAAGAAGGGGCCCCTGTACTGCGGGGATCTGTCCCACTGATGGGAGGGCCACTGCCAGCTCTGCACGAGGCCAAGCACCCGAAGGCTATGAGCTAACGACTCTCACACAGCCGTCAGCCGGGGGAGAATTTCTGGCAGGCTGCGAATTAAGCTGCCCTCGGCTCCGGGGCTGCGGGCGGGACAGAGGGGCGGCCAGCAGGGCCCCGCTGCTGGCGGTGCCGGGAGGGG
>CM053604.1:134774700-134808284 GCA_028646535.1 Procyon lotor | reverse complement strand
ACAGGCTGCGAATTAAGCTGCCCTCGGCTCCGGGGCTGCGGGCGGGACAGAGGGGCGGCCAGCAGGGCCCCGCTGCTGGCGGTGCCGGGAGGGGCCGTGTGGGGGCTGAGACCAGCGGGAGGCTCCTGTCCTTCTCTCCAGTCCCCCCCCTCCCCCCCCCGCACTGTTCCGGGGTTTGACACTCACTGCTGGAGTTTTCCATACTCCCTCTCAAAATCTCTTTCCACCTGTAACCAAAGAGATAACTCAATCATCGGAGAAATGACAACACGCTGGAAAAAATCTGCCGGCCTGCTGAGACTCCCCGCACGCCCTCCCCGGGGCTGCGGAGAACCACCCCGGCCCGTCCACACAAGCACCGGCAGATCGTTAACGACACAGTATCCCTGTGTTCCCGAATTAATTAAGTGATTTAGGGCAAAAGACTCCCCTCCCAGAAGGGCCAGCCAGGCAAGTAGCAGCGGATCGTGGCTCTGTTCTGCCACCACAGGGCGCGGGGCGCTGGGCTGGGTTCCCTCCCCTCCTCCCGCCACCCCTCGAGGGGCAGGCGAGGTGCTCAGACTGTGACTGAGACTCAGGCAGCCCAGCGGGGGAAGCAGGCTGGTCCCTGCCGCCCCGGGGCCCTGGTTTCCTTACAGGGTCTACCTCCTGCGAAGTTCGAGGTTGTTCGGGGTGGATCAAGAGAGCCCCTCTCTCCACTCTGTGTGCTGGAATGTCCTGAGAGCAAATGCCACTACTCCTGACTCGGGCAAGTCTCTCTTAAAACTTGGGGGTTAGGGTTAGGCTAACTTAGGAGGAGCCTCCTAAGTTAGCCAATTCCCCGATGCCAGCATGTTTACACCGGGCGAGTGTGAGTCCTCGTCCCAATTCTGCCGCCTCCCTGTCAGTGGAGGTCAAGAAAACCACTTGCTCGCCCAGTGCCTGAGTGTCCCCATCCATCCACCGGGGCCGTGGCCATGGTCTCTTAGGAGAGTGGACTAATGTGACGCAGATGACATGTGTGAACCTCAAGGAGGGGACCAAGGCCTTCTGCCAGGGCAAGGCCAGTTCCCTGGGGGGTTTGGTGAGCCTCTGGGCTGAGGGGCTCTGGGAAAACCAGCTTATGGTCTCGAGGTGCTCACCCCGTGCTCCTGGCCGCTGCTCCACAGCTGGGGGAGGCAGGGGTACTCATGACCGCTCTGCACTCAGGAGCTCCCTCGGACAGAGCTGAGGCAAATCGTGCATGGTCATACCACTAGCGAGTGGCAGAGGCCTGGCCTCTTACCCGGCATTCTGAGAAAGGGGAAAAAGGTATTTGCTGATGAATTAAAGGCATGACCTAAGAAAGGTGCCTTCTTGGCTGCTTCCCAAAACTCCTGCCAGTGGGAAGCCTGAGCCCTGATTCTCACTCCCCCGACAGGCCGGCTGAAGCTCATGGAGGGGGAAACTGGGCAAAGTGTCAAAGCCCCACCGTTCTTCATCAACACACGTTTGGTCACGGTGCCCCGCGAAGGGGCATTCATTCGGGAGCCCCACGGACCCCATACTCCTCCTGCGCATTTAGCTAAACTCAGCGTAGGAGTCCCAGAATGGCAGAACGTTATTTGGGCCAATTATTTCCCGTTATGCGTTAGGAGAATGAAGCCCGGAGGTGGGGGGTGATTTTTGGAAGGACGCAGGCAAAGGAAGGCCGCAAAGGAAACCTTTGTCGGTGGCAAAAGAAGGCTGGGATTCAGACTCCGAGCTCAGCACCCTCCTCCGCTTTGAAAATAGTATTCATTAATCCCACAAACGTTTACTGAGCACCTATTAAGTGCCACGCATTCCGCCAGGTGCGAGGGTTCCGCTGGTGAATACACCAGATGTGGGGCCTGGTGGGAGAGAGGGAAGGGATTCATATACAAGCGCACACGGTAGCCCCAACCGGGGGCAGGGCCACACACTGGAGAACCTGCCTAGCCGGGGTCCCAGGGCGTGACAACGTGTCACCGCCCTTGCACGGACAGACCTCGCTTTTCTCATCTGAATTGTCAGTTAAGAGGCAGGAGCTCGGGGTCGCTCCTTACTTTATGCGCCCAGCATCTGGGCCCTGACACAAAACTGTGAGGTAAAACTCACCACTGGTTTCCCTCCAACCGGTAAGTCTTTGCTCTCTTTTCAACAGACCCCCTCCCAACCCGCCCGTCTCTCCATCCAGGAACCTGACATCTTCAACATCACCTTCCTTATGATCCATCAAAAGCTGCTCTAGAGAAATTTGAAAATCGCTCCCACGAAAGCATATATTCTTGACAAAAGCTTCAAGTGCCACCTATCCCGGGGGCATGTGTGGGGGGCAGGAATCAAAGTCTCAGCCGAAGCCTGAAGGGCGTCTGGTGAGCCGGCAGGCGGGGGCTTTGTTCTGGGCGGGGGGCCTGGCCCGGCCCGGCAAGCCTGCACTGAGGTGGTCCAGCCCTTTCTCTGGCAACGCTGCCGAGGACGGTGGGGGGACAGGAGCGAGCAGAGACAGACGGACACCTGAATTCTGATACCAGCTGTGCAGCATTAAAAATACTACCGAATATTCTGAGTCTCGGTTTCTATCCTAGTGCAACGGGATCGCTCTGGTAAGCCCTTCTCTGTGAAGATTGCGGCGGCCGCCAGGGCAATGGGGTAGCAGCGTCGGGCCCGCCCGCTGGCTTGGACGACCCCCCGCAGTCTGTGCCGAGCCCGCCGCTGGCATCTCCTTGCTCCTCTCCTACCCGCGGGGGCGCTGGGAGGGCCAGAGCAGTCTGGGGTTGCAAACTGGACCGTGACCCCTCGGCTGGGAGGAGAGTCAGCACGGAGCATGTGGTCGGCTGACAGGCCTTCCGCTAAGCCTGGATTGTGTGCCCAGGGGTGGTACCGGGGCCTCCCTTTGCGGGACACGTCCCCTCTCTTACTTCGTAGGACTCAACTGCTAAGCAGCGTCTTCACACACGAACAGCCTTTTTCCCCCCGAAGGAAAGACATTTAATGAAGGAGGTCTTGGTCAGAATCCAGCTCTCCCAAAGATCAAGAACACGGAGTCGGGGCTCCTGGAGGGGAGGCGGTCGCGGAGAAGGCCCGCCGACCCTGGGGAGCTTCGGCTTTGGCTCCCGGCACCCTCTTTTGCAATCCCTACATGTGCCGCTGCGTGTGTGGGACGGCGGGGAGCACCTGGTCCCCTGGCCGGGGCTCCTTGGACTTGCACAGAGCGCGAGTGGCGGGGTGGGGGGTGTTTCCAGCTGGGCCGGATCACTCTGGCTGCTGAGAAACTCGAGGTCTAGCGCTAGCAGCTGCCAAGTACGTCGGGGTGGGGCCGGATCCTTCGGCCGCTGCTCAAGGCCACGTGACAGCCTGCCATGTCCACGAACGGCTCCCTCCTCTGCCAGGTGTGTCTTGCCCCTACAGCTCGCTGGTCTCAAGATCTCTCTCCTCCCCTGGGGGAAAGAGCCAAGGCATTGGCACCAGGACTCTGGCCCCTCAGACAACGGCTAAGGGAACGGGGAGACACACCGGGGTCCCCGTCCGAGGTACATCCACTCCGAGGGAAAGAGCCAAACATCTTTGAGTGCTTGATGCTTCTGCCAAAGAGGCCTGCAGTCAACAATGCAAGTGCAAACATATGTGCAGACCGGCAGAGGGTCGCGGTGGCCCGGGATGGCGAGGCTGGCGCAGGGGGACCAAGCCCCCCGCGGTCGGCTGCTCCCCGTTCTCCCCGCCACTGGCCTGGGGTCAGGCTTAGCAGGGAGCAGGAGTCAGGATTTGTGAAGTGAATGAGGGGGCTGAGCTCCCACCCAAACTGCCACTCGTGAAGTGAAAGGGGGGCCGGGCAGGCAGGGCCAGGCCTCGGGCGCCCGAGCCACGCCGTGTCAGAGCAGAGCTGAGGCAGAGGGCACGCCGGGCGATCTAAGAAGCCCCTCTCGGAGGGGTGCTGGGTGCGGGGGAAGCAGCTTCCCCTCGGGATGGCGCAACACGATTCAATGGGGCCGAGACTCTCGGCTTGGCAAGGGAGAATCTCTCTCCAGTGAAGGCTCAACATGGGGACAACACCGATGTTCTTCTGCCTTGAGGGTCGGAGGGCGCCTTCCTGCCCGTGGAGACCCGGCTAGCGGCTTCAGAGGGTGCTTCCATCCCCTGGGAGGGTGGCGGAGGGAGGAGCTGCTCCAGCTGCCTTCCGGGATGGCGGGGCAGGAGGGGACTAAGGACTGGGGGTGCGGGGGCCCCCATCCTGCCCCTGCAGAGAATGCGCTATCCCAGCCCTGGCAATAATGGAACCCGGGTTAACGACCTGGGCACAGGAGAACGGCAGGAGCACAATGCTTCCTTTGTGTCTGACAGCCGGGCGCCTTGAGCCAAAACCTCCTGAAACTCCTCCCTGAAGATAACATGAGCGTTTCTGCCCATGACAGGGGCACTGGGATGTCCCGTCAGCAGGCAGCCACGTCTGTCCCTCTCTGACGACGCCCGTGGGGGCCAGCAAGGCGTCCCCCTGTGTTCGGGCAGCCGCCATAGTGGCCCGGGCCTGGCCTGTTGTGGGGGCCTGGAGGGGGCCTGTGTGGCGGAGAACGAGACCCAAGGGGCAGGCTCTCACTCTTCATACTTCAGGGCCTCTGGGGAGTTGAGGGAGCAAAGAACTCTCTTCCAAGCCCTAACTCGGCTTTGATTCCTTGGGAGAGATCAAAGGCCAGGCCTACCCCCCCCCCCCACACTAGGCGATCTGGCTGCTGGGGAGAGGCTGTGTCCTTGGGGGTTTAGAAAGAGTCAAATCAGCTCCCTTTTCATCACGGAGTCGACATTTCCTGAGGGCTCGCTGTGTGCCAGACGCTGTGCTCAGTGCTTCACACGTGACCTCTCGTAAGACTCTGAATACGCCAGTGGCATGGGTACCAGGTTCGTCCGCACTCACGAAGGAGGAAGGCAGGGCTCAGAGAGGGTAAGGGCCTTGTCTATGGTCATCACACACAGCACGCGGCAGAGCGGTGGGAATCCAGGCAGGAAACCCCCCCAATCCGGCTTCTTAACCACTACTTGACGTCCAGTCTATCTGGGGGAGCGGATTCCAGAAGTCCGTGGACTGAGATTCTACCTCAAACAAGTCCCCTGTGAAGAGCGGGAGGGGAGGCCAGGGGCTCACCTGCAGGCACTGGGATTATACCTCTGTCCCTTCTCTGGGGAGACCTCGCCACTCCTCAGATTAAAAGACCCAGAGATCTGTCCAAAAAAAAAGCCTCTGGTAAAGGAGCTAGAAACTGAATTGCAGCCTATACTTTTCTGTGGAGAACAATGGCTCTCTCCACAGAGGTGGCTGTCAGGAGAGTGTTCTGTTTGTCTGTTTGTTTTCTGGTAGTGAGTGTGGGGAATAAAAGACCCTTCCCAAAAACCACTTCCCTTTCAGATCTGCCCTGGATTAGGCTCTGGAGACTTGGAGCCACACCTTCCCACTTCCTGTAGCCGCCGGAGCCCCACACTCGCGCGCCCAGATTCTTTGTGCTTCAGCGGAGAGCCCCGCAGATGGCCGGCCTCTGCATGGGAGGTAAAGGGCCGTCTGTCCTCGGCCTGCCTCCACTTGAAAGAGAAGTGCAGGCCCACTTCCTTTTAAGGGGCCTGACTTTGGATTTTTCCAGAGACCGAGCCGTTGGTCAGATGTGTGCTGAGCTTGCCTTCTGGCCAAACTGCAGCGGTAGCCTGAGTCCTGAGCCAAGGGGGGCCGAGGCTGGGAAGCCCTGGAGCTCAGCAGGCCGCCGGCGCCGGCCCGAGGAGAGGCCCTCCGTGTGTAGTCTTGCTTCCCCCCAGCGAGACCCAGGGCCTCCGAGTGTGGGGGGGGCGGGTTCACGAGGCCATTCTTTGCCAGAATCCCCCATCTGCGGAGACCTTTGCAGGCTGAGGGAGGCAGCAGCAAGGAATGAAATGTGTGTGGAACAGAGGCTCGGAGTCACTGTGACTTCGTGGGCCCTGGTTTTCTCGTCAGAAAAATCAGATTGGACGAGATGATCACTAAGGGCTTCCGTCTCTAACTTTGCGAGACTCTGTGATTCCTCTCCCATTCTGGAGATAGAACAGGGATAAAAACCGTGGGTTCTCCGGGGGGCAGGATTCACTCATGCCCTCCCACAGACTCTGGGTCCCGGCCAAGATGCCTTTGGCAGTGGAGAGAAAGGGACCCCCTGGAGAAGCTTCCTGATCTTCACGAAGCCTGAGGGGCTGGAGATAAAGGCCTGGGACATGTCTGCAGTGGGTGTGTGTGGGGGGTGTGGGGCTATGTTTCAGGAGCCCCCTTAGGGAAGTGCAGACGGGCCCTTCGGAAACAATGGATTCCTCCTCCCTCCCACCTACCACCTCGACTGGCCTGAGGACGATGGGGAGGAGCCCAGGCTGATCTGCGGAAGCAAAATGTCCCAGGCTAGGAGGCCCCGTTAGCTCCAGTCTAGCTGAGGTTCTAGAGCAACACGGCTGGGAGGAAGGCAGCCCAGGTGCAGCCCTCGCAGGCCCACGATGTGCTGAGTCAAAGTTCTGGTTCTCTGCAAAGGCCACGTGAGACAGACTGAGCCTCAGAATGAAAGAATCGGGTTACTCACTGTTTTGGGGACAATCTGTTTCTTGGGTTGCCCAATCTTGAAAGGAATCCTATGAGAGAAAGAGACAAAGGGGGCTTTTAGGAGAAATGGCGAGGGATGTGGCTGAAAAGCACTGATGAAGTATAGGCTGCTGTCCCCCAGAAAGGCAAAGGGCGGCGGCAGCTCTCTCTGGCCCCCGTGCCCCACGCCCTGTGGGTCTAGGGCCGGCAGCAGCCAGGCTGAGCGTCCCTTAGGAGTCCTGGGCACCACCTCCTGCCCCAGAGCACCTCCCCTACCAAGAGTCTGGTGTTGGAGCTGCATTGCAAGGGTGAGGGTGGGAAAGGGGAGACACCGTTCAACTCACAGTCACCGTGTATCTGTGTCCTGAGGAGCTGCAAAGTCAGAAATTACAGGTTCGCTGGGGTATCGGTCAGCCTTGAAAACCAGTGTTTTAAAAAAACACCATAAGCAGCACTTCTCATCTGTATTAGGTGCTGCACTACTTCTCTACAGAGGGACAAACAGCCCTGTGAGCGGCTTCTGTGGTGGGCGAGGGATGACAAGCTACAGGGACGTTAAGGACCAGCCTGGCTGGGTTATTTCTGGTGAGAACCGACAAAACCAAACTTCGGCTCACTTGGAGAGGACCTAGGTCTGTGCTGACCTTGCCAGGCAGCTCTGCACCTCAGGTTCCCCACTTGGAAATGGACGGCAGTTTGGCATAACGGAAGGAAGGTCAAGGTCTAGGCTCTAAAAAAGCAACCCACCACTGCTGCCTCCGCCTAAGGGCCCTGCGATTCACTTCGGACCCTGTGAAAGGACAGGGTTAAAGTGGATAATTCAGAAGCTGCCTTGAGGCGCTGAGAATTGGATTCTCCAATTCTGGTGGCCAGGCCAGATGCAAACAGAGCAGGTACCAGGGCTGGAGAAAGGGAGGAACGGAGGCTTCCGGGAGCCTTCCCCACAACCCCCCAGCTAACAGTGAGTTAAGGCCCCCTAGGATCAGCTCAGGGGACTGGGCCACAGCAGGAGAGCCCCGAGGGGGCAATGCCACTCCCAACTCCCACTCCTTTCCGTGCTAGGTTTAAACCTCCCGCTTCTACCCATCCACCCGCCCCTTCCCTCCGCACCCGCTTCTGCCCAAGCCTGCTTTCTCTTGGCCCAAACTGACCAACACTGTTGCTAAACCCAATGGTATAATTAACCACCGATAATAACCCCAGACAACAATCCGGTTGAGAGGATGGGCCGGCCTGAGTCACAGTGGTTTAAATTTAATTTCTGGAGGACATCCTGTTTATTGTTAACCCAGCCCGGTAATTTGGGAGCGTTAACCCTTTGGGGGATGGCTGACTCACGTGGCTTCAGTAAACAAATAATCGGTGGCCATATAATTAGCAGAGTGAAAGGTAAGGTCTGGAACTGAAAAGGAGAGAAAAGAATTGCTCTTTCCCTTCTTCAGATCTAAAGAACAGAGGAGGGGAGCAGAGCTCCCCGGTTACTCTCCCCAAAATTAGGGATCGGAGTTGATTGACACAACGGTTTTGGATGGCGAACAACTGCCCTCAAGGACCATTTTGGTGACAGTGCAAATGAGGGTCCTGGTGGCACTGAGAAGGTCGACTCTGTTCTGCGTGAGGCACATTGCGGTCTAACAAGCCCTAGACCAGGAATCAGAGAGCCCGCTCTCCGCCTCTGACTCGTTTTGTGGACGAATCAGGAACTCTCCAGAGCTTAGTTTCTTAAACTCTAAAACCAAGGAGATGGACTAGAGGGTCCCTTCACCCCCTCTAAAACTTGAATTCTAAACTGAATCTTTGTTGCAGGAACATGGCAGCTGGATAATTCTCCAGAATTCTCACAGAGGTCTTCGAAATGATGCTAACTGGGAATCTAGTACTACAGATCAGCTACGAAGAAATTAGGAACTTAGATGCTATTACTTGTGGTGCCACAGCCTCTCTAAATCTTAATTTGGAATCACAGTATTTTTAGAATTGCAAGTTACCATAGAAATTGTTCCAGTTCAACCCTCTCATTTTGTAGATGGGAGCGCCAATCTGGAGAGGTTCAGTGACTTGCCCAGGGTCATGCTGCTGGCTCACAACTGAACCAGGAGTAAACAATCCCCTTCTCTCTCTCTGCTACTCAATTGTTTACTGCACTTTCACTTGAATTTGTTAGATTTCTTTGAAGGAACGAAGAAAAATCATCTGTTCAAACTACCTAACCTTAACATACTATGGAATTTCAAAGGGGCTCGTTTTTTAGAAGACTGGGAACACAAGAAATGAAGAGAGCGGTGTTATCAGGAGGAAGGAGGTTGTGCTAGCCTGGCTCCTTCGGTACAAATGACAGGTTACATGTACCACGTCGACTGCATGCAAAATGTCACCAATAATGTCGTCAGGACAGCAGGTATTAAGACTCGGACTGTCCAGGGCAACTGGGACATATGGCCACTGCTCCCCCCCTACACATATGGGATGCCTTCCCTTCTCCTGGCTGCATCAAAGCTGTTCTCAAGTCCAAAACCTTGCTTGCCTTCTTCTAAATGTCTAAGAGTTTGTTCAGCATTTAAAAACAGTCTACCTTTTATAATTAATTGAAGTTTGTCCCTTTAAAAGTAAAATACAATCATCAGCAAAAACTTGGGAAATACAGGAAAGTATGAGAGGGAGAGAAGAAGGGGGGAGTGAGAGAGAGAAAGAGAGGGAGAGAAGAAGGGGGGAGTGAGAGAGAGAGAGAGAGAAGGAAAAGAAGGGAAAAAAAAAAACAAAACACAGCTCACAGTCTCATATCTAAAGATAACCAAGGCTAATGTTTTGGTGTTAATTATATTTTAAAAGTTTGCAGAAAGAAAAAAAATCTGAAGCAAATATACCAAATGTTAGCAGCGGTTAATGTGGGGTGGTTTGAGTGTGATTACTGTTTTCTTCTTTGCACTTTCCATATTTTTCAAATAAACTAAAAAAAAAAAATCCCTTGTTTTTTCCTTGACTACAAAAATAGCACCGGATCAGTGTCAAACACTCGGAAAACACGGAAGACACAAAGAACACACACAGACAGAAAAATAAACTGTAACACCCTGAATCTGTGTGCGTGTACATGTACACGGGCATATATGCATATTTATGTAACTTTTAAAGAACAAGGATAATACATCATGAAGGCTTTCCTATGCCGGGATGCAGCTGCCATCAGGCTGACTGGTAAGGGCTACCTAGCATTTCATTCACCATTTTATTTTTGTGCCCGAAATCACTTACTGGTGGTCATCTCAGCTGTTTCAAATTTTTCCTCTATTATAAAAAAAACGCTAACTCTTAATAGTGAAATCTTTGTGTCCATGAAAGATGAGTCACATGGGATCCATTCTTAGAGTTGTAATTGCTGGGTTGAAGGATACAGACACGTACAAGACTTTGATAAGTTTGCAAATTGCCCTAGAGGCAGATTGAGACAGTTCACATTTTTTAAAAGACTGAAATTACATTTTACCACTAGCCCTTTGGCCTGTTTATCAGGATGTTTTTTCTGGCGTAGTGTTTGCCTTTCCCTTTTGTACACGCGTGTTTAATGTACAGAAGCTTCTGATCAGTCTGAGGTCAAAGCTACCAGATCTCTTCCCTTTACGATGTTTTCTTCTGGTGTCTCACTGAGAAAGAGCTGCCCGCTCCACCCCGACATATAAAACTTCACCTGAATTTATTTCACTGGTTTCCTTTTATTAATCAGAGTTTGCTTTCATCAGAGTTCTACGTGGGCATAGTTTAATAAGACGACAAGGTCTGTTAAGTGAGACATTGGGTTCTGCCGAGCCCCCCCCACCCCCCTCCGCCTTCATCTCACTTGCCCAAGATCAGCCCTTTCGACTTCACTGGTTTTACTGGCATCTACCTTTGCAGCCCTAAATAAAAATGCTTCTGTGGCCAGCTCTCGTTAGGTTTTAGGTGCTAGCTCCTTTTTGTTTTGCAAGGGGAAGATTTAAGAAACCAAGCAACCTTTCCAGGCCTCCACCCCCCATGACACGAAGGCATATCTGCATCTCCTCTTCTCCTCCATACAGTCATGTGATTTGGTTAGATCGATACTAAGGAAACTATTAGGAGAATAATGTGATTTCTTTTCCTTCCTACATGTGGCGGCGGCCAAGAGAGTTTTCCTCCTCGGCCAAACCTTCAGAAGACTGCGGAGATGGGAGCCAAGCCCCCCAGCTAAGCCACTCCCAAATTCCTGACCTGCAGAAACCCGTACTGCTGTCGAGAGACAGTGTGTTATGGGGTAATTTGTTACACAGCAATATGTAACTGGTAACATGCATGTCTTTGCCTTCCTTGAGACTGTCATCTTTCTTGCACGTGCTGAACTTATTACGGATTTATCCCTCACTCTTATCTCTGTTGTCTCAATCCGCCATCAATACATTTATTCACATCAGGGGTTCACTTCTGGAAGCAGTGTCCTCGGCAGCCTCTGGGCAGCTCGGCTCCTGGGGCACAGCGGGCAGCGCAAGCTTTCTCCTCCTCTTCCCTTACACGGATTCCTTTCGCCTCTCCCGGGAATTCTGGCACCTGGAATCCGTGTCTTCCTCTTGGTTGGTTTACTCCTCATTTGTGCAGAGTTAAAGCGTGTGCCAGGTACTGAGACTTTGTGACCGGATCCCATTTTACTCTGCCTCACACCAGTTAGTTTGACTGGGTATAGAATGTGGGCGGGACTTAGTTTCTTTCAGAATCTCGAAGACACTCCTTTCCCAGAGCTACTGTGGTGGTGAAGTTGAGAGCATGCTGATTTCTATCCTTTGTAGGTGACCCACTTCTTCACGCAAGCTCATTGGATCATGTTTGTCCCTGGTGGTGTGAAATGTCACAGTGATGTACCTTGTGGGTCTGATATCGCTCATTGGTCTGGGGTATGTGCCAGACTCTTTCAGTTTGGCAGTTTATAATCTTTCGTTCTGGGATTAAAAAAAAAAATGTGGTTTTGGTTGCTTTCTTCCCTCCATTTTCTCTGCCTCTTATTTCTAAAATTCTTGTAATTCTAATGCTGACCCTCCTTGGTTGCTTCTCCAATTTCTATTTTTCAACATTTCCTTATCTTGTCAAATTTGCCATTTCTGCTATCATACACTTTTAAAAATTTTTATTTTTTATGTAAGTAATCTCTATGCCCAATGTGGGGCTCGAACTCACGACTCCGAGATCAAGAGCTGCGTGCTCTCCTGACCGAGGCGGCCAGGTGCCCCCATTTCTGCTACCAGATTTTTAATTTCTGAGGGCTCTTTCTAATTTTCAGGATGTCCTATTTTGTTTTGTTTTTATTTTTATTTTTCATGGTATCCTGTTTTTTTAATTTCATGGATGCCTTCTCTCTCTGAAGACCTTAGTGATGGCTTTAGAAAACACTTCTTCCCTGTAGTCTGTTTCCCCTCAAGTTGTATTCTGCTTCTGTCTCCATTTTTCAAAAATACTCAACACTCCCCTCAGGTTGTGGCAATTCTTGGGTTTCTGCTCACATGTGTGACAGGAGACAAAACAGCTGATTAGAAGCTGTGAATGCTCTGATGAGGTCTGTTTACTGTGTTGAGCGGCCTGGCTGGGCAGTTTTGTGGGGAGCCCCTGACGTGAGTACCTGGTCTTTACTTCTCTGGGCAGAGAAGATCCTTCAGCTGTCTCAGCACGGGAGTGTTCTTCGAGCTCAGCGAGTAGAAGAGGTCACGTGTCGGGAGAGTGGAAGGGCTGTCTCAGCTCTCCCCACGCATTTCTTCACTTCATCCTCCTGCCTTCAGTATGGCAGTCCTGCCCTCAACTGGGCTTACTGTGGCTCTGAGTTTTGCGGGCCTAAAGCCTATATGATTTTGCATGCTCGTTTAAAGAAAAAGAATGCAAGTTTACAAATATAAAAATAGGACAGGGAGCCGGTGGGCTCAGTTGGTGGAGCACGTGACTCTTGATTTCATGGTTGTGAGTTCGAGCCCCATGTTGGGTGTAGAGATTACTTAAAAATAAAATCTTAAAAAAAAAAAAAATCTTTTAAAAAACCTTAAAAAAAAAAAAAAACCCAAATAGAAAAATAGTCATGAAACTGAGTGTTTATTTAGACAGAAAAGAATACAACAAATTACAAGTTCTAAAAGCTGACAAATAACATGAACATCAGAAAATCAGAATAACCTAATATTTTTATTAATCATCCACCTCTGTATTCATTTCCCTACATTTTTTGGCTGCGTAGTCTATGATTGCCTCTTCATGTGACACAGAGTGGGTAACATCATTTTCTTTGAGAGAAAAGAAAGGTAATTCAGCCTTTCCTCTAGTATGGTTGACTGAAATTTGTTTTCTATTACTGACAGTTCAGGAAAGCTTTTTTTCAGCTTACCAGTAATATATAAATACAATACACATTTTAGGACTGTTGTAAAATTTAGGAAAACCTCATGTTTCTTTCACAGATAAACTAAGATTTCAGGACATATTTCAGGTTTTCTGACGACTAATCTTAACCGCTCTCTGAATTAATGGGGGTAACCGGCTTGTCACTAATGTCCCTGGAGGAGGGCACACCATGAGTTTTGTCATCTTCGTTATCTTTCGTGTTAAGAAATTAAAATATTTTGGGGCACCTGGGTGGCTCAGTGGGTTAAAGCCTCTCCTTTCGGCTCAGGTCATGATCTCAGGGTCCTGGGATCGAGCCCTACAACGGGCTCTCTGCTCAGCAGGGAGCCTGCTTCCCCCCCCCTCTCTGCCTGCTTCTCTGCCTACCTGTGATCTCTGTCAAATAAAAAAAAAAAAAAAAAAGAAATTTAAATGTTTTATCAGTGTGTTCATATGATTTGCTCCTTCTCTTTATTAACTAGATTATCAAACAACCATTGCTCCTAATTAAAATTGATCTTGTTCTTGTAATGAATTACTAGCTTTTAGTACAATTTGAAAATGTTTTGTTGTACTTTGACTTCAAGAATATCTCTATTTAATTGCTCATCTTTGTTACTTTTGTTTTGTTGTTTTCACCCAGTTTTTCCCTCAGCTTTTTTTTCTTTTTCAAAATATTTTCCAGCTTTACTGAGATACAATGGATATACCTAACACTGTGAAAGTTTAAGGTGTACTTTTTTTTTTTTTAAAGTAAGCTCTATGCCCAGTGCAGGGCTTGAACTCATGACCTCAAGACCAAGTTGTGTGTTCTACTGACTGAGCCAAGCCCCTTTCCCTGTTTTTAAGTACATTTAAAGAGGACCAAAAGAGGTACCCTTTGTATATCTGCAACTCAGGAATCTGTACTTTCTTGCGGTTTTATCAAAGTTTTCAAAAAAGGTCCACAAATTGCAGCTAAAACAGCATACCTTCAGTTCAATCCTCTAGTCACATCCCAAAAAAGGCCTACGCTACTCCAAAGCTGCCTGACACAAGGGTTAGTATAAAGCAGGAAAAGGAGGAAGTGAAGGCAGAGGTTTTCTTAACCGAGTGCAGTATAACTACATTTTTGATGTTTATGAAAACACAGGATCATGCGGACACATAGCGAGGGTTCCTTCCGGGGCCTTGGACAAGGTCCATGCAAGCCAGGGCCCTGAAGCTTAAACTTTATGAAATAGTTTTCACACAGTAAATCCACCTCTGTGTGCCTAGTGTAGCAACTCCCTGTCTCATGCTCTCCAAGGGGTGGGGCCCTTCATTCTTTTGCTGGGGTGAGGCAGGGATAGTCTCCCGGGGACACTGGAGTTGGGGAGGAGATGGCAGGGCTCTACACTTACTCAGAAACAGCTTTCAACCAGGCCTTCTGATCCCCGCGCTTGGCTTCACCCCCATTTCTAGAAACACCTACTGCCACCAATTCCTGAACTTCTGAGGATTCCATAATGTAAGTTGCGCTGGCTCTTGGTTTTCCTAAGTGCCAGTTTAGGATTTGGCTTTCTTGGAACTTAGATAGTTACTGCATGTAACTGCTTTCCAATTCCCAATTGTGGCTGATGTCTCTATTCTCCCTGAATTTGGAGATCTGTGCCTTAAAAACATAAACAAAAACTCTTTACTGTGCTTTTTGTGGGATTTGTGAGGGAAATAATTTAGATGTATGTATTCAATCTGTCATCTTTACTTGGAAGCTGATTAAGTTTTTTTTTAAGATTTTATTTATTTATTTGACAGAGAGAGTGAGATCACAAGTAGGCAGAGAGGCAGGCAGAGGGAGAGGGGGAAGCAGGCTCTCCGCTGAGCAGCGAGCCCGATGTGGGGCTTGATCCCAGGACCCTGACACCATGACCTGAGCCAAAGGCAGCCGCTTAAATGACTGAGCCACCCAGGCACCCCTGATTTACTAAGTTTTAAGAAACAGCTTTATTGTGATATAATTCACATACTGTAACACACACCCTGGGTGCAGTTCAGTTGTTTTATACATTCGGAAGTTGTGTAACCATCACCACTGTCTAAGTTCAGCACATTTTCAATACCCCAAGAGAAACCCCGGGTCTATTAACAATCATCCCTCCTTTCTCCCCTCCCGCCAGCCCCCTGGCAAACCATTAATCCATGGTGTCTATGGCTTTGCCTACTATGCACATTTCATATAAATGGAGTTATAGAAGAAGCAGCCTTTTGTGTTGGCTTCTTTCACCTGGCAAAATGTTTTCAAGGATCACCCACCTTGTGGCATCTCTTAGGACTTCATTCCTCTTTTATCACGGGATGATATTCGATTGCAGGGATATACCATCTCGAGCCACACACCCACTTTCCTTCTATCCATTCACTCACTGGGTGATGGACACTTGGCTTGTTTCTACTCTTTGGATACGAATGCGGCTGCTATGAACGTTCGTGCGCGTGTCTGTGTGTGGACATATGTTTTCATTTCCCTTGGGCACACACCTTGGAGTGAAACTGCTGGGCCATATGGTTGAGTCTGTGCTTACACTTCTGAGAAGCCGTCAGACCTTTCCAAGCAGCTGCCATTTTACAGTCACCAGCAGGGCGTGAGGGTTCCAGTTTCTCCACATCCTCATCAACACTTGTCATTGCCTTTTTTACTACTTTAGCCATTCCAGTGGGTATAAGGGCTATTTCATCGTGGTTTGACTGACACAACTCTAATGACTAATGATGTTGAACACCTTTTCATGGGCTTATTAGGCATCTGTATGTTGTCTTTGGAGAAATATCCATTCAAATCTTTTCCCTGTTTTAAAAATGGGTTGTCTTTTTAAATTGTTGAGTTCTAAGAGTTCTTGATCTATTCTGGGTACCAATTCCTAATCAGATATACGATTTGCAAACATTTTCTCTCATTTGTGAATTGTTTTTTTTTTTTTTTTTCATTTTTTTCATGGTGTCCTTTGAAGCACAGAAGTTTTAGTTTTGAAGAAATCTATTTTTTCTTTTATTTCCTGTGCTTTTTGGCATCACGTCTAAGAATTCTTTGCGAAATCTGAGGTCATGAAGACTCACCCCTATGTTTTCTTCTTAGGATTTTGTAGTTTTAGCTTTTACATTTAGGACTCTGATCCATTTTGAGCTAATTTTTGTGTATGGTGTGAGGTAAGGGTCCTACTTCCTTCTTTTTTTTTTTTTTTTTTTTAAAGATTTTTACTTATTTATTTGACAGAGAGAGAGAGAGAGAGAGAGGGAGAGAGATCACAAGTAGGCAGAGAGGCAGGCAGAGAGAGAGGGGGAAGCAGGCTCCCTGCTGAGCAGAGAGGCTGACATGGGGCTCGATCCCAGGACCCTGAGATCATGACCTGAGCCGAAGGCAGAGGCTTTAACCCACTGAGCCACCCACGTGCCCCCTACTTCATTCTTTCACATATGGATATCCAGTTATCCTGGCAGTGTCAAAAAGACTACTCCTTCCCTGTCCAACTGTCCTGGCATCCTTATTTAAAAAAAAAAAAAAAAAATCAAGGGACTAAACGTAAGGCTTTATTTCTGGACTCTTGATTCAATTCCACCGATCTACATGTCTATCTTTATGCTAGCACCTCGAAGTCCTAATTACTGGACCTCTGTTTTAAGTTTTGAGACTGAGAAGTATTGAGCCCTCCAACTTTGCCAAGACTGTTTTGGCTATCTGTGTCCCTTGCATTTCCATATGAATTTTAGTGGTTTATTTTTTGTATTTAAATCATCACTGCATTTAGAGTTTTAGTGTATGGTTAGCCAGTTGTTTTAACATAACTTAAAAAATAAACTATCTGAGAAGTCACTTTATTAGTGTGAAATACCTCTCTTCCATACCACAGACCTGTCTTCTCTTTTGCCAATAACAGAGATTTAATTATTTAGGTTTATGATGGTTCTTAATATCTACCCAAACAGATCTCTTCTCATTACATTTTATTTCAGGTAACTGGCTATTTTAATTTGTCTTTATATTTCAGATAAACTTCAAAGTCATATGTGGTGTACCCCCCCCCCAAATCAGGATACTCATTTCTGAAAATGCATTACATTTATAGATTAACCTTTGAAGATCCTACATTTTTACAAATATTAGATTTGCTCATTCAGGGCCATAATATTTCTTCCCATTCACTCGAGTCTTTTTATTATACGCTTTAGTCTTATGAGTTTTTCAGATAGGTCCCGTACTTTTGTTCTGTTGAATATCAAGACCCCAAAGTAACACTTATATATGAAGTTTTGGCCCTACACATGGAACCAATTCCACTTGGTTATATTCAAATGGAATTCTCTTTTTCATCTAATTGTTCTGGTACACAGGAAAGCTACCGGGTATTAAATATTTACCCTGAAACCAGTCATCACACCTACATACTTAACCTATCAAGCCTGAGAAATTCAGCGAGGAAAAAAAAAATAGGTTTTCCAAATAGACAGCCATATCACTTGAAAATAATGACAAAACTTCCCTTTTCTTTCCCAATATTTTGTATCCACTTCTTGTCTTGTGTTACAGCAATGGCCAGAAACTGCAGAAAAACGTTTCTGACTTAGTACTAAGAATGCTTCAAGGCTGATCTTTCACCATTAAATATGAAAAAGGCCACTGGTTTCAGCCAGAAAGCCTTCAATTAGCAAGGAAATACCTTTTTGGGTTCTTTCTCTCTTTCTTTTTAAAGATTTTATTATTTGAGAGAGAGAGCGCGAGAGCACAAGCTAGGGGAGAAGCAGAGGCAGAGGGGGAAGCAGGCTCCTGGCTGAGCAGGGAGCCGGATGTGGGGCCAGATCCCAGGATCCTGAGATCACGACCTGAGCTGAAGGCAGAGGCTTAACAGACTGAGCCAGCCAGGCGCCCCAGGCAATATCTTTTTGTTCCTAGTTTCCTAAAAGATACAAAGATTGGATCTTTGAGTTCTACCCCAGAGCCTTCTTCAGCAGGCATTCAGATGATAGGCGAGCTCTCTCAGACCTGGTGCTGTGATTCACTGTTACACTCGCTTGGTAAAGGGTCGGGCTAACCAACTTCGCCGTGTATAAATCCTGCTTTCTGATTCTTACACGTAGGCCCCCCAGCGCTGGGCCTGTGCGTTGTGCTTCTTTGCAACTCCTACAAGTACTGTGTTACGCACAGTACTACGTTCAACCTTTCATTGCATGAATATTCTGTAACTATTTATTGAGGGCCTCCTTTATACCTAGAACTAGCCTAGGTTCTGGGGCTATCGGGATGAACAACACTGACTCGTTCTGTCATCTCAGGGAGCTTACAGTCCAGTTTAATGCACATTGTAAGCACTGATGCCATTGTAAGTGGCTAAATAAAGGAGTGAATCAGTACGTTGCCCCACGGGCCCTATACAACACCATACTCTCATTTAAGCTTCCGGAAAAAAGTTACTCTCAGAAGAGGCATTATGAACAACGAAGAAAGGTAAGATCATTGTCTTCGGCCTCCTAATCTGTATCTGGCTAAACCAAAGCTGAAGAGTCTCAGCAGAGCCGCCCTTGGGAGCTGACAGTGCAGCCTGGCCGGACCTGGTCTCAGAATACGGGCTGAGGGAAAACTATTTTATTTTCTTTTACAAGAGTTATTTATTTCTAAGATAGAGCGCCCACGAGCAGGGGCAGAGGGGCAGAGGGAGAGTCTGCAGCCGACTTCCCGCTGAGCGCGGAGCCCAACTTGGGGCTCGATCTCCTGACCCTGAGATCCCGACCTGAGCCGAAATCAAGAGTCAGTTGGTTGACTGAGCCACCCAGGTGCCCCCCAAAACTAATAATTCAAAGAGCTTAAGAGGAACTATGTCGGGAGAGGAGTCTCCTGGGTTTATGCCGAGGCTGCCAAATGGCAGACGTGCTCCTCTCTGCCAGAGAAAGAGCCTAAAAAGTGGGGCAGGGACCCCGAGGGGAGAATAGCTCCTCGGCCACCCAGGCGGTGGAAGGTGGCCGGCGGAGGGTGAGAAGACCGAGCAGAAGGATGACGCTCCAAGCAGCTCTTCTGCGTCTTGTCGCTGCCTCCCTGCGGTTCTAGAACCCCGCTGGGCTGCAGGGACTTCCTGGGGAGACACAGCTGCTCTGGAAGGTGCCCGCAGCAAGAGCATCAGCGTCGCGGCAGCTTGTGAGCAGGGGCGTCCTGGCCCCACAGGGGTGGTGGGCAGAGGCTGGTGGTCCTCGGGGAATCGGAGGGGCTCAGTTGGCCTCAGGACCTTGGTCCACCCCCTTCCTCGTGATTTCCCCAAGGTTCTTCCCTTGGCTGTGGATGAGTAAGCAGAGGTCCGGAGAGAAGACAGGGCCTAATCCCCACAGGATCTCTTTGCTCTGAAAGAAACTGTGAGGGCTCGCAGCTCTCCTGGCCTCCGCACTAGGATTCCTTAGTTGGTTCTACTTGCCGGTCTGTAAATGTGAGCACCAGAGGGCAGGAGAAGGGCTATTTTGGTCTCAGCAACAAAGCAGAGAAAACAATTCTCTCGAGCCTACCCTTCTCCAACCCTCAACGTGCCCCACCTCAAAAAAGAAAAAAAGTTCTATGTGTACAGAGGGAAAGGGGGGGGAGGAGACTCACTTCACAATAAAGAAAAGTCAACAGGATGTTCTCCAAAGCTACAAATATACTTTTTCAAACAGTAAATATCTCTATTAGCAGCACGATGCCAGTTGGCTAATTCTGTCAGTCTCAGTAAAACCTTTCCAAAAAAGCTCCTGCTCTTGTGTAATGTCTATTTACAAAAACAGCTCTTGTGCATTTTCGATTCGCTGGGTTTCTCAATCCTTTGTTTCCCCACCCCCTCTACTGCAGAGGCAGAGATAAGAGGCAGGCCCAGATGGCAGTGGGGTAGGGATCCCCTGGTCACCCCAGCAGATCCCTCGAGCCCCGCCTTCTCTGGAGAGTCCTCTGCTTCCATGACAAAGAAGAGTGGAAAGAAGCTGAAACCTACAGGTTCCTCCCTGGTCTTCACCTTGGCCTCTAGAAATGGTTTCTGCTGAATGTGAATGAGCCTAGGCCTGGCTCGGGGGTGGAGAGAACCCTGAAATGATTCAGTCTACCCCACCCCACATCTTTCTGAGGGATCGCAGTTTGGGGGGAGGGAGGAGGTGAGGGAGGTGAGAACGAAGGGAGGGCTAAGCAAAGAGTAGGCGGCAGTTGGTAGTGGCTGAAATCCTGGCTCCCCGGGGAGTGGTCTGGGCCTGAGTCACTGTCTCAGGGCGAGAGCAGGAAGGTGGGCGAAAGGCAGCAGCTTCTGCAGGCTGCAAGGACAAGCCCCTCCTCCCCCCATCCTTCTGTCACCCGATCCTTGGGTCGTTGCCTTCTCTGGTCTGAGGCCCCACCAAGGCTACGGCCACCCTGATGGCCACCCTCACACTTGGAGGGGAAACGGAGGGCTGGGGCCGGCTCAGGGCTCGGGGACGGGCAGCTGGCTCCCGCGGAGCAGCTGCGTGCTGGAGGCCGTCCTCTCGGCAGGGCCAGCTGGCCACGGTGCCAGCCGGCCGCGGAGAGTTCAGCCTGAGCAAGGGCAGGAGAGACCCCATCAGAAGAGGACACAGACCGAGCTGTAAAATGGCCATTTCCAGCGCCTCTGACCACAGCCTCTCCACAGCCCCCGGCCCCCTTCCCCCTAATTAGCCAGATCTAAAACCAGGGCACCCACGATAGTACTCTGGCTCGCCACCAGTCCGAGGACGTGTGTGTGTGTTTAAAAATAAAAGGCATGACTCTGTGACTTGGCCGATTTGTCACTGGGACTGGAACAACCCCCCAGCTCAGCTGTGATCCCTCCTTCCCCCTGCGCCCCAGGCTGACCTCTGAGCAGTGGAGACAGAATGAATCACAGAATGTTCAGGGGGGTCTCACAGACCGTGAGACCTGAGAAATCCTCCAATTCAAGTGGCCATTTACTGAGCATCTCCTTAGTGCTGGTTGGCGCTAGGTGCTTGATTTGAAGCATTTATTTAAAGCGGTCCCCACTAGAGAACAGTGCGCTGAGTCAGGGGACAGACTCTGGAGCCGGACTGCTTGGCTTTTAAGTCCTCACTCCGCCAACCACCAACGGTGAGGCTTTGGACAAGTTAGCTAGCCTTCCTGTCTCTCAGTTTCCTTGCCTACAGAACCGGACAATACTACACGTATCGTGTAGGGTCGCTGGGAGGGCCAAATGAGTTCAGTTCCTAAAATAGTTCCTGACACAGAGTCAGCGGCCTGTACGGATTTGCAGTAAAGAGAGTGGTGGTGCGTTCCTGACACGGTGAACGGACTGGGGCCCGAGGGGGTGGCTCGACACGGTTACACACAGCTCAGTATGGTCAGGAACCCTGAAGTATCTGTTCTCTTTTGGGGACAAGCGGCAGTCCCGCAGGAGAGTGCGTCGCTGCCAGGCCCAAGGGGGTCGAGCTGCCCACAATCAGTGGGGACTTCCTCCCGAGCAGTGAAAGGATTTGAGACCGAAGTCTGGAGGCTGATGGTGCCACTAAAGGTCAAGAAATCAGAAGAAGGAAGGCAATTTGGGGACGTAGTCTGTTTGTTCTGCGGCTCCTTAGAAAACGGGGATCCCTATTTTATAAAAGGAAAACAGAAGGCACTGTGAGGTGAAAGGCTTCTCCTGCTTACTCAACAAGCCCGAGAGAAGCCTCCAGTGCCTGCCTTCCATTCCGATGGGTGCACCGCGGCTCCGACACGGACAGACTGAGAGGCACCAGCGGCGGCTGCTTCGCTTCTGAGGCACTATCTCTAATCTCGTTTTCACTTCTGTCTCTAACTAACCAGGAATCAGACGAAGAGCTTTCACTGACCTTTTCCCTTCTCGGCCGAAGGTCTGAAAGCAGGACGGAGGAGGGGGGTTGGGAGGGAAACTCGCTTCTAGGCCTAAGTCCCCCGGTCACCTCGCCGACGGGCCGTGGGAGGCAGGGAGTCCCTGCGCAGAACGGCGAGGTGAGCCCTAGCCATGAGGCCGGTCAGGCCAGGCACGACAGAGTTCAGAGGAACTATTCTCAGTTATTGTAAGCACTCCGCAGACAGAGACAGAGGGAACAGTCGGGCGTTCACTGAGCATCATCACGCTCTAACACGAAGCCACACTTGCCTCCGACCTCACTCCTCAAGTGGGTGGCCCCTCAGACGCTGCTGTCGAGCCCCCGGGGGCTACGGCCTGATCCTGTCTCCCCCCTCGCTCCTCCTCACGCTGCGGGGAGCTGCGGCCCCGCATTTAGTAGGTATTATTCCCAGACTTTCACTACATACGTTTAAATCTGTAAGTACAATGCGGTATTGTTTTACAGGCCCGAATTGCATGGGAATAGTACAGTATTGAGTGTATCACTTTGAAATGAACTTTTTCGGCTCAGCATCATGCGTCTGGGATCTGTCCACGTTGCCATACAGAGCTCTACCTCATTCACTGTAACGACTACCTGTTTCATTGCGTAACGATACCCCACCGGAGGGGCTGGACACCGACGGACAAGGAAGCAACCAACTCCACCCCCCGGCAGGAGCTGTTCTGGGTGAGCGGGTGTGAACGCTTCCAACGCCACGGGTACTGGAGAAACCTCCAAAGTGGCTGGATCAATTCACACCAGCCCTCTCCACGCCGCCCTGCACCCCGGATGTCAGTGGGCACGCGTTCCCACTGCTCCTCGTCCTTAGAGACGTGGCGTTGCCAGACTTTAAAACTATTGCCAGTCGATGGCTGTGCGATGGCACCTCACGTGTTGGCTTAATCTGCTTTTCCCTGATTACTGATAAGCCAACATCTTGGTATGGGCTTTTGTCCGCTTGGGTTCTCTTTTCCATAAAGTGACTGACAGTGTTCCCATCTATGGATTAAGTTCTTACCAAGCACGTGCCTGGGGTTCTTTAGAGATGCCCCATCTATGTTTCTTGTTATGACCCACGAAAACCCACCAGATAAACCAGCAACATTATCTTCAGCTGGCTGGGAGTCACACGTGTTGGCTCGTAGTCTGAAGCCCTGCAATACGCGCATGGATCAGTGTTTTTCTAACTGGGGTCCCGCTTATTTTTCTAACCGGGGTCAATGATGTAAACTGCTACACCTTATCCCGCTGCAAGCCTATCAAAATCAGTCATGAGATCAACGGATGTACGTCATTCTTTTACACATGAAATAGAACACAATAGAAAATACCGGAGTACATCACACACGTGTGTGAAGTATAAATGTAAGGTGTGCTGCGACATCAAAGCTATTTCTGACTGCAAGTTGTGGTCCAAAAATTTAGGAAGGCACTGTCCAAGTTCACGGCCACCCCCCAGCTCCATTCTTCCTTTTCTCTGAGCACCGCCAAATTAATCCCATGAAACAGCTGATTTCCTCATGTCACTTCCATGCTCAACACTGTTCCATTTTGAAAAGCCGAAGCTCAGTTTCAGCTCCTCAGGGAGGCCCTGCAAGCACCGACCAGTGGCCCTGACTCTGATGCCCGGGGTCATCCACGCAGCCTCTCCTTAAAGCCCTATGCGCTAAACCCCAGCCGGTCTCCTGACCGATCCCACCGAACACTCTCGATGCATTCCGGCTCTACATGCCTTTTCCACGCCACCCTTCTACCCTGGGCCCCTCTCCCACTGCCCACTGCCACGCTGCATACTCGCTAGTCAAGGTTCAGCTAAAATCACGGTCCCTGGTTGAAATTTTTCTTGATGATGATGCACCGACATTTAGTGATCGGCTGTCACTCCTAGGATTCCCTGGTGCTTTCCATACACTGGCCGAAGACAGACATCAGTTCTGACAGCCTTTTCAGGTGTCCCCAACATGCAGCGCAGGCCCCTTGTGCAGTACAAATGTTCACTGAGCATGAAATCAACAGTCATGGAGCACGATCTGTGTGCAACAAGCTGCCCGGGCCCTATTTAATGGGTTAGCCACCGACATAACGG
Organism: Procyon lotor; assembly: GCA_028646535.1. Taxonomy (NCBI): domain Eukaryota; kingdom Metazoa; phylum Chordata; class Mammalia; order Carnivora; family Procyonidae; genus Procyon; species Procyon lotor. The sequence continues at coordinate 134,784,447 of CM053604.1, read as the reverse complement.
GTTCGGGGAAGCAACTGGCAGCTGAACTGCCAACTCTGAAGCTACCCCAACACACGGACGTGCTGAGGATAAAACAGAAGAAACCATCTTTGACGAGGAAGCTGTGGGATTCAGGATCCTCGGCTCTTTGCAAACATTGGAAAAAGCCCCTTTCCCTCTCGTTACAAACAGCTGAAACAATAGTGAGATGTCTTGGGGCACCTGGGCAGCTCAGTCATTAAGAATTTGCATTCGGCTCAGGTCATGATCCCAGAGTCCTGGGATCGAGCCCCGCAAGGGGCTCCCTGCTCAGCAGGAAGCCTGCTTCTCCCTCTCCCACTCCCCCTGCTTGTGTTCCCTCTCTCACTGTGTCTCTCTTGGTCAAAAAAAAAGAGTGAGATGTCTCATGCCAGGGCCCAAAGCAATGTTGGCTGCAGAATCACAGGCTCCTTGGAGGGTCCGTCTTCGGGGCACCACCGTGCTCTTCCACAGAACAGGGAAAAGCCTGGGGAGAGTCTGGCCTGTCTGGAGAAGGGAGTGGGAAGGTTGCCCGAGGCAGAGAGGCCTCAGAGGAAGAAGCTGAGATGGCCCAGAACACCCGGACATGTGCACGACACAGGACGTCCTCTACCGCGCCAAGTGGGAAAACCGGCAGCTTCTTGTAATTCACTGCCGCCCTGGGTAGTGTTCACCCGCACTGGCAAAGCCAAATACCCTCCTTTGGGGCCCCATCAGCTTGGGAATGGTCTCCCCGCCCCCCTTTTTTTTTAAAGTAATCTCTACACCCAACTCAGGGGGCTCGAACTCAGGACCCTGAGATCAAGAGTCAGGTGCTCTTCCCACTGAACCGCCCAAGCACCCCTGGTTTGCCATCTTTCTACTGTTTCTGTGCGAGCCCAGAGAATACTCAGGAAATGCAGAATTCTCATTCTAGCTCTGCCAGGTACTCCGTGAGTGACCCCTACTAAGTCGCCACAGGGAGATAAGAAGGCCCCCACTGTGTACTTCCAAGGGCATGCGTGAGGATGAAAGCAGACAATGGACGGAAAAGTAAGCTGAAAAGTTAGAAGCACCGTACGAATGTACGATGGCAAGGGTCCCACTAGAGGGAAAAGAGACTCCACTGAGAACATGTGCGGAACAGAATGGGTGGTTTGGTCTGACCCAGCAGTTGACCTTCCTTTCTTTATATTCCATTCATTTCATTGGACACGTGCTGTTTAGAGACCTACTGTGTGCAAACAGCAGACACACACAAAGGTGAAGAAGTGGCAGATCCCGCCCTCGTGCAGTCTGTGAGGGAGAGGGACACGTCTGCGGTCCTTGGGAAGGTGTGGAAGTGCTACGGGCGTTCTAGGCAAGTATGGGAAAGGACAGTCTGGGGACAGGGGAGACAGGAGGGGAGAACAATCCATCTCTGAGAGGCTCTGAAGCCACTTCTTCCCTCACTGATTTAACGACAGCTCTCAGAGTCTGTTTCAGGAAGCGGCTCACGGGTTCAGCACGTTTTTATCTGAAAATTTTTCCTGAGCTAAGGCAAGTCAGGAAATGGAAAAACAGTGCTCACTCATACATGCAATAAACGTACCGATCGCTGGGGACACCACTAGGAACACAGCGATGACCAAGACACAGTCCCTTTCTCGATCATGCACAGACTAGTGGGGTTACTGACAAGTAACAATTCAAGTACAGATGCTAATGAGGGTCAGAGGAGGGCCTACCCAAGTCCGCTTGGCAGGGTGTGGGGGGCTGTTCAGGGAAGACCCTTGGAAGAGGTGAAGGCTTCCCTGACTCTGGAAGGATGAGTGTTCGCTTGCCCGGCAGAGGCAGCGGGAGTGAAGGGCGCTTCAGGCAGAGGAACAGTGCATAGAGGGGCAGACGCACCAGAGGCCAGGAAAAGCTTAGATGCAGGAATAAAGATGGACAGCAAGGCCCAGAGTCAGGCCTTTATCCTGAAGATGATGGGCAGGGCATATACAGGGTGAGAACACGGGGGCAGGAGGGGCAGATGGATTCCAAGGATACCAATATTTAAGGAGCAGAGAGAGAGGTAGAAGAGCCCAGAAGAGTCAGAGAATGATCACAGTCTCCATTTTTTTTTCCACAACGGGTTTGGGTGCCACAGTGTCAGCTGGAATTATCCACTCCATGTCACAGGGGTGGGGAAAACAAGACGGAGGAAGGCTGAATGCCTGCTCAGGCCATGCTGTGAAGGAGGGAACCAAAACCTGAACTCAGCCCTCTAACTCCAAGCCACATTTCTCTGCACGGACCCTGATTTCCTTTGTTCTGAGTCAAACTTCCAGACCCCTAATAGACGCAGATTTCCTGCAGGCCTTTTTCCTTATCACTTAAGCCTAAGAGCATCAAGGTGTGTGGTTCCAGGGAAGGCTACAGGGAAGGTTCCAGGGAAGGTTCCAGGGAAGGCTGTCCCTGGAGACAGCTAAGCCAGATCGGGAAGGCAGATTATACTCTTCACTCTACTGAACTCTTCCTCCATACAATAATAAAGATACAGACACAAGAAGAGAGAGGGGGAGATGAGCAGGAGGAGAGGAGAGGGAAGTGCTTGACTTAGGCCCAAACGGCGGATCAGAGACCTGAGATGCCTGACTGGAACATCACACGCCTTCTTCCTAGCAGGGCACACCACTGGACCACCTGGCAAGAAGATGCGTGGGTGGTCAGTGGATGAATGGATGGGTAGATGGTACAGGAAGGCAGCAGGTACCCACTAAACAAACAGGGGGTGGGCGGGCTGCATGCACAGAGGAAGCAGGGAACAAAGACCTCTCACTCTTCATGCAAAGTCCACAGTGTGCAAAGGGCATCAATATTGGACATTTCTCACTGTGACATTTTGAAAGCCCAGCCTAGTGCAGAACAATGGCTACTCTCTGGGGACCATGGGCTGCGTTCCCCTAGGCCTTATTCAGTGATGGCTGGCATACCCCATGTGCTTGGTGAACTTGACCTTGGGCATCGGCCTCCTATGATGGCCCTACGTCACTCTGGTCTCTTCCCCCACTGAGAATTCCAGGCTCGGATGAATGGAGGGATTCATTCTGGGAGCAGGAAAACCACTCCAGGAGTGAATCAGAAGGACCCAGCCCCGCTCCCTTTGCCAGCCATTGAGCCTCGAACTGAGTGTGATTGTGTGCCCAGGCGCCGGTGCTGTTCCCCTCTCAGGGAGATAGGGTCAGGGTCCACGTAAGAGATGACGTAGAGACCCTCTGAAGAGGAAGAAAAAGGAATCTCAGCTTTGAGGGACAAAGCCACCCTTTTGGTTCTGACCCTCGGTCCAAGGAGGTGCCAAGCTGCACATGTACTAGTAAATTAATTCTGCAGGATAAAAATCTTAGCTTTCACTGGACCGTCAGTTGTCAATTTCAATTCTCTGCAACCTAACAGGCCTTAGGAAACAGGCTATTACTTTCTCAGAAATAAAGCCTTCTTCAAGACAGGTGGAAAGAGCATGCTTCAGACCACCAAGAGAATCTCTGACCCTGGTCTCTGCTCTGTTCTCCCGATTCGTGAAGCAAAGATGGATTTTTAAAATTGTAAATGCCGATCTAAACAATACAAAGCATCTCTACTTCCTGGTTTTCACCCTGAAAACGTAAGCAAGAGAATTCCAAAGCTTCCAGACATGGCTGGCAAGAGGACATCTATATCACAAGGTTGGGGACCCAGGCTGACACCTTTAAGGAAGTAATTCCTCTAGGAAAGGGAATTGAAGGATGGCCACTTCGCTCATCACTAACTAGGTTATAACAAGATGGAGCTTTTTAAGGCTCTAGCCCCCTGTTGGCCTCCTGGAGCAAAGGTGGAGGGAAAAGAAGCAGCTCCTGCTGGGGCTTATTAGGGCATTGCTCCGAGCTTCCTCACGTGCTGGTACCAACTGTGTGACATTTGTCCATCAATCTCTAAGAAGCGGGAGGGAGGAGGGAACAGAATGGTCTAAATTTTACATTAGAGAACTGTCTTTAACACTGGTTGACATTTGCTGCTTGTGGCCAGAGCGTAGTTTCCACTAATGGTCAAATGTAAGCCTGCGAGAGCCTTCCTGAAGGCTATTATACTATCTTCATCCACTCATGACTACCTATGGCACATTTACTTTGTGTAAAGAAACAGGCTAGACTATGAGGACAGAGCGGCAAACACATTCCCTATGCTAATGGATCTTGGATTCCAAGAGGTTTGATTCAGCTTGTACATCTCTAGAGGTCAGTGTATTCATACAAGCCAACTATAGCCAGACCCCCTGAGATCTGAGGTTGTGGATATGCAGGTCCTCGAGCCTGAAGGTAAAGCCCTTTGGGCAAATCGAGTCTTACAAAACAAACCAATCATTAAATATTCTGAGGTCTCTACTATGAGCCTGCATCTACTATGGGCATCATACAGCAACATACCTTCCAAGGTACTCTACTACTCTGAGACTCCTTAGCGACTTTTTCATGGCCCGCTAGTTCCCACAATGTTTAAGCTTACCTACGACTAATGTTCAAGAGAAAGCAGTGAGTGGGTAATGGCCCTGTCAATGATTAAAACTAGTTCAATCCCACACTGGAAGTGTGGGTGTGGGTTTTCAATTCTGGACCCTTCCAAAAGAGCAGCAGGTTCTGTCTTTTGAAGACTGTTAAGTGGTGCAAAGACCAGTCATCTGAAAGCGAGTGGGTTTTTGATCAGTGAACTGGGCCCAGGCCGCCAGAGTGAGGGCTACAGGTCTGGGGCTACGGGAGCCGGGGAGAGATGGCCACAGGGGAGAAAGAAGGCATTTTACTCCATCTCAACGAATATTTACAAGAGCAGGAAACAGGAAACTTCCTCACTGCAAGCGGCTGGGAGACGACGGAACCGGGTCCGTGTAACAGAGTCAGGAAACGGACGCGGGAATCCCAGGCCAAGGGGATTCCCCAGTCCCATCTCCCGGTGAGTCCTGCCGAGGGACGGAGCCTCCGGGAAAGCACCGGAGCAAGGGCCCTCCAACCACCAAAGGCGGAGGGTCCCTGAGGGCAGGGCGGGCGAGGGGACTCGGGTGGGCGCGGGCAAGGCGCATGGCGGGCCCGGGTCTCCAGCGGCTCTGCCGCCGGGCCTCACTCACCAGCTCATGGTCCCGAAACTGGCCCTGCCGCCGGGGTCCTCGGCCGCAACTAGGTCCTCAGGGATCACTTCCGGATTCGGCCAGTCTCCAGGAAGTGACGTAAACCCCACCCCTTGTGCCCGGAAGAGGCGGGGGTGGGCGGGGCCCGCAGCGTTAACCCTTCCGCGGCGGCGGGCGTCCCGCGCAGTTGCCCGCGCTGGAGACTTCGCACCTTGTGTTAGAGGCTCAGAGCTCAGTCTGTGGCGGCGGCGTGGGGACCCCCGGGTGCGTTTTCTGCCCAAACATACTGATTTGTAAAATTCTCATTCGCTAACTACACGTGCCTCTTAACCTTGTTACGGCCTCAGTTTCTCCGTCCGTAAAGAGATTTCTAACCCGGAGATGGTAGCAGTCCTTGTCGCTGGGGGAAGGAGTCAGTTGGGGGGCAGTTACGTTCCCCGTGTGGTCTTTTGTATCTTTTAAATTGTGTACCCTGTACATGCCTTACCTGTTACGAAGACACAAATGGGTCTGTCCTCTTCTTCAAGATGGCACAAGGCTCTGAATATAAAACTGGGGCTTTCCCGGTTGGCAATGCTCTTTCGATTTACCCAAGGAAAAAGAACAAAGAGTAAGGGTTGTGCCATGTCTCCCAGTCCTTCCTTTTTCTCCCCTTTACAGAACCCAAATAATGTGAATGGTGCCATTGTTTTTACTCAGTCATTTGACAAGTATTCGCTGAGTTCTTGCAATGTGCCAGGCACTGTGCTAACCCCAAGGCTATAACTCTGAAGAAGAAATATGGATCCTACCCTAATTCTCTCCCAGAGCTACTTACCTAGAGGGAGAGAGAACTGGCAACTAAGTAATCACATATGATGGGGGAGGACAGGACGCTGGGGCTTCCTATAAGTCACATGCATTTTAGTGATGGCTTCTCGGAGAAGCCAATGTGTAAGCCAAGTGCTAAAGTAAGCCAAGTCCTGGCAGCTCAGGCTAGCCAGGTTAATCCGAGATGAGGGCTGGAGAGAGTCCAGGCAGAGGAAACCTGTCCTAACTGAGAAGGAGATTGAGTTTCAGGCAAGCAGCTCACTTTGGGTCTCCCAAAGTCAAAATTCAGGGCCTTAGTCCCTCATAAGCTGCCTGGCCTTTTGAGCCATGTTGGCCTCCTCACCCCAAGAACCTCCCTACCTCAGAAGAGAAAAGCAGGCAGCCAGGCCTTCCCAGGGCTGGGCTCACATGGGCCCTCTCTCTGGGAATTCTCCTCCTTCAAATGGATCTCAAGTTAAGCCACTGGACAGAAAATGTGCATTACTTGTTTTGAGTTCCCAAGGGAGAGTGGACGGCTTGGTCAGGAGGAGCAGGGGTGCCCAGAGAATCATCCACAGGAGATAGTCTCTCATTTGTGTTTTCTGTTTCCATTGATGAGAGTCTAGAGTTTGACTCAACAGGGGTTTTCCAATCAAGGACAGGCCCCTGAGTGCCTTCCCCAGATTGGCTTCATCACCATGTTATTCCTCAGGAAACAAGCCAAAGTGAACACTAGAGCAGCCTGAAGGATAAAGAGGAGGAGAAGTCACCAAAAGGCAGCCTGGGTAGAAGACAGGCAAAGGGAGGGACAGTCCTTGCTGCTTTGTACAAGGTGTGGATGAGGGGTGCTGTGGTTGATGAACGTTCTGGCATTTTAACACCTGTGGATGGCCCTCCCGCCTGCTTCTTCCTTTCCTCGTGCTGTGTGTCCCTTAGTTATTGTCCCGAAGTGCTAAAGAATTTCCAAAAGTATCAGCCTAGGCAACCACTGTATCCCAGGGGAAGTCTGTTTCGGGCCTGGGGGGTAGCAGATGCATCCTATAGGACAAGAATGATGAGTTCTGGATTAAGAGTCTGGAGGAGTTCTGGGCTCCGGTTCCATCACTAGGACTGACCTCAGGGAGTCACATCCCATCTCTGAGCCTTGCCCGCCTTGTCCAGAAGACGAGTGGATGGATAATATCACCAAAGTGGCCAACACTTTGAGGTTTTAAGTTGACTGTCTTATTGACTGAAGAGGTCCTCAGGAAATAGGAAAATAGGGGAGGCCTGTGGGGTGGGGCCTGAACAGAAAGGCAAGCCAAGAGAAGTGAGCGGCTCTGAGGAGTCAGTGACATCTCAGGGCGGGGTTGGGGCGGGGAGGGGAGAGGGAAGGATTCAGCCTGAGGCCCAATTGGGGCCGTGCTGCTTACCTCCAACCCTGGCTTATAATGTGGCCAGTAGGACCTCTGAGGGTCCTGGAAAGAATGCTGGCCTTCTAGGAGTCTGTCTGGAAAGTGCCTGCTCGGACTCCTTCCCTGTGGTTCATTTGCTCAGCCCCAGCTGTGCCAGGCTGAGGATGGACGGCCGGGCCCCCTGTTGTCCCGTGGACCCCCATGCTTCCCTCCACGAGCATTACATTTCATGTCGCATGGATCCCTGGGGAGCAGAATGCGAGGAAGCATAAACATCTCCCACTGTCACAGAAAACTCAGCCGCAGGGTCTCCAGACCCAGAGTTGGGAGCTCCGTCTTTCTTCTGGAAACCAAAGGACGGTGCCATAAAGTTTAGGTTAATCCTGCCCCTTTCCGGGGTGGCTGGAAAAGGAGCAAATTCAGCTTCTCCGTGGAAGTTGAGAGTGGAGGAGCTTCAGACAGAGGTGGGATGCCCCTGGAGGCCAGCCTGGTGAATATTGCTTCCTCCCCCAGGAGGAGTCTGAGCCTGAAGTTCAAAGAGTGTTGGGGTAGCAGAGATCTGTTTGGGCGATCAGAGTTCTGCACCAGAGGGAAAAGGGCTGAAGAGCCAGTCCAGCCACTATACCCCTCACCTCTACTCAGAAACTGGTAAGCAGGTGCTCCCCGCTGACCCTCCTCTCTGGACTTCTTCTATATGCCCTCCCCACGAGTTCCAATTCTTTCACCAGGCGGGCCTCTAGTCAGCTAGGAGCAAGGCTTCCAGAACTGGAGCTGGGTCATTAGAGACTTCCTTACCAGTGTAAGGGCTGAGGCTGAAGGGACTCCATGTTGGGGGGCCGAACTGATGGGACGAGTTGCCTTTGCAGCCCTGAAGGTCTTTGTGCTCCGGGAGGCTCCGGCGGCATAAATTCAGAAAACTGAGACCCTCAGGTTTCTACATGGTTTCAGTTCCCTCTGCTCTGCGTCTGCCTCAGCAAGGGGCCCCGGAATGACAGAGTTCCCTGAGCAGCTATGGACCAAGGACATGGGAGATCAGCAAGGGTGGGAGAAGATGCAGGATATGTGGGTGGAAGTTTCCAGGAGTGAGAAGCACACCTCAAGGGCTCAAATGTCAGGGTATAGTGGCGGGTCAGAGGCTGGGTTAGCTTAGCAGTCAGGACCAGGAACTGTCTGGTCCCTGGCTCTGTCTCCAAGTAGCTTGAGGGAGACTCTCCCCTCCTCGGGGTCTCATTTTTCCTGACTGTAACATAAAGAGTCTGGGTTAGATCTGGGATGGCAAACGAGTGCCCTCCCACTCGCCATCTTGAATGGCTTGTTCCTGGCTGCCTGGAGCGCCATATTGATTGAGGATTCTGAGGAATCTACCATTGGTGGGGGAGTTCTGTGATTGATTAGCGATGTCTGCCTTGGAATACTAAGGAAGTCCAGTCTACTTTATTATTTAGTCGTCATTATTTTTATTATGAGTTAATAACTGAGCACTGACGGTATGTTTAAAGCGGTTCTGTTTTCACCATTTCCAGTGATGCTGTGAAGTCGGGCCTATTATTGTGATCAGCACAAGCATAGCTGGTAAGTAGGGAGATGGAATTCCACCTGGGCCGCCTGATCCTGAGCCTTAGGCTTTTTGCCAGTGTGGTTATACCACCTCTTACTGCTGACTCCTGAAGTTCCTACTTCTGTAGACAACCTACAGTTCTGTGAAGGGAAAGTGGAAAGGAGCAGCAGACAGTCAGAGATAGGAGAAGGGTGAACCCTGGGGGCGGGGGGCCCCTCGGCATAAGACCAGACACCTAAAGGGATTCGGGGCTCGGCCTCATCCTGGGAGCTTTTATATGCTTCCTCCTGGCTCCCGTTTGGTGAGCTCGGGGCCAGCAGGTGGCAGCACCTGGCAGGACGAGAGAAAAGGGCAGATTCCGGGCTTGGCATGGAAGTCCTTCAGAGACATGCCAGCCCAGATGTCGAGGAAAGCAAGGACAAAGGGGGGTGTGCAGGAAGGCTAGCCAAGGGCTGGGATGAAGAAGGCCTGAGCCTCAGACCCACAGGGAGCTCCCATGGCCAGTGCTTTAGTTCCCCCCGCAGCGTGAGCCTCTCAGCTTGCATTTCATGGTGCCTGCTGTGGGCTTTTTTTTCCTCCACTCTGGGAGAATGACTAACTTTAAGGACTAAAAAAAAAAGTGTTTTGATTACACTGCCTTTTTACCAACTGGGAGCATTAGTCACCGTGGATTGCTGCAGATAACGGGGAAGGCAAGCAGCATCCCCCACCTCCCCCTCCTTCTCCCTGATTAGCTCGCAGAAGCCAAGGAGGAGACGAGAGTGAGAAGGAGCGCACCCAGGAGGGAAAACAATCCCCCTGGACAAAATGGGTCCCGGGCCTGTGTCCAACGGCCGCTCCCCCAGGCTGGGCAGCCCCCCGATAGCTTGATCCAAAATAGGAGGGGCCCACTGGAAGGAGGAGCGGCAGGAGGA
>CM053604.1:134755749-134774600 GCA_028646535.1 Procyon lotor | reverse complement strand
TCTCAGGGCTCGGCCTGGGGTTGGGCAGCTCCTGCAGATGGGGACGGGTCCCACTTGCCCTGCCCCACACTCTGCATGCTCCCTTCCTCCGCATCCTCAAGGGGGCAGTATCTGGTACTCTGGGTGGCCTTTGCTCCTGCTTTGGTGCTGATGGGGCAAGAGCGAGGGTGCTCTCCCGGTCTGTCCTGTCGGCCTGGGTGCCGGGTGACCAGAGCGCTGCCTCTCTCCGGGGAAGGCTCTGAAGCAGGGAGGGCTGTCTTGTTCTTTCAGGCCAGCCCTTTGGCCCACTCCCCCGACCATGGTGCTCCACCCTGGGAAGAAGGGCCCTTCCATTGGCTAGCCATGCATGGATATACAAGGAATTCCAGATATTAGGACAAATAACCTTTGGATTATATCAGTAAAGAAAAAGAAACAATTTTATTTCTACATTTCCCAAGATCAAAGCTACTTCATCTTGATGTGGCTGCTGCTGATTCTCTTTAAAAAAGAAAACATCCACAAGGGTCTGCTGTGCTCTGACTGTGAGGATCTTGTGTGACATCACCTTACAGCAAATGGGGTTGCAAGAGGGAGAAATCCTGGGAGAAGTCCCCCTCAGCCTGAGGGCCCCAGCTGCCACAGAGGATGTCCAGGCACCGGTTGGTCCTGTCAGTGCTGGCGTGTCCCTTCAGGCTTTGCTCTCCTGAGTATGGCACAGTTGGCTTCCTGATGCTTCCCAAACCCATTCTTTGCTCTTTGCAGTTGTCCGTGATAACAGCCATCATTGCTCAGTGCTACTGGTGCTGGGCGAAGCATCTGACGTGCATTCAATCATATATTTTTAAAAAAAGATTTTATTTTTAAGTGATCTCTACACCCGACATGGGGCTCGAACTCGTAACCCTGAGATGAAGAGAGATGCGTGCTCTAACGACCGAGCCAGCCGGCCACCCCAAGACCATGTATTTTTCACAGTAGCTTGATGAGGCAGCTCCTCTGAGGACCCTTTTTATAGATGAGGAAACCAAGGCTGAACCAATTGCCCAAGGGTCATAGAGTTGGCCAAGTGACAATGACAGGCGTTCAAAACCAGGCTTGTCTAAATCACCTTGGAGTAGAAAAGAAAGTAGCCAAAGGGGAAGGAGCTAGCATTTACAGCATCTTACTCACGTGCCATCTGGTTAACCCTGGCCACCTCCCCAGAGGAGGACGAGGAGGTTTGGTGGGCTTGGCCACAGGAGAGCCTGGGATGGTCCAACAGAAAATTTTTGCTGCAAAGCCTGTGCTCCAGCCGTGGTGCCACCCAGAGGTTAGCTTACAGACAGAAGGGGTACCCACTGATCTCAGTGGCAGGACTGGGAAGACAGGCTTTGAGCTGATTGTGTGTGATCGAGTGGCCTTAGGACTTTTGTCCCTTGGCTGGGATAGCCCTCTACTCTCCGCTGAAGGCACAGGGTACCCCAGGTGAGCGCAGCCCCCAGGAGGGCATGGCTTTCCTTGGGAATCCTCGCAGGTCTCACACATGCGGGGGGGGGGGTGGGTACAGGGGGGAGAGCAGATCTAGGGCGCAGAGAAGACTGCCCTAGCCTGACCTCGCTGTGGGCCTGGCTGCCCAGTGTCCACCCCCTGCCGCTGTGGCCGAGACAGCCCCCAGACACCGGCGGGGCAGGTGGCAATTATCCCGAGGCACTGATTACACTGCGGGGCCAGCCGAAGCCCCAAATAGCCCAGCAGCTCAGCCCGGCACAGGGAGTGGGGGAGGAGGAGGGTCCCGCTGGAGAAGATGGGGGCAGGACCAGGAGTTTGTGGGAAGGATGTGCCTGGAAGGCCCGTGGGGGTAGGGACGGCATCATGTCAGGGTTTCCGCCTTTGGGGGCAGTCAGGGACCCTCAAAGGAAGGGATGAGGTCTCCGCCATAGCAGGCCAACGCAGAGAAGGGGGTCAGCGGATGTTGAAGACACGACTCTTCTGGGCTTCCCGAGGGTGAATCTGCGTGGGAAGCATGGAGCGACATGTAGAAAGGTCTCGTTGTCCTGTGGGAGGAACCGGACGTGCCACTGAGGCCAGGCCAGTGTACCTCCAATCCTGGCCTGCTGCACCGGTGGACAGATGAGGGAAGAATTCCCAAAGAAGCACGCGCGGTGCAACGGAGAGAGGCTAAGGGAAGACATGGAGGGTCCCGGAGGGCAGGCCAAGGTCTGGGTGCTCCCCAGGCATTATCCCCTCTTCCAAGCTTAGGCATCCCTTGTCTTGGATGGTCCACTTCCTGGACCCCAGGGACCCTCCATCGGGAGGTCTTCCGCTAGACCCAAAGGCGGGCAGCTGTGGGCTTGGGAGACTGGGATCCTGGAGCTGGGGCCCCGAGCCCTTGGGCTGGGGTGCCTTGCGAAAGGCATCAGGGGGAGGAGCGCTGGCTTCTCACCCCACTGTCATTTCTAACTGCTCTCCCCACTGCCTGAGGTGTTAAGGAGGGTTTGAGACCTGAGGAGCCAAAGCCTCCACAGCACGGGCTGGGGGAGGTAGTGAGAACCCAGTTTCGCAGGCAAGTCACGGGAAGTGGGCTGGACCCGAAAGCCCTCAGAGGGGAGGGTGCGGCAGGCTCCTTTGGGGGCGTCTTGGATCTGCCACCCCGACCTGGATCTGACATCTTTGGAGGCTTGCTTCTTGGAGAACCGGCATGAATGCCTACACTGGCTGAACTGGAGGAGGCACTGGATGGAAACAAAATGGAAAGAGAGAAATATGCCCTCCAGCGTGCACCCCATGTCCCTTCTTATATAAGGACAGGTTCTCCTGTGTTGACCCCCCCACCTCGCTCGGAGAATGTGCCATCAGAATGGCTTCCCCTGCGGTCAGCCAAGGGAGGGGGTTGAGCTGTGGGCCCCGCCCCCACACCCAGAAGCTTCCGCTGAAGGGAAACCAGGCCAGGGTTGTTCCCAGGATTTGCCAACTTGGGGACAAGGCGGGGCAGGATCCTGGTTTCCTGAGGAATCAGAGGTCTCTGATTGAGGGGGTCATGGGGCTCCGCAGTGCCCAGTATCTGCACTCCTCTCCTCCCCACTGGGGTGCGGGGGGGCGGACCGGGCACCCCTTTGTCCACACCTGCTTGAAAGTCCCCTGTGAGTTCTTGGGACCCAGGGTGGAGAAGGAGGCTGCCAGGGGCTCCAAACCACCTCTCCCAGCAACTCTGCTAATCCAAATAAGATAGGGAAAAGGCAGTGGGAGGAAATGATAGTTTCATGGTTATTTTCAGAAAGGAAACAAAAAAAAAAAAAATGCAAACAGGAGCACACCCTGCATTTTGGTGCAAAATCTAGGAGTCTCAGGGAAAAGAACCGGCAGTGCTTCCTTCTTCTGGTCCCTTCAGCCGGTGGCTGAGGAGGGGCTGCCTGGGCTGCTGGAGGGGCTCTGGCTGCTTCTCCTCCTGGGGCACGGGGCTTAGGGACCAGATCGCAAAGACCCTTCCCGAAGAGGCAGGCTGGGAAACTATGGAGCTGAGGCTTGTGAGGCACAGTGGCTTGTGTAGGATTGGTGGGCCGAGAGGGTGTGTTCTAGGAGCACGGCACAGAAAGAGAACGAGAGGGGGAGGGAAAGCAGGGGAGCCTGGGCTGTGGGAGAGCAGAGCCGGGCTGCTGCATGCTTGCGTGCGCGTGTGCGGGGCCGGCACCGAGATCGGGGTCACGGGAGAGGGGCCGCACACAGAGGGGACTGCCCAGGGCCCCCCCAGGGCCGAAGGCTGTGTGAGCGGACGGAGCCCGCCTTCCTGTCCTGGGGGGAAGCGGGCTCTGCCCCATCACCTCTGGGTTCCCCTGATAATGTGGGGAGAGTACAGAGGGAAGGGGGGACCCGACCTCAGGTGGTTTGTCTGGAGGCCTGTTCTCAGGGGTTTGGTCGGACTTGTTTGGAGATTTTTATAGGCCAGCCCGCAGGGGCGGGAGGGTGTGGATGGGAGAGAGGTGGGGGCCAAGGCCAGCCTGTGGAGAAGAAAGGCACAGCGAGCTAGGGACCCCTGTGGTGGCAGGCGAGGTACTCTAGAGCAGGGGTGAGAGGAGGCAGAGGACAAGCAGACCTTGGGGAACTGGCAAAGGGCCTTGGGGAGGCAGCTGGGCTGGTGTCCTGCCTGAGGCAGGAGCGGCGTTATTACCTCCGCCTTATAGACGCGTCCGCCGAGGCCCAGAGAGGCTAGTGGCTGTGTCCAAGTTTCCATGACTAGCCAGGGAGGGGGCTGGGGTGGAGAGATGGGCAGGAAGCAAACTCAGGCCATCCGTTGGGTGGTCTAGTGGGTGATGGGGGGTCTATAGTGCTGGGGAGAGAGGAGTGCCCATGAGGCACTGTTCCAGGGAAGACAGAGTCTGGCCAAATACCAGCAAAATCCCCGTCCCAGGAGGCCCGTGCGCCTCGGAGCCTACCCACATGGAAGGGATGGAGCCTTCCCTCCCAGCTTGCTAAACCAGACCGAGCCCTGGGACCTGGGAGGGTTGGGGAGGAGATGGAGGTAATGACTCAACCCATCCGACACAGGCTTGACCTAGGGGTGGTTGGGAAACCCAGCAGACGCTCCAGTGTGGGGAGGGATGGAAGAAATGGGTGATGCTCCAGATAAGGGAGAAAAGGCAGGCCGGCCGGGAGGGGCCGATGGTTCCGGGCAGCCTGTTTGGGAAGAGGATGGGGAGAAGCTCACTTGGTCTTCGGGGGTGGGAAGAAGGAACGAGGCTCCAGGACCTCTTGGGCAGCCTCTTCTGAGATCAGGCCCCTGTAGGAGAGGCAGAGGCTCTTTGGGGCTCACATCCTCAACCAGAGGATTCCTAGTAGTAGGAATGCTCAGGGCAGAGGCCCAAAGGCAGAGCTCTGAGCCCTCCACGACTCTACTGGTCCCCCGCCCAGGACAGTGGCTCTGTGCAGGAGCCTGCCGCCCTCTGGCGCCTTCCAGTCCATGGGCCTGGGGCTCATACTGCTCCATAGGCCACTGCCGAGACCCCAAACCGGGGGACCGCGCGGGACCGCGCCACATATCATCTTATACACATTTGGCTTGGGCCAGAGAATCAGAGGCCCCAGGCCATCAACACGGATGGAAAGAGGCCAGCCCTTCTGAGCACCAGCAAGTAGGATCAGGTTTGGGTCCAGGAGGGCCCAAGCAGAGGCCTTTTCCATTTCCCGCCCCTGCTGGGCCCCTGCTTAGCCCTCCAGCTCTGAGGGGGAGGGGTGGGGCTTTGGTGCATAGGGTGATGGTCCTGGGACCCCTTCACACCCAAGCTTCAAGTGTGGATCCACCACTAGCACCACCCACTTTCCTGATGGGGACTTTAAGACACAGAGGGGGCTAGGGCTTTGCAAACATCATACAGCTTTGTCCTCATATCAAAGTCAAGGTCAGGAGCCAGGGCTCCTGACTCCTGGGGTAGTACAGGAGTGCTGTCTAGGAGGCCCAGAGATGTACAGCTGTTCGGTGAGATATATTCTCATTACATGTACATTTCAGCACATGGGGCTCATGTGGGCGCCTTTGGGGCACCTGGGTGGCTCGGTGGGTTAAAGCCTCTGCCTTAGGCTCAGGTTACCGTCTCAGGGTCCTGGAATTGAGCCCCACTTCGGGCTCTCTGCTCAGCAGGGAGCCTGCTTCCCCCTCTCTCTCTGCCTGCCTCTCTGCCTACTTGTGATCTCTCTCTCTCTGTCAATATATAAATAAAATCTTTAAAAAAAAAAAGATTTCAGCACCCTTAGACCCTGAAGGTACAGTTTCTAACAGGGAAGCAGGGGTCATTCCCGGACCTCTGAACCATCTGGACCCTGTGTGGTTTTCCCATCTGACCTCCTACGAAGAATGACTTTGAATTCAGACCTGGCTCCCAACTCGGCTTAGAACATCTACCCGGCACATCCACTTGTTAGAAGGAGAAGAATGTTCCCCAACAGTCTTCTTCAGGCTCCTGGGACAGGATAGCTCTCCTGCATAATTTTGCATTGCAGTGGACTTCTCAACAGCCCTGTGGAGTAGGGGTTCATGCCCCTTACAGTTGGGTGATGGCCAAGGTGTGAGGTGGACTGGGCCTATCTCACATCTTTTGGTTTGGTCCGGTCTGACACAGGGAGAAGAGCAATGCCGGGGCCAAAGATACAGCTTGGGTCTTTTCGGTTGAGAAGTCAGAGCCCTTCAACCAGGAGCAAAGGAGGAGTGGGTGGGTAGGTTGAGGGGAGGAAGGCAGAGGTTGGTCTCTGGATTGCGGAAGCAGAACTCCCAAGTGCCCCGGGAGAAGAGGAGGTGGGGACGGCTTTCCCTGCCAGCTCACCATCTCCGGGCCTGGACTGAGGGACAAGCAGGGAGGTCAGCCGGAGGGTTGCTCTGTGCGGACCAAGGAGAATCCCAAGATGGACCCCCTAACACAACCCCTCCCCCAGCCCTGGAAAAGTCTGCCCTGTAGCAAGAAGAGGCAACCAGAATGCAGCACAGAGAAGTGTCCGCTGCGTCGGACAACCTCCACCAAGCCAGCTGTGTGCTTCAGAGATGCCAAGCCACTGTGTTGTTTCCTGGGGCCCGGGGGCCACTAGGGACTTTCTTTGCCTCCTTGGGGAGAAGGACAAGAGCAAGCAGCCCCATGGGGCTCCAGGAGAGCACCCTGGTGCGGATCCCCTCTCCCTAGAGTCCCAGCGGCATGGGATCATTTACACAGAGACCTAAGCTCAGCACTTGGCATGTAGTGAATTCTCAGTACCTTGGTTTCATTATTATGGAGAGACACGGAAGAGGACTTTCTGAGATCCTCCAGGAAGTTTCCCTCCCCTTGACCTTCACTCCCCCACCTCCCACCGGACTCTGATTTAGGTGTTTTTCTATCAGGGACCACCATTCCAGGACTCCGGGCCCAGTGTGTTGAAATCACCTGTTTATGGGTCTGCCCCTCCCCCAACAGGATGGAAGGTCCTGGAGGGCCGGAAGGGTGTCCTGTTGGTGTTCATCTTTGTTCCACCGGCCACTCCCCCTGGCCCCACGGACAGGCACTATACCTGACTTCATACAGGTTTGCTAAATTAATGGATGGATGAACGAAATGGGAAGAAGCCCCTGATGACATGTCAAGTGGCCAGGGAAAGACAGAGATGGTGGGGGGAAAGCTTTTGGAAAGACATGACATGGAAGGCCAAAGAAAGGCGGAGGGAAGAAATTTCTCTTTTCCAGGTGCAATTGCTTAGAAAAGTCTATAGAGATAATGCCACAGCACCAAGATTTGCAGCAATCCCCAGGCGCCGAGTTCATAGCGAGGACTGTAGTGGATTAAGTGATTTCAGGAATGTCGCATCTGGCACATTCAGGGCTCAGGGTCGGGGTGAGAATATGACCATATCGGAGGAACCTGAAGAGCCACCCACCGGCTCTTTGCCAAGGCAGGAAACATGGCCAATCCAGCCACAGACGAAGGAGGATGCTGACTTTGCAAGGAGTGATTTCTGTGAGAGGAGGCTGAGAGAGATTCCCATTGTCAGACCGGGCAGTAGGAAAAGTCGTCCAAGGGACTTGGCACCAAGGCAAATGTCCACAGGAGGAGAAAGGGCTCTTGAGCTGTGGTTCTTGAAGGAGGCAGTCCTTTCTCTCCTTGGCCAAGGAGATCATCAGTTGGCTTAGGAATCATCACACAGTGGCCTCTGAGAGGACGTGGGAGCAAGGTTAAGGAGAGCGCTGCTGGGGCAGGGGATGGTTAGGAAGCCAAGTGGAGGGACGGGAATCACTGAGGGCAGAGAAGAGAGGCAGCCTGGGCAGAGGGAGAGGGCCTAGCAGCCCAGCATAAGTCCAGCTCGCACCCCTTCTTCCTGACCTCCTTCTGCGCTTGTCCCTGGCCACTCTGGCTTCATGGGGCTCCTTGAATAGTTCCAGAAGGCCACCAGCAGGGCCTCACACTTGCTGTCCCTTCTTGCCCAGATGTCCACAAGGCTGCTTCCAGCACTTCCGGCATCCGTGCAAAGGCCCCTCCCCCGTGAGGCCCTGGGGCCGCTCCCTACGCTCCCCCCCACCCACGTGATTGTAACCCCCACCCAGCACCTCTCACTCCAGTCACTCTGCTCTGTTTTTCTCTGTAACACATATCACAATCCAACATACATATTTTTTACCTGCTCCTGCCCTGGACAAGGGAGGTTTGTGAATGGAAGGATGCCGTATCCCTCAGCAAATAGTACTGAGTGAATGAAGTAACCAGCACTTTCCACGGGGCCCTCCACTGAGAGTCTGGATCTGAAGTCCTGGCCGAGTTTATTGGATGTGATCTTGGAAAAATCACCGAACCTCTGGAGGCCTCTTTTTTATTTCGTACCTGAAAAAGAGGGTGTTGGACTCTTAAGGTCTCTTATGACTCTACAAATGCAGGGGAACCCCTCGCAAGGCAATGGGATGAGCTAAGGGCCCCGTCCGCGATTCTCCCCTAGAACATCACTGCCGGGACAGCCGTGGAGGGCGCTTCTGCTCCCAGACTAGGCTTGGGCCGGGGCAGCTCCATCAGCCTGAGGCTGGAAGCTGAGAACTGGCCAGAAGGCGGAGGTCAAGGATGGATGACTAAGAACAAGCCTCAGATCCAGGGAGAGGGACAGACAGGGAGGAACTGGGGCTGCTGCGTTTTATTGAAATCCCCGATAAGGATCAGGAAGCAGGCAACAGCCCAGTGACACATTAATTAACTTTGCAGATGATGCCGCATCGGGAAGGTGTTACGTCCACCCAGCGAAGTGAGAGAGAGGAGAGGACCTGGGATGGGGTCAGGAGCCAGCCAGGAAATGGCAACAATGAACAGCAGCTGCAGCCGGGAGCGGACGGGGCCGGACTATGTCCTCTGGGCGGACTTGGGGGGAGGGCCGAGAGGATCCATTTTCAGAATACAGATGTCCTGTGGAGTCCTGGAGTCGGGGGCGGGTGGTGGGGACCGGAGGTGTACGGATCTCTGGTGGACACAGAGCTTGCTTTCTTGCCTCTGTGTTTGGGGGGCGGCGGGAAGGGGAAGGGGACGGGGCAAGGGATGAGGGAAGGAAGTAACATGTAGGGGGCACCCACTGCATGCCAGGCGCCGTATACATTGCCTCATGGAACTCTACGATGGGGGGCTAAGACCGGAGGAGGAAACTGAGGTTAGGAGAGACTAAGAAATCTGTCGGTGGTCACACCGTAAGCAAGTGGCGGAGCTGAGATTCAGATGGAGATGGAGACAGTGACTCCAGAGCTGGCTAAGGGCCCCAAGGGAAAAGCCAAGTAGCTACTGGCTTATCAAACCACCTCCCAGTTTTGAAGACAGAGGCTTGAGCAAGGAACGAGTGCCCCAAAGGAGACTTGCCTTAGGACCCTGGGGTCACACAGGCACTAGAAGTTCTCTGCCTTCCTGCTCAGATGGCCTGACCTTCCTAAGCAGGGAGGAGAAGGGGACAAGGAGGGATGGAAGACCTTCAGGCACCTGGGCCGGTGGGGGGAGCAAAACGCTAAGGAATAGAAAGTGCTAGAGTTCTTGCAGCCTGTGCTTGAGAAGAAGCCAACGTGTCTGGAGGCCCCAGACTGTTCTGGTCACAACGTCTCTCATTGTGCTGGACACAGGGACCTGAAGCATCAGGGAGGTGGGGGGAGGGGCAGCCCCCCCAGACAAGATGGTTGCACAGACAAGGGTAACTTCTCCTCTGGAGGGTTGGGGCGTCTCCAGACTCAGGGGTGTCCGATCTCTCTTTCCCCCAGGGAGCCGAGAGGCGGAAGCATTCCTAAGTCTATAACTAGGAGCTCAGTGGGGAACTCAAACGGGGACTCAAGTCAGCTGTGGGCCGGGTCAGAATAGTGCAGTCTGTTTCTGCGTGGTTCGTGATGCCGCTGTGGAGGCCTGAGGTAAAGATGGCTGCCGGCCCTGGGCAGGCCTCACGGGGACAGCCAGCCCGAAGGACTGGCGTTTGTGCTCCAAGCAAAATGAGCAGGGCCTAGAGAACGTGGCTGGGCAGGGAGAGGATGGGAGGGTGGGGGAGTCACAGAGGCCCCCAGGAAAGGGTGAAGGAGAGACCATAGGCGCTGAGCGGGCAGCCCGAGGTCGAGGAGAGTGCCATCTTTTTCCTCTGCCCAGGGACCTTGAGAGGAGAAGAGGGTATCAGTAGCCCGGGGAAGACCCATGTCTTCGTCCTAAGAGAACACGCAAGGGCCATGTTCTGTGTGCTCCAGCTACTTCGTAAGATTCCTCAGAAACCTTTCTTCCAGCCATCTGCGTGTTTGCCGGAAGGGAAGAAATACCGTTCTCAATGCCCAGGTCAGAGGGCCGAGGAGCACTGGGCTCCTGGTGGCCAGCAGACGCGGAGGCAGGGAGTATCCCAGTTTCAGATGCCAGATGAGGCAGCCATGACAAGGATGGGGAATGAGGATCCTGGGCAAGTGGGTCAGGGTCTGGTCCCTTCCTGCCCAGGCATGGATGTGTCAGCGACTCATAAACAGCGACCTCTGTCCCTGCAGAGGCTGTGAAAATGACCAGTTGCTGAAAATAGGAGAGATGCGGTAGAAAGGAACCTTCAAGCAAAAAGAGGGGTGAAGTTTCAAGAGCTGGGATGCTGGGAGAAGCTGACCAGGCCAGACGTGTCCCCGGCCACTGTGGATGACTGACAGGGACCTGGTTGCTTGTAGCCTTGTCCTGGGGACTGGGGTGGCCGAGGGGCTCCGAGAGTCCCTTGGATCTTTTCTCTTCCTCTGGAAATCTCATGCCTCTCCGTACAAAGAGTAGGTTTTCCAAAAAGAACCACTTGGGATAGATTAAGGATTACGATCTCTTTTGAAAACCGCATGGCACCATTTAGAAAGTCATTTACCCCTAGTTGTTAAGACTTTGCCAGTATAACTTCCAGTCTTTGGGGCACACAGAGGCCTTCTACTTTCCTCAGGCTTATTATTCCAGGCACCAGAGGAGCCAATCGAGGCCAGGAAAAGGCAGCTCACAACCCCTCATCTATGGCAGGCAAGTTCTGGATTAGTAAAAGGGGATCCGTAGCAACTGGCCCTAAGCCATTGCCTTACTTGTCAGAATCCACCTTGCTACTCCTTTTTATATACTTGAGAATACATAGACACACACTTATATCACTACCACCACCGTTTAGAAAATAAGCCACTCCTTGCCCCCTGCTTCTCATGAAGTATCTCATTTGTACCCAGCCCTAGTTCATGGAGTACAATTTTGCAAAGAGTCATCACCTCCAGTAAGCCACTCCCAAGATGAGAGAGAGAGAGAGAGAGAGAGAGAGAAATCCTTTCATTCATTCACACCTAAACACCTTAGAGGTTGCTTTGGACATAGTTAAGCTTCTTCCATATTTCTATGCCTGATTTTCCTCCACACCAAGCTTATGTTGATTCCTTCTCATGATAGCTCCACCCAACCCTTTCCTCTACCATCTTTCCACTTCATCCCTAAGTTTGAGGGTTGAGTTTCCTCTCCTCATATTTACAAAACCCAGGCAGGTTGGGTTGCTAGTGTGATGCTATCTGGGACAGCCTTATCTAGCTACAAAGTATGAATCAGAGATTACACCACACAGGGCTGGTGCCAGCCAGGCGGGCTGCCATATTGTCAAGTAACCCAGTGGTTGAACCAGGTTGGGTTGAGTAATATGCACCAATGGGAAGTGAGTTTATTAATCATGCAGCATAGTACACTGGTGACGAAAGTGTAACTCTGAGGGCCTGATTTGATTGGAGAAGGTGCAGGTGGGGCTGGATGCTAACTGTGAAGACACCCAGTGACGCTATCCTTCTCTGGTAAATATGCACTTGAAAAACACACAGAAATCTGAAAGCAAGTATCTAGTTTAGCAAAGAGATGGGTTATATCCTCAAACTTTAGGGCTTTTCAACCATCTTGGATTCCATTTGTTAAAAAAGGATACTTCCTTGTGGTTATAGCTGCAGTTTGGAATTTTGCAAGTTTCATGAGGTGAGGGAAAGGAATTCAAGATGGCGGCCCATGACCTAGAATTGTGTGGGTGAGAAAATGTAAGATTCCATACAGCATTCTCTTTATTGATCTCACACTTCAAAAAACATTCTTTTCTAAGGCCACAGCCCACCACCTACACCCGGGTCTGCCCTCAACTCTGCCCTCAACTTCTCAGTAACCGTAGCCAACCAGAAATACCACCCACATTTTTCAGGGTGATGGGCCTGACTGGGGCAGCAAGAGCAGTTTCTAAGCAAGGATGCCGTACTCCACATCTGTCACTGTATGGTTGCTTCAGGTGGCAAGACATTGTCCCCCCGTTGCTGTGTGGTGCTAGGTCTAGGCAGCGCATAGACGCCACGCCCCTGCCCGCAAGCTTCAGTGGGGCAGATGAAACGCAAAATACATAGCAGAAAAGCCCAGCTGAGTGTTTTAGAGGGCAGGCAGGAGGAAAGGGAGAGAAAGGAGTGATCTGTCTAAAGACCATTCTAGAACAAGCTGCAGGAGGATAAAGGATTGTAAATAAGGTGAAGGGAGCAGGGCGGAGCTGGGACACACGAAGAGAGTGGAGGGTAGATGTCTCTTCAAGAGAACCGAGAGAAAGCTCTAGGGCTGGCCAATGAACTCAGTTAAGAAAGGGGAAGGTTCTGGGAGGAGAAAGCTCAGAGAGTAGGGGTAGCATCACCTCTATGGGAGACAGAAGTCACAAGATGCGAGGGTCGATGCTACATAAAATATTCCTTGTACACCCTCCAAATCCCAGAAGCACCGGATCCCCGGGAAGTTCATAAGAGCTGCTTTTTTTCAGCCAAGACCCTCTTTCCCGGGCAGCGACAAATAGTGAGGCCTGGAGAGTCCTGTCCAAGTGGGACTGAAGTTGCGTAATTTTTAAATCTGATTTTTCCCAATTATCTGACCACAATAGAGCTTCCAATCTCTCTGGTTATCTTGCCAACCTTGAAGAACCCTCTCTCAAGCCCCCACCTGTTTTTCAGGCTTCAAAAGCTGTAGCAAGAGCACTAGTCAGTGTGGCTGCAGGGATTATTCCACGGGGTTCTATGCTGGTGCTGTTACCACTAGAGCGATAGTTCATCCACTAGAAGTTCCCCGCCCCCTCTACCCTCAATAACCACTGGAAACCAGGGACAAGGGTTCTAGAAGGTTCCAGTCACTAGTTCCGATTCCCATGGGGTCATCTCATCTGTCTGCCTCATCTCTCCCGCAGTCTGAGACTCCCAGCCGTGTGGAGGAAGAATCCTATTCTCTCAGAACCGCGGTAAACTCTGGGTTTGAAACAGCAGAACCCGCGCAAAACTCTGGCCAACTTTGAATGATGACAAATTCCGTGTCTCACATTGAGTTTTCAGAGCAAGAACAGCAAAACCTGGCACAAGAACCTATCAAACCAACCCTCAGCCAAACACAAAACAAGACAAAAAAACAGGCCAAACCAAAACTTTATACTATGAAAACAAGAACTAAAATAAGGAGATTTATAGGCCGGCTGATTGTCAGCAAACACAATATATTTACTGTATTAGCATTTGCTCACAGTGCAAATGGCACAACATTACACCATTTCAATATTTCGGTTTTTAAAAATGCTGTTTTCATTAACTATATTATATTGGCATAACAATGTGACAAAGGAGCAAATGAAATGTTGGTGAAGAATTTCACCTTTTCACAATATCAAGCATATTTTTTTAACCTTAGTATAAGGTACTATAAATCCAAGAAATAAAAACATCCACAAAATATATTACATCTGGTTTGTCTTTTTCTAAGTACTCAACTTTATACAAAAGTCTTTCAAAAAATATCATTCCCCATAGGTTTTCCTGTTTAAAACCTGATTTTTTTCTCCCAGTTCACATAAGTTAGAGTGCACTTTCTTTTGTTGTTGTTGTTTTTTAAAACATGCAGACATATAAAAAAATCTGGATAGCACAACCTTTTGGCAACAAAGTTATTTTTCTCTTAGTTTTAAGCTTAAATGTCTGAGAACAGTTTTATTAAAACAAAGGAAAACTCAGATTATCATGCAGCGACATGCATAAACCAGAAGGAGCAAGGAAAAAATATTAAAGGATATTTGATTCCTCCTTCCAGCTTTGAAGTGACCAAAATTTTTGTTTTTAATAATCATCACATTATAAAAAGTATTCAGCAAAATACTGTCTCTGCAAAGAAAGATTTTACCCTTCAGCTGAAAAAATATGGGCCCTCCTGGCAAACTTCATCCTCTTCTCTCTCCTTCTACAAAAAAAGTCCAAGTACCTGGAAATTCACAATCCCCCTGCTCTTTAATTTTTTTCCCCTTTCACTCGACTCCTTTTAGTATTATTTATCCACCACCAAAGGAAACAAAAAACAAACCCAAAGAACCAAAAAAACCAAAACAACCCCCCCATGCTTTTTTTCTTCAAAAAAAAAAAAAAAACCCAAAACAAAACAAAAAAACTGGGAAACGCATAAAGTGACTTTAAAAACAGACATTCTGTAAACTCCAGACCTTTGTTCCTTCTCTCTGGGCAGCTTAGTGACCGCAGGAGAAATAACGCTAAGAGGGATCAGTACATTCAGTCAAGACTTCGCTGGAAGCTGGGTCAGAGAGCAACCTTCCCTACAACTCCACTTCAAAAGAGTCACCCCTGTGTGTGGGGGAAGCGCTAGGGAGGAGGGGGTGCCTGAGAAGAGGTGAGGTAGGGCGGGGAGAAAGTGAGAGCGGGGTTTGGAAAAGATAATGCCTCATTTCAGCAACAGGGTTGAATGCAAAAATACCCATATCTTTAAGGAAAATTTGGACAGAGATGTGTGTATGTGTGCATATGCACGTACACGTACGTACATACATATGTGTCTATACACACACACACACCTATGTAGATATAATCTCATCAGTTAAATTTTTCATAAAAAATAAATCATTTAAAGCTTATATACCTACACATTCTCTTTATTCCGGTGCGCTGCACTGGATTGCCAAGTGCCTGGGAGATTTTATTTTGCTAAGAGTACGTGTGTGTGGTATACAAATATATACGTATGCACGCGTGTGTGTATACACATACACGTGCGTACACACACACACACCATATACACAGCTTTGAATTCTACCTGTTGTGTTGGCGGTGACAAAGGACGGAAAAAAATGAGCCTGCTTTCCCATCACTGGGGGGGAAGGAGAAATGGGTACGAGCGAGCGGAAACAGAGATGGTGAAATGAGGTGGCTGGTTGAGGCCTGCCTTTCTGGAAGAAGATTTTGAAAGAGATAGGAGAAGGCTGGAGAGAGAAGGGAGAGGAGGGGGAGAAAGGGCAGAGGAGCGAACTCAGGAACACAGATTTTGGCAAGTGGGGTTTGAGGAGACAGATCTGTTAGAAGGCAGGTTTAGTGATGGCCGCTCCTTCTCCCCGCAGATCAAACTGCCCTGAGGCCTAAGAGGGAAGCGCTCGGAAAAGGAGGGGCGCTGAGGGGCCGACCCCTACACGGCGGTAGAAGCCCCGCGGCGGCGGCATCTGAGGCATTTCTGTAAGAAACATGATTTCCGAGCAGATGGAAGACCGTCTCCTCCGGCCACGTGCAGGCCCCCAACCTGGGACATTCCTCCAGCGGCCTGGGGACCCGATGTGGGGAAGAGTTTGGGGTGGACACAGCCCAGTTCAGCTCAAGAGTCTCACACACACATACACACCCACGCACACACACGCGTGCGCGCGCGCGCACACACCCACACACCCACACACATAACACTCACGCGAGCACGCACACTCGCGCGCATCCCCGCACGCAGGCGCGCGTGCGTGCGGCGGGCAGCAAGCTCTGCGCTTTGGTGCGCTCCTTACCCCCTCCCCCTCTCGGGTCTTCGAGGGGGAACCGAGGGAGACGTGGGGGAAACCGTGAGGTGCTTGGGTCGGGCGAGGCTTGGGCGGGCCCCGCCTTCAGTCCCCCGCAGGTCCTTGGCGCGGCCCAGCGGCCCCTGGATCAAGACGATCCGCACTGAACAAAGCGGGCTAGACGCCACCTTTCCGCCCCCACGCCTTGGTTAAGGGGGGGCAGCGAAGGGAGGGCGCCTCCTGCCCTGGCCCCCGACCGTTGGCCGGTGTGAAAGGGTGGAAACGGGGGACATCGAAGGGGAACAAGGGACCTTACGTCCATGGAGAGGCCAGGGCGCGGCCCCTGCGCCTCCGTGGCTAGCTTTCCCCGCTGCTTTCAGGCGAGCAGCTGGGAGACACTGCAGGGGAAAAGTGGGGATCTGGGGGCCCGAGCCTCAGGCGCAGGTGGTGACCACAGGGGCCAGGGACACGGGGGGCGCCGAGGACGCAGAGGGCGCACCCCCCTTCTCCGCCTTCTTCTCCTTTTGCTTGAGGTGGATCTTGGCGTGGCGCTTGCGCTCGTCGCTGCGCGCAAACTTGCGCCCGCAGAACTCGCAGGCAAAGGGCTTCTCGCCCGTATGCGTGCGGATGTGAGTGGTAAGGTGGTCGCTGCGACTGAAGCTCCGCATGCAGATCCGGCACTGGAAGGGCTTGTGGCCCGTGTGGATGCGCAGGTGCCGGGTCAGCTCGTCCGAGCGACTGAAACGGCGGTCGCAGCCCTCCGCCGGGCACGCGTGGGGCCGCTCGTGGAGCGGGGTCTTGCTAGGTCGGTTGGGATACTTGCGGGGCCGGATGGGCTTGAGCGTGAGCGGCGGCTGGGGCAGGCTGCCAAAGCCCGGGTGGATCTGCTTGTCTTTGAACGCCTTGATGGTCTCCAGGGGGGTAATGGGGGGCGGGTTGACCCGGATGGGGTCCATGCCCTGGAAGGGCTTGTGCTCCGGAATGGAGCCCATGTCGTTGGGGTGGTGGTATAGGTTGTAGTCAGGAATCATTGGGAAGAGATTGCTGTCCAAGGCCGGCTTGGCCGATTGGTAATCCTGGGGGGAATAGGCGAGCCCGGGGTTGCCCTGGGGGTCGTGGAAAGATACAGGCTCCGAGTAGAGATCACTGCAGTTAGAATAGGGGGGCAGCGCCGGGTACATGGCCTCCACGTCGCCCTGCGGCGGCTGCACCATGCTGGCCGTGGAGGTCTGCGTGCTGAGTGCCCCTGAGGCCGGGGGCACCCCCAAGATGCCGGCGCTCATGAGGCTAATGATGTTGTCCTGACACCAGTTGGAAGGGGAGTCAAAGGCGAACTTTCCCAAGTAGGTCACGGTCTTGTTGCCGGGGGCTGGCTGGAAGGAGCCCGAATAAGAGAGTTCCGGGTTGGGCTTCTCGTTGGTCAGACCGATGTCCATCACATTCTCTGCGGAGAGCGGGGAAGAGAGGGGAGGGGTGAGTGAAGCCGAGCTGGCTCCCGGGCCTGGGCGCCCAGGTCCTCGCCCAGGTGTGGAGGGTGCGGCCGGGTGGAGCGAACAGCGCGCGGGGTAGGAGGAAAGCTGCGCCCGGGCGCAAAGCGGGCGGTGCCGCGCTCCCGGGCGCAACCTGGATACAGCAAAATACTACGGATCGGGGTGTGGAGTGGCGGCTGCACACACACATACACACACACACACACACCGCACACGCCGCGCACACATTCACGTATCACACGCGCACACACACACGCGCGCACGCGAGAAGCATTGTTGTTGTTTCCGAGGTGGGGCGGGCAGGTAGCTGCAGCTACAGGTAGTTTGAGACCCGGAGCGCGCCGGGCTCTCGCTCTCCAGCGCACGGGACTCGGCCTCTTCCCCTAGCCCTGTCCGCGCCGGGACGCCGCGCCTTTCCTGCCCCGACGAAGCCCCCAGTGCGCACCACGCCCGGGTCGCTGACCCGGAGCGCTCCGACGCTTTGTCCTCGGCGCGCAGAGGGGTTCTGCCCGCGAAGGGAGCTCTCCCGCCGCCTTCCCGGGCCCCAGCCTTCCCCAGGCCTGGAGGAGCTTGCTCTCGGAAGGGGAAAGCCCAGCCTCAGCTAGCGAGGGTGGAGGGCGGCCGAAAACCGGACCGCGTCTCCATGGCGGGAGTGGCCGCTCTTCCCAAGCTCCGCGGCCCGGGGATCGCCCCCCGTGACGGCCCCCGCGCGGGTGGGCCCCCTCCCTCTCCCCGCCGTCCCCACACCCCCACGGCTTTGCTGAACGCCCCGGAAAGGCAGCGTCGCAGTACCTCTCCCACCGCGGGGACTCCACGCCGCACATGGCTCCATCCCGGGTGGGAGGCTGAGGGAGTAAGGGGGGGAGAGCGCGGGTGAAAGGGACGCTGGGCTCCTCCCGGGAAAGGGGGCGACAGCACCACGCCTTGCGCGCAGCCTGGCGATCGCGCCCCCTAAGTGGAGAACCCCAGAGCTGCTCGCACCTACCTCCCTCTGGTCGGCGGCTGCCCCCACCCGGGAGAACCGAAGCCTCTACCGTGGCGTCGCCAACCAAGCCTTCCCCATCGGGGAGGGCGGGAGGAGTGGGTGGGAAAAGCAACTCGCCCCCCGGAAAATTCCCAGCGCGCCCCCCACCTCTCCATCCATCCATCCATCCATCCATCCACCCATCTATCTATCCATCCATCCATCCATAGATCGCCAGCTCGCTCCCTCCTCCTCTTCCTCTCTCCCCCTCTCCTTCCTCGCTGCCTCGCCGCCTCCCCGCCGCCCTTACCTGTAGCCATCTGATTGTAATGGGCTACCGAGTCGCTGCTGCCAGAGAAGAGGTTGAGCGCGCTGGGGATCTCCTCGGGGTACAGATTGTCAGGCAGTTGGTTTAGCAAACTGCTCATGGTCACCGGCAGCTTCTCGGCGAGTTTGCCGGTCATAGCACTCCCGAGCTGCCGCCGCCGCCGCCGCCGCCACCGCCGCCGCTCGCTCCTAACGCAGCTTCCAGGCAAGCGGCATCCGAGAGGCGATCCGTGGTGCAGGGGAAAAGCATGCGAGAGGGAAAGTTCGGGGGGAGGGGGAGGGAAGAGGGGAAGGGGTGGGCCAGGGGAGGGGATCTTCTC
>CM053604.1:134636280-134755649 GCA_028646535.1 Procyon lotor | reverse complement strand
CCACCGCCACCGCCACCGCCGCCACTGCCGCCGCCGCCGCCTCTGCCGCTGCTGCTGCCGCTGCTACCACCACCACCAGCCCCGCCGCTTCCTAGCAAGCTCACTGCTGCCCAAAAGCTCCCAGCCAGGGAACTCCACCAGCCTATTTATCTGAGCCCCGGGAAAGCTCCGTGACGTAGCTGCCCATATATGGACAGACAAAGCCCAGCCGAAGGGGCGCGACGTCACAATGGAAGCTCCTCACAATGGAACATTAGAAAGCAGGAAGCGGGCCGCAGCCAACATGCGGCGCCCGCAACGCTCGCGCACCTTAAGAAAATTAGAGAAATAAAAGAGAATGAAGAAAATTCGAGACGAGAGAGGAAAGAGGGAAGCATCCGATCGCAAAGCGCAAAGGGCTAGGCGCCGAGTTGAAAAAGCAATAACCACCTATGTGTTTATTTGAGGTCCGCACTCCGAGAGCGCGCTGGTAGCGCGGGGGACGGGGGCTGGAGTTGTTTGCAAGTGGCCTCCAACACAGCGAGCAGGGGAAAAGGGAATGGAACCACCCGGCGAGGTCCCTTTGCAACCTGGGAACTTCTGGGGAACCCGGAAGGTGTGCGCTCCGACCCCGCTCCCGCCGCTCGTCGGGCATCTAGGACCCTGCCTGAGACTGATAAGAAAGGGATCGCGGCCCTTCGAGGAGGATTCCGGCGGCCGCGGGTCGCAGATCCGGTATCCCCACCACTTTCTTGCGGCTCTCGCTCAGATTCTCCGCCCACACCCCTGCCGCTCCCAGGGCCCCTGACCCTGCGCTGACTCCCCGCCGAGCGCAGCGGCTGGAGACCTTGGCGGCTGCAACGTGGCTGCGCGGGAGGCGAGAACCCCGCGCTTTTGCAGTCGGGGATGTGCGGTTTGGGTAGCGAAGAAGTAGGAATGGAGTTGTGGGGATCGGAAACATGTGCACCAAATCCCTGATGATTCCCTAACGGTTCCAAAGCACCCCCTTTGGCCACCGGATGGCAGGAGGGCCCGGCAGGCCCAGGCGCCGTCGCTGTCTGTTGCCGCCTGCGAAGGGCCCGCCGCTGAGTTGCAGCAGGAGCAAGCCGAACCCACGGTCTCTGAGCCACCTCCTCTTGTCTCTGCCCTCCCCCCCGCCTTCCACTGGGCTGTCCCCATCGCTGCCTGCCGGCGCCCTGCAGTCAAGGGCCTCGTGTTTGCCGACCGGAACGCTGTCACCTCCCGGAGCGGTAGCAGATCCCGGGGGCGGCTGCTACGTTCCCCGAGGCCTGCTTCGGGAGCGCGCGCGCGGCCGGGCCGCGGGAGAGCGAGAGGAGAGAAAGGGAGCGTGGGGGAGCGACCCCGAATCACACCGGCACCGGCTTGGCGTGGGAGGATTCCCTCCTCGGTGGCCGTGTGGGCGCGGTGACTCCCGCGTCCCCCCCGCCCCCCCAGCCCCCCACCCCTGGCTGGGGAGTCGGGGTTGCGGGAAAGTGCATTTCTCAGGGGGAGTGGGAGTGTTGACAAGGAGGAAGAGAGGATCCCCGGGCCTCACTCCGTGGGAGGGCTACGCGGGCCGGGGACGTGTGGGAGGAACTCCCGAGCTGCTTCATCGTGGTGGGGGTGGATGACAACCTCGCTCCCCTCCCCTCAGCTCGGCGGAGAACCGGGGGTGGGAGGGCCCGGCCTCCCCCGGATCTTCTCTGGTTCTTGGGAAAGGAGGGATTCCCGCCGCCCGCGAGCCCCCTCACCCCACCCCACCCCGGTCGCCGCTCGCGCCGGGCTCCCCACACCTATACAAGGGGAGGCGCTGCGCCCCCGGGCTCTCCTCCGCCTGCGCGGCGCGGGGAGGGAGCGCTCTGCAGCGGTCCCCGGCTCTGGCCGGAATCAGGGCATGCAGCGCCTCCCGCCCCCGGCTCCCTCCCTAGGGGGGCGAGCGGCCGGCCCGGGGGCGTGGGCGGCAGTGTGAGCCCGGCTGGGCGCGGGAGGGGCCCTGGCGGCTGCAGGGAGGGTCGCGGGGCGGCGGGCCAAGCCGGGAAGAGCCATACAAGGAGCGGATCCGGTGACGCGCCGGCCGCGCCCCTTCTCCTCGATTTGGCTGCTGATTCCGGTCCCCGGATTTGCATATTTTGGCATCCAGTGGAAAAGGAAAGAAGAACGGAACCCGCAGCCTTTAAAGGAACCGCACAGACTCTAGCGTCACCTAGGGAGGCGGTCTGGGGGGCGTGAAAAATGAGCCGGCGACTCCGGCCTCTGGCCGCCGAGCCAGGCGGCGAGGGAGAAGCGGGGAGCGACGGTGACTGGCGAGTGTCGCCAGCACCCGGCCCCTCGGCGGCGCTTCCTGCTGCGCGTGCACTGGCAGGTGGCAGGGCTCTCTGCGGGTTCCTGCCCGGGGCTGGCAGACGCCGCTGGGGCCGCGGCCTTGGGCGAGCGGCAGGCCACCGTATGGGACTGCTGTGCCCTTGTTTCCCCGCTCCAGGCACAGCTCACCCTGCGGGGGTGGCGGGAAGGCGGCGGAAGACCTGCGGGCAGTCCAGCTCCACTCCGGAGGACTCTGCCGCGATGTACCCCCTCCCCATCCCGCCAGACCTCTCCCCAGGAGGGGAGAGTCCAGGAGCTGGAAACCCTAGTCCTGATCGATAGGGGCCCACGTTAGGAAAGGCAGAGGCAGGGGGACAATTTGGGGTCCTCGAGAGCTTCCAGGACCTCCAGAGACTGTGGAGGCGTGAGCCACTGCAGAGATGGCTCCCAAACACTTTCAGGGAGGATAGCTGCACCTGTTGCACCCAAGGAAGGAGAGGAGCAAGGAGCAGAGATTGCCCCCCTGCTCCACCGCATGCTTACCTTAAGTTGGTGAGTTCCGATAGGAGTCTTTGGGGGCAGATCCCCGCTCCCCCCCAATTCTTGACAAAAAATGGGAGCCTTCAGTTGAATTAAATATTCATTAAAACTTTGGTGTGACCCGGGGCAAATTTTGGCATTTCTTTCTTAGCCTCAGTTTCTTTGTTTGTAAACTGGGAAAACAGTAGTACCTATCGCTTAAGAAACTTTAAATGAGATAATCCTCATACTTAGGCTAGTCCCCTCGCATACATACTCTATACATAGCAATTAATATCAGTAAGCTATATTCTCCCCCAGTCTACCACGCATCTTATGAAAGGGAGTAAAAAGCGCCAGGTATCCCACATCCCTGTGATCATATACAAGAAGCATGAAAGTTTATTATTTAGGGGAAAAAGAAAGTCCTGTTTGTGTGCCAGGTACCTACTGGGCACTGTGCCAATGTAGAGATGGTTAAAGAAAGGTCTTCGCTCTGCAGGAGCACCAGCCCTGGGTAGCTAGGGGTGACATAAAGGAGGGACAACCCTGGGTCATTATGAAGTGGGTATGGGGTTTTTGGAGTGGTTGCTTCTAGACTAACAGCCTTCTCCGGTCTTGTTGCCGAGCCTTGAATTCAGCATAGAAAAAAAGCCTTCCTCCTTCCCTCCCCCTTTCTTTCCCCTCTCCCTCCTGAACAGGGGCTGAGGGTGATTGTCTCCGTTTTTATTAGCGGGCTCAGGTGAGAATGCCAAGGGCCTAATTACCTGAACTCCAAGCCCCGGACTTGTTGGGGAGCGAGTAGGCACTGGTTCAGGGCGTCCTCAGAGTGGAGATGGTGAAAGGCAGGCCCAGCCCCTCTGCGCTGGGGCCAAGGCCGCCCAGCCCCTGGCTGCTCCCTCCCACGGAACCCAGCTCACCTTGGCCAGCTGCATTTGTGGGGACAGCTGCTGCTTATGGGGGCCATTGGGGTGTTTGTCTTGGTGGATGGAGAAAGGAAGGAGTCAATGTGGCCCCCGAAAAAAATCTACCACTGAAAAAGGCCAGGTTGTTCCTCTGTCTTGCTCCTTAGTTCCGCAGTCACCTCTGAACTTGAGCTCTGGGTTTTTTTTTTTTTTTTTTTTTTTTTTTTGAGAGAAACACAGTGAGAGAGGATGCACAAGCAGAGGGAATGGTAGCCGGAGAAGCAGGCTTCCCGTGGAGCAGGGAGCCTGATGCGGGGCTTGATCCCAGGACCCTGGGATCATGAACTGAGCCGAAGGCAGACACTTAACGACTGAGCCACCCTGGCGCCCCTGAGCTCCGGTTTTTGGCTACAGATATCCAGTCCTCTGCAGTCTTACAAGAACCCCCTCCCCCACCAATTAATCCAATCTGGGGTGTTAGCAATTATTGCTTTGCTCTTCTCAGAGGTGATTTGCATTTTAAGAGAAAATGCTTAGGGAGGATAAGAAATAACCCAGAGGAATGAAGCCCCTTACTTAGCACGATCCCTGGAAATGGCAGGTGCTCAGTGCTGGAGGACTGAGGTCTGACTGTGGGTAGCAGGCCCAATGACAAGCAGCGGGAGGTCTGGCCTACTACAGAGAGTGTGTCTGGGGTTCCTCACGTCGTTCTGGACACCCATGTACAGGGCCCGCGCTGGCGGGATTGCTCTGGACTGACCCTTGTCTCAAGGGTGTTCCATGGCTTTCCATTTTGGGGTGCTCCCCTGGATGTGCACAGGAGACGAGCCACTTGTGGAATCTCCCTGGCCCGCTGTCCCTGGCATTCTTGAGGTCATTGCTGTTTGTTGGATCGTGACAGCCAGCTGAGGCTAAGTGGGTTCTGCCTAGAAGCTTTTGGAGGGCAAGTAGTGTAGACAGCCATGAAGATTTTTGAGGGTGTGCTCCTTCTGAAGCCACAGAAGGTGGGGCCACGGGAGTCCTGTGGACATATTTCATTATCTTCATTCTTTACCACAATCCAGTGAAAAAGCTTTTAGGGCTGCCCCCTCGACATTCGTCTTTTTTTTTTTTTTTTTCAAAAAAATAGAAAGAGTCCGAGTTGTTCTTTGGAAGATACTGGGCCAAGAAGTGGCTGTACTGAGATTTGAACTCGGGCCTCGTGACTCCAAGCTACCGCTCTTCATTGCAGCCTTTGTCCCCATCATGGCTGTCAGAGAAAGAAATGAGATGGGGAGTGGGTAACAGGATGGAGAGCTCTACAACTTGTGGAGAAGGTGATGGGTAGAAGAAAGGTTCATTGGAAAGTGGCCTCCCCGCACCCACTTGGGCCCAGCATGGGGCAGGGGAGGAGCCCCTGGCCAGGGGAGAGTTCTGGGCTAAGCACTCAGGGAGGTTGGGGGTGGGCGAGCAGCCTTTCGGCGGGGCTCTCAGGAAGCGGAATGGCCGCTGTGCCCCTCTCAGCTCATGTCCCTTGACCCGAGGTCCTCTTAGGGGCCACAGGGGCCTCTCCACGTCAGTCCTGCATTTCTTTTTGAACACCTGCTTGAGCCCTATTTCAAAGTAACTCCTTATAATTATGTTGAGTCAGGATGGTTTTTGATCACACTTCCAGGAATCTGGGGGCAAGTCTGGTGACCAAAAGGGAGAAAGTCTCGTTACAAAGTAACATTTGCTGGGAAGGAGCCCCCATCCTAGAAACCAGGAAGGGGACCAGATAGCCCACCTCTAAGGTCTTCCCAGTCCTGTTAATTCATCGTTTTAGGATTCCACTGTGGAAGGGGTTGGGATGAGACACTTTAGTGTTCCTAATCAAGTTTGGAGTTCCGTAAGGCTTGGTCTGGGATCCCAGCGGAGGATGAGGCATGGGTCAGGGCATTAGGCCTTAGGATGGGAACTTCACTGTGGTGGCTTAGGGCTTCATGGAAGGTAAGGGGAGTCATGTGCTCAGAAGGCCTGTCATTGCCCCTGGGGGCCGCGGTGGGACAGCCCCCTTCTCAACTGGGAGGGATGGTATCTCTGCAGAAAGGACTCTTGGGGGATGGGGCTTTTTGAAAAGAGGAACTTTGTCATCTGAAATAAACCAGAAAATGTGTGAGTGTGAGAGGACAGTGGGGGAGGCAGTAAGGGGGGCAAAGAGAGTGAGAGAGAAATGGAGAGAGAGAGAGATGGAGAACAGTTTCTCTCCCACTACTCTCCATGCCATCAGCCTCTTGCTGGGCTGCGGGCTTTACCCATGGGGAAGGGGCTGGATCCAAGAGGCTGGCAGGTTCCTCTCCTCTCAGCCCTATAAGAAACGCCTTTGGGAAACCAGAGAGCTGTGGTTGAGATCCTTGCCCCTTACCAGCTCTTTGGCTCAGGACCCTTGCCAGGCTCAAACAAGGGGGCCCTTTGCCTCCTCCATCAAGGTGAGGAGTTGGGAGACAGACTTGTGTTCTTTTTGGCGGTTCTAGGCAGTCGAAACTCTGGGATCTGGGGAAAAGCAGTTAATGACTCTTTTGGGCCCAGAGTTTGAACTCCTCAGTGTGTTAGCACCCTCTTCCTCCAAGAAGGCTTGGGCAGGGCTTCCTGACCTTTGTCAAGCCTTAGCTTTCCTAGGAAATGAAACTGTTTTCACAGCACTGGGGTAAAGGACTGATGCTGCCCCAGGACCTTTCCCGTCACCTTGGGGGCTGGGGGAATGACATTGACCAACTGGAGCCCACTGAAAGTCTGCCCATCAGCCTGACTGATGGCGTGAACTTCTCTGACAGCGCTTGGGGCAGATGGGCAAAAGATAAGGGGTGTGATTTCTTTTGCTCTCTCTCTCAGCCACTGCAGCATTATTTGGGCTCTTCAGAATTATTTGCCCCAAGATCACCCAGAAAGTTACTGGAAGACAAGAGATGGTATCCAAGCCCCCAGAGGGCAGGGACTGAATCTTACTCGTCTTTGTCTCCCTGGAACTAGCCCCAGGCCTGCCCTGGTGAGGGCTCCCTACGAGCTTATTGACCCAATTCAAGGGCCCAGCTTGCTGATTCTGAAACGTAGTCTATTTTGAGGAATAGCCTGAGCCACTCGAATCTTCCCTCCTGAAACCACCCCCTAAGACAGAGTACCTCTTGTCCACCCAAATTCCATTCTGTCAGGGGAGCTCCTAGGTCTGGGACTTAGCTCTCTTGCTTCAGTGAGGCAAACATCTAGGAAGCCCTTTCTGTGTACTCTTTATGGAGGGAGGCGAACTTGACACTGGGCTCCTGCTGTTTTTCAGGGAGCAAGCATCTTCTAGTGAATGAGGAAGGAGGCTGTTAGAGGCGATCATGCACAAGACAAGCTAAGTGTCTCAAAGGAGGCACAGGCAGGGCGTTCAGAGGCAAAGGACCTCTGTGTCCTTGCAGGAGAGACTTGTCCAAGAAGAGGGAAGGCCCGATGGGGGGTGGGTGCTGAGACCCATAGTGAGGAGGGCAGCAGATAGAAGGGGAGAGAATGGGAAGGGGGATTCTGTGCCAAGAGCTGTGATTCCCCCCCCACCCCCCATTTTCATGTCCATATTATATTTTTCATCTCTGGAACTAGAACCCATTAGCATTGTCCTTCCAGAACTTCTCAGAATGCCTAGCCTAGGCCTGACTATGGTTTCTTGTGTAGGTGAGTGAGGAACCCCAGAGGGAGAGAAGGGAGACAGTACTGGGCTCAGATCTGCTAGATCCCATGAGACATTTGGCACCTACTAGAACGTAAGCTCCAGAAAGTTTTGTGACCCTCACTGCTACATGGCCAGCGAGAACCCAGTTTATGGGGGTGCTCCATACATATCTGTTGAAGAATGAAGGTTCCAGACACTCTTTTAGGCCCCATTCCTGATGGTTTTAGCAGAAACAGGAAAGGGGGCTAACTCCAGATGTGAAACCCAGGAGGAAGGAGGAGCTTGGGCAGTCCAAGGCAACATGGATCCCAGGTTGGGGGCGGGGTAGGATTAATCATACATAAACTCAAGTGGTAATAGCCCCGTTAATTGAGTGGTAATGATCCTTGGCATTTTTCATCTTCAAAGTGAGGAACAAACTGTAATTAATACTCCCGCCACCCGGGGGCAGGGTGGGGGGTGGTGTGGAGAATCTGGAGCTGCTGCTGTTCAGCCCGGGAAACTGAGGCAATGGCAGTGAAACTGGTTAGGAGAGTGGATACAAAGCCCAGCAGAGGAGCCCAGAATCTTCCAGGGTGCCTTGAGCACATCACGCGGTGGCCCCCTCTCACACCCAGGCAACTGAGGAGCTGAGATCGTGAAGGAAGAGGGGGCACTGGACACCCACAAAGGGCAGGGAGAGAAGTCTCAGCCTCTGGCCTGGTCAAGGCCCATCGGGTGTGCTGGTGGCTTAGCCCATGAGAGCCGGCCCGGGCCCAGGGTGAGCCTAGAGGTGGCGTTGGAGTGGGGGGCGGAGCAGGGAAGGGGACCTGGGAGTCCTTGGTGCCCAATGGCAGGCTGGCTGGCTTGCAGCATACTCAGCGTGAGTCACCAGCGGCTCTGAAATGCCTCCTGGTTTCCTCATCACAGTCTGGCTGCCCTGAGCCCGGAGGGAGTTTTTCATTAAGGTGATTACCCTGCCGTCATTAAAGGGTGGTAAATATCACCCAGGGACGGAGGGCGCACGCAGCTGCCTCTGAACTGCAGCCCGGGTTCACAGGCGATTCTCCCCCACCGCCTCCCTGGCTGCAAGTGGCGCCGCTGGGCCTCAAGGCCACCAGTTCGAATCCTCGGTATCCAGTACCCAGGGGCCGGAAGCCTCCGGCCTCTGTGTCCCCAAACGCCAAAACGCCATCCTATTGCCATCGCACCTTGCACACTGTGTTTTCTTTGAGGGAGGTGGGTCCATCCATCCCCCAGTTCAGCCCTCACTCACTCAGGAAAGCTTCCTCTCCTGTGATACGCCCCCTTCCAGGTGATAACAAGACAGCACCTCCAGGTTGCCGTCATCCCCGTTACCTCTTTACATTTATTCGTGTAATCCTTTGATAAATGTCCCCACCTCGCAGCCCACTCTCCTGCCACCTATCCCCCGGGTCTGGTGTCTAGCAGGCCTCCTTTCTTCTGAATGAATGAGTCCCCACGAGGCAACAGAACTGTTTGATGGCTCCCGCCCCTCTGGCCAATTGTCGTCGACATGGGACAGTGATGTCTTGTGTGCCTACTGTGTGTCAGGCGTGGGGAATGCGGCAGGGAGGCGAACTGGGAAGTCCTTGCTGTGGGGAGACTCAAGGCCTAATGAGCGTTCAGGGTAGGGATGGGCAGGACGTAAGTCTACAGGAGGTGGTGATACGAGGAAACAGGAGGAGAAGGGGACAGTGATGGGGCGTGCATGTCAGGATCTGGTGTATGGAGTCATTGTTCCCCTCCTTTGCATTTTTGGAGCTTGCTTTGGAACCAGACTATGTGGGACTGTGTTGTACAGTCAGCTAATTTATTGTGTGCTCCTTGAATAATTCTGTAGAGGGTTGATCTTGGTTTGAAACAAATTGCCGCAGGGGCCCCTGCCTGCCTCAGTGGGAGGAGCACGCAACTCTTGATCTCGGGGTCGTGAGTTTGAGCCCCGTGTTGGGTTTAGAGATTACTTAGATAAATTCTAAAAAATTACATCAAAGTCCACTAAGGAAGGCCTGGCCTCTTGGCGACTTGGGCCCGTGCTTCCAGTATCAGCCCCTCTTCCCTGGGTCAGCTTTGCCGCCTGCCACCAGGTGGCCTGAGATAAAATTCCGGCAGCTCTGGAGGATGCAGCCGGCTCAGAAGGCTCAAGGGGAAGGGACGGCAGCGGCAGCGGCCAAGGGTGACTGTGGCTGTGGGTACCCGGCCCCGAATGTCAGAGCTGCACTCCCCTCTTGCAGAAACCATCTCTCAGATTGGCAAGGGAGCTTCTTCTAGACCCCAAACGAAAGAAAAAGTTGCCGCAATGGAAACTCGAACTAACCCTCCCTCCTTGCCCCACTTCCCTCCCGTGGTCACACTTCCGGCAGCCACCACAGGGTATTTTAGGTTCGAAAACAAAGCGTCAGATCTATTTGAGCAACTTTTTTTTCCATTGGAGTAGAAGCCCAGGGGCCTGTGGCCACCCTGGGCTCGGCCACTTCCCCAGGGAACTGACGCGTTTCCCCTTCTCCGCTGAGGACCAATTTAGCAATTCAGACTGGCCACTTTTAGCTTCTCCTTTCCTTGGCCTGGCAGCGGGCGAGGGCCCAGAGGTAGTGCCACTGGGAGGATGGGTGTGTGTCTGGGTGCCTTCCTTCTGGACTTCAGGGGAAAGCCTGGTTCCCCTCCTCTGCCAGAACCTGCCTCTTACCCCTCTCCAACACCCTTAAACATAGTTGCGCGCCTGCACGTGTGTGTGTGTGTGTGTGTGTGTGTGTGTGTGTGTGCGTGCCCCACTTCCCTCCCATGGTCACACTTTTTTTTTTGCATTCAAAATGGAGTATTTATGCACACACACACACACACACACACACACACACACCCCTCCAAGAGCTACTGCCCTAAAACCATTTGCCACATCAGAAGACTGCAAAGTGACATCTGGGGTTAGGCCCTGTCTGGTCCTAACTCTACACCAAAGGATGGTGTGTCTGTGTCCCCGGCGGGCTGGTGTGTATGTAGGTGGTGAACAGAGCGGGCGTGCATATATGGAGGCTGCATGGACATGCAAATTGTATGTTCACAGCCCCCCCGGGCTACACAGTGCATGCACACACAGCTTGCATGGATGTCTGGAGAGAGCTTGGCAGAGTTGAAGCCCTGCAGTGTCTAGCGGGTGCGCACACCATGTGATTTTGTGTGGGCTGCTGTATTTACAGTGTGCGTGTGCAGGATGTGTAGAGTAGAGGTGTGTGGAAGTGTGTGCACGCACGTTTGTGTACGGATAGGTGGGCTGGCCTGGTTCTTGGGGGCAGGGGGAGGAAGGCAGGAGAGCTCTGGATAAGGGTGCCCCATGTCCTTGTGGGCAAATGCACATAAGGTCCGTCTGTGGACCAGGCTCGGAGGGTGGGTTAGCAAACTGCAGGTGTGAGTGTGGGCCTGGGGGACGCTGGCTAGGGGCTGGCCGGCTTGTCTGCAGGCACACCTTATGTTTTACTTCGGGACCCTGCCAGGCCTCTCTCCTCCAGCCCGCCTTGTCTCTCGGAGGCTACCCTGTGTCCCCTGGGCTCCGGCGCCTCTCCCTGTCCCCCTTGTTGGCCTTCCTACTATGGCTGCTGCCTTAGCTCTGCCAGTCGCACGACTCCTGAGGGACACCTTCCGGAGGGCAGGGACTTGCTAGGTTTCTTTTGTAGTTTCTCCCATTCTTTGCACACAACAGAGCCTCCGTCCGTGCTGGAGGCTGGCTGACTGTGCTGACTTCAGCC
The DNA here is from genome assembly GCA_028646535.1 of Procyon lotor. Taxonomy (NCBI): domain Eukaryota; kingdom Metazoa; phylum Chordata; class Mammalia; order Carnivora; family Procyonidae; genus Procyon; species Procyon lotor. The sequence continues at coordinate 134,744,541 of CM053604.1, read as the reverse complement.
GCAGCGTGTCCGTGAAGGTTGTGCTGCCTTGTGATGACTTCAAAGTTATCAGTATAGGAAGTATGGCTTCCTTGTGGACTTCGGGCAAGTTTCTGTGTGTGGGTGTGTGAACGAGTGTGCAAGCACCTGAATATGTGCGTGAAGTATTAGGGGTATATATGTGAGTGTGAGTGTGTGAGCGTGCGTGGGGGGGGCGAAAGTGAGTAGCGAGGGTGTGTGAGTGTGTGAGAGGGTGAGTATGTAGGGGTGTGGGTGTGCGTATGGGTAGAGGGTGTCCCGACTCCTGTCTGTCCAGGCCCTGGAGGAAGCCCACTCAGCCTGCCTTTCTGACAAGTTCAACCCCTTTCCTTTGAACCGTCCGCTCCCTGCCCAAGTGACTTTCGCCAGTGGGGCAGACCCCAGCTCATGAGGAGTCAGCGGGGTGCTTCTAGGTCCTGCCCTCATTCCCGGCATGTCAGGGGGCTCCGCAGTCACATTTCTACCCTCCATCCCTGGGTGCAGACGCGGGGCCCGTGTACTCCTCCACTGTCCCTCTACTCATCTCGCTGAATGGGTTTCCTCCAGCTTGGATCTGGGGAGGATGAGCTCTGTTGCTGGTTGTGGCTTCTCGGAACAGGGTCTCCTGAAACCCCAAGCTCTTCAGCTCCCCCGTTGGCAAACGTCTTTTTAGTTTGGCCCTCCTGGATTTCTGCAGCCAAATGCACTTGGCTCTTTTGATTCTCAATCCCAAGGTTCTACCCTGTTCTGGTGGCTTTTTCTCATCTACTCCCACTCCTGCCCAGCCAAAGGGACAGTGGTGGTGGCTTTTACTACCATTCCCCGAAACAAGCACATAAAGTTGCAGGATGTTCAGCTAAAGGGGACCTCAGAGAACTGCGGACCTGAGCAATTTTAGAGAGGCTCAGAGGGGGCTGCTGACTTGTCCAGGCTCACACAGCAGCGAAAGGTACTAACATCGAACCTCCCTTCCCGGCCTGCCATCCTTCTAGCTATGTCGGACCAGATGGGCATGGTTTTCTTCTCTATTTCCTTCCCTTTCTGCCTCTTTTTCTTCCTTTCCTTTTTTTTGTAATCGAACTATTTCCTTTTTCCCTCTGAAATGTCCTCTTTGTGTGCAGCAGGAAGGCCAGCATTTGGTGGCACCAAAGTGGCCCTCAGAGCCAAATCTCTGTCCTGGCATAGTTCTCCTCAGGCTTTCCCGAAGGTTTTTCTCTTTCCTGGTCCCTCATCCCCCAGGATGCTCAGAGGGACCCCGTCTTTCCCTCTCCCTGAGCCAAACTATTCAGTTCCGGTTTCTCCTTCCAAGCGCCGAGGAGGCAGGTGGGAACCCTCAAGGAATCAGCTCCTCTCTGTAACCTTAGTTTTCTGGTCTCGAAAATGGGGAAACGTGAGCATCTGTGTATGTGTGTGCGTGTGTGTGTGTATGCCTCACGTGTCCCCCAGCAGCTCCGGGGGGGGGTGGCGGTGAGGGAAATGGGAAAGTTAATTAGCACCAGGATGAAAGGTGCTGCGGGATAATTACAGGTAATATCAGGATGGCCGGGGGGATGGCGCGATAGGCCCCTAGATCTCGGGGGGTGGGGCGTGGTGGGCAGCCTCTAGCCCCACTCCTGCAAAGTGCATCAGATACCTGGAGAGGCCGGGGGCGGCTGGGGTGTGGAAGGAGCATTCTGAGTGAAGGGTCTTTGTCTTTACAGAGAAATGCTTTGTTAGTTGCTAAGGAACTGGGCTCTCTTCCCTGATCCAAGCTTCCCAATGTTTTGCTGAGCTTGGGAGGGGGATGCCGGGCTGGGGCCTGAGGATTCCTTGGCCGCCGCTCCCGCCCCCCAGGGCTGCTGAGACTCTGATGGGGTTACCAGGAAGGACTTTCATCTGGGGCGGGGGGCGGCTCTTTCCCACTCCTGGAAGCCACACTGCTTGTTCCAGGCCAGGTGGGAAGCAGAGCAGGTGAGGGGAGGCAGGGAAGGAGAGGAAAACACGCATTCCCCGAGCAGTCTGTATGCCAAGCCCCGTGCCTGGGTGCCTTGGCTGCTCGCTCGTCTAACGGATACAACAGATCTTTAAGGACGGCACTTATTTCCATGCTTTTCTCATTATACTGGTTTTGTTTGCCTTTTTTTTTTCTTTTTGCAGTTGAAACACAGGTCCAGAACAGTTGAGAAAGTTACCTGAGGTCACAGGGCTACCAATGGTAGAAAGTCTATGTGAATTTGGGTCTGCTCGGTAAGACAAGTTGTGCTTTTTAAATTGTACCACCTAAGACATCTACTGGGCTCGCTTCCTAGCCTGCGGCTGCTTAGCTCTGACCTGGACCCACCACCACCATCACCGTCATTGTCACCGTCATCAGGCGGTCTTCCTATATGGCTCTTTCCCTCCTTTTCCACCCCTCTCCCTTCCCCGAGAGCAGCTGTCACACAGGGCAGCTTCTGGGGCAGGGGGGGTGATTCCCTGGGTTGCTGGTGGTAAACTGTTGGGGTAGCCGCCTCAGGCAGGTGGGGTGGGGGGCCAGGCCGCTGCCCTCCCCCACAGATCACAGAATTGCTGAAGCTAGGGGAAGGGGCAGATGCTGGGTGAGCCTCCCCTTCAATTCTTCTGGGACTTCCAGCCTTCCTTCTCGGCCCACCTGGCTTCCGATCATCGGATAGAAGGTCTGGCCTTTATTTCACGTAGTGCGGAGAGTAAAACGAGAGCCCAGTGTCTCCCTGAGTTCTGAGAGCCACAGGCTGGAGGCAGCAGCAGGTTACTACGGGGCCGGGAGGAGGTTCTTGCACTACTGGGGAAATGTCTGTTTCCTCATTTATAGAATGAGGCCCGCAGCACAGCCGTTCCTGGCTCGCCGTGATGGCGGATGGAGAGAACGCTCGTGGGGTCGGGAAGCGGGGCAGGGGCGCGGTGCGGGAGATAACACTAGTTAGGCATCTGGCACAGGGCCTGGCCTGCCGAAAGGGCTCAGCAAACGCTATCTGATCACGATGGTGATGATAATGTCCTCTCTCCTATCGCTGCAAAGGCCTCCCTACATCTTTCTTAGCTGCTTCGTTAGAGATCTTGAAGCAATCTATGTGCTCATTTGGTTTCTTCCTGGAGGAGGCCCTGGAAAGAAAAGGGGCAAGAGGCCCAGGGTCTTGTGCGGGCAGAGAGCGGAGTCAAGGGTGGGTTTCCCAAGGTGTCCCTGGCCCTCATGTTTCCCTTTCCTGGCACTGGACCGCCTTCTCTGCGGCTTTGAGGAACCGTCTGGCTGGGCTGGCTTCAGCCTCCAGCCCGGGCTGGCTTTGTTCTTTTTTCACGTCTTGGGGCCCGGAGGGTGGGGGTCTCTCCTGCAGCTGAACTTCAAGCCCAAAACACCAGGAGAAAAGAAAAGGGGGGGGGAGGAAGGAAAGCAAGCCGATAATTTCCTCGAAGGATAAACATCCGATTTTTTTTTTCCTCACCCAAAATAAACACGCTAGCCACAAGGAATTAAAAGCAGAAGAGGGGAGGATGTGTCTCGATTTGGGGCTGCTCTAGTGAGCTGACCTGCTATTTATCCCGGCCCTGGGCACCAACCGGAGCTGCCAATTACACTCCGGGTCTGGTGGGGCAGGGGCTGCAGGGAGAAGGGCCCAGCCAGGGGTGTGAGGTTCACACACACCCAGGATGTCCCTTCTGAGCTGCCTGCCTTCCATGATGCTGCAAATGGACACTTCGATCTGCTGCTGCTTTTAGCTCTGCTGACCCAAGCTTGCCTGGTGGGGCAGAAGACAGTGGGGAGTTCCCATGGCCTGGGCGGGCATCGAAGGCCCTTCTACAGAGGAAGAAGTTAGGGCCCACCCCCCGGGTGGGGAGCTAAGTCTGCCAATGTTGGGGGGTGGGGAGTTCCCTTCACAGACTCAGTCTCCCACCTCATTGCATTTTTCAGATCCCCACCACTCAGACCTTCCAACTAGTGAAGATAGGCTCAGCTGGGCTGCGGGCTTGTTCAGGGCCCCTGTGCCTTCCAGCTAGTGGGGGGCATGGCTCTGAGAAGGTAATAACTTTGTGCCCAGCTGCAGCCTGGTCTTTCATCTGAGGATCTTAAGGCACTCTGCACACATGAGTCACCAACACTGCTGTATTCTGGCCAAGGAGAGGGGGGTTATTAGCTCTCGGAGGGAAACTGAGTTGGGGGGGTTGGGGAGGGGGTGTGGGTGCTAAGAGGACTGGAGCTGGGGGTTGGGCGTCAGGGGATCAGAGTTTCGTGCGTGAAGGAGACTGTAGCCAAAGCGGTACCTCCAAGGGGGCCTTGGGTGGGAAAGCCAAGTGACCTTCAGAGGACATCCAGGGAGTTCGACGCCGAAAATCCTTGCTTCGCAGACACCAAGGAGTTTCTTCATAGTTTTCTAAAAGCATAAATCAGATTGTACCCCTTCTTCTCCTCCAATCTATTATTCAACAGTTTCCCATTGCTTTCGGGGTACAATCCAAAATTGCAGCGTGGCTGCAAGGCCTGGCGGGTTCTGGTCTCTGCCCATGTTTCCAGGTGGCCACGCCACTGGCCTGGAAGCTGTCAGCCCCGGGGGCTCGGGCTCGGAGGTGGTATTCCCTCTCTTTGGCAGGGGCTCCCACCCCATCCCCGCTCACGGTTAACCCCTACCACACTTTTCAGCCCGGAAGTTAGACAGCACTTCCTCAGAGAGACCTCGCTTGGACCTCTGCTGTGCCCCTCGACCACAGAGTGGGTCCCCTCACACCGTCACAGCATGTGTCACACTTGCTGTCGTTGGCCTGTGGTCGTCTGATGAACCTCTCCCTCCCATCCTGGGCCGTAAGCTCCGCGAAGCAAGCCCTAGGCTTTGTCCGCCCCCGTTCACGTACGTAACCCCAGCACCTAGCAGAAGGTCAGGCGTATTCCAGGTGCCCACAATATTCGTTAAACGAATGCTGCTGAATGTCACAGTTGGAAGGGATGGTGGCGGTCAGTCAACCGCCCCAACTCTCCTTCCTACCTTGATTTCCCAACTGAGGGAGCAGAACTTTAGAGAGGACAAGGCCACAGTGCCTGAGTGACAGTTGAGACCTAGGATGGTCCTAGACTGCCCATCTATCTCTCCCAGCAACCCTCTCCCCCCATAGACACATGCTCGCATTTACGGGAAAGCCCAGGTCCCAGTGCTGGGCAGTGATTGATTTCTTCTTTTCAGTTTTGGAAAGATGACAGGTTGGGAAAGAACACATCCAACCAGTAAGCCCTGGATGATTTTTTTTTTTTTTTAATTTGGAAGAGAAGGGGTTCCGTACCCAGCGGGGGTGCCACTGATGGGCACCGTGGACACACACACCTGCAGTGTGAAGCCTGATGTCTGGCAGGCAGTTATCTCTACGTGGGTTTTTCCTTCGGCTCACTGTTTCCGGCTCCGGAGGCCTGGTAATTGGGCGAGTCCTGGTAATTTTGGGTCATGAATTGAGTGCTTGCTTCAGGTTCGCTTAGGTGGAAGCGGTTCAGGAATTTGTCCAACCTCCAAGAGCCTGGAAGGGCAGACAGAACAGAGGAAAGCAGTGAGGGAGAACCTCGGACTGGGGGCCAGCGGGGCCCGACAGGGAGGCCAGCTCTGGGGACGTGGGGACAGCAGGTGAGGACCTTGATCATTGGGCTGAGGGTGACAGAGTGCCTGGGGGGTGCCTTCTGGGTCCCCGCTGGATGCTAGCAGAGTGTCTAGGAAGAGGCCCTTCCCGAGGGAACAATAGGGACCGAGTCTGGACTCGGTCAAGGCCTGCCTTTGGTCTCTGTCCCTAGAGGCCTTTATTGGACCTAACTCTGCCTCCCCACTCACATGCAGAAACGAAATGCCCCATCGGGTGGGCTCCCTGGGTGGGCTCCACCCACCCCTCTTTTCTCGCAGGCTCTCCAGACCCCATGACTGAGGTCTTAATGCTTCTTTCCTTCACCCCTGGTCACCCCAGCTACGGGGGCTGAGGCTGGCCCAGGTGTCCCTGGCCTTCCTGCACGCTCCCCCCTAGAACCCCAGCTGGGGCAGAGGCCGAGAGGCAGGGCATTCGGCTAGGCTGCTCCCTACTCCTGAGCACCTGAGTCCCGCGGGAGCAGAGTATGGGGGAGAAGTCCCCACCGGTGCCCAGGTGCTCCTCAAGGGGAGAAAGCACAGGGATGCCAGGGGAGGCGCCTCTTCTGGGGCAGGTACGGACAGGCCCGACAGCAGGGCAAGGAGGGTGCAGCCCCGGGCACTGGGGGGAAGCCGAGGGAAGTGGTCACAAGCATATTCCCACGCTCTGGTTTCCCAAACCCTGGGCCTCAGGCACCCTCTGCGCATGAAGGCAGGCTACAATCCCGGATGCCCAGCTCAGCTTGAATTTGAGATAAACAACAAATAATTTGTAAGTCTGTCTTCCATATTGCATGAAGCATACTTAAAAATTCCTTCCTTGTTTATCTGAAGTTCATTTTTAACTGGGCATCCTGTATTTTTTTTCTTTCTTTCTTTTTTCTTTTTGGCTAAGTCTACCAACGTTCCCCTGGGGGGAGGGAGCACTCAGGGCCTCAGTCTGCACCCCGTGACCCAAGGGCTGTTATTCTGCTTATCATCTTTCCCCCCACCTCCCAGGGGCTGTGTGCACTTCAAAGATGTTTTCAAGGAAAACAAAAGTGTTTTAATCCCAAAGAAGCGAGACAATAATAATGCTAATGCGAGTAATAATAATAGTAATAACACATCTATATAGTGCTTCCTATGTGCCAGGAAGTCCATGCATATTCATACACGTAATCCTCACCAGGGGAGACTATTTTTATCCCCAGTGCACAGATGGGAGGATGGGGCACAAGATGGGGTTCCGGTGAGGAAAGGGCCCCTTCAGGTTCCCGCAGGTCCAGTCTGGTGGCTGGCTGCATGCTCTGATTAGGGAGAGAGGCGCTGGGCCCTGGGAGAGCCCCTCCTGGGGGGAGACTGCTGCTGGGGGACAGGTGGGTGACTGCGTGCGGTGGGGTCTTCCGCGGGGAGGGGGGGCACAGAGGCGCTGGCCTGGCGTGGCCCTCACACCCAGAAAGCCTGGCTGGCTGGCAAAGAGCTGCAGTATCACGATCCTGGGGAAGTATGTGCACGCGTATGCTTGTACGTGTGCACGCGCGCACGCGAGGGTGCAAGCCAGGAAAAGGGTTCATGGGTGAATCGGTGTGTGACAGGCATGGGGACAAGGGGGCCTTCCCCACCGAGTGGGGCAGGAAGAAACCTTGGTGGCCAGGAGGGAATTGAAACTCTGATCACGAGATCAGGGCAAGTTGGTGGAAAGAAATCCCCCGTGCCCTGAGGGAGAGCTTGCCCCCCTCCTGCAGACTTTGCCCTCCCCTAGCTTAGAGGGCTTCTCCCAGTGAAGCCAGGGAGCGCTGGAGCGTGGAGTGCCCTTGGGGCCTCCCAGCTCCCTCCTGGTCACATTTCCGACAACGCTGTGGGCTGTGGTTCTCGGGCAGCTCATCAAGCCAACCCCTGTGTCCCTCAGGAGAGCGGGTATCGCGCCGCTGGCTGCTAGCCGACCACTGCCTCCTCCCATGGCTTGGCCCTGACTCTTCACACCCCCGTTTCCTGCCACAAAGGGCAAGAGGAACTGACCCTGTGCAAGTTCTAGAAGGAAGAGGGGTGAGTCAGACCCTCAGGGGTGCATGTGTGGGGAGAGATGGGGAGCTGGGAGGCTGTGGCTTCGTGGTCACCCTTGTGGAGGAAAGTCCCATCCTGCAAGGCACTGCTCTGTCTGGGCCCGGAGCTGCAGAGAGACAGCCGCCAGGTGGGAAGGGGCTGCTGTCGGTGTTCAGGCCACTCCCCCTGTCCCCGTGGGCCCACCCAGGACGGGCTCTTCCTTGGCCCAGGCCAGGGGTAGCGAGTGCTGCGGGGGGAGAGAGGAGGAGGGCGTCTGCAGCCTGTGTCCTGAGCCACCCAGTGGCTGGAACCGGGAGGCCAGCTCTCCTCGGGGCAGGGCCGCAGCATAGGACGGGCTGGTTGTTCCCTGCACAACCCTAGGGGGCACTGTTCCCATCCCGCAAAGCCTTACGCTGCGGCCGTGCCTGGAGGCCAGCCTCTCACCTACTGGCTGGTGCCAACGGGGAAGATGTTGGCGATGGAGGATTTTAGATGGGACAGATGTTCCAGAAACGGGCCAAGGGGAGAGCTGGGTAAGCTTACCTAAAGCCATCAGCGCTTTCTGAGCCAACACTGTGGGTGCCTGATTGCTCCTAGACAGTGACTTCAACAACGGGGAGAGGGGCTCCGAGATTTCAGCTACTCATCCTCCGAGCTTGAGTCCCAGGGGCTGCGATGGCTAGAAGGTTTGGGAATCGCCGTGGGGCAGGTCTTGCCTGTCACTCTCTGCCCCCAGCTCCCCCAGTCTGTGGGGTTGGCTTAGCATTGTTTGGGAGTGGTTCATTGCATGGACTGGATAGGCCTGTTGGACCTATCAGGGTTCAACAGGCACCCAGGACTGAGAAATAGTCTCCCTCGGAGGACTCATGAGGATGCGGGTGGACAGCTCCTGGGCTACAATGGGCAAGCTCTGGGCTGAGGGCAATCTGACAGCAAGACTGCCCGCCCAACTGACCCAACTTCCTCATGTCTGCGGGCAGCGGGGGTTTCCTTGCCTCCATGTCCTATTCCTGCCCTCAGTGGGTTTATAAGACAAGGTAATGAACACTGGACTAGTAACAAGCTAGGTCTTCGGGTCGGTTCCCACCCGACTTGCTGCCATTTGATCCTCAGCGTGCCCTCAAGGGTGTCCCTCTCAGCCCAGGAAGTGGGGGCCCGGAGGGAGGCCTCTGTACAGGTGGGCTGGAGGACCAGGCGGCGGGGTCCTTGTCTCTGTCTGCCCCCCCCCGCCCCGCCCCCTCTCCCTAGGGGCACCGTGGCTTCTTGTCAGGGGACAGTGGCCCTGAAGAAAAAAGCAAAGATTGAATGCCAGCCTCATAACCGCCCCATCGAGCGCCCGGTTCAGGTCTGTAATTTGTCTGGCTCTTCGCGAGGCCGGCTACCGTGATAGAAGCACTCACGCCTTTCCACTGAGATTAATGATGTCCTGGCGCTGGTAGGCGGGAGGCCTGGGCCTCTTATTTTTTGTGCCATTAAATGACATCCAGAGACTTCCACTCAGGAGCTGAAAAGCCCTGGTTCCATCACATCCAATTACTCCTGGAGAATATTTGCTGAGTGGCTCATCCTGCTGGCTTGAGAGGCCTGGGGCAGAGGGGACCACTTTGACTTTGGCGGGAGTGAGAGGGTGGGGACGCTGGGGTTGGGGGGGGTTGGTTCCGAGGTGGGCAGGGGTTCCCGGGCTCCTCTGGAGCCCTCCGGAGGGCTGGAGAGTGGAAGTACAATTCTTAATCACCCAGTGAATGGATCGCCCGGAATGCCTCCATCCTTCCTGGGGCTGGGGGTGGGGATGGAGGTGGGGGCAGGGAAGGGTGCAAGAGAGGAGCTTCGGGCCATCATTTCCAGGATCTTCTGGTGGGGACGGGCTGGCGTTCTGGGTGAAATTTGGGGAGATGATCTGGTCACTACTGCCTTGGACGGCCGATGCTTGGCCTGCCTGGGAGCTCACGGGTGGCTCCTCGCCACGGTGCCTGTCTGCGAGTTGCCCAGGATAGCCCCACCTGGTCCGCTGCCAGGCCCCCAGTCTGTCCCGCTCTGCCAGGTGGGTGGGGCCCTTCGGAGGCAGAAGAGGGCTGCCTCACACAAGCCCACACAGTGACTCAGGGGCTGGGCCCGGGGGGCGTTCTGGGGCCCGGCCAGGTGAACCGCCATGGGAGGTCATGGCAGGGGGTAGGGGCTGTTTTGCAGTGGGCTGTGTGTGTTTGTGTGTGTCTGTGCGTGTGTTTGGGGCTGGTCTACAGGCAGGGGCCCCCTTCCTTCCATCTTTGCCTCCACCGTGTACTTTTTCCTCACTGGCACCAGGCCCGGCAGGATTTTCTCCCAGGCTCTGTCCCTCCACATCAGTGCTCCTCCCGTTGACACTGCCGGGAGTTCTGCTGCCTTTCTGCCCTCGGCCTGCGCTTTCAAACCTTTTCCCCTGTGACGTCCATTGGCTCAATCACCCATGGTGCCCCTCAGGCCTCCAGAGGCCACAAGCAAGCCTTAAACCCCACTGTGTGCAGAGTCTCAGCCTGTCTCTCCTCTCTGACCCCATGACGGGGGGTTGGGGGGGTGGCTCACCCAGGAGCTGCTCGATTCGGGTGTCTGTGGTGCTGGGAGGAGTGGGTTATGGCCACCTGGTCCAGAACCCGAGGACCGTTCTCCAGGGAGCGGTCTCTCTGCAGGCCTCTGAGGCTGCTCCGGCGAGGCGGCGACAGAGGCTGCCGTGGCCCGTTAGCATCCCCCTTCCCGTGCTGTGGCACCATCCTGGGCTCACCACCTTGGAGAGGCTTCTGGAACAAGCTGAGGCACATCCTCTTGTGGGGCAGAGAGGGGATTTCCCCAGCTCATCTCCAGAGGAGCTTGGGGCCGTGAGGCCGGCTCGTGACACCCCTGGGCCAGGTGGCTGAGATGTGGCGTGACGAAGACCACAGCTCCCCGGGAGTTCTGGGCTCTACACAGGGCTGGGCTATAGCCTTCTCCAGGGGAGGGGCCTGGGGGGCACGTGGCTGTCTCAGGTGGCTGCTGCTGCTAGCCAAGGACGGACTTGCTCCTTCTCTGTCCCCACACCAGGGCCCAGAAGTCTGGTGGTCTCGGTGAGGGGAGAGGGAGTGCGGGTAAGTGGGCGACAGGAGCATGGGGCTTTGTTCCGGAAGTCAGAAGAAAGGTAACTCGCTCTTAATTGCGGATCCTGGGTCGACCAAGCCGTCACCGTTCCGGGCTCCAGTCTCACTCCCCTGGTGGGAGCAAAGGTCGTGGTCCTGCCCGCCGCATGGGGTCCAGCAGCTGGTTGAGGGGAAAGCCAGAGAGAGGCAGGGCAGGCTAGCCGAGAGGCTGGGCGCAAGTGGTGTGGATGCCCAAAGTGTCATTTGTGGGCACAGCGCTCACAGAAGCGGCTGTCTTTTCAGGTATTAGAGGAAGTTGATGATGAGCTGAGCTGAATATGGGGGTGTGAGAATGTGCAGCTGTGTGTGTGTGTGTGCGCGTGTGGCTTGTGAATGTGCGTACGTGGGTGTGTCCCGTACAGAGACATCCTCATTGACTGAAAGTTCACAGTGGGCTGAGCACAGGGACGGGGGGTAAAGAGGAAATCCACGGCAGAGGTGAGCTTCTCCCTCAAGGAATGGAGTCTCTCGGTGGAATTGGGACCCGTGCAAGCGAAAAATGACTGAGTAATACAAAGAGATGAAAGTGGGTGACTAAGGAGGCACGACAAGGTGGCACTGAGCTCGAGAAGAGGGACAGCGGCGGGGGAGGGCGGGGACAGGACTGGTGTTCTGTGGGCGGGCGGGGCCCTCGGGCTTAGGGAGGGGGAGAAAGGGTCTGCCCAGGTCAGCAGGCAGAGGCAAACCAGTTGTGGGGGGAGCGTGGGGGGCGGTGTCGTGGACGAGGTCGGCAGGAGTTCGTGGGTGTCCCACAGGGCCCAAGGGATGAGGTGGGAGCCAGCCCTGTGTGTGCGGGCCCTCTTCAGACATGTCCCTTCAGCTCACTCGGTTGGTTCCTCTAAGTGTAGAAATCTGGAAGCCGAATCCAAGAAGATGTAGGGGCAAGCCATCATCAATTACAGAGAAGCCCAGAGGCCAGATTCTGGGCCTTGGGCATAGAAGATGGTGGAGGGAGGGGATTAGAGCTGGGGGCCTGGTAGCCTGGTATCTGATGATACTATACTGGCCTCCACCCAGAAGTGCGGGGAGCCAGCTGGGCTGGTCAAGTCTGATCACTTGCTCCCTGCACTCGTCTCACGGGACTCAGAGGTGGGGGCGACTCGGTAAGCTAGGAGCAAATCGGTCAAGAGTCATTCAATGGTAGACCAACTAGTCCAATCCCTTATCTTGATGATGTAGAACTCGGGGCCCAGAGATGTGAGATGGCTTGTCCAAGGTCACACAATGAATATATCAAGATCTCTCCTTTGCTGACCCTGTCCGTGTTGTCCTGAGGTCACAGAATAAAGAGAAACCCTGGAGAGGGTTTCAGTCCCTGGTGCGGAGCAATGTTCCCCAGCCCCCGTGGTCATACAAGTTCTACTAGAATAATGTCACATTTGCCTCTCATCCTAAATTGTCATTCACACCGAAGTCCTGGGGAGGGAAGGACCCAACAGGAACGGCTCCAGTCAACTATCCTTCACGGATGCCCCTCCACCTGGCTCTTGCATTGTGACTTTCCCCTCCATTCTCTGGAGTCCCGTCCTGCCTGCCCATCCAGGAAACACAAGGGGCTGCTTATACCACGCATACTCGAGGACTCCCCTGCCTCTCCAAGGATACCTTCCCACGGAACGAAAACGAGACCAACGTAAGCCCCCGGGCCTGCGTTCCTTGGCTCCAGGTCCTGCCTCCCGAGGGCTGGGCCAGCCTGGGGCTCCATGGGTCCCCAAGCACAGTGCGGGTGCTTTAGAGCGCGCCAGGGGTTCTAACGATGGGTAAGGGCAGCTCCTGCTTCTGCCATGGCGCCCTAGCTCCATCCAGGCACACATCTCCAGGCCTCTGGCGGCCTCCTGTGCTCTTGCTCCTCTCAGTCCTGCCCACCGCTCCAGCTTAGTCATCTCTGATGAGTGGCTTGTGTGTGTCCCTTCTCCCATGAGCAGTGTCTAACGGCGCTTCCCGCCAAGGCTGTGGCTCTGCTGGGCTTTCACGAACCTTCCATGACCTTCCCCCTCTCTTCTTTCATGGCCTCACTGTTCCTCACAAGGGGTGCTCCTTCTCATTTTTTTAAAAAATAATCTTTGCATCTGGTTTCTGGAGCCCAGAGCTTCCTCCCTCTTTCACTCAAGGATTCAAACGCCCTCCTTTTCCCGGAGCCCAGCCCAGGCGGTGCCTCTTCCATGTAGCCTCAGGCCATACAGACCTGTAGATCATCTAGCTTCAACCTCTCATTTTCTAGATGGGGAAATCGAGGCTCCGAGAGGGTAGCTGATTTGCCCAAACATCAAATCACTACCCGGAGACTGGAAATACAGATTTCCTCACCCTGCAGTAAAATACCTTTGCAATCTTCCCGGCTAAAGAGGGTGTGTGTCTTCTTGGAGGGAAGGGAATCTTAGGAACATACAGACACATCCCTAAATCCACTCGGTCTCCAGTTGTCCTTACAGCCCGAAACACACAATTAAGTGCTTAATTATAAGTTGCTTTGCATTGTTATTTAAGTGTTTTCAAAGTAGACTGTAAGCCCCCTGAGGGCAGGGAACATTCCCCGGGCTGTGGGATCGTGCCCTCTCCTAAGCTCCTAGCTAGGAGTGCCAGGCACTAGAAGGTGTCACATAGTGTGTAGTGGGACCGTTCCCCTGGCCTAGCTGGAGAGCTCATCTGGGAGGAGAAGTTTCCCACCTCAATTTCTGGCAGCGAGCAAAATGGCACAGAAGTCAAGGGTCCCTACCCAGATGCAAGCCTGGTTCCTAAGTTTTCACATAGAGAAGTGTGTGTGTGTGTGTGTGTGTGTGTGTGTGTGTGTGTGTGTGTGTGTGTGTGTTGGGGGGTGCATAATAAACTGTGGCTTGGGCAAAGATTCAAAGGGACTAATAATGGGTGTCAGGCTGGCTAGGTTTCGAGCTTCCTCGCCGGCTGCCAGCATCACCGGGGGCACACAAACCACTGTGTTTTCTGGGGGACAGGCAAGGATTGAACGCGAGGACCGCAGCCAAGGCAGGGGCAAGCGTCTTTGCTGCACGAACCTCCCTTCTTCCTTCGCCCCTTTCGCGATCCTCCTGGCTTCACCCCCTGCTCTCTCTCCTTTCCCGGCCAACCCGCCCCTCACAAGGCACTGGATCCCAAAGGAGGCTCTTTCTGGGGACAGTCTGAGCATGGTCCCCACCCACCTCCCCGCCCCGGGTGTGGGCTCTGTGACTATGATGTCTAACGTGGGACTTGGAGGCACCACCTGACTTTGAGGGGGAACGTGGTGGGCTGAGGTGCTAGTTCCTAGCCCCCAGAAAGGGCGGTGCCCGGACTGGCCGAAGGGGGCTCATGATGTCCGAGGTGAAAGGGATCCAGGGAACCAGAGAAATTCATCTTGGCTTGCGCAAGATAAGTTTTACTTTTCCTTTGGAAGTGTGTCTTTGGGAAAGTGGTTTAAACCGATTTACAGATTGGCAAGGTGCTGAGGGCACCTGGGGAGGGTTCACCAGTGGAAAGGTTGCACCGACTCGACTTTCGGGGCAACCCAGAGCCTTCTGTGATTGGTGGCTCACCGCTCGGCACACCTGAAAGGCTCCTTCGCTCAGCCAGTGCTTCTGGGGCCTCGGGCAACGGGCTTGTAACAATACCTTCCCTGGCTTCCCAGTGGGTGGAAGTTGGTCAGGGTCACTGGGTGAAAGCAAACGGCTGATGACATCCACCCACCCACTCGTCCTCCTGCCAGCCTGGGGGATGTGCTCTCTGCACCCTCTAGAAGGCATTTGTGCGTTCCACATCCTTTTCCCTTTCCCCAAATGGGGGAGATGCTAGAGTACACCGGGATTGCTTTATTCCCCATTTTTCTGGAGAGAAAGCCAAGGCTCAGAGAAGGGGCATGGCTCACACAGGAGCCCGTGAGTCACCCGAGGCATTGCAGCAGCCAGATGTCCCCAGGTCTTCCCGCTCCTCTCGGGGGAGCAGGAACAAGGCCACCGTCAGTTAGCCATTAGGAAGCTATAGGGAATGGATCCTCTCCAGGATGCCAGAAGGGCTGCTCAGAGAAGTTAGTGGAAGGGGCATGGCTGGGGAAGTCTTTGCCCCACCGCTGAGCTGGTATGGGGCAGACAGAGCAATTAACGACCAATGAAGGCAGACTGGCAGGGTGGCATTCCAGGGCCCTCTTGCCCAGATCAGACTCAATTATAGGGTACAATTACCTGCAGAGGTGCTCTGGGGTAGCTGCCTGCACATGCCACTCGAGGCCGAGTTGGGGAAATGCTTTTCTCCCTGGCTCCTCGAGGAGCCAGTCTCCTCCTTCTCTCCAAGTCCCTGTGGGACCTGGCCTCCCAGACCCGCCCTCCCAATGGAAGCCGCCATCTTGGTCTGTGGGACTCACTTCTCAGGGGATACCCCATCTGATGCCAACATCTCTCCTAGGACACTCATTCCAGTCTACTGTCAAGAAAGGCCACCCTCTGACTCTGGGTTCCAAGGCTCATGGGTAGGGGGTCAAGGTTCCAGCTTTGCCACGAATGCACAAGCACCCACTTCCGCCCCAGAAGTCACACAGGCTTTGGCAGATGGGAAGGCCTTACCTCGAGTTTTGTTTTCTTTGGAATGGAGAGAGATGTTCTGCCTCTCCTGAAGATAGACGAAGAACTGGTAGCGGTGAAAGCCACTTTGTGCTGGTGGGGACGGAGGCTGGTAGGCTGGGGGGCAGAAGGAGGACAGAGTGTGGGCCCCTACCCCACAGTACCTACAACCTCTGGCTGCCCTAGGCCAGAGAAAAAGAGGGTTCTTTGTGCCTTTCGTGGTCCCTCCCCACCCCACCTGGGGTCCCAGCTGGGGGCTTACCCATGGCAAACCATTAGGGTTTTTCTTTGACAGGGTCTCAGCTTCGAAGCTGCCTTTAGGAAGCACCTTAGTTTGGGCAGAGCGGGGAAGAGGAGGGTGTGGTCTGCTTGAGGGTCTTGGGGGTCGGTGGGGCTCCCCAGTTCTCTCTTGGCCAGCGGGTGTTGGTGCTATCCCTTTACGGCTTTGGTCTATCCTGATGGATTTCTTGCCTCAAGAGAAACCCATCTTCCTCTGTGAGAGTGTTTGGCAGTGGATTTTTATTTATTTTTTCAGCATTTCCTTATGAACTCAATTCCCAAAGAAGCCAATTTCTTGGCTGGATCCGGAGGATCTGGAAGTGGTTACGGGGGTGGGTGGGACTCGGTTCAAAGGTTTGATCATGAAGTGTAGGATCTGGGTGCTCGGGGCACTGGGAGCCCACTCAGGCTCTTCCGGGGGAGAAGGCCCATCTCCCTCCCTCTTGCCCTCAGTGCAGGAGCCAGATCTTTTCCTGGGGTAGCGGGGAGCCGGGGTTCTTTCACCAAGTCTATGCAGGGGTTTTGTGGGCCAGACTTCTGCGGTTGGTTCCAGTTGGGCCTGCTTCCAGACCGTGTGCCTCTGCCTCCTCCCTTCGCTCTCCTCCTCTACCCTTCTAAAGAGCCTGGAATCTTCCTGGGGGTGGGTGGGGATTGAGTGTTTGCACTGAGGATGCCGGTGGGGGGAGCGTTGGTACTCTACGGCCCCCTCCCTCTCCGGCTCATTAGACAAGAGCCACTCGCTCTTCGGAGCTGCTGGAAGTGTTCCTCGTGGTGCACTTCCGGCCACAGGGCCCTCCAGCATGCTCACAGCCAGGGGAATTCCGGACTCTTCATCTCTCCCCGCCTTTTTGATTGCAGATCTGATATCTGTGCGTGTCAGAGTGCGTGTGTGCGCGTGCACCCACACACGTGTGCGCTCAGAGTGAGCACTGCACATCGTGTGCCGGGAGCCTTGTGCGTGGGTATGACTTGGTGTCTACAATGGCAAAGAGCTTGGTGTCCATGATCGCGCGTGCAGAAGGCTGTGGTTGGAAGCCACCGGGTCCGTGCAGCTGGGGATTTATCCCCAGGGGAGGTGGAGACCCACCCCCCTCACTAGGGCTTTCTTGAAGAATCTCCCCCTCCGAAAGCAGAGATGAGGGGTCCTGAGGGGGAGGGAAAGGGATACACACGTGTACCCCACTTCCCGGGGCCGGGCCCTAGCTCCATGCTTTCCCTGGTGGCATCGCCTCAATCCTCACCGCAACCTGGTTCGATGAAGTGTTATCCCCATTTTCTGGATGAGGAGATGAGCTCTGGGAGGTGAAGTCAGGCGATAGGAAGTGGTGAAGCTGTGATTTGAATCCAGGCCTATCTGATGTCTGACCCTACGTTGTGTCATGGAACCATGGGGCTCATTTGTCTTTTTGTTCAGCCCTCCTCGGAGGCCGGAGGCCGGGTCTGCAGCTCAGCTCTCCCTTCAAGTTGAGTGGAGGGCATGCTCTTGCAGGGGGCAGGGAGGGGGAGGGGAGGAGGGGAGCTGGGGGGCGGTGAAAGGGGTGGGAAGGGAGGGCATCTGAGAAAAGGGAGGTCTGTGGGATCCCATGCAAGCAGGTCCCAGCACAGGGTGCAAGGGAATGACTCCAGTCCCTCCCGGAGAGCAGGCCCTAATCCTTGTGAGCTGACGGACAGGACATGGGGGGTGGGGGTGGGGTGGGGAGTGGGAGGTGTGTGTCATGCCTGGCTTTCATTCTCTTTCAGATAGAGGTAGCCTCAGCAGACGCCTTTAGAGGCAATTAAATGAGCTCAATGATAGAGGAAGAAGCGGTAAACTCCTGGGTCGGTGGGCACTTTCACACCACCAAGGCTCAACATTAAGTTGCATTGTTACGGTTCTTGTGGTCAAGTCGTGGCTGGGGCAAGGGGTGTGGGAGGGTCATACTCACATGACAACTCCTGGCCCTGGATCTTCCCTTTCTTTAAATCAATGCCCTGCAATAAGAGAGAGGCACAGGTGTGGGTTACTTCTTTCTCTCCCCGAGGGAGTAAAAGAAGAGTAGGAGCGGATGCGGCTGCTCTGAGACACGTTCCAGAATGGGCTCCGGGCCTTGGAATGGTGCCTTAGGGGGTCCAGGGGGAAAGGACAGACACAGGCATTACTGAGGGTGAAAGATGGACCTTCGCCCCCGCCCCCCACCCCGACCACTGGAGAGAGCGAATGGACACTTCTGGAAGGACGACTCCACTCCCATCATCCGCGTCCCTAGACTGGGCACGGGACACAAGTCTCTGCCTGTGGGGTCTGAGATCTAAGGCAGGGGCTGGTGGTGCGCACAGCCTTGCCAGACTCTCTTTGGGGTCCACAGAACATCAGGCCAATGGCTGCCAGAGTAACCAGAAGGGCAGGGAGGGCAGGGGGAGGCTGGATCGCTGACTCTGAGGCAGCTTCTTCCCCAGTCTTGACTGGTCTCACCACAACCCCTGGGGAGATTGTTTGGCCTCAGTTTCCCTCTTCTTCCTTCCCCTCCCTTCTCCCCTCTGCTCCGCGTCTGTGGGATAATGAGGCGATCCCGGGGGCGGGTGCTAATTATTGTTTGTGCAGGACCGGGAGATGCTCAGATGAAAGGGACTGGAGCCGGGCCCCTGGGTCTGTGCCACTGCTCGGGGGCCCCTAGGTGTGGGGTTTTACGGCCTTAATAATGGTGATTAGCATGGCTCTTCATCGCTTCTGCCAACACCTAACTGTGCCCTGGCCACCTTTCTATCGAGCCCTCCTGGTCCAGCCTTGGCTCCTTCCCCTGGCAGAGGTCCTGGGGATGAGGCTTTGGAAGGGGGGAGCCATGAGGTTTCCTCTCATTTCTCTGCAAAGACTCTCAGTCTCAGCTGGGCGACCCAACTCCTAGTGCCGTTTACCTTCTACAAAATTAAAGTCCCACCCACCCTTCTTGAAGCCCTGCCCCCATCTCTTCCCCTTTGGGCTACAGCCTATCTCCCCCAACTGTTCTTATTTTGGGCTTCCTTTTGCCAGAACATCCCCTCCCCCAGGCTCATCCCTGTCTGGGTTACCTCTGGTTGGGGGAAAGTGGGGCGGGGAGACTGAGACTGCAGGATGGGCCCCTCCACCTTGGGCCCCCTTCCCGCTTGGATGTTCCCAGCTGGAGCAGATGAGATCTCTCTCCTCTGGCACCCTTCCAACACCCTCATGCCCTCTTGTCTGCTCAGGAACATCCAGGCATGCCAGCTCTGCCTTGGCCCGCTTTCGGCAGGGTCCCCCACTCCCCCAGTATCAGGTCTTGTCCTACCTAGGGCTGGCATGCCCACCCCCACTCCCCCCCCACCGGGACCTGCGGTTGAGAAGCCAGGGGGCACCAGGGGAGGGGAAAGGGGTCTGGGAACAGAGGCCCCTTTCCTTGATACCCAAAGCCCTAGCAGCCAGTCTCCCAAAATGGCTGTTTGGCTCCCTGATGGTTCTAGAACCATTGAGAGAGATGGGGGCTAGGCCCCTGGCGGCCTGGCCCAGCCTGCAGCACACTCCCGGCCTCCCCCCACCCCCTCCAACTCAGCCCAGCCAGCGGTTTGTTTAAACAAAACAATAGCAACCTAAGCTGACTGTTTCTTTTCAATTCCCCACAGGCTTGGGTCCCACCCAGAGTGATAAACAGGCCTCTTCTGAGTGCAGGGAGGGCTGGGGGGGTTGGGGGGGGGTTGCTGGGGCCCAGAAGGTCAGTGAGTTTGCAGAGCCGGGTGGAAAGTCTGATCGTAGCCTTGATCAGGGTGGAAAGGCTCTCCTTCCCCTCCCTTTCACTCCGGGGAGCCTTTTCTCATCTACTGGGGCCGGCTTGGCAAAGACACCCGTGGATTCAGTGAGTAAAGCCGCGGCCCTTCCTGCCCGCCTTCTCTGGCAGAGCTGCCCTTGAGCTCGGCTGAGGCAGCTGCTGAGGGAGCCGGGAGCAGAGGGCATTGATGGCTTGAGTTCTTAGGGTCTCTCTGGAGCTTGTCCTACGGGCAGGTCCTGGTCCTCGGAAGGATGAACAGGGAAGGAAGGCTCCAAGGAAGGACCAGGCTGTAGAGGGGCCTCCCCCGCAGAGCCTGTGGTCAGTGTGGATGGTTTGAGGATTGGCTAAACTTCTTGGCCATAAAGCTTCCCTCATTGGTCTGTTCTGGGGTGGGGGAGTGTGTGTGCACTAAAATTTCTACCATACAATCAATATGTGATAGGGCTCTTAGGGGTGAGAGAGTTGCCTCTCCAAGGGGCTCAAACTGCTTGTCCGGAGCCACAGAGTAGTGAGTGGGAGAATCCCAGAATATTCCAGGGGAAAGGAGGCTTAGACCCTTTGACCTTTGAGACCCACTAGCTCAAGATCTCGTGTCTACTGCTCCTCTTTAAGATGGGCCCAGCCCAGACAAAACCTCCCTTTCCTTACTATAGCTAAGACAGATTGACATTTTCAAAAGGAGCTTGTCTAAATGCTAAGGTTAAAAAAAGGAAATAATTATAGAAATTATAAACAGTGTAGAAATTGTCAGGTTTCTGATCTTCAAGAACACGGAAAAGCTCAGGATGGCTTTTTGAGGATAGTGGGACAGGAACCCCCGAGGTGTTAGGGCACTGTGCTTGGGAGGATGCCCAGGGCCCTTCTAAGTGTCAGAGACTAGGTGACCTTGGTGGGGGGGGGGCAACTCTTTTCCTTATCAGCATCCTCTGTCAAGGGGAAGAGGAGGGGTGGAAGATTGCTCAGTAGGGCCCTTAAATGCTCACGATTAAAAAAAAAAGAACAGTTTCCTCTTTTTTTTAGAAGTTGGTCCCCAGTGTGTGTGTGCACATGTGTGCATGTGTGTGTGCGCGTGTGTGGAAGAGATGCACACGATTGGCATAGAAAGAGGCACACGTTATTCTAGTTGCGGAGAAGCAGCTTGGCTCTATGGACGCTTCGGAGGAATTTCTGGGTTTATAGGCGTGAGATTTCCTTTCCACCTCTCTCCGACCTCAGAGCTCACGGCTTCTCTGCCAAGTCAGTTTGGACCTGGCATGTGAGATGCTCAGGAGGCGTTTAAAGTCGACGGAGGGTCATGGCAACTCCAGTCTTGGCCCAGGGTAGATACGGACTGTCCCACCAGACTTGCTCTGATCAAGTAGAGGGCAAGCGCTGGAAGCTGGGGTCTGCTCCCCACTACCGTTATCTGACATTGGCAATGAGCTTTCAAGTGCTTCTTCCCCAGGGCTCTAACCGACGCGTCCATCTCACGGCAGCTCTTGCTTGGGAAGGGCAGAGCTCAGACTCCCAATTCACTGGAAGGAAACCCAGATGAGCTTTAGCCTCTCAAGGGCAGGGACAGCATCCTGCCTGTCTCTGTAGCCCTTAAGATGCTCGGCATGGAGCCGTGGACGTTGTCAGTGCCTAGGCTCACTCCCCAGCCCTTGCCCCCTTGGTGCTCTCCAGCTCTTCCCGTCTGTTTCTCTTGGTCCCGGGGCCCCCTCTGGCCTCCAGGGCCTGCTTCACCGCCTGCACAGTAGGGCAGACATGCTGGGGTGCTGATGTCCCCTGGCAACGTCCCCAACCAACGGCTGATAGGAAATGGTGCATCGATACTCCAGCCTCACCTGTTGGGGGAATGATGGAGCAGCGTATTTCACACCGGCTCTGGGCCCCCTGAGTGGAACTTGTTTTCTCATGAGTCTTGACTGAGTGCCTCCCTTTTTCCTGTCTCGCCTGGTCCCTAACTGGTGCTTCCTCGCGTCCCTTTGAAAATTCACTACTTGCACGAGACTCCTTGTCTCGGGCTCTGCTTTGGGGCAACCCGAGCTAAAACACTAAGGGTCCAACACACATCTGTGGGAGGAGTGGGGGGAGGAATGAAGCCTTTGTCTAAGATGTCACAGGTAGCTGGACTTGAGTAGAGTAGAAGGGGAACCAAGAGTAGAAGGGGAACCTCACCCCCAGATCTCTGTCCCATCAGGAGAGCCTGGGATCCTTCTGCCTTCCCAGGCCGGGGCCCAGAGGTCCCTGATACATTAAGCTCTTGGAGTACCACAAACAGACGGGCCAGTTAGATGAAAGACACCTCTATCCTTTGTTTCTTGTGCGTGGGGACAGCCAGAGAGCTACCTTTCCCGAGAATTGAGGGTCCAGGGGCACCCCTTCCCCAGCCTGGAGAAGCCTTAGGTCAAGCCTTCCTGAGACGTGGGGGCCAGACTCGAGTTGTGAGGTCTGGGTGGGAAAAGGCCAGGCTCAGCGCTGGGCCCAGCAGAGAGGGCCAGCCCGGTTTTCCTCATTCCCCTTCAATTACCTATGGGCAACTGTCCGCCCACCTGGGCGTTTGTGACGGCCCCAGGTGCTCGGGCTCGCTGACCCCTGGAGTAGAGGGTCAGCAGCACATTTCCTAGAGTCTGCGAGAGATGATTTAATCTCTTCACCCACCTCTTCCCATCTTAGACAGGAGGATTCAATCACTTCTCCTGCCTGGCTGCAAACCTCCGTCAGAGTGGGAAAGTTTCACTTTTTGATCTCCTGGGGGGGCGGGGATGGGGAGGGCTGTCAGAAGAGTGCTGGACTTGAAAGACGAGGTAGAGCAAGATGTTGTGGGGATAAGGGAGAGCGAAGGGAGACATGAATGAAACAGCACTTGGTGGGGTGGGGGAGGGAAAAATAGAGAAAGTAGAAGCAGAGTTCCAGGCTCTCTGACACTGGCACCAAATGATAAGGCTCCTTGCTGTTTTGCACAGCTGCCCACAAGCTGCCAAGTGGCAAGGAACCCAGGAAAAGGCACAAGATTGCAAAAGTGCTCCCCGGCAATCTGTGTATTCTGCAATTAAGAAGGGGTAAGTAAGTGGAACGCACTGACAACTCCTGGGCTCTGAGGTCTCCCGGGGCCGCGGCAGCCCGGCCTCTGGACACCGGCTTGGAGAGGACCCAGCCCTGGAGATCGGTGCCGCTTCAAGGGAGAGGCTGTGATCAATTAATCCCGTGGCCTGCTTTTTTTTGCCCTGAGGCCAGGGAGAGGAGGGCCGGCCACCAAGGTCGGTGAAACGGAGTCTGTGGGAAGCGGTGAGAAGGAGTCACACACCTGAGCTCTCCGGAGCTGAGGGCTTCTAGACTCCAGGGTGTAGGATGGCCAATTATTTTGTGCACCAGTTTCCCCCCAGAAGGGTTAATGTCAAAAGCCCGAGAGGCCCCTTCGTGGCACCGTCATGGGCAGTGGGGCTGGGTGCTGATTGGTCTTTAGAAAGTGCCAGCGGGCGGCCCGAAGATTTAGCATCTTGGCAGAGACTGGCAAGAGACCCCTGGGTTTGGACTCCTAGTCTGGCTTCAGATCTGGGGTCAATTACCTACCTGGGTCTCCAGATGCCAAAAATGGGGAGAAAGGTGGGGTCTAGCCGAGGGGGAATTATCTGTTTCTTAGAACTAAGTAAGTTACCCGGAGGAGAGAGAGGAGCTTAACCCAGGGCTTCAACGTTCTTCATGACACTGGGTTAAGAGGCAAGATTTCCCAAGGCCAAGGTCAGGACTGTCTGCAGCTTAAAAAGTACAGGCTGTCCAGGCCCTTTGTTCCAGGCCATGTGGAAGGGCATGTGGTTTCCAAATAAGTCATGCTGCCTTGCACCTGTGTGTATGCGATCATATCTAGCATAGAGTTGGCCCTGAGGAATGATGGCTGGGGAGATGGGGAGATAAACAAGTCAATGAATGAGGAACCCTGGGCCGGAGACAGAAATATGAACGAGCCATATTTCACGGCACTGGTCCGGTGTGGTAGATCAGTCGACAGAGGAATAACTCCATTACAGGCCTAAATTACCGAAGTCTACAGGAAGTGCTGGAGGAGCACAGAGAACAGAAGTGATCAGGAAAGGCTGTTGAGAGGAGGCTGTACTCTCTCTGGGCCTTGAGGGATGTGTAGGAGTTTTTCAGCTTTCCAATGCACCAGATAGTGGAGGGCCAGCGTAATTTGCATTAACAATGTATAAATATGCAAACAAGATGTGAAAAGAGCAGGTGGGTCTGGAGGAAAGCTCAAGACAAGGCTGGAGAGGGAAGCAAGGGTTGGGTTTGAACGGCAGGCAATGCTTCTGAGAATCAGAGCCACCAACAACCTGAACTGTGGGTCCATAGACCCTAGGCAAGACTTCTTCCCTAAGCTCGGCAGCCGTGTGCCCGGGAGAGTCATCAGAGGGGGTCAGGGGAGCTGCCTCTGGTCAAGAAAGTGTCTGGACAGGGCCAGGCCTTGGAGCACGGCCCAGGGGGCAGGTCAGAGCTGCGTGGACCTGAACACCATCCCCATGGCCTCATTCCGAGTAGGTGAGTCTGGGGCCCCCAAACACTTCCCTGTACAAATGACAACTTCATTTCAGATCATTAAAGTACTACATGCTCATTGTAGAAAAGGAGCATTTGAAAACACACACACACACACACACACACACACACACACACACAAACACACACCCAACCAGAGAGAAAAAGAAACCCCTAGATTATTCTGTGTAGAGATAACTGCTCTGAGAACACCACCGCTCCCTTCCTTGCATCTGGGTCCCAAAGCGGCTTGTCACCCAGGTGCCAGTCTGAGCCCGGGGTCCCCTCTGACACCTGCATTAGCTGAACTCCCCTCTGACCCCCCGCTCGGGGAAACTCGCCCGAGTTGCTTTCCATCTCTGAAGCTCACAGACTGGTCTGGACCTCGGCAGAAGGTGGAACCACTGCTCTTTGACCCTTGCTGCCACAGGCCATGCATCCTCTGGCTTGCCGCGCGGGGGGCGGAGCGAGAGAGTGGGGGCAGGGAGGAGAACGGATTAGGGACGCGAGGTGTGGTCTTATCCAACCCGGTCCACTTAGAAATAGACAAGATATATTAAGATAGTTGGAGTGCAATTATCATCGGTGTGCCTTGGGACAAGAGACGGCCGTTTCTAGATATGTGGGGCAACCGCGGAGGCCTTGGGCATCGAGGGCAGGTCTCTGGAAGGCCTCAATTATCTGGAATGTGTGGCGAATTGGCTATTCTTCGGAAGCGCGCTTCCCTGGTCTCTTGAATCTTACGCTTGTAGTTCTCCCCAACTCCTTTCATCTGAGCTGTTTTGGTTAGTGATCTTATTCAACCCTAGTTCTTATCTTCTTAAACACACACACGGAGGCTACCTTATGTAATTCTAAACAGCACTGCGGTTGACCCAGGGAATAACCCATTTCGTGCCCGGCTACGGCGCCAGACTGTAAATGCTGAAAAACGAATAAAACCAACGGGCCCTTTGGCCTTCTGCCCGCTCAAACCTCCTTAGGAGCCAATAATTTAATATTTATGTGGTCACGGTCACCACATAAAGAAAGGGAAACACCTTTTGCCCGGTGCCTACAAGGCCCAGGCATTCCGCCAGCACCTTTGTACGAGTTCGCTCCCTCTGGTCCCCACCTTCCCGGACATTTCCCGCCAAGGAGCAGGGACCCTCAGGAGACCCCAGCCCCCCTCGGAGGACTGAGGCCCTGCTGAAGGAGTTGTGCTTCGCGGTCTGATGATTGGTGGCGGTGGGAACCCGGGAAGTCATGCCGTCCAGTGCAAAGCAGCCCCACTTATTAGTGACTGAACTGTTTGCAGAACCGTCCAAAAGGGCAACCTGGGCTTTAGTCCAATGTCATTACCAATCAGCTGCATGACTGTGAGCAAGACACTTAACTTTCTCAGAGTCTCTGCTTCTGTACCTACGAAGTGGCAATGGTGTTGACATCGGCCCTGGTTTCCCCATGGGGCTGTTGGAAAGATGAAATTAGGAATATTCTCCAGGCCCACAGTGCTGTCCCAGTGCAAGGGTCATTGTGGTTCCCCTTCCCCCGGCTGCCCGCCGCGGGGAAGGGTGGGGTGGCAGGGGTGGGTGGGGAGGAGCCGGGAACCGTCCGCCCGCCCCCTCTTGCCACGGCAGTTCCCCCCCCCCCCCCCCAGAGTCTCCCGGCAGGGTCAACGTCATGAGGCTAATGGCAGTGCCGTGGGCTTGGAGGTTACTCGGCTGTGAACGTGGGCCCCTCCTGCTGGGTCTGCACTCACCCGGGGTGCGCCGAGCGCGTGGTACATGATGTTTATTAATATGCCTTGATGAGGGGCATTAATATCTCTTAATGACACCATCTGAGCCCGGCCTCCTTCTTTCTCTCACTCCTGCTCCTGCCTCTTCCCCCACCCACAGCGATGTACACACTCACAGACGGAGAGAGCCAAGGACAGGAGAGAGAGCTGTTGGGGAGGGGGGCTCCGATGGGGGTTCCCCAGCCCCGGTGGGGGAGTCCCAGCTCCGATGGGCAGACTGAGGATCCCGGGTGAGGGAGGCAGGACAATGCCGGGGCTCTGCTGTCAGGTGGAAACCGGGCCAGAAACCGCTCGGCGATGGCAGCAAGGGAAACGAACAGTGGGGCAAGACTTTTCCAAAACTGGTAGGGGGGAAAGGGAGCTGCAGGGGGTGAGACAGGGGCCCAGAAGCCTTGGGAGCTGGGGAGGGGCTGGGCTCCTTCCTGGGAGCAGGAAGGGAAGCAGAGAAGTCTGCGGGGCATTCGCAGGCAGGGTCTTGGGGAGGCCGGGGGTGGCAGGGTGAGAGTTAGAGAAGGGGAGGGCAGCGAGTAACACTCACTCACACACTCATGGCCCCCCATTTGTGCACACACGTCACTCACATGCACACTCAGCATGTTCACACACAGCCCACACACTCACACGTCTACACACGCACTCACACGTAAACACAACATGCTCACGTGCACACACACAGCTGTCATGCTTACTTATGCACATACACCCACACCCATGCACACGCACGTATGCATGTCCACACAGTCACATACGCATGCTCACCCACGCGCATGCTGATACACAGCTCTCTGCACTTGTGCAGTAAGCTCACAGTCTCACACACTCACATATGTATAATATGCTCACACACATACACAACGTGCTTGTACACATACACGCATCTCATACGTGCACACTCACACACCGACACAGTATGGTCATACGATACGTCCTCACATATACATATACAGGCTCACACACACATATATACTCACATATTCACGCACCACTCACTACTCACAATCATACGGATGCACACGCACACACACACACACACACACACACGCACTCACATATGCATTTGTACACGGTCACATACACATTCACAAACATGTGCTCACACACACTCCCTCTCCCAGGCTGCCTTGTGCTCGTGGGCGTGTCGGGGGCTGAGCACTCCAGGAAGAGCAGGGTGATAGGCCATGATCGATGATCGATGATCGGAAGGGGCAGGGGGCAGGCTGAAGCCTGGACCGCAGGATTAGGACCAGGGGGTGTGAGAAGCTCCAGGCCCCTGGCAGGAGCCCAGGACGCAGAGATGACTGATTAGGACTGTTGTTTGTGAGCAAGAACAGAGCTGTTCTCCCCTGTGAGGGCCCATGGGGTGGGGAGGGGGGAGGGAAGGGGCGCCCCCAGTGGGAGAGGTGGTCTGCCCCTCCCTCCGGGGTGTGGAATTGGGGTTGGCCTGCTCCCCTCTTCCTGCAGCACAGCCTCCCAAGAATGGGGAAACAGCTGTAGTCAATCCCCCAAACAAACAGGGCTTGGGAAAGTGCGTCCTCCAGAGTGAGGGAGCTGCAGGGCTACCTCCTTAGGACTGGCGCTTGTCTATGGCTCCCATCTCTCATCTCCAGCATGCAGTCTTTCTGGCTGGGTGGCTGCAACCCCAGGAGGGGGCCCAGCAGCCCCCTAGCACTCCCCTGGCCTGGGGAAGGTACCCCAAGGCTTGTGGACGACTGGCGGCGCTGGCATCTGGGCCTCTCCGGGAATGGTTGTGAGAGCTTCATGACACCTTCCTGCCCCCGGTTCCGTGGAGTGGGGACCACCTTCACCAACGTCTGGGAGGCTGCTCACAGCGCCTGGCTCAGCCTCTCCCCCTGCTCCTGGTTCTACTAGTCCCTCCGTCTCCTCTCTTTCTGCCTAAGAGGTTTCTCACCACCCCTGACCCTGTCCCGTCCTTTTCGTCAGCCAGGAACCAGCCAGCTGCCTCTGGGCCTTGCTGCACTCCCCACGTGCCACCTAAGACATGCTGGTGGCTCCAGAGAAGCAGGCCACAAGGTGGGGGCCTGGGAGCATGGAGTCTGGTGCAGGGGTGGGGGGTGGGGGGCCGCCCAGCAATCAGGAGCCCTCTGGCCTCCTGGGAAACGCAGGTAGCAGTGGTGGGAGTCAGGCTCCCGGGCTCTGTTCTCTGCTTTCTCTTCCTCTGCCCTACTTTAGGCTTCCATGCTCAGCTCTGGTGGGAAGATGAAGCATGATCTGTACTTTTGGGCTTCCTCTCTCATTCCTTACCAGAGAGCCCAGGCCTGGGGCTACCCTGTGAGGAAGAAGAAAGGAGGGAAGGAAGGAAGGAAGGAAGGAAGGAAGGAAGGAAGGAAGGAAGGAAGGAAGGAAGGAAGGAAGGAAGGAAGGAAGGAAAGAAGGAAGGTAGGTAGGAAAGGAGGGACAGACAGATGGACTTTCTGGAAGAGAGCTTGGGGATCAGTATTTTGAGATAAAGGAGATGCTGACGAGACCTGGCGGCTCTGTGAAACTCTGTCTTCATGAGGAAATGCGACAATCGGTAGGAACGGTTAAATCTCATTCAAATCTCATCTTGCTCTTTTCACAGGGGCCGGCGGTGAACTTGGCCCAGGTGCCCCAGCCCCTGGCTACTCAGAACAGCAGCAGCCGTCACCTGGGAGCTTGTGGTCAGAAATGCAGAATCTCAGGCTCCACCCCCACCACTGTGGACCAGAGTCTTCCCTGTAACAGGAACCTGCGGTCATCCATCCGAGGAGCCCTCCCCACGGTCCTGCTCTCGGACCTGCCTGCCCACTTCCCCTGGGCTCCCTGGACTGGGCAGGGGACGCCTCCTCAGACCTGCGGGGGCAGCAGTGGGGGGGACCGTCCAAGGTCGGGTCTCTCACAGTCTCTCTCAGGCTCTGGAGCCCTTGAACCCCCCTTCCCGGGCACGACTGACTGGCCCTGAAGTGGCCCTAGCTCTCAAGTCATATTCTTTGGACCGGTGAGGCCCCTGGGCAGTCAGAGGAGACCGGTGGACTGGAGGGGCAGGGGCTCAGCCGGGACTGGGAGCCACCAGGCACATCTCCCCTGCACCCTGGCCTGGAGCGGCAGAAGCAGCCCCAGATCAGTGACCCTCAGTGTCACTTGCTGCTCGGAGCCTTTGGGTTCTGGTGTTGGGCAGGGCAGGGCAGGGCCTCCCACTGGTGGGGGACCCGTGTGGCCACACCTGGGGACAGTCTGAGGGGTCCTGCGGGGGCGGGGGTTGCAGACACGGCCATGGGAGCCCGCTTCCCCTGATCATGCTCCTCACTTCGGACCCTATTTGGGGGACCTTTATTCTCCAGGTGTTCGGGGACTTCCGGGGGAGGAGGGAGCAAGAGAGCATTGCTCTTCCTCGTAGCCTGCAGACCAGAGGCTGCGTGAGGCTGCCCAGGTCTGTGGGTCAGGGTCTGCTCTAGGGCTCTGGTCCTAGCAGGAGGCCTGCTGCTAAGGATCTCTGTAAGCTCTCTCCCTGCAGAGATGGTCGGGTAAAGCTGTCATCCCTGGCGAGCTGCCCGTCTGCCCTCTTGCTCCTCAGCCATGCCCGGGCCTGCGGTGGGCCTTTGGGCCCCTGCTTGCCGGGCTCAGGCCAGGCTCGTTCGTCTGGGCCAAGGGAACAGTGCATGGGGCCCACTGGGGGCCCGCCAGGCCCAGGGCTGGCTCTCTTTCTCTTGTGTCACCTTTTACAGAGCCCGGCAGGCAAATGCCAATCTGGGGAGCTTGGCAATTACAATGAAAAAACAACCGAGACTGAGCTCAGTAAACACCCTGACCTCACAGTTGGGTCTGTCTCTGGAATGTGTGGGGACAGACATAACCCCGGGAGTGGAAGGGAGTCTGTGGGCCCCTCTCCCACAGGGTCCGCGGCCCCTGGCTCCCCACGCTGCCCCTCTAATGGAGCTCATGTGTGGAGGGCCTCCGGGCTGAGTCCCACAGGCGGGTGGGAAGACGGGCAGATGCCGTGCTTGGCCTCCTACCCCATAGGCATCATCATTAGTCTCCAAGTATGTTGAAATGAGTCTTTGCACAACTCCAAGGAGGGCCCAGCAGTTCCAGGTGACAATGCCCAGGGCCATGAGGAGATGGGAGGAAAGGGGATGGGGTGACAGCAGGGAAGAATCCCAAAGAGGGTCAAGGGGCCTCCCTGGCTGCTGACTCCCCAAGCTTCCCGATCTGGGGCTCGGTGTGCCTCCTTCCAATCCCCCACCCGTGTGGCTGGACCTCAGAGGCCTTCCACCCAAGGAGTCCGGGCTTCTAGGCTGCCGGGCCAGACCCCAGGCCATGCCACAAGGAGCCGAGACAAACTCGTCCCCAGAACTTTTTGTTGTGAGCAGTCAATTGCCCCGGCATCTGAGGCTGCGGCACAAAGCAAGGGGACTTTAATGAACGCAAATGACAGCTGATTAATCTGCCTCCTCTCTGTGGGGTCTGGCCACGCTCCATTCCGCCTCCAAGGCCCGCGCCAGCAGGGTGGGCTCCAACCTATTACCACTGTGCTCCCAGCCATAATGGGGAAGAGGGCAAGCCCCCCAGCCCTCGAGGGCGTCGGCCCCCAGCCTGCGACGCTGTCATGCACGAAGGGCTGGCCCCCCTTGACTCTCTCACTGCTCCCCTATATGAAGGGCATAGATGGCGAGGAAAGATGCGAGCAGGTACTCAGTGGGATTTGGGGAAAGGGGTTACATTTAGGAGGTAAAGGGGTGCTCTGTCTACAGAATGGTTTGTTTTTCAGTCGTTCGCTGACTGCAGCCTTGAGAAAGCAGCGGGTTCCTCAGATCATTCACACTGTGAGAAAAGGCAGAGAGAAAGAAGGATCGGGCTATGGAGAAGCTCTCCTTCTCTGCCAGGTCACCTGCCCTGGCTTCTGGCTGATGTCAACGCAGCCCGCATTTTTTGAGCTCCTGCTAGGTGCCAAGTGTGGTGCGGATGTGCAGGTGATTTACAGTCCGGCAGGAAGGCGGAGGGAAGCGGGTAATTACAGATGGGATGCATGCTAAGAAGAGGACTTACAGAGAGCAGGGAGGGCTTCCTGGAAGAAGCAGTTAGATTCTCCCCCTGATGATGGTGCTTGAAGGGGAGCGTGGAGGGAGAACTGAGCGCTGGGATGGAATGGCCCTTACGTCCAGGCCTCCTCATCCCCAGGCCCTCATCATCTCCTTGAGTTGCTAGACCCTTCCCTGGAGGGACAGAGGAGCAGGCCAGGGAGAGTCGGGCCTGGCATCACGGAGGCTCCCGACGTTCTCCTGGGCAGGAGCCCTTGCTGGGAAGCGGAAGCAGAGTTCCCTTTGTGGGGAGAAACCCCTCAGTTTTTACTGCAATAAAGAAGGGGCCCCGAGCTCTCTCCTGCCACGGCCTCTAATGATGGGGTTAGGGGTGTAATGAATATCCGTGTACTCGTAAAACAGGCTAATGACCGCCCTCATCTCATGGACCCCTTTCATCCTCACCCATCCCCAAACCAGAAGGGACCATCCTGAGGGCTGAGGCTCAGAGCCTGGCGGTAGCCACGGACCCCAGCTGTTTCCTGGACGGGGCCCAGTTGGTTCCTGAGCCTGAGGCCCCTCGGAGGCTGCCTTCTCCTCTTCCACCCCTTATCTGTTTGAAACGGCTGCGGGAATTTAGGTCGACAGCTGACCGACCTCAGGAAGTGGGCAGGGGCTGGGGAGGGAGGAAGCAAGTACGCCCTGATTCTTCGGAACCGTGTCGACACTCGACACTCGACACTCGTAACACGCGGCGCCGAGAAAGAGCATCGAGAGGTGCCGACGCCACGCCCCCTCCTGCCCAGGTCCTGATAGGAGCTCCTGGCATCATCCAACACCTGAGAAGAGCGAGACCCATGGAGGGAGGGGCTCGGCCCGCTGAATCACCAGCAACACCTGTGTTTTGCTTGGGAGGTCTCCCGCTCCGCTCCGGGACTAGCCAAGCCTGACCCTGTTTGGCTTCCTGGAGCTTGGTGAGCTCACAGCCCCGGGTGTTGTGGCTGCAGGCCAGTGTGACCTGCTATGCAGGGAGTATTTTTAAAGAGATACTTGCCCCTGTGTTCCCAGGATCAGCTCCGTGAGAGACTCAAGTTGATCTGAGTCCCCCCGCTCTCCCAAATTTGATTGTAGGAACTGGACAGGGGAATGTGACATGGGCAAGTGGAAATAAACAATCTGGTCTGCTTCCTGGGGGTGGGTGGTGGTGCTCCTCAGGGGAGGGTGGCCCTCGGTGGGTGCTGGTGATGGGTGGCATTGGAGAGAGGTGCGATGGGTGAGGGTGGGAAAGCCCGATCTGCTTTCCCCAGAGCTATGGGACTGTCTCACACCATGCTTTTCTGAGCCCACATAGAAGCCACAGGCCACCGTGACACGGTCTGCCCGTGGCAAGACACTCATGAGTGAGTCAGCCTGCAGCCTCAGTGTTCCCATCTGGGCTCTGGCCCAGCCCTGCCTCCAGGCCATCTGCAGATAATTGGGGTCAGTGGAGGGCAGAGGATCCCAAGAATGTAGGTTCCTGTGCCCCTTGCCAGGATCCCATGTTCGTGTTCCCTTCCCTGGGAGACAGTCGGCTCTTCCGGAGGTACGGCAGGAAAAGCGCTGCTCCCAGGTCCCACTTGGGCCTCTCGGCCAGGGGCACCGCGTTGGAGAAGGCACGCACAGAGGCCCAGGTCCCAAGTGCTCGGTCTGGGAGAGTGGGGAGCCGAACAGCTAAGGTGAGTCACTCTGAGGTGGTGCCTGCGGCTGTTAGCCCAACCACCGCCATCTT
Source organism: Procyon lotor (assembly GCA_028646535.1). Taxonomy (NCBI): domain Eukaryota; kingdom Metazoa; phylum Chordata; class Mammalia; order Carnivora; family Procyonidae; genus Procyon; species Procyon lotor. The sequence goes on along the minus strand of CM053604.1, from coordinate 134,712,153 downwards.
GGCTACGTGTCAGGCGCTCTCCCCTCTTGAGGAATTTCAGGCACTTCTGCACCCCTGTATCGTCTCATCCTCCTTTACGAGGAGGAGGAAGGGGTCGAGTTGATCACCCCCAATTTGCAGGTGGGGAACGCAAGCCCTTGAGAGGTTAAGTGACTTTCCCGGGATTACAGCCCCAGCCCGCGGCAGAGCTGGGACAGGCGTCCAGGTGTCCTGGCCCGCGCTCCGAGCCTCCTGACTCATAGTCAGTCCGCTCTTCTTTTGCCTACACCTCATAACAAAGGGGGCTGTGTTAAGGACATCGGTTGTGAGGAGAAGAGATGATTTCTTTCCCCACCGCTGGAGTTTTTCGGGTGACCCCGGATGTGCTTCGGTTTGGCTGAGAGACCAGTCTAGATCTCCCCAGATCTCTCCCGAATCACACCGGGGCCTGCGGGCGGGAAGCTGTTCCGACAGGGACAGGCCACTTGCGCTGGCCCCCTCCTGACTTCGGGACCCCGGGTGCCGTGGACAAGGGGCGTGGGCTGGGGGCTGGGGGTGGCCAGGTGAGGTAGGGAAGGCCTGGGCTCTCTCCCATCTGAGCATCTGAGGCTGGGGCCTCTCCTCAGGGAGAGTTGAGGTTCCTTAGGAGTGTGGCTCACGTGGTTTCTGTCTCAGATGCCTTCCTCCTCGGATTCCCTTTCTCTTTCCAGCCCAGCTTGCCCTTCTCTTCCCCTGTGAATACTTCCTCAACTGCATTTCCCCTAGCGCTTCCTGCCTCACACTGTGCTTGGCTCTGTGGTGGTGCCCACTCCCTCAGCCGAGGCCTGCAGCGGCTGCCTCACCTCTGGCCACGAGCTCCGCCAGAGGAGCTCATCCTCTACAAACTCTCCTGCTGTGGTGGCAGGGGGAAGACGTGCAAAGTCCCTGGGGCAGGAGGGGAGGGGCTGACACCAAGTGCCTGCCTCGTCCCTGGGCCCCACACCCATCCCGATGGCCCCGCTCAGCAGGAAACCGAGTCTGGGGGAGCGCAGCCACTTGTCCTGGTCATTAGGTGGCAGAATGGGACGTGAACCCAGCTATTTATTTCAGACACGGTGCTCTCTGCCTGACTCACTACGGTCTCTCAAACGTTCGCTTAGAAGGATGCTTGAGAAAGTGACAAATCGGATTATCTATGGAATTGAATCCCAGTCGAAGGTGTTGTCTCCTGGTTTGAAAAATGCCCTCAACCTGTGGTAGGAGAAGCATTTTTATTTCACTAGGTTCACCTTCCTTCCTTCTTTTTTCCAAGAGACATTTCTGCTGCGGTGAACCAGGAAAGGGCCTCGGGCTGTGCCCTCCCGGTGCCATCACTCTGCCAGTCCACCTGCCCCCTGCACGGGGCGCAGAAGCCACCCTGGGGCACGGAGAGAGTCCTGGGCACAAGGACTCATCAGTTTGGGGACGGGTTGGGCTGTTTAGGTTCGGAGAGCTACCCGACGCCATGTCCGTGGCCCTTGGCTGTGGAGCCTAGGACTCTGCCCTCTGGCCCTTCTGGGGTGGTAGGGGGGGAGTGTGTCAGTCCCCCTGGACTAAGACAGTTGGCCAGACCTCGGCCACAGGGACAGCCTCAGGATTTCCCTTCCCTTCTCACCTCTCCTGTCTCATGCCCACCTCCCCCCGGCTCTCTCTCCTCTCCCCAGCCTCTTTCTCTTGAGTCCTCTGTTCCGCCCTCTTCTCCTCCCTCCTCCTTCTCCTCTCCTTCCTTCCAAGGGGACCTCAGCCCTCCACCAGGAAACAGATTTCTTCAGACCATCTGGCCCCACAGTCTGCCTCTCCCGATCAGCCCTGTCCATCCATTACAACATGCTGCGGTGGTGTAAATGTTCTAGATCTGCACTGTCCCATCCAGGAGCTCCGGCCACACGTGGCTCCTGGACACTTCAGATATAGCCAGTGCCGGGGAGAAGTGGAATTTTTAAACATTTTATTAAATTTTAAATAATCTTGATTTCAATAAGTACGTGGCTGGCGGCTAGTGAACTGGACATCAGAGTTCTAGGTGATACCAAGTGCCTGAGTCCCGGGAGGTCCCTGGCGGCACCGCCCTCCCTTGTCCAGGCCCAGCCCCGACCCCTAAGTGTCTCTGTGTGGATGCAGCTTCCCGCCCATGCTCCATTTCCTGACTTGTGAGAGGCCACAGAGGCTTGGGTTCTAGGCTTGCAGGTGGGCAAACATGGGCACTGGACCTGTGAGCCTCAGTGGCCTCTTCCATAAAATAATGAGGATAGTTTCTTGGGGAAGGTGCCCAAGCCCCAAGCCCCAAGGTTCCCTTCCAGCTCTAAGTTCTGTGCTGCTTTTGGGCAGGAACCTCCTATCATCAGATCTGGGTGAGTCAGTGTGAGCAGCATGGCAGGTGCGGTGTGTGTGTATGTGTGTGTGTGTGTGTGCACACACATACACATATATGTGTGCATACACAGAGGAGGTTAGGGGCGGCAGTAAGGCCCTGGTGACCCTGCTTCTCTACTCCGACCCGGCCTGATTGAATGGCCTGGGACTAGGAAAGGGGTTAAAGGCTCCACGATGAGGGGAAGCTTGCAGCCTGACTCCACTCCTGGCAGGCATTTTTGCCTGCTCCCTGGCCCGGGGTTCTCCAGTGATGCCCCAGACTTCCTCTTCTGCCATAAAAGTCTCCCGGAAAGTCTTCCCACAGAGGCCCCGGGGGCTTTCTCAGGGAATGTGTGTGAGTGTGCACACAGGCACTGTGGGGCAGAAGCCCCAGGCCGCGTGCACGCTCTCCCACAGCGCTGCTGGCCCTGGCATTGGAGGGGGTGTCTGTCCCAGCCTGGGGGGAGGGAGGGGGAGGGGCTTCTCCTGGACCTGGGCCCTGGCTTATGCAATGCCGAGACTCTTAGTCAGTTGGAAGGACTTGGACACTCATACACACACACACACACACACACACACACAGACACACACACACACACACGTGGATACACTGCGTAGGGAGGTGTGTAGAAGGAAGATAAATTAGCCTTTGCTGCTTTGCCCTCTCTCCAAAGGGCTGCAGCTGATCTGCTGCAGCTGATCTCCCCACATCTGGAGAGAAGGGGGGTGGTGGGAATCCCTCGAGGCAGGGCTTTTCTCGGGCTCCCTGGGGGTGATGGAAGCTTCAAGCCCATAGCCGAGGTCAGAGGGACCACTGAGAGGGGCCGTCTCAGGGCAGGGGAGAGAAGCCCGCCAACCAGGACGTGATGGGACGTGGCCACAGTGTAAAGAGAAGAGGATGAATTCTCTTTTGCTCCAGAAGGTACTTAAGCCTCGGGGATCCTGGGTCACAGAACTCGCCTGGTGGAGAGTTGCATCAGAGTGAAACCTCATGCTGGATGCCTTGGGGGAGAGGGCACTGAGGGCTTGTGATTCAAAGTTTCCAACCTTTAGGTGCCTGGGGTCAAATCCTCAGCCTCTGCTGTCTCTCCTCTCTCTGACCATTGGTCTGCGCTAGGCAGCACACAGACGGAGGTGGTCGCTGGGGTTGAGTGAAGACACGGGGGGTTAAATCAGATGTTGCCGGGCTTTAATCAGCCCTGAGTCAGAGAGGCGGGTGGGAACAACTGCAGGGAGTCTTGGGGTTCCCAATAAGCAAGGGCTTCTTGGGAAAAGAAAACCCTCCCTGATGGGGCAGCTAGGAGGCTCTGACCGCAGACCAGACCTTTCTTCACCATCACTTACAGTCTAGGAGAGAACAGAGAGCCCACGACCAGTGAATGATTCAGAGTAGACCCACCTGGAGCCAGGGAACTGGGATCAGATGACCCGCTGGGTCCCTTCTAACTCTGTAATTCCACACAGGGGACTCACCACATCAGTGCCTCTTGGCTCTGTGGGCCTGCACTGGTCCACTGAGAGTTTGGGGGGTGCCATTTGTGGGGGGAGACGTCAGTCTGTGGTCAGGGAACCGAGAGAGGTGTGGGTACAGAAGGGGGGATTCCCAGAGTCCTGCTGGAGTTTCTGAATCTGCTCCAGGGATTTTATTTCTCGGAAATAGGAAAGAGAGTGAGGATGGTTAGAAAGATCTGCAAATCGCTTTTTGGTTAGGCATGGTTTGGGCCAGAAAGCTGCGGGGTGTGTTCCTCCTTTATCATAGCTGGCAGCCCAGATTTCCCACAATAGGATGAGGTCTGGCTGGTTGGCACCTCCCCCCACGTCTCCGTGGGCCTCTGTGTAGGTCTCCTTGCTCTAGGCCTGTGGGCAAGAGGGCCCCTCTTAAATAATGTCAGCCCTCAGAGCACAGCTCCCTTCCCTGTCCCGCTCGAGCTGGCAGCCGTGCCCGCCCCAGCCCCTACCCCTCTCCATCTCCTCCCTCCCTGGAGAGGGGAGTCAGCGTCCAGGGCATGGCCGCCAAGCACAGCATCGACTCTCTGAGATGGTCCGCATTTGCCTCTGTCTGCACTTCGCCCTTCCTTCCCTGCCTGTGAGCAGATTCCCCATACGTGTGGGCTGCTACAGGGGGGCTGTGCAAACACAGATGAGCCATGGTGAGTTCTAAAGGGAGGGTCCTTCTAAAGGGAGATCCTTCAGGGGGGGTCCCCTCTCTGCATGAGAAACCAATCCAGGGTCCTTATAGGCAGCGTGGGTCTGGAACCTAGTTCTCTGGATTCCTAGTACGGGATAACTTATAACAAATTAGTTCTCTCATTTTCCCAGGGGCTTGGATGTGCGTGGAGCTGGCATTTGGAAAATGTATCGGGGTGGCATTTTCTCTTTGAAAATCTGGGTAGATGGTTCTGGGCACATGGCTAGTGTTTAACAAATGCTTGTTGTTTGACCTGCATCTCGGGGTGACTCCTCCCTCATCTTCTGTAGGAAGGAGGGGTGTTCCTTGTAGGAGCTTGGTTTATCCCTCCCTGCTGCTGTCACTCTAGATTTCTACCCCTGCTGGGCAGTCAGAAAGGAGGATGTGAGACGACTCAGCCTCCCCCTCCCCCGCTAGGGTCACACCTTGCTCTCTTAGCTTCGCTCAGGGCTCAGACCTGAATAAAGGAGTCTGTCTGTACAGCGGCAGCCACCCTAACTGTTAGAGAAATAAACAAGACAGTATTGTGCCAAGGGGGGAGAAGTTACATCAAAAATATCTCTGGAAGGAAGAAAGCCAAACCTTTATATGAGATGCATGGATGGGGGGTAGGGGGGAGCAAAAAAAAAAAAAAAAAAAGGCCTGGGTAATTAAGTTAATAGGTTTCTTAAAGAATGCCCTTGTGAGTGATGTTCAACACATTCAAGTGTTGACAAGAAGGTATTGAACTTGACACCCACGCAGCGGGCAGAAGCATGCTCTCTCAACTCTGACACACCTTCTTTGTCTGAAACTTGTAGTAAAACTCAGCTCTGGGTTGTGAAATCTGTCCCAGGGAATCCGTGCTGCAGAGGTCCAGGGTCAAGTCACTTGCTGCTAGATGGGCTTCGGGTGGGCCGGGGCAGCCGCCCCGAGCTAAGATCCCGAGATTAGGAAGGGCAAAGGCTGGGGGCCCCCAACTCAGAGGCCTAGAGATACTATTATGCCATGTGAGGCCTGCGAATCTCTGAGGACCCACAGACAACTTGCAAGTCCTTTGGGGTCATCAGAATGAAGCCCTGTCCCTTCCTTCCAAGCCCCAGCCGCCTTGGGGAACTTGGGTCTGAGACCCAGGAAAATCTGTGTGATCCTGGTCTTCCCTATCCTGATGAACTGATGGAAGGATCCAGGTGAATGTGGATTTTTCCCTTTCTCTTAGGGAAAGAGGCCCCAAATCATTGGTGGGCTGTTGGAAAGGAGGCTTGCCTTGGAAGAGAAGCGGTATGTGTATTTGTATTTAAAGAAAACTTGGGGTTTCTCTTATTTGAAACCACATGAGCATAAACTACCATTCTTAAAACAAAAGAGTGTCTCCTTTGGCCAAGAGTTTGCCTCAAAGGCCCCAAATAAGCCCGGGGCTTCTGGCCTCTTTGCCTGCCTGCCTTCCTGCCCAGCCGTCACCTATCCCTCCCATCATTAGCCCTTTACTCATACATCTTCTCCTTGTGTCACATTAGGCTCAGACTTTTCATGTGATCGAGCTTTCTGGGACCTGAATCTCAGGGACTCCATCAAGGTTACGGTGGCCAGATTTGTAAAGTGAAAAATTGTGGCACGGATGTCTTTGTGAAAGAAATCTTCTATTTTAGATATTTAGCAAAACACTTTGAAAATCTAGGAACCTAAGTCTTTGGTTGTCTGGTCAACCCCGAGGCAGCTCATCTTAAGGGAACAATGAAATCGACCAGATTCAACACCTGTTGGGCTCATGGGTTTCCAGCCTGCCAGAAAGACCAGCACTGCCCCTCACCTCAAGTCACATACATTGTCTGCGGATATGGTGGGAAAGAGCGGGTGAATTGGAATTTCCCTTTATTTAAAAATAGTGGTCAGGAAGGCAATCGACCCTTGCAACTGGAGAGCCTGGGGTAGCTCTGTGCTCTTGTTCTTGGCACCGGCCCTTGTTCTGGGGCTCCTTTCTGCCTGCAGAAGCCAGTGGCCACCCAGGCCAATCCCACTGTTCAGGAGGTGTAGAATTCTAGGGTTCACACCCTCCTAAGACATTTCCATTTCCAGGAGAAGGGAGCGATTTATCAGGTTTCTGCCTAACTCCCAAGGCACCAGGACCCCGGATTAAGGGAAGGCTCTGGGTTGGGTAGGGGATACCTGTTAATTTACACAGAAATTTCCCATTCTTCCAGCCTTCTCCATCCCCATTCTCCATCACGGAGACATATCACTGCAATGCCTCTCCTTCCCTGATGGCCCAATTTGAGTTTCCTAGGAGCAAACGGCAGAGGGCTCATCAGAGTCCTCACCTGCCTATTTGACGCAGGCGTGTGGTCAGGGAGTAGCCTGGCAGCCCGGTTCAGCACATTCTCGTTCAGTGACTCCTGTGCATAGAGCCAGGCTGGGGGTCACAGGGCTACTGTTCCTGCTGTTAAGAGCAGAGTTCAGCCCGTGGGACAGAGTTCAGCTTCCTGCACCATCACTGGCGTCCCAGAGAAACACCCACCCTGCTCAGGAGGCAGGAGGGAGCTGGGAGCATCCCAGAAACAGGCAAGCTTCCAGAGAAGTCGCTTCCTCCAGCGATTTCCCACTTCCTCCCACCGCCCAGCGCTGAAACTGGGGGTACCAAAAAGACTTCAACGAGGAGTCAGTGATTCAAGGACACTGGGATGGACTTTTCATTGGGACATCTTTTTGCATTAAACTCTCCTTGCAAATAATTGTTTCTTCCTTTGGAGACACGTGACCAGAGCAAAGCAGACTTCTTAGTTTGGACAAAGTAGTGACATGAGATCAGCGGTAACGTTGGTGTGTTTCATGTGGACTCATGGGACCGGGAGAACTGGAGAGCCGGACAGCTCTAGCAGCTGCCAAGAGGCCGAAGTTAAACTCCAAGGCAGAGCCCGTCAGAGTGGCCACCTTGCTCAAGTCCTTCCTAGGCCACTATTCCTTGTGGGGGAGGGCGGGAGCCAGGGTCCCGGGCTATGGGCTTTGCTGTGCTGGCCGGTGGCCCAGCCTCAGCATTGGCTTTTGGACCAGACTTCCCTGCCCCGGCGTGGGAGGTGTGAGGGGCTGGAGCCTGGAGGCAGGAAGTGAGCACAGATGGGCTGCCCAGACAGCTGTGTGGGGAATAGAGCACATCTGTCCAGGGTGAGCCTGGTGGGCCCCGCCCCACAACCTCTATGCCACATCTACCTATTCATCGATAGGGTGTGTGCTGGGTTTGGGCTCCAAGTGGGGAGGATGATGGAAAGTTGGAAGACAGAGGCTGAGCTAGGGATGCCCGAGTGGGTACGGTCACAAGAAAAAAAGAACGTCTCTGAAGTCTGCAGAAGAGGAGGGGCAAAGGACAAAGTGGAAAAAGAAAGCAAATGTATCAGTTTGCATCTGTTCGGGATGGGCTTCTGGCTTTGCAGGGGCTCCCGAGTGCCCAGGGTCTGGTCTGGTGTCTCCTCCTCCGGGCAGCTGCCCCCAGCCTTCGCCTCCCCACTCCAGGGGGTCTTCCCCCCGGGGGGCTCCCCGAATGTCTTGCACTGTACCGATTAAAGTCCCTCTTTTTTTCTGACCCACAGAGCTGCGGGTGTACTAAAAGCAGAGACTCATCTCCTCCATCATGGAATCCTGGTGGAGCAGACACGCTGTAGAAGTTTGTTGAATGAGTGAATGATTTTGTAGCCTAAACTGACATGAGGTTTCCTATTTAATCCCTTAATTTTCTCTAATTGGCTTCAAATATTGCTGGGAAAGCTTATCCCAAGTAGACACCCAGAGAGATCCTTGGGAGATAGAAGCTGGATCAGACTTCTCATCAGGAATTTGCCTGGAGGCCTGAGGGTGGTTTACCCTTTTAGCTCTTTTCTAGGGAGCTGAGCAGAGGGGAAAGACTCATTGTTCTAGAAACTGGACAGACTGACTTGGCATTATGGTCATTTGCACATCCTCCTTGGGGCAGCTGCTTCTCCCTCTGTGCAAAGCTGTGGGCTGCCCAGTATCAAGCCAGAGAGGCAGGAATTATGGGTCGCATGGACGTCTGCAGGTGGGGGAGGCCGCTAATTTCTCCACCTCCACTCCCTCCATCACCCCTCTCTGTCTGGCTTCTAAAGGCGGATGACAGGAGATGGGCATTTGAGTCCCAGCTCAGCTATGTGGCTATGGGTGAGGCATTTCTCCTCTCCGGGCCTCAGTGTTCTCATCTGTACAATGGGAGGGCCGCACTGGATGATCTCTGGGATCTCCTCCGGCTCTTGGTCACAAATCCGGTAGGATGATGAGTAGGGAGTGTGGCCCTTGCTTTATCACTGGGCTAGGCTGGGGACTTGCCCTGCACTTGGACTGGGAGAGGGCGGTGGGGGGCCCCCAAAGCCCCTGTTGCATTCATTGGCTCCCGTGTTCACCCCTTTGTTGCGATGATGACTCTTCCTGGACGAATTAGCTGAGTCCTACTTAGAGTCAGAAGGTCTGTATGAATAATTCTTAAATGTTTCTCAGGCTGCTACTCCTGTTTTCATCACCGAGTGAGTGTAACAGAAATACCCATCGGGGGTGCCTGGGTGGCTCAGTGGGTTAAAGCCTCTGCCTTCGGCTCAGGTCATGATCTTAGGGTCCTGGGATTGAGCCCCATATCGGGCTCCCTGCTCGGCGGGGAGCCTGCTTCCCTCTCTGCCTGTTTCTCTGCCTACTTGTGCTCTCTCTCTCTGTCAAATAAATAAAGAAATGCCCATTGGGAGGACAGTCCCGAGGACTTGGGGCCCAAAGGAGACACACACACGCTAACAGTAGTCTCATCCTCGTCCTCATCATCACTACCACCTATTATTAATATTGTTAAACATATACTGTTCTTCCTGCAGCCACGGGCAGTGGATGAGCAGATCAGCAAGGAAACCTGGCTTCCAGAAGCCTGCACTGTTCTGGGTGTCTCTCGGGCCCGGGCGGGTTTCTCCAACCCTCACCTAGAGATTAACTCCGACCCTCAGCAGGCCGTGGGGCTGGCTGCTTAGTGTTCCTCTTTGTGAAAGGCAGGAAAGGCATTCTAATTCCAAGCTGCTTCTGCTGCTGGGCACGTGTGTCTTATTCATCTCTGTGCCCCTACGGGGCCTTGCCCACGGCCGCGACACAAGGTGCTCCCTAAACGCTTACGGATCATAATTGCCATAATGATGTCTTACGATACATTCAGTAGAGGAAGTGGGCCTCGGTGCTCAGAGAGCCGCTGAGCTGCCAGGAGCTGGGAAACATATGTAAGCCCTCGTCTGGGGCATTCTCCCTGCGGACGCCCCGAGTCCTAAGGTTGCAAGACTAGCGTGGGATTGTTTTGGAGGCGGGCTGGCAAAGGCTCACCCAGGAGGCGAACGCCTGGCGCCTCCTTCTGGCCCTGCCGGGCTGGAGCAGGCCTGGGGAGGGCTCGGGAGGGAACCTTCGCCCCTGGGCTCCCAGAACTCGACCCTCCAGGCCCTGGAGCCTTCGCCCAACAGACAGCCCCGCTCAGGAGAGCCAATGGAGGGCTCCGGAGGCTGTTATGTAACCGATTTAACTCCTTGTCAAAACTGGTGACTAATTCCGACTGTCTCGGCCAGATTGGCTCAGCAGCTTTGCTGTTAGCCGCATGAGGCCTGGGCCAGTTTGGGGCCGGTTCTCACACCCTCTGCTGGATGGATGGCAGCTTCCAGGCTGGCCTGGGCCTCACCAGCCCCGACCACTGCCCCCATCACCACTCCCCCCACGGGTTTAGACCTTCTCCAAGTTCATCCCCCCCCCCCCCCCCCCCATGTCCCTTCCTGCCCTAGTGAAAACAGGCTAGGACGACTGTCCCCAAGAACCATCTGCTTGGGGGCTCGCTGAGGCCCTTTATTTTGTACCAGGTGAGAGAGAGAGAGAGAGAGAGAGAGAGAGAGAGAGAGAGGGAGAGAGAAGGGCCTGCTGCCCTCGGATGGCTGACCAGGCTGAGACTTTTGGCTTGGGGAGGTTGGGACCGTGGGTGCAGAGTTCAGGGGCCTCTCTGAGGCTCCTGTACCACTTCCCAAGGGGAGAGGGCTCCGGGCCACATCTGGCCTCCCCCAGCACCCTGGACTTGGGGCCCTGGCCCCGCGGGTCGCAAGCTGCTGGGGGATGCTGGGAAAGGCCTGTGCCCATGACCCGGGCTCTCCCTTTCCTTTCTCAAAGGAGGGGCTTGCTAAGCTCAGCCCGTCCCTGCTGCAGAAGGCTGTCACCAGGGCTCCTGGGCGGAGGTGAGAGAGTCTGGGGAGACACAAGGAGGGTCAGAACAATGAAGCCCAGGGATTATTTAATCTGCTCAACCAAACAATCCTGTGTGGTTGGGATGATTCCCATTTTATAGGTGAGGAGACTGAGGCCCAAAGTGACCAGGATGTTTGTCGAAGCTGGTAAGTGGCTCAGCCGGCCTTTGAACTCACACACCCAGTGACCCGGAAGCCCACGCTGGTCCTGACATGCTGCCTTCCCATGGTGTTCCCGGGGTGCGTTCCCGAGGCCTTGAACAGCTTACACATCTCAGCAACGTCACGGCAACTGTTCAAGCAGACCCGGAACATAATACTACCTTGTGTTCCTGCTGCTTCCTTCCACCAAGCAGTACACAGACATGATCTCATTCACTCTCCCAGAGTCCCTTGTGGGCTAAGGAGGGGGTGGGGATGGCTGACTCCACTTCCTGGGGAGGAAGGGGAGGCACAGAGAGGGAGGTCGGCCTGCCCTATATCACACAGCCGGCTGGCGGGACAGCTGGGACTGGACACCGGGCCCTCTTGGCCTCCAGGGCAGTTATACGGCTGGAGGGATGTGGGCTAGAGTCACCTCTGAGATATGGCAGATCGGGGTGCTCTTCTTGACGGGTGATTCAGTGGCTGAAACAGCTCCAAGAGCGTTGGGCTTATATTGAGAAAGGACATCTGAGAAGCACAGAAAGGCAATCCGCACGAGGGAGGGAAGGGGGGAAGCAGCCGGGCCAGGAGGCCACTCCAGTGGCCCCCCTCACGGCCAGGCTCCTTCCCCTGCCCCGGCTTCCCTTCCTGGATGCCCTGGGACTTGGAGGCGGCCGCGGCATGATGGAAAGAAGACTGACCTCGAGGTCATCAGGCCATGGGAGAGTATTCACCAGAGGCCCCCTAAATTAGTCACCTCGCCGCTCAGCTTTTCCATTTTTTTCCACCCAAAATGTGGGGAGACTGACTACACGCAACAGACATTGTGTGTGAAACGTTTCCTCATACATTACAACACCTGCCCAGAGAAAAACTGCTGGTGTCCCCTTCAGCTCCATTTCATTTCTAGGAAGCACCTTTTAACAAATAGTTTTGCAGTGGTGGCTCAGGACTGTCCTGGTCAAATGTCTAACTGAATGACTGGGGCTGTTTTCGCTTTGTATCTCTAGTCCCCAGGGTCCGGCACTGACCCACGTGCTACTCGAGTGGCCCCGTGCGCTCTGGGGCAGGGGCGGCGAACTTTCTGCAAAGGCCCAGGGAGTGGACATTTGAGGCTCCGTGTGTTTGGCCACAGGTTCTTTCCTTCCAACTCTTTAAAAACGTTAAGAGCCATCCTCAGCTCTCAAGTCCTGCAAAAACAGCCCAGTTTGGCCTGTGGGAAGTAGTCTGCTGCCCCTAGTCTAGTACTGGAGGGGAATTTGGTACTAGAAAAGCCTAGAACCCATTTAGCTGTATGCCTTTGGATCACGTATTTGGCCTCTTTGCCTTGCCTGTTTCAAAGGGCTGCTGTCTATGCAGGGGGCTGTCTATGCAGACCCCCATGCAGGGACCCCTGGATGGGAGCTGAGAGGGCCCTAGAGAGAAGGAACACGCAACCCGAGCTGGCCCGCCCCCTCGTCAGTGTGGTAGTGGGGACAGAGCTCTCCTCACGCCTGGAATATTTTACAGGGCAATGGAGGTCTTGTCTCAGAAGAAGGGGTCCGGGGTTCCATCGAGGGGCAGGAGCAGATCTGGGAGTCTGCCAGGCCGCAAGGACCTCACAAAGACCAAACAAGGGCCAGGAAGGCCTGGGACTTTGCTGGGAGAACACTGGGGACGACCTGGTCCTCTTGAGTACAGGTTTCTGGTCAAGTGAAGCACTGCGGACAGTGGCTCTGAAACAAGCCTGGACCTGAGCAAGCTCTTCTTGTCGACGGTGAGAGCTACCATGTGCTTAGTGCCTTCCACCTTCCAGGTGCCCTGCTGCGGGCTGTGTGTCCATCCTCCCAGCAAGGCCGGACCCTGCGGAGGGCTATGGCGCTTGGCTGCAGGGACAGGACTGGGGCGAGGACAGACCAGTGCTCCCGTTGCTCTGATGTGATGTCCTAATTCTGTCTGTGCATTCAGGCTGGGACTGGATGCCAGGCCATGGGCGTTTGAGGTCTCGGCTCTTCTTTGTTTGAAATACAGGCTTTGTTTGAAATACAGAAGTGACAGGCTCCTCGGCTCTCAGAAGAACCCCATTGTCACCCAGCCACAGAGCCCGGAGCACTCCCTATCGTGTACCTGTGCCGTCCCAGGGCTGGTTCTGAAGACCTCACCGGAGAGCAGCCTCCCAGGCTGTCACTCAGCAGTATGACATGGAGCATAGTGACATGTCCCCAATGCCCCGCTCATTTCTGTGCCCGCATCTGTGACGCACAGTTCTCTAGCTAGAAAAGTCCTTCTGTCACTGGTAAACCTCTACCGAGTCCATTATTATTATTATTATTAGTAGTAGTAGTAGTATTTACATTATTTCGGGGGGGGGGCAGAGAGAGAGAAACTTAAGCAGGCTCCATGCCCAGTGCGGAGTCCAATGCGGGGCTCTATCTCACGACCCTGAGATCATGATCTGACCTGAAATCAAGAGTTGGACGCTTAACACACTGAGCCACCCAGACGCCCCTCTCCTGAGTCCTTTAAAACATAGTGCGAATGTCACCTCCTCTAGGAAGCCTTCCAAGACTACCTAGGCACAGTTAGTACCTCCCTCTTCCACCTTCAGGCATTCTGTTTGCCTTCCTATTGTACTGTTTGAGGGCAAACATTAGTTGAACACTTATTACAGCCTATGTCTTCTACTAGGGGCTTTACTGCATTATCTCATTTAATATTCACAAACTCATGAGGTGGCTTTTCTTACCCCCATTTTTCAGACAAGGAAACTGAGGCTTAGAGCAGCTACATAACCTGCCCCAGGTCATCTAGCTCGTGAGTGGTAAGGCTGGGATCTGGATCCAGGTAGTTGGACTCCAGTGCCCTCCCTCCTAACCACTAAATTATATTGTCTCCCTTACGTTACTTATAATTACCCCAAACTGTAATGATAAGTTTATGGGTCTGTAAATGCCTCCTATGCCAAGAACTCACGTCTGTTGCCCTGGACTATATAACACAGTTCAACGCACATAGTAGGTGCTCCATGGATGCTTATGGAACGAACTTATGCTTATGTTGCATGCAGTCTACAGGGGTTGAGGTCCCCAAGGGTAGGTGGGGTGCCTGGGAGCCGGGAAAGGGAGACTGGCAGGGAGACAGCTGGGTGGGCGGGCAGCACCTGACTCCGGCTGGGGGTGAGGAGGTTCCTGCTACCAGTGGCCACACCATCCTGGAGCCATGAGCCTGGCAGCAGGAACAGAACGGTGTCCCAACCACTAGCGTCTTTGCTAGGCCGGCAGGTGCTTCACACTGGGGCAGGTGGAGTCCGGCATAGAGGGTGGCTAGTTCCAATCCCTAGACGGCCCTCAGGGCAGAAGCTGAACCCTGATCCTTGCAGGACGCACTTGGGCGGAGTCTCACCCTGGAGGCAGGGCCTGGACTACGAGCCCCATAGGTTCTGAACCTTGCGGGCATTCTATGAGTCCCCGTGTCAAAGGAAGTAGCTTGGGTGTGAGTTCCCGTGCGTATGAGTCCCCTCTTGGACCCGGAAGCTCTATTTACAGCCCACTGGCTTCCCAGAGGAGAGCTCTCAGGTGAGTGAAGGTGTGTGCCAGGCTTCTCCGTCTCCTCGAGGCCCCCTCTACCCCATGGGAGGCGGGACCCCGCCAGGCTCCAAAGCCTCGAGTCTCCCAGCAAGCCCAGGTGGGCCTGGGCGGGGGGGGGGGGTCACGCTTCTTGCCACCCCTTGCAGGTGGCCCTGTCCTGGGGAGCCGCAGGACCTCAGGGGCAGGGGTGGCTGGATGGTGTGTGGGGGAACCCCTTTAGCATTCCCAGTCCCCTCTGGGGGCCAGCTGTGCCCCTTGAAGCCAACTGGAAAGCTCTTTTCTCGCCCGGAAGAGGTCCAAAGCCGATGTGGCTGCTGACACACGGGGAGGCGGGGGTGTGTGGAGAGGCGGGGAGAGCCAGAAGACCCCCCTGCAAGCCGCGTTCATACAAAATGCATTTCCCAACGTATCCCTCTGGCCTGTCGAAGCCCCTTCTGCTCAGTGCTCTGTTTATACATGATAGACAACTAATTAACATCCAAACCTCTTGAAAGGTCTTTTCAGAGGTAATGTTCTGACAGATTATGTCAGCAAGGAGCACTGATTTGTCTAAGCATGGATCACATTGTTTCAGATTGAATGAGGTGAATATTAAACTGCTTTAAATGTACTCTTCATAAAGTACTAATTACACACTCCCAAGGGAGAACAGCCAAGGAATACTAAACAGTAGAGAAGTCAACAGAAGGTTCTTTTTATAGTATGTTGCTGGGCTCTGTGTTTTTCTGTCTCCTTTCTCGCTCTCTCTCTTGCTCTCTCTCTCGCTCGCTCTCTTTTTTTTTTACAGTAAAATCACAGCACGCTAAAGAATACACATTTATAGCACAATGCTTCTCATCTAATTATATGGCAATCATTAGTTTTAAGCTGGTTGCATTATATTTTCTTTGATATATTATGCCTGAGGCATAACTCCGCATTTATTGCCGCTACTGGCAGATCCTAGTCCCCCCAACCCCCTTTCAAAATCCCAACTCTTCTCTAGTCCCCACCCTTTAACAAATTATTTAACTCCTCCTGTTAGTTTGCTTATTGTCTCAAAAAAAATAGCAAATTAAATGGGCAAAAATGGAGGAAGCAACACACCCTTCATTACATTAATTTAAAGGAGGAAAAAAAAAAAAGAAATCTCATGGGTTCTTGGGAGCTGTGCAATTTTTTATCAGGCAGGTGATGCCCCAAACGTATAATGTCTCCTCCCCAGCCCAGTGAAATTCCTTTGTAACAAATTCTACTGGATCACACTGAATTCCCACTTGGCTGAGCCTCATTGTCCCTCAGGGAAAGAGATATTTATATGTATATAAATATACATCTATAAAAGCAACACAGGGGTAGAAAAACCATGTGGCAGGGATCATTCCAGAAAAAATGCAGGGCGGCCCTTCAGAATGCCTATCTCTAGATGAAGCCGGAATTCTGCTCCATCAGTTTTTCTGGGTATTTCTGACATCAGCCCTTGTCCATGGTTGAGAAAAATCAAGATCAATTTTGAGATGCCCTAGATTGTCAGAGTCTCAGTCCCGAAGGGGGGAAAAGGCCAAGTCCCATGCGGATGGATGGCTCGATATTGACCCAACTGGTTTCTTCTTGGTCAGGCCTCTAGTTATGATGCCATTAAAGAGAAAAGGGACTGCAGGGTCCAAAGTGGGGACCATCTCTCTACTGTCATCTTCCCTTTCCTCCCTACGCCAAATCAAAGAATGAGGGGATCTTGGGGTTGAAAGGGTTAGACCTTTCCTATCCTCTTTGTTTTACAGTTGAGGAGCTTCCTCGTGGGGTTTCCTAATTTACCTAATATCGCAGAGCTGCCCCTGGGGTCCTGACTCCAGTTCGGCATCTTTCCTCCCACTTAAACAGAATAACTCCAAGCAGTTCTTCCCTCCCAAGAATGACGAAGGTCAAAGGAGTTAAATGACAGAGTGCTACGGGCTGAATGTTTGTGTCCCTCTCAAATTGGGATGTTGAAGCCCAATCCCCCACCCTGTGTAATGGTCTTTGGAGGTGGGGCCTTTGGGAGGTGATTAGGTCATAAGGGTAGAGGCCTCATGATAGGATTCGCGTCCTTTTAAGACGGGCCATGCAGAGCTTGCTCTCTGCTCTCTCTCAGCCCTGTGAGGACATGAGGAGAGGGTGGCCATCGCCAGACACTGGACCTACCAACACCTTGAACTTGGACTTCTCAACCTCCAGGAATCTAAGAAATAAATAAATGTTCAGGTTTTTTTTTTTTTTTTAAGTCATTCATTCTGTGCATTTGCTATAGCAGCCTGGACAGACTGAGACACAGAATTATCTCCTCTGGGAGCTAGAAGTCTGGAGTGTCATCTAATCCCTGCCCCCTCCCCTCACCCCAGGTGCTGCCTGAATCCCCTTTGCAACGTCCTCATCATGAAGACTTGTTCCTTCTCGGCTCGGGCTCCTCCAGGGATGAATGGGTGAGGGAGCCCCTCCCACCGTGCAGCTCCCACAGTGGGAAACCAGTGCTGGAGAGAGGCGCACACCGGAGTGGGAGCGCCTGGGTTCAAACCCCGCGCTGCCGAGTCCCCGCCACGTGAGCGTGGAGGAGCGACTTCACATTTCTTTGCTTCCGTCTCCTCCTCATCCGTAAAATGGGAACGGGTGCCCCCACCTTCCAGGGTTTGTGAGGAGGAGCCTACTAAGCCCACTAACTGAGGTTAACCTCGTAAGTATAACCTGCTGAGTCAGTTTCATTGTTGTTCGGAAGTCTGTCTCATTCCTGGGAATCACTGCCACGCTCACAGGTCCCCCTGGGCCCCGCAGGACGGGATTACTTTTTCTCCCCTATGACTGCTTGCAACTGTCTCATTCATTCATTGCTCAGCGTTCGCTCGGTGCCCCTGCTGCCAGGTGCACGGCGGTTGCCAGGAGCCGAGAGCCACGTGGGGAAGACCGG
This sequence comes from Procyon lotor, assembly GCA_028646535.1. Taxonomy (NCBI): domain Eukaryota; kingdom Metazoa; phylum Chordata; class Mammalia; order Carnivora; family Procyonidae; genus Procyon; species Procyon lotor. The sequence goes on along the minus strand of CM053604.1, from coordinate 134,694,765 downwards.
GTCCCTGGTCTCACAGAGCTGACCCTCCGGAAGAGCTAGCAGTTTGTGTCTCCAGAGCTTCCCTTCCCAGGGGAAACGCTCATCAGTTTCTGTGCGAGTTCCTCACTTAACTTTTTTTTCCCCCTGGACCATCCTCCTTACGTGAAATCAGTCAAAGAAATAGACGAGGGATGAATTCAACATGGCAGCAAAGCAGAACTTCATTCCGGGGCCGCCTCGCGTCCAAGCCCCCAGACACACCCTGTCGCGCTTGTTACTTGAGACTGGGATTCCACTGGGTGGAATGAATTTCACCGGGTATGAATTTTTTTTTAAAGCTCCCCATTCTTGAATCCGATTCATGTGTGTGCACGCGTGCATATGTCCGTGTGTGTATATGTGTGTGTGCACGTGTGCCCCCAAACCGCCACACACCTGCGGCCCCTGCACCCCGGGGAAATTGAGAAGGCTGCTGTATCTGTCGGTTTCTCTGGGACGCACTTTTCCCTCTAGTGCTGACCCCATCTTTTACTGGGGCCTCTCCCCAAGGCCAGGTCCTTCTCACTGAGATTATGCTAGCCGGGGATCTGTGAATCTTCCAGAATGCACTGAGTTAGTTGCCAGGCCCACTGTCCCCCTGTATGTCCATCGCTCCGTGTACTGATACTGCCCAAGTTAGCATAACAGAACATGACCTTGACATTGTCACTCTCCTGCCAAAAGCCTTTCCCCAGGATCCCCCAGCTTAGGATCCTGTACAAGCCCCCTGGGTATCTCACCCAAGTGTTCCACTCCCGGCGCTGTTCCCGGCCTCTGGATGCTAGCCCCAAACCCAGGGTGGGCTCGCTCCGTGGCCTGACGCAATAACGGGCTTTGCACCTTTTCTAGAGCCTGACGACAGCACTGTGTTGTCCCCATTCTGTCCTCTCACAGGGCCCACCGGGCAGAGTGGGCTTGGTGAACTGTGTGGAATTATGTCCGGTGCAGGGCCCATTTTTGAGAAAGAGCTCCGGCCTCACGCTGATACACACACTAGGCGGCCAGCTCCTCGTCCTGACTGCGACACGCCCTCTTCTTTCTACAGACCGTGTCTCCTTCCCCAGAGTGGCCTTCTTCACCCTCACGCTGGGTCTCTGCCCCAGTCCTGTTCCCGTGAGCCCATCTGGTGAAGAGGACATGCTCTTCGGGGTCAGGCAGACCTCGTGGTATGCCTCTGAGTGACCGACAGGTGACAGCACCTGCTATTTGCCTGGCGTCATGGCAGACACTGGCAATAGGGGGCACAGAGTAGGGATACGGCCTCTGCCCTCGTTGAGCTGGCAGACTCATGGCAGTTTACTGGCTTTCTCATTTACAAAAGGGGACTCGGAATACCTTCCCCACGGTTGCTGCAGAGACTCAAATAATGCATCTAGGGTGGTGGGCTTGGAGGTAACGCTCTATGAAGTTTCCAAGTAGGCATTCTGCCGCACCTCACCCGTTAGGGACAGGAACACCTGTGCACGTGCCTGCAGGGATGTGACCAGGTGTCTGGGACGTATCCCTGCTCCTGGCCTTGGTCGCCGGGGACAGAGGAGGTGTTGCTAGGGGCGCTGGGCAGACCGCGCTACTGGTTACATGGGCTACTGGCTCCGGGGTGGCAGAGCCTGGGGAATGTGGGATCCGAGAGCAGGTTCTGTGCTGTTCTCTAACACCTTCATTTATGGCCAACGTGTCGTTTTCTCCTTAGCACAGACTCTTGCCCTTCGCCTTTCTAGGCCTGTCTCCCTTCCTGGCTCAACAAATGCTCGGCCCACCCAGCTGGGTCTCAAGAGGAGCTACAGAGGGGGACGGAACTAGGTCCGAGTTATTGCTTCCGCAACCTGATAGTTGTGTGGCCTGAGGCAAGGTCTTTAATCACCTCATGCCTCAGTTTCCTTATTTGCTGAATGAGGATAATAGTGCCCTCCTCAGACCTCGTTGTGGGGATGAAGGGCAGGAAAAGTGTCCCACACAGTGCAAGGCATGCAGTCAGCCCTCAGCACGTGAGTTTCCAGTTCCCTGCAAGTCACACTGAGGTACTGTGGGTTTAATAGATTCTCTGCCCTCAGGAGTTCCTGCATTTTAAAACAGGACACCGGGGGCTGCTTGATATAGCACAATAAATTGACTGGGGTGAAGACTTCTGGGGAAGCAGTGGGATAGAGGAAAGAGATATTTTGGGGGCAGGAAATGGCCTTCCTTTACTTCTGGAATCACACCACTTAGACTAGCAGTTCTCAGCCTAAAAGCTGTGACACGCTGGTGTGGTACCAGCAGTTGTGAGATATATCACAAACAAATATGTTACTAATAATAAAATGCTGCAGTTTTCGAATAATCCCCCCAGCTTGTGTTGTAAAGTAGAGGGAATTCAAGGTTATCCCCATAACACCATCACAGCCACTCACATCGCTCTGTGATTTCTAGAACAGGATCGAAAAGAGTGCATCCCGGCATTGACAATCCGGGCATGCTAGGCCAGGGGCGTCCACAGTCGCGCCACAGCCAGCCAAGGGCTTGGAAAAGAACAGAAATATGAAAGGCTCTGAGAAATTTAGAGACACTAGGTATACCACACAGTGGAAGAGAAGAAGGGACCACTGCCTTCTGTCCCAGTGTGGTCGCCTCTCATGGACGAATTTCGTGCAAGCAGCCAGACACAAAGAAGCAACTCACTAGATGGTTCCATTTACACGAAGCTCAACAACCCGCTTAATTGATGGGGGCAGCAGTCAGAATAATGTTGGCTTAGGATTGGGAAGAAGCTTGTAGGAGCCTTTTGGGGTATGAGAAATCTTCCATGTCTTGATCTTGGTAGTGGTTATGTGGTGTTATGGAGTGAATGTGTCCCTCAAAATGGGTATGTTGAGGGGCGCCTGGGTGGCTCAGTTGGTTAAGCATCTGCGTCTGTTCAGGTCATGATCCCAGGGTCCTGGGATTGGGCCCCGCATCGGGTTCCCTGCTCAGTTGGGAGTCTGCTTCTCCCTCTGCCCCTCCCCCTGCTCTCTCTCACTCTCGTTCTCTCTCTCAAATAAATAAAATATTTTTAAAAAATGTGTATGTTGAAACCCTACTCTCCAGTATATTAGGAGGTGGGAACTTGGGAGGTAATTAGGATTAGATGAGGCTGGGACCCCCATGAGTGGGATTCGTGCCCTTAGGGAAGGCTCAGGAGACCTTGCCTTCCCTTCCAACTTGCTCTCTTCCTTGTGAGTACTCTTCACAACCGAGGAGGCTCTCACCAGAACCTGGCCATGATGCATCCTGACATGGGACTTCCAGCCTCCAGGATGGTGAGAAATTAATATCTGTTGTCTACACCTCCAGCCCTGCCGCTACAGTACTTTGTCAGAGCCACCCAGCCGGACTAAGACAATGGTTAAAACAAAACACTGAAGTTTTATACTTAAGTTCTGTGTGCTTGATGTATGCATTTATAACTTAAACATTTTTTTGAGAAGCACTTTGGAATCTCGGGCACACACCTGTCAGTGTTTTCCCGATGGTGCCCGATGGAAGTTTCCGAAATGTTCTAGGGCCCTGGGTGCTGACGGTTAGCATAGGAGCCGTGGGAGCGCTGGGGTCACGTCGGGTCAGTTCCAGTGGGCAATGACTGGCCATGAGCTCTCCTGGGTAGCTCTGTGCCCCTCAGGGTTCTCACCGGGCTGACAATTTTTTGGGGCTCACATCTTAGCCGCATGAGCACCCCGTGCACACGGAGGCAGGACCCTCCCCGGACGATCTCCTTTCCCCTGGCAAGGCAGCTCAGCTCCTGCTGAATGCTGTTGGGTGCCCCCGGCCTGGGCCCTGCTGTGAGCCCCCCAGAGCAACCTCGGGCAAAAGGAGCCGGGCACTCCTCCCCCATCGGTGGCTCCATGATGCTGAGGTGACTCTCCCGGCCACCCATGTGGAGCTCATTTTGTTTGCTTTGTGTGTTACTTTTCACCCACCCCTTCGGTTGCCAAGGAAACAGTGACGCAGCCTCGGGTGGGGCCTCAGGCTCAGTCATTGCCGAGTCTTTTAAGGCAATGGTGGTTCAGCATGTCGCTGGAGGGCTGGTGGGCTGGCACAGGGGGGCAGGGGATAAGGCCGCACGGGGAGGGGGAGAAGCAAGAGGTGGTGGCTTTGCTGCTAGCCCACTGGACGATGCTAGTCAGGATGCAACTTTTACTCAGAGCTTGTAGGAGACTCAGGTCACCGGCAGACACGAGGCAGATGGTTCTGGAGGCCGAATGGGAACAGCCCTTCTCCATGCTGGGTGTTTTTGGGGCCTGGGACGGTTGGTCTCTGAGGCTCCGGCAGGTCCAAAGCCTGCGCAGGCCAGTGAAGGCAGGAGCAGGCAGAATGGGGTTCTGGGCATTGATAATGCATTTAGGGACCGTTGGCTGGAACCAGGATTCAGGCGGACCCCTCGCCTTGTGAGAAATGGTTTCTGTTCCTCCAGAGGCGACTTCCCTTACTTTCCATGCCTCCATCACGGTCACCAGTGACACTGGGACCCTTGGGACTCTCCCAGCCATCGTGTTCTGTCTCCTGCAGCCTCAGCCTGCAGGGCCTCAGGCCCAACAGCTTCCTCCAGGCTGAAGCCCATCCTGGCCTCTCTCAGGCTCGTGCTCCTCACAGGACTGAGGAGTGCAGTCCCGAGTCCAGGAAGACTGGCTGGTCCATAGGGCGGGCCGCCCCAGGGTCTTATGCTGGGGGGGGGGGTTCTCTCTTTTGAAGGCCTTGCCCAGACTGCCAGGTCTGCCCCCCCTGAACTGAGCCTGTGGCCCCAGGGCTGCCCCACCCTCCGTGCAGCCCCTCCCGGGCCCTCCCAAGTCTGGCGGGCAGAACGGAGCGGGTCACTTCCCTGCTTCGTCACTCCCCCATCTAGCTCCCTTTTCTCTGCCAGCTTCCCCGCCACCCCGTCTCAAAGCCCGCAGAGTTATTTCTGGTTCATCTTTCTCCTTTATCACCTTTATCTAGTCACTTATCAAATGCTGTCAGTTTTTCCTTCAAAATGTCTCTAGCATATGTCCCTTCCTTTTTTAAAAATAAGTTTCATTGTTTTTTGGTATAAAAGAGAAATATACTCGCGGTAGAAAATATGGATAGCCAAAAAGAAGAACATCAGAATTACCCATAATTCCTCCAGGGACGGCGGACTGTCATTGTTTTGATACAGCCCCGTCAGTCCCGGGGCGCAGCCACGTACCTACACCCTTTTCTCCCCCCACCCCCCACTCCCATTCCCGCTGCCACACTCTCCTCGCTCTCAGGCCCTCAGGGTCTCTGACTCCCTTCTCCTCCAGCCTCCTGGGCCAGTCTAACCTTCTCAGACACTGCCTCCGAAACATGTCAAATCTAGGGCAGCCACTAGTCCACAGGAAACACAATCCCTCCGGGTAGAAGCCCACAGCTTGGCAAGCATATGGCGGACGCCTTTGTGTGATTAGAAGGAAGGCTCCCCTTCGTCGGGTAGAGGAAGCTCCCAGACTGGGCGAGTGGCTGGTGGGCAGAGTGCAGACCCACCGCCCCGGGCCAGACTGCCCTCAGCCACCTGCTGGCCAGCCTTCCTGGTCTTATTAACCCTGGCCCCTGCCTTCCCCAGAGTATCCTAGAGCTTCCAGACCCGTCTATGCCCTGCTTCTGGAACACTTCCGCCCCTCCTCCAGTCTTTGCCGAAACTATACCCTCGCTACATCGTCTACACTTACCTCCCTTCCTCATACTCATGCACCTGCTCATGTTTGCAGGTCTGGCCCAGGGGTCACACCGCATAGGCTCCCAGGGTCCAGGCAGGTCCCCGGTGTGTGCGAGGGGGTGGGGGGTCTGTGAGAACAGGACGTGACCCGGGTGTCTGGTCTTTACCCAGATTATTAAAGGCGGTTCTCCAGTGTTTCAGTATCGGTACTAATTCAACACGTTAAGAAGCTTGGCCCGGGTGGGGCAAAGTTGTCCAGCTCTCTGCCACTGTCCGTCTCTTTTCTAAGATTTCTGGGTCTCTGCCCTGCCTCTCCTTGATCAGCCTGGCTCCTCATACAGGAGCATGAGATACCCGCTGGCAGCTTAGGCTTCTCAGGTTTCAAGGAAAGTGCAATTATTCATCCATTCAACAAGCATTTAGCGCGTGCCTCCCCAGGCATTGCAGGAAAGAGCCCGGGCTGGGGCACTGATTCTACCGCTCTCCTGAGCAAGTCACCCAAGTTCTCTAAGCCTCATTGTCCACCTGCAAAATGGGGATTTCAGTAATTCTCAACCCACTCAATCGCGACGAGGCATTGAAATCATATGCGAAGGCATTTTGTAAACGGTGAGTCTCCGTGGAATGCCGTTCTCGGCCCATCTCCTCTTGTTCAGGCCGTGCCGGACTTAGTGTCTAACGGTGTGAGCAGGCTCTCTCTAGGGAGTACGGATCGGGCGTTTGAGAAATCCTTGTGGGTGAGTTAAGGAAACGTACCCCCTCTACCTCTTTCGGGAAAGGATCTGTAGAGACGACACAGCCATATGCCACGGAACGATAGTCACAAGACTGCGACTGATAATGGAACCCCTGCTCCACGCTTGCCGCTGGGATAAGACGTTTCACAATCATCACCTCCCTCGATCTCCACAGTGACTCTTCTCAGGAAGGTACTACATTACCACCATCAAGCAGAAGAGGAAACTGAGGCCTAGCAAAATGGATAACGTCTCCTGAGTCATGTCACCGGAGAGAGGTATGGACAGGAGAGGAAACAGGGAAGTAAAACGAGCACGGTGAGTCAGCCCATGCCTTTGGAGGGTCAGCGGTAATGACATACACAGGGTCATCTCCGGGAATGCCGGGCGGACTGTGAGCTCGCAACGGCTCATACCTATTATTACCGAGCTCTGGGCCCGTTACGCACATTATCTGATTTGATTCAGTCCTTACAACGATCCTGTAAAGTATCATTCTGCGGAAACCGACATTCAGAGAGGGTCAGAGCCTCCCCCAGACCACACACACAGCCCGAGACTGAGAAGCTGGCCTAGGACCCAGAGCCCGATGTCCCTTTTGCCCTGAGGTCAGTCGTTTGGGGCTCACCAAGCTTTCCCCCAGGCAAACAGGAAACGCTCTGCTTCCTCTAACATTTGCTCGTGGTACTTCCGTGAGCCCGTTAGCTGGAGGGTCCTCGTTAAGGCCTTCAGAGTGGCCCCCACCAGGGCCCACCTCTCTCTCAGAAATACCTGTACAGTTGGGATGCTGAGGCCTGGCAAAACGTGGGCCCTCCCTTTAAACTTCAGGGAACAAAGACTTACAGAACGTATCTTGGCCTTCCCCACCCCCTACCCAATTTTTTTTCCCAAAGAAAAATGAAAGAATCTGATAATTACTTCTATCTACCACCCAACTGTACTAATTACCAACCTATTTCTTCACAGTGTGACAGACACCAGCTCTGGAAAACACATAGAGATAAATTAGCACTAATTGGTTTTCCTCTGGCTGTTTGAATTAGTATTTAAAGCTCCAATTACAAAGCAGAATAATTGCTATTAATGTCCTATCGCAGTACAAAAGGCAGTCCGCTCGAGAACCAGCCCAGGTGTATTATTACTTTGATTACAGCATATTTAACCTGGCTCGTTAAGAGGGAGACATGGGGGACAGTTTCAAAATGGCGGACAGACCACTTCCTGCTGGGTGGAAGTTTCAAGGCAGAACTGTGACTTGAGGGAAGGAAAAGGCGGGAACAGAAGAAGAGGAGGAGGGAGGCAGGAAAAACCGGGCCCGAAGGTCCGAAAGTCCGTAGGGTTTCTCAGCAGGGTTCCTGGAGTCTGGCTTCCCCGACTGTCTCCTTGGGGAACCCTCCTGGGTTCCCTACCCTACTCCATCGAGAACCAGCTCGATGCCTCCCATCCTCTGCAGGCCTTCCTGGCCCCTCGTGGATGCCCGGGGAGTGAGGCTGTCCACAGAAGGACCCGGGGGATGTGCCCGGTGTTGGCCTCAGACTTTTGCTAGTGAGTGAGTGGGGGCTGTGCCCTCCACGTTCACGTCTCTCCATGCCAAGTCTCAGTCGGGGGCTTTAGGACACGGGCTGGGGTGGGCTTGCCGCCCCCACTGTGGATGGCCTTGCGTTACATATACCCTCCGTCCCCTGCACCTGTCCTGGCACCGTTTTCATTCTGGTTCCTCTAGCGGGACCTTTCCTGTTGTGGCCAGAGAACAGGGGGCGGGGGGGTGAGCTGGGCAGAGGTGAGCCTGGGGTCGCCCCTACAGAAGGGCAGCGTCCTGGCTTTCCAGCTCACTGGCTAGAGGGCACATCCTCCCGACTCCAGGAGCCTCAGTCTCTTCGACTGTACAACAGGCGCAGCATCTTCCCTCTTTCTGGCTTCACAGGGCTATGAGGATGAGGCGAGGATGACGCGAACATGCTTTGGGGACCAGAGGGCAGCTCCTAAGCCAGGGGGTCTTTCCCTCGCCGTGGAGAAGCGGTGGCTTGCGGAAGGCGGCCCTCCAGGTGCAGTGGAGGCTGCTTCCTGCTGCTCCCTTCTTTGCTCTCTTCTTCCCTTTCAGTAGCTTCCCTTTCACGTCTCCTCTTCTAGCTCCACTCCCTCAGATCCTCAGCCCCCCAGATCTCATCCATCTCCCCATTCACGCTAGGGTGTTAAGAACTCAATGAGTTACCCTTTCCTAGAGCAGCTGCGTTTCAAAAGGGAGGGCTATGTTTAACCCAAAGAAATGAGTCACTAATGGTGAACTTTCAGGCAAACTGAGATGATATTTTGTGGGGGAGAACGAGGATGTCACAGTGCTCCTCAGAGCCCCATAGGCAGCTGTCTACTCACTGACACACAGGTTTGGTGTGGCCCTGTGCCAGGCTCAATGTGACGGGAAGCATTTTGCCAGAGAGGAGAGAGGCAAGAGAGAAATCAGTGATGGGGGACCAAGGCCCCTAAAACCCAGTCGAGGCTGCTGATCCTGAATGCTGAGGTCACAACACGAGGAGCGGGTGAAGGGGGGGGCTCCTTTCCTGGAGGTGCTGCCAGTGAGCTTCTCCGGCCCATCTGTCCCCAGGAGGACGGCCAGCTGTGGGTCCCGGGCAGAGCTTGAGTTGGGCGTGCCCGAGGCTGTCCTAAGGAATGCGGCCCCCCCAACTCCTGCCACCCCCTTTAACTTATGTCGCCCCAGCTCCTCCCCCAGACCTCTTTCTCTTTTGCCATCTGGGAAATAAACCCAGCTGACTTCCCCCAGTCAGGACTCCTCGACGTGTCTAACCCCTTCTTGGTCCCCTGCCCTCCCGTGGCCCCCAGTCTCTCACCGGCTTCCCCCCCAGGAGCCCCTGTCCCTCTGTCCTGGCAGCCTCTGTGGCCCACCCACCTTCCCCATGTGAGGAGAGGTGCCACAGGGTAAGGGGCAAAGCGGCGTCCTTGGGATCAGGAACCAGGGTCGGCCCAGCACGGCCATAAGTTCGCTGTGAGAGGGGGCTCCCAGGTCCCCTCGAGGGTAATGTTCTAGGATTCCACAGCTCCCCTTTCCTTTCTTCTCCATATCACTTGATCTCTGAGATCCAGGCAGCTGGCACCTCTTAGTACCCTTCAGGGACCCTGGGGGACTGGGAGCTCTGGCCAGGGGGTTCCGGAGGTAGGCCACGAGAAGGCAGGCAGGGCCCATCTGCCAGGGAGAAGGCTCTGGGTGGTCTCTGCGGGGTGGGCCCAGCTGTTGCAGCCAGGAAAGGAGCGTCACTGCCAACGAATCCCTCCTTTACAACCATGCTGAGAGGGACGTGCAAGGGCCCGTGGGTGGGTGTTCACGTATGGGGGGGGGATTTCTTTTTAAGAGACAAGGTGGGTGGAATGGGGGAAGCCAGCTGGCTGCGGGCTCTATTTCTACTGACAAGGCTTTACCCTGTAGGTGTGAGGAATTCCAATTAAATATGCAGCCTATTTGTCTGTGTGTGGGAGAGGGTTTGCCGGGAGGGGGGGAATGGAGGCAGCGTCTCTGCGGCATACCAGCAAACCAGAAATTAGCTCCGTTCATCACAGGCACACGGGGCTTCCCTCAGCCCTCCTGTGCACTCACAGGAGTCGCGAGGAGACAGACAGAGGAAGTGAGAGAGAGGTTGGGGAGGCGGGTTCTCCAGACTTGAAGGGCTTCCGGAATCTCTGAGTGGGCAGGACGGATTGCCCGACTCCTTGCCTCTTGGGGGGGTTTCCCGTTCTGGAGGCGCTGGCGGGGAGCTTCTCTGGCCCATCTGTCCCCACCGGGGCGAGCCAGGGTCGTCCGGGCTCACCTCTGAAATAACAGGGCTCTGTGGGCACACACAGGGGCATCTCTAGCGAGGGTGGCAAGTGGGTCTGTGGCCGGGGCGGCCCGGGGCGGACATCATAACCTCTGCGGGGCCCCGGGGTCACTTGGACCCTCGCGTCCTTCATCCTCTTGCCAGATCTGTGCTTAGAAAGCCTCCGTTTGAGGCAGCGGTCTCTCTGAAGAACAGAAGCCCGCAGTGCTGATGCTGGGGCTCCTCGGGAGGGGGGAGGAATCACACTGAGGAGATCTGGGGATCCACGGGCCTCTGGAAGCCACTGCAGACCTTCTGCAATGCCTTCATCCCTCTTTTTACTCATAGGTGGGGTTTGGAAGAAGGCATCAGAGTTCTCCAAGGCACAAAGAACAATCCATGGTGAAGCTGGCCGATACAGTCCTCCAGCAGCCCCGCCGTAGGGATTTGGGGACTCCCCGTGGGTGCCCCCCGCCCCCCGTGAGACCCTGTGAACAGCAGCCGGGCTCTCTGCAGGGTCAGCCGGCCTTCCTGGTGGGCCAGCTGCCTTGCTCTCAGCCTTCGGACCACTGGCCTTTCACCCGGGAGGCCGCTGCAGCCGCCTCCGCTGCGGTCCGCCACCGCTTTCTCCCCGGGGCCAGTCCTCTCTGTGTTTTCCCTTGTCTTGTCTTGGTGCCGTTCCTCTCTCCATCTGCAAACACGGACTCCTCCCTAACTCTGAGTTTCCCATCTGCCTCCCGACTGGTTAAAACACAATCACTTGTTGATGTAAGAAGCTAACTAACAGTCCTGAACAGGAGACCGAGAAGGGCCTTTTCCTGACCCAAGCGCCCAGGGTGGTGGCTCGGTAGCTCCAGCCAGCGAACTCTCCAGATTGCCCGACCTGCAGGGCCGGGAGGCCAGCCGCCAGGCGTGTCTGAAGAGTGGCACGCAGGCACGGCACGGGTGGCTGGGGGAAACTGGGATGGCTTGTGCTGGGTCCCAGGGAGGGCTTGCTTGGCTGGAGGGAAAGGAGCTGGCAGAGGGGGCCGGGGGTGGCACCAGCCTAGGTCTGCAGGGGAGGGGGCTACACGTAAGGTGATTGTGCAGACAAGCAGCGGGGGCCAGAGAAAACTCTAGAAAGGCCAGGAAAGAGGTTCAGGAGGGCAGGTGTGCCCCCTTCCTCACACGTCATCATTTTCTTCTTTCCTTCAGCTTCCCCTCCGCCTCACCTCTCCTTCCTCCAACCTCCCCCTCCCCCCCGCCCCTCCCCCCGCCCAGCTATACAAGCTCAGCTTGGGGAATGAAGAAAGGCTGTGACCGCTCCAGAAGAGCTTCCCAGCCCGGATGGAGGGGACAAGACCTGTCACCCTAGCGCTGAAGCAGCTCTTTCGGAATTCCATGTCTGACATGTACAGGAAGCCAGGTGGGCTCCCCGGCCAGCCGCAGCCTCCCCTGCCCCCTCTCTCCCGCTTCACCTCCCTCTACAGACACTGGAACAGAGACAGAGTGGCTCAGAGGAAAGGGCTAGAGGTAGAAGGAGGGAGGCAGGGAGGTGAGGGGGGCCGGGGAGCAGGAAATGAGGAGAGACGTATATCTGCACGGGTAACGTTACGATGCTAAAGTCAGGCATACGTAAGTGTTCGCGTACTGGTTTCTTTTAGGGTATTTCCTTAAAGTCGGTATAGGGCAAGGAAGGTGAAGACCGAGGTGTGTGGCAAACACTTCCCAAAGAGCACTTTTGAATGACCAGGGGATAAAGCAAATCTTTCGACGCTGGCTGGAACCTTAGAAACACCTGGGATGAGCGCCTCGCCAGAGCCACATGGCCGGCCCGGCCGGCTGGCGGCCCCGCAGGGACAGAGAACCCAGCGGGGCTTGGGCAGCAGCCCAGCCCCCTCCCCTGCCCTTTCCTCAGGGTCTGGGATGCTTTCCTCTGGGACTGCAGATGACGTTTCCGGAAAACGCTGGAGTCCGCTCCCCACTAGCTCCAACAGGCTGTCTGGGGAGACAGCACCAGGCTATATTCGAGGACAGCAGGCTTGGCCGAGGTTGGCTGTCCTCAGTGGACACCAGCGACACAGTGCAGACCACGAGCCGGGAGGGCACCGCTGCGGTGCCTTCTTATCAGCTGAGCACCTGTGACGGGTGAGGTCGGGTGTGTGGACGCCTTCGGGAACTCACAGACTAGAGAAAGCGCCTCTTGGGAGGAAGAAGTTCCTCTCCGTATTTTTTTGCTCCCTGAGTCACAGGTTTGGCAGTCCCTTTGGGCAGAAGCTTGGGCCTCTGGTCTCAAAGAGTGTGCAGCACCAGTCACTGAAGTGCTTCCTTGAGCCCAGCCCCACGAGGGATCGGAGAGAGGTGCACGGCGGGGCCCTGTCCTCGGGGGAACTTTCTGGCTGCAGGGCAACCCGCGGCAGCTGGAGAAGCACAGGTGCTGAAGGACAGCTGGGGTCATGTTCTGCGGACCCCGGGAGGAGGGAGCCCTAAGAGACAGGCAGGGTTGCTTTGGGACTGGGAAGCAAGAGAACACGGGTGGCATCTGTGAGCACTGGTGAGCCAGGGCCCGGCTGGGCTTGGCCTGGGCGGTAAGAGGGGCAGGAGGAGGATGAGGACACAGCCCCTGGACCCTCAGGGGACAGGCAGGCCCCGGATAGGGATGGCCAGGCTTCAGCTGAGACCACGGCTGGCAAGGTCTCCAGGTAACAGCCAGAAGAAGGCTGGGAAGCTCACTCCTTGGCCCCTCCTCTCCCTGCTCTGTGGTTGTCAGACTCCTCTCCTCACTCACCTGGCATGGCACTCCTGTCACCCCCAGAGCTGGGGGCGGTGACTGGGGCGCAGCGAAATGTTGTGAATGGCAGAGCTGCTCCGAGTCCCAGCCTTCCTCTGAAGCGGGGTGGGGAGAGAGCATCCAACCATGAGGCATTTTCTGGCCCTAAGGATAACCTCGTAGGAGGCAGAGGGAATCCAATTAGATGGGCAAGGCTGGGGAGGCTGAGGGCATGTGGGAGGTTTCTTTCCACTTTCTGGCTTCCCCAGGCCCTAAAAGAGAAATTATAGCCAGCTCCCTCATTCCAGCCCCCAGATCCCCTTTCTGGGGCCACCATCGCTCCCTGATTCCTCTTGTCATTTATCCCCTTCTCACTCGGGGTGACAGAGGCTCACCGGGGGGGGGACCCCTGCGATAGCAGCAGACCCAAGCAGCAGCCACCACTGTCCCCTCCCTCTTGGTGGCTGCCTCCTGCCTCTGGAATGGGGTTGGGGGTTGTGGGGAGCTGCCTCCTGAGCGCTTGGAGCTAGGTCCCCCTCTGAACCTGGGTTCTCATGAGCTCTATAGTGATCGTCCTTTTCACCCAACTGTGCTCCAGCTCAGTACTGAGGAGATGACTTGGGACCTCACGCCCTTGACCCACCAGCCCCAGGGGCCCCTGGGGCAGCCCAATCAGCGAGCCCGGGTGCTCCTGCCTCTAAGACGTCTCTCTCAGTCTTTCTTAGAGGCACTTATGGGCGCACATAAAAGCATGTGTGCAGGAGGGTGGACGGGTCCCTTGGCCTCCTCTAGCCTCCTCCCAGTGCCCCCGACAGGGCAGGAGTGGCTTCACCCCAGTGACTTCTCCCTGCCCCCTCTTGTCCCCATTCCCCTCTCTTGTGATCCTGGGATGGCCAAGCGGCTGGGGCTACTCCTTCCATTGAGATGAACAGGCCTTCCCAGCAAGCCTCTCAGGAGAAAGTTCTGGAAGTCTTGTCTTGCCAGGGTGCTGGGCACCAGCCTTCCTCCCTCTCAGCTGAGGCCATGGGAAGGGTGCCTTTTTGGGGAAAGCAAAGTCCTCCGCCTGCCGTTAGTACCCTCCCTCAGTCGGGCCTGCCACAGGGCTCTGAGTCTTGTTGTCTTGTCAGAATCTGTCCTCGGAGGTGTGAGGAACTCCAATTAAGCATTCAGCCAGTCTGCCTGTGTGGGGGGCCTGGGCTGTGGGGGAGGCAGCCTTGTGCTGGCGCCGTGACTAATCTTTGCAATACCAATTATGAGCCTCTGAGGAGGTGGTGGGAAGGTGGGGAGGGGGAGGCGGGGGAGGCGGGGGCTGGGGTTTCCTCATCATCTCGTCAGCTGCCTGGCTCTCTGTGCAGGCCCTACGGGCCAGATGAGAGTCGGAGATCCCAAGAAAGGAAACCCTCGAGGACCTACACTACCCATGGGAGAACCCCGCATCCCTGTGGGGTCCAACGTGCCCCATATTTGGACTCACCTAACACGTTCTGAGGACCCTGCCTATTCCAGACATTCTCCCTACACTCCTGAGGTCACTGGGATTGGCCTCAAGGTACGGATAGAGAATCAGAGGCACAAAGAAGTAAGTGACTTATCAGAGGTCAACCAGCTAAGAAGAGATGACCAGTCGAGATGCCTAGAGGTCTCTGACTCAGGACCAATGGGGTTTTTATGGTGTCGTGGAAGCACTGGGCAAAGAACTCTAAGGGTCTGAGATCCTCTAGGGCATAGGCCATAAGTATCCCCCTCATTATATGGGGGCACCGAAAAGCCCAGGAGGCAAAGGCTGGGGCTGCACCCCGACCTCCCTACCCCGCCCCCTACCCCCCACCCCCGCCCCAGACTGCCTCCTCCCAGAACGGGAGTTTTCTTTTAGGAAACTGCATAGTACCTCCACTGGGCAAGTTCATGCCCCTATAAATGCCTATCCATTACCAACTGCAGGTCTAGCACGGTGCTTAGCACTGGGGGAAGTGGGGAAGGCCAGTCCCCAAGAGGGCTGCGTCCGCTGGAATTCACTAGCAAAAAGAAGAGGTGCTGAGGATCCCAGGAAAAAGCCTACAGTCTGCCTCACAGGAGGGCTGGGGGTGGGGGTGGGGGCAGATTTTCACCGGAGTCTAGGGCGTGAGCAGAGCAGGGCAGAGTGGAATGGGGTCTGCCAGGGGGCCGCTGGGAGGCAGGGAGGGCCCAGGAGGGGTCTCCGCTCCTCTCCTTGGGTTTCTGCAGAAGGGTCAGCCCAGGTGCTCCAGAGACAGTGGCAAGTCTGTCCCCTCGACCCAGGGGACCCTTTCAAGGGTCCATCCCAGAGAAGTAGGAGCAGTGCTTAAATGGCAACGAAGGCCTTTCCCAATCCCTCGGACCGCAGGAAAACATTAGGTATCAGGCCTGGATCTTTAAACATTTTTCTTCATGTTTGGGGCCTCTGAAGTATAAACACACAGAAGGTGCCGAGCTCTTTTTCTTTTCCAAGGAAGGCAAATGAGAGGAAACGGGGCTTTGACTCGAGCCTAGGGGTTCTGGACTGGCCGTTGTCAACCCTCCTAAGAGTGAGGATGGCACAGGAGTCTGCTGGGTGTGGTTAAAAGTGGGGCTGCTTTCCAGGCATCTTGCCGTAGGTGACAGACAACCAGTGTCCTTCCTCACTCAGGCCCAGCCGCCTGCACTGGTGACAGAGGTCCTTGTTTCCCAGGTCCCTTCTATAGCTTTTTGAGGCTCAGAGCAGCTCCTGCCTGGAAATCTGTTGTTCCAGAGCAAGGAGCTCCTCCTCCTTCCTGGAGGCCGTGGAGTGGGGAAGAGTTGGGAAGCCAGAGGCCACACACCGGGGTTCCCGGGGCGACAACATCTCACTGACGCTTTGAGGTTCCACTGCTCTTCTGGGCTGCCCTCAAGACGATGCCCTTCAAGTCCTGGCTGCCACCTGGGGTGGGAATAAGAGGCTTGACGGCAGACGGAGTGCCCAGATCTGCAGCCCTTCACCCACTGGACGCACGTGGACAAAGGTGCCAAAGGCCCGGTCGGATTCCTTGGATCCCAAGTGAGCCTAAGGATGAGCCCCAGACTTTTCCTTCCAGAAAAGGCTCATGGGGTCTCTCAGGTTCCTAGCCAAGGGGAGAGGAAACGGACACGTGTTGAGTGCCAGCATGCATCAGCCCGGTGCCTGGAACTGTACAGCCTCGTGGGGTAGATGGCGTCTTCCATCTACAGCGATGAAAATGGCCTCGAAGAGGCTCCGTCGCTCGCCCAAGCTCACAAGCAGCAACCAGCTGTGCTGGGTGCAGATCCGGAACTCTGTCTTTGGAATGGAACAACGCCCTGATTCAGGGAGGGCAAAGACCCCGTGCCTCCCGTGGGGCTGACCCTGGGTGCCCGGTGCTGAGCAGAGGTCTCAGAACTGACCCAACGGGTCCCCTCGGGGACCATGAAGGCATCCCCTCTTCTGTGCCCTGCCCACCATGTTGGCTGCACTTGGCGGTGAGAGCCTTGTGGAGGAGTAGGGAGTCCGGGAGAAGGGGGAGGGGGAGGGGCTGTTGGAAACTCCCGAGGCAGCAGGAACCAGGCTGAGAGTGGGGAGGAGGGACACGGGGGTGGGTTCCAGGCTTTTCCCCACACTTCCTCAGGGATCGCTTTACATAACCGGGGCTGCTTAGTCACCGCTTTTTACTTTTTTTTTGGAACCAATTTTCTCAGCATCACAGCTCCCGTCTCCATCCCTTACTAGTCACCGGTGCTGGGAAGTCCCTTTTCTTCCGTTCCCTAGGCAACCCAGCACATTTGCCTTTCAAATGATCCCAGGCCTGGGCGGGGGTAGGAGTTCCCTCCCCCTGTACCCGGCCTCCCACACGGCCACTCCCCACCTCAGTTGGCGATGTCATGTGGCCCAGTCACCAGGAGAAATCTGGGAGCCCAAATGCCCTGCCTGGCATCGGCCCCCATTCTAGACCCTCACATTTTTAGGCCTGGAGTTTGGCTCAGACTCAGGGTTCCCAGTTCCTTCCTGAAGGCCCCCGTTTTGGACTTCAGACATGGCAGGCTCCCCTCAATCCCCTCTTGGTGAAGAGGTGGCAGAGGTGGGCCTGTTTAGGTGAGGCCCAGGAAACCTGGGACTGGAGGTACCCGTACTTTGGGAACTGGGCCTGCAGGCCTCGGTCCCCTCCTTGCTCTCAATATCTTCCCGTGGGGCTAGGATTCAGAGTGAGGTCTTCTCCATCCCTCTCTGGCTCCCTTGCCAGCCTTGACTGCTTGGGGATTGCTTGGGAAACAGACTTGGTGTAGCAGCGGGGATGAGAGGGGGAGTTCTCTCCGGGGTGTGTGTGTGTGCCAGAGACACTGGGCTGAAGGCCCAGAATCCCAGGCCGGGTGTGCCTCCCACATCCCCCCTTCAGGGGCCCTGATGACACAAGGTGCCTGACCTTTGGGCTCAATGCCACAAATTCGGAGCGATTGGGTGAGCTCTAACAAGGGCATGGCACAAAATCCCAGAGCAGGCAAGAACCCGCCACTCATTCATTCAAAACAGATCTCCGGATCCAAACCACCCATCAGAGAACTTCCCTTTTTACACAGGGTCCGTGGACCACGTACAGATCTTATGGGGGCACATAGGGGTTCTCATTAGGAGAAAAGTCTCATAGAATGCCTTCCTAAAGCAGGAGTTCTTAACCTAAGCTATGTGAGCAGGCTTCAGGGGGTCTATGAAGGACCAGAAATTGCACAATTGTATACATCCGTGTGTGCCTGGGTGTGTACTTTATTAGTACTTCTTCAGATTGGGGTGGGTGACCTCCGAGGGTTAAGGACCCTTCCTGATGGGAGAGGCTGGGCCGGCTTGGGAAGTAGCTTGTCTTTAGACACTCCTGGCGGAGAGCCCACACCCACCACGTGCCTCGGGGAGCAGTTTTGCAGTGCCCAGAACCTAGTGATCGACTTCCCAGGATCACAGGGGAGACCCGCTGGCTGGACCGCCCAGCCCTCCCGCTCAGAGCACAGGTTTCCTCCCGGCCAGAGGGTACAGGACAGGCGTGCACAGGCAGACCTGGCCTCCCCATTGGGCTCAGCCCACTGAGGTTTGGGTCCGGACATCACGGGCCAGGGCTCCTGCTTCACTGGGGAAAGGGTAGGCAACGTGGGGCTCCTCGGGGTTCTGTCTCCCCTCGTCCAACCTCATTCTGACTTCCTTTCTGCATTTAGATCTTTTGTCAGTCCTCTCTTGAGCGTAAGGAACGATGCCTCGCCATTCTCTCAATGCTTTGCACGCTCTTTCCCTCTGAGGAGGGGTGGGCGCGCCAGCGAAGCAGGAAGGGCAAGGCTCTGCAAAAGCTGCCTCCTGGGGTTTCCGCATGGCCCTCTCGCTGAGCTTCCTCGATAGCCTGTGGTGCCAGGCTGCCCTGGAGGGACTCGCAAAGGGCCAGGCCCTCCAGGAGTGGTTGACTTGCTGGGCCCCCTGCCCCCCCCCGGGGGTTCTCGGCTGCTTTCTTGATGCTGCTGGTCAGGGGCTCAGGCTCTGGTGGAATCAGATGCCAGAATTCAACCGGCGTTCAGCTACGGTCATTGTGTTCCAGGAGATCTGAGAGAGGAGATGATGACCACAGCGGGCACAAGCGGCACTCACTTCACACGCCCAGTGTCTGGCCCTTCTTGCACACCAGGAGTGGAGACAGCAAAGGCCCCGGAGCGAGGCTGGACAGTGAGGCCGGGAGTGACTATCATTGCCAGTGAACTTGGGAAGGCTACATAACCCAGCCGGGCCCAGGAGGCCTAGGGCATCTCATCGATGGGCTGTGTGGATTACAGAGATGGGTCACGCTGAGTGCCTGCCTGGACCCTGGTGTGCAGCAGGCACTCCTCCATCTCTGTTAGTTTCCTTCTGTCCCCGTCACGGGCACCCCCGCTACCGAAACTGAGTATGGAGGGCTATGTCAGGGAAGACGGGTGCCGGAAAGGGCCGAAGGAATGGATGAAGGCAGGCGCAGTAGGAGAGATGGGGACCAGGGAGAAGATAAACATAAACACCACATTCGGAGGGGAGGATGGGCTCAGGGCTCCAAGGCAGGAAAGAGGACTGGGACGGGCAGGAAGAGACAGACTGTGGCTCTCTTGCAGTTGTTAAGACTTGTCCCAGAGACCTTGTTTTTAAGGAAACTGAGGCACTAGGGTGGCCAGGACAAGCCTCCCGGCCTTGAATTCTGACCCTGCTGCCAGCCACTGGATGTGACCCTGGAGCCCACTTCCCATCCTGGGAGAAGTGCCAGGCTTGGGTGCTGCCAGCCGGGTGCCTGATTTAGCGCACGCCTTGTTAAGAGAAGCTAATTAACAAACCTGCATTTAAATAAGCAGCCGCCCGGGTGTTTGTAACCACCGCCTTATTGAATTGTGACAAGTTATTAGCCCTTGCATGTTAAATGAAACAGAAGCATCCAGGAAAAGCCCCTAAATCCAGTCTGCATAAAGCAGATCCCTGCTGAGAATGTGACGGCAGCAAAAACGGATTCAGGATTCACTCGCAGCTTTGGAGAGAACTCCAGGCCTCCTTTCCTTGGAGGTTACATAATCCTCTGTCAACAGGGATGACACCAGGAGAAAGGCAGGGAACAGGATGGGAGGACCATCGGAGATGTTCCGAGCCATCTGGGGGCTCTGCCACCTTTTGGGGGTGCTGGAGACACGGCCCGGGCAAGGGGCCTGTGGTGGGCCATGTGGCACCTACCCGTGGCCACGAACACGCACTGTGGGCTTGTGAGCTCTGGCTGGGCCGGCTTTCTCGGGGCCCCAGTGTGCCTAGAACACTCTTGTCACCCCTTGGGCTCTGCTTTTGGACAACAGAGCAGCTTTGCACAGACCCATAGAGCCCAACCTCTCCACCACATTGGCCGTACTCAGGGAATGTCTCTCTAACTGTCCACTACCAAGGACACCAGGCCTTATGCAGTGGAACTGGGAGTGGCCATGTCCCCAAGTTATGTGCCCTGACCTCCTGGGGCGCCTGTGGGAACCTGACCCAGACCTCACCTCGGGGTCTCCTACCCAGTGCCCAGGACAGAACTATGGCCATATCATGACCCCAAACATCCTCCAGCGTGGATCCTGAACAATCTTCAATTTGGGGGAAGGCCACATCCCTGGGATGGGGTAAGACAATAAAAGGCAAGGACGCGGGTTGAAGGATGTCAAGGTAAGTCAGTTTGGGACAAGCCTGGTGTGATGCCTGACCACAGGGGTTGTTCCTGGTATCAGGGAGAGGCACTGGGGAGGGTAGCCCAGTGAGGGAGGCAGGGCTGGTCCGTGGTGCTTAGACTCTGATGGACCCCACTGGGCCACTGATCAGCTGTTTCACCCGAGAAAGCTACAAAAACTCTCCGAGACTGCCTCCCGATTCAAAATAGGAACACTAGGAGCGCCCGGGTGGCTCAGTCAGTTAAGTGTCTACCTCTTGGTTTCAACTCAGGTTGTGAACTCAGGGTCGTGGGATCAAGCCTGACCACGTCAGGCTGTGTGCTAAGCATGGAGTCTGCTTGGTTTCTCCCTCTCCCTCTGCTCCCCTCAATAAATAAATCTTAAAAAATAAATAAATAACTAAAACGGGAACAATAGCTATCACACAGGGTCCCATGAGGAGTCAACGAGAGAATGTCTACAAATGGCGTCTGGCATCCAGTAAGTCCTTAATGAGCGCTAATAAAGGAGGAAGTGACAAGACCAACGGGCCAACAGAGTGCAGTTTCCTGGGATCCCTGGGGCTTTGAGCTGAGCCTGGAGCTGCCTTTAAATTTTGGCTCTGCTCCTTACCAGCCCCATGGCCCTGGATGAGGTCCAGACTCTTCTGCACCCTGGTCTCCTGTGTCATAAAGCCCGTGTTCTCTCGCAGTGCTGTAGTGAGAATGGAATGACGTCACACAGGTGTAGGAAGTGCCCAGCACAGAGCAGAGATGGACGAAATGCTGGCCTCCCTTCCCCTCCTCCCCTCTACCCTCTTCAGCCATCCTCCTTTTGTGTCCCAGCAAGAGAACCGCTAAGCTGTCCGCCATGGAGGGTTCTGGACTAGTGATACCAGGGAAAGAGGACTGTGATACATCATGGTATTCTGGGGGCATGTTTTCCTCCGAATGGGATGGGACCTGTGGCAAGAGGTTAGATATACTTCTGGACTTTGAAGCCTCGTCTCTGGGCAGCTTTAAAAAAGCTGCCACGCAGTCTGAGGGTGCAGAGAGGCAATAATCTCTTTCTGTTCGGTTCCTCCAACAGTCCGATTTCGACCGACGGATCAAAGGATATTCATCAGAGCACACACTCCTTACAAAGCTCTGTGACTACGGGTAAGGGAGCCGTTAGGGAAGGCGGGTGATTAGTGCCTGGGAAGTCATAGCGAGGGAAGAGGGCTGGTCCTCTCTCATTCAGGGGCGGGTTCCTCCAGGAGCGACTCCCAGATACCTATCTTGACAGGGGGGCAGGACATGCATAGGCGGGCAGACGGGCAGTGGTCTCGGAGAATGGAACACAGTGAGTGAAGCTGAAGAGTTGGGGTCTGTTTCTAGACACGTCAGTTCAGTTAGGGGGAAGAGTTTGCATGGGGGACATGGTCGGCAAGGCGAGAATCACACAGGGTCTCGCGATCTCAATCTGATCTTGCCTGGCAGACCCTCTCCAGGCCCGGGAACTCGCAGAAGCAGAAGAAGAGGGGATACCAGCGTTTTGTTGGGTCATTTTTGTTTCTATCATACTCATACCCTGTCCTTCTGGTCAAAAGTTATTCTTTGTACACACTCCCAGGGGGCTGACGATGGCAAAGAGGAAAGAGGCATGAACTTGTCATGGCAACCTTCATTCTTCTCTGCCGCTGCTCTTCAGTCAACAAACGTGCACTGGGGTAAGAAGGATTAAACGTGGTCTCTACTCCCAAGTGTTCGAGTCTCGTTGGGGAGACAGAGAAATAAAGTACTGCTAGTACCGCTACTAGTACCTGCACATATGTCCTCAGTTCTGGAATGAGCCGTGGTAGTTGCCGAGAGGAGAGGGGGCTTAATGCCACCTAAAGGCAGGGAGGCCCCAGAAAACCTTGTGAAGGGTGAGATGTCTAAGCTTCGCCTTAAAAGATGATCTAGGCAGACAAGAGGGTTGAGATGGGGGCCGGGCAGGGAAGAGCTTAACTGACCACAGGTCCGGGAGGAGCCCACGGAGTGACTGCTGGGATGAGAACGGGGGTACCCCATGGGGCCTGGTGAGACGCTAGGCTGGTGAGGAGGCCCGACCGGGTCAGGGACGGCCCTACATGCCACGCCACAGTGTGCGGCTTTGACCTCATGTGGGGAGCAGTCAGGGGGTTAAGCAGGGGAGTATTCTGATAAGAGGAGCCGCGCTCAGGGAGATTCTCCAGGGATGGGCCGGAGGACAGGCTGGGGAGCATGGAGACTAGAAGCAGGAGACTAGTTGGGAAGTGACTGTCTTTCTCCAGACTGGAGCTGGGGGAGGGCTTGTGAAAGACAGCGTGGGCTCCAGAGACTCAGGAGGGGGTCACGAGTCAGTGGCTGGATGGGAGGACAGGAAAAGCAGGGAGAAGGGAGGCTCCAGGGTGAGCTGCAGCTTTTCTGCCTGGGGTGGCTGTGACGCTGTCCAGGACAGGGGGCCTGGGGCAGGGTGGCGGACTAGAGCTGGGGAGAGAATCCATTTCACTTGGAGTGTGTTGAGAATGGTCTCGCAGAGCATAAAGAGAGACACATGGGCAAGGGGCCCCCGGCCCCGGAGCTCAGGAAGAGGCGATGTGGGTTGTGCTGCCAAATGGTGGGAATGGACGAACCCATCCTGGGGAGAATCTGATGGAAAATGGTGCCAGGAGATCAGCTGGGAGCAGCAGGCCCTGGAAGTCAGGTGGAGGGATGCCGGGAGGCAAATCATGGTCGCCCAGGAGAAGCATGTTTCAAAATGGGAGCTGTTGCCTTGTGGTCATGGAGATGCCACGCCGAGGAGGACCGGCCTGCATCACATGTGGTAGGGAGAGGGCCGAGGAAGGAGCAGCGTCAGTGTGGGAGAGATGAACCCCAAGTGGAGAAGGAGAAACTGTGCATGTGCCACGGGCCCTGGGAAGGGGGAAGGGAAGACAGCTGAAGGGGGGGTGGCTGGGACCCGAGGGGGCTGGGGGAGGCAGTCGCACACAGGCTTGTGGGGAGTGAGACCCCCGCCTCGTCCCACACCGTCCTGGGCCTCGGCGTCCTCACCTGGGAGAGGAAGGGGCTGCACCACGGCCCTGGGAGGTTTCCTTTCAACTCTAAAGTTGCACTGTCCTGATGGTTACTCGCACGCCACTGGAAGGATTCTAACCTGAAAGAATATCTAAATTCTGGAGGGCATTTTCCTATTATCTACTAGAAAGTCCTTGAATGTCTAACACCTTTGGCCTCTGGGAATTTATCCCAAGAAAGTCAATAAAGAGGTGAATGAAGAGTGGATATTCACAACTTTGTTCATTGGAGCATCGGTAATAATATATATATATTTTATATATATATAATATATATATTATATATATTATCAGTATATAATATATATATTATTATTATATAATAATATATCGGTAATAATATGTATATATATATATATATATATATATATATATATATATATATAAAAGATACAACCTAATGTCCAATAGTAAGGGATGGGCTGAGTAAATTATAGTACATCCATATGGTAAACTACTTCTGCACTAAAAATCATGTTTTAGAAGAGTATGTGTTGACATGGGAAAATGTTAATGATATATTGCTAAGTAAAAAAGCAGGCTACATTACAAAATGTACAGTATGATACATTCATTTTTCAAATTTTTGATTAGGACACAGACCAAATCTTTAATTAATGTCATTTTTTTCTTCTCTTGGCAAGCAAGTAGAGTATTATCTGGACTGATGTAACTAAAAAACTAAACAGAAAGCTGGAGCTAGACACTAAGGGCGTTCATGCAAATTTTGAAGTCATTGGAAGAATCGAGAGGAGGCTATCATTGAGTCAAGGCAGTGGAGAACTTCTGAAATTTGGGAGTGGAATTTCCCCTAGAGAACAGGGGGCCCTCCTTCCCCACTTTTCGGATGAAGAAATTCAAGCTTGGTGGGACGTCTAGGACAGTGACTGATAGGGGAGCGTGCTGGGGAGCCAGGCCTAGGATGAGGGACCTCCGGTTTGTGCCAGCAGGCTGGGTTGGTGGGCCTG
Organism: Procyon lotor; assembly: GCA_028646535.1. NCBI lineage: Eukaryota > Metazoa > Chordata > Mammalia > Carnivora > Procyonidae > Procyon > Procyon lotor. The sequence goes on along the minus strand of CM053604.1, from coordinate 134,670,597 downwards.
CAGGGAGCCCCTGCTGCTCCTTACAGGATGACTGAATTCCTGAGGGCTCTGGGGTCCAGCCTTGGGCTTCTCCTTTCCTTGTAAGCCCGGGAGGCCTGGGTAGCTTAAGGCTGCTCGGGGGCTGCAAGGCAGTTCCTGAGCAGACTGCATCAGTTCATTTCTGCTACACTGAACTTTGGGGAGATCTTGCAAGTGTCCTTTGGTGCATGCTCATGGACTAACCCTGCAACCCTCTTCCAAATGCAGGCGGGACGGTGCTGGGCCCGGCCCCTTCTGGGGCCCTATGGCCTGCTGACCACCATGGTCACTCTATCGTCTCTGGCCTGGACTATTGCAATGGCCTCCTGACAGGTCTCCCTGCTGTTCCTAAGAATCAGGAAGGATCCTGATGGAATCCTCAAAGGATTTCATCCTGACCCGATGAAATCCTGGTGGAATTTCATCACTAGGATGAAATTCTGACCTGAAGATCAGGTGGAATCCTCCTAAAACCCAAGTAAAACAGGCCCCTCTTCTGCTCACATGCCCCAGGGCCTCCTGATACGCACACAGAACAAGCCTGAGCCCTCACTAAGCCCTGCCTCATCGGGTCCCCTCACCTCCTGGACCTCCTCTTTCCCAAGTCCTCACTTGTCCCCGACACCCCCTGCAGCCGCATCGGCCTCCCAGCTCTTCCTGGGACACAGCAGCACCTGCCCCAGGTTCTTTGCACTGGCCAGTCCCTGTCCTTGAGGGCTCCCTCCCCAGATTTCTGCTGGCCTTGCTCCTGCTTACCTCTTAGTCTTCATTTGAATCTCACTTTCTCCGTGAGCCCCTCCCTGAGCACTCCAGATCCACAATCCTACTCTGCATTTCCCCCAAGAAGTTAAGCCTTTTAACTGCACCAGATTTCTTATATGTTATGTTTTATTGGTGCTTGTCGGTCTCCCTCTTCTAGGAAGTAAGCTCCCTAGGGGAGGGAACTTTGTTTTATGCTCTGATGCCCCCAGAGTACCTAGAATAGAGGAGGGAGCACAGGGGAGCCACTCAAAAAAATATTTGTTGAATGAAAGCAAAACATGGGGAAAAGTTCAGAACTGAGAACTATTTCCGTTACCAGGAAAACACACAGAGGAAATTGAGGACAGTGCTCCAAGGAGAGGAAGCTCAATGTGCCAGAGTAAGAACGGTAGTTTAAGTCTAAATGAAGTCCGCCCGCCGCTCACCCTAATTTCTAACTCTGAGCCCTTCCGGATCCTGGAAGCCCGTTCCTGTTGGCCTCCAACCTAGCCTTCAACTGGGCAGGCTGTTGGACGATTCATTCATTCACTCCTCCACTCACTCATTCGTTTATTCAGCGCAGAGGAGGCACAGAGCCAGGGGCGGTTGTGCCCTTCAGGAGATCACGGTGTGGAAGGGGAGCAGATGTCTGTGGAATGGACCACCCGATGAGACACAAGGGAGCGCTGCCCAGGGAGCTTTCAGAGCGGGGGAGTTCCAAGGGGGCCTTGAAGTATGAATGGGCTAAGAGAGGGAAGAGGAAGGCAGGCATCCTGGCAGGCAGACATGGCAAAGGCTTAGCAGTGGGAGAAACCCCAGGAATATTTCGGGGTTGCTGCGGCTGGTTGGAATGATGGGCTCAGGGTGGGTGGGTGGAGAGGGGCTAGACCAGCTGGGCTAGGGCCTGACCTTGAAGGGTCTTGGGGCTACCTTTGGAGGCTTCCTGTTCTAGCTCTGAATTTGTACATTTTACAGGCTTCTGGAGAATCGGAGAGTTGGCTCCTTCCTCAGCAAACAGACGGGGTTTAATTGCTGTTACTGTCAGTGTAGTTGCAAATATCATATAAAAAGGGCTTTTTGGCTAATTGTTTTTAGAATAAAAATTCAAGAACTATGTATAGATATTATGCATCCAGGGTACTTTAAAGATCAAACTGTTTATATTACCCTTAAATACAGTCTTTAGCATGAGCCACTGGGATCTGTGAGTGACTGGGACAAGCAAAGATCCCCCAGGGCTTAAGATGTTGGAACAATATGACAGCAGTAACTTTTTTACTGGGGGGCACGTGGGGGAGGCTGCAGCCAGTGCCCTTTGATTGGCTGTTGGCCCAGAAGAATAAATAGCTAAGCTGGGTGACTTCACAGGCACCATTAATCTAAATGCTGCCTTCATGCAGAACTGTGTCCCCCCGCCCCCGTGAAAGCTGAATTCCACGGGGTTTTGGGGGTGGACGAGGAAGGAGAGGAGGCTGGAGGTGGCAAGGTACAGGCGAGCCTCAGAATTTCCCATCTTGTCCCCTTGCCTCATCCCAATGGTACTAGGAGGATTTCTGAGCCACACAAATAAAGCAAATTCATATCTAGTCATTGCCATCCTGTCTTCTTGCTCAAGCCTTTCTCAAATTTTAACTTGGGAGCTTTTAGAAAGGCAAATTTATCTGTGACACCATCCAAATTCTATTTTATTGGAATCCTATTCTCAAAGGATGCATTTGACTCTTGAGAAAGCTGTGGGCTTCTCCTTTTGATATTTTCCCAAACTGTGTGTGTGTGTGTGTGCGCGTGTGTGTGCGTGCTCATGCACGCACACACATGCATATTTGTTTCAGGGTTCTCTACTTATGTATAAACACATAATACATATTCACAAGGCAGTTACAGAAGTATATATATATATATATATATATATATATATATTCATCACATATATGTGTAATACAGCACAGACTCCTGTAAGCCAATATTTAAGTTATCATATTTAATTTATTCAACAAACATTTAATTAGCACTTCTTATTCATTAAACACTGTCCTGGGTCTTGGCAGTAATGCAATGAACAAGTCAGATAAAGCTCCTGCCTTAGGGGGGCTAACTTTGAAATCCACTGGAGTCTTAACACAAGATTTGCAACAAATGTGCAGAAATCTGTATTGACAGCCATCAAGTGAGCTAGTAGGATATGTCAACAGATCAGCATTTCCTTAATATGGGAGAGACAGCCCGTTTGGGTGAAACAGTGTCCTAGGGGTTCCCTGCACGGTCCAGCTTTCAGTGCTCAGTGCAGAGTACTTCTGGGTGTTTTTAAGGTTGAGATGAAAGAGCTGGGGGCAGGGATGGGTGGGGCCGCCATATCCTAGCCTTGCGTCCAGGGGGTTTTCAACACCTTCCTTCTCCGTGAAGCCTTTCTTGTTCATCCCGGTCATAATCACGGTCTCCTTTTACGAGCTTATCCTATGCCTGGGCAACTTCAGCAGGTACTTAACCTTACGTGGGCAGGTATTATTTTTGTTCTAGGCTTAGGTTGCTCTTACAACAAACACTCAGGGAATTTCTGCTCAATGCCTGGCCCTGCATTCTGGGGGGACACGGAGCCAATGCCCTTGACTTTGCCCGTAAGGATCTCCCAGCCTGGTTGGGGGAAAGGCGGGCAAACCTCTACTGACTAGGTCAGGTGTGCATGGGGTGACGGGGGGCGGTAAGGTGGTGGAGGGGGTGGGGTTAGGCTGGCTCTCAGGGCTCCAAGCAGAGGTGATGCTTAGATGCTCCCAAAAGAAACTAGACTCTTGGGAACAGGGACCTTACTCAAGTCCCTTTATATTATCCATAGTTGTGATAATCATACTTTCTTTCTCTGCAATTTAATTTTCAAAAAATAGCATTTTAAGTTTAAAATTCTGATTACAAAATAATACAGATTATAGAAAATTTGGAAAACTAGCTAGGCTCACAAAGAATATAGCCCTCACAATCCTACTACTCAGACCTAACTACTATCAATGTTTTGGTGCATAATTTCTCCTGTTTCTTTTCCCCATGCCTACTTTCCCATGCAACAAAAATAGGTCACGCTCTATATAATTATTTTTAATTTGCTTTTCCTTTTCTCATAACAATCTGGCACAACTATCTTATTGATGGCCTCACCTATTCATCTTCAGTCTTTTTAATGGCTGCATAATATTTTGCAGGCCATAATTTATGTGCTAATCATCTCTTGTTGGACAGAGAAGTTGTTTCTGGTGTTTCATTATTATAAGCAACACTGTGATGAAATGCATTGCAGGTGAATTGCTGCTCACATTCATTATAATTCCCTTACTATAAATTTCTAGGAGAGTGTCGGGTCAAAGACTCTATGCATTTTAAAGGCATTTGAAGTTTGATACATACCACTAAATAAAGCTACCTAAGTGTTTTCCACAATTTACATGCCCATCAGCGTTATAGGAAAGGACACTGGATACTATTATTAGTTTTTAAAGACACAACCCCAAACACTGCCATCTTAATGGCCACAGCTGGTGTGGGGGATGGAGAGGTAGCAATGATTTCTTGTGTGCTCATTTGGACTTCTGTACCAGTGAACCTTTTCATTTTTTGTATGTTTATGTTGTGTTTCTTTTTAAAGGACTTCCCTATTACGTCCTTTGTTCATTTTTCTATTTATTAAAAAATAAATGAACAGCTAACATTTCTCGAGTGCCTTCCGTATGTCAGGCATAGCCCTAAGCACTTTATATACTGCTTTATTTCCATTCCTCCTTCCAATAGCCTCACGGGTTACGGACAATCATGACATTATTAATTTGTAAGTGCCTTATAGGGAGGATAGTAACCCTTTGTCCTATAGATTACATTTTTTAAATGTGCTGATTGTTTTTTGGTTTTGTCTATCGAGTTCTGATCTGCAGAAGTTTAAGGTTTTATGAGGTCAAATCGCTCAACCATTTCACTTCTGCCTTTGCAAATACAGGTTATAAAAGGTCTTTTCCTATCTTTAGATCAGAGGGATATTAAGCTATACTTTCTCTTGGTTCTATTATGGTCTGATTTTTAACATTTAAATATTTGATTCATTTAGAATTTATTTTGATCATGGTATGAGAAGGAACCTTGACATTATTTTCCCCCCAAATGATTAACCAATCATCTCCAAACCATTTATAAAATAATCAGTCCTTTATCTTTGATTTTGAGATGACTCCTTTATCAGATGCTATTTTGTTTTCCTCCCTTTTCTTCCATCTCAGTGATGTGTGTGTTTTCACTCACCCATACTAGCCTCTTAATACAGTTTTATACCCTGTATTAATATCTAACAGTAAACTTAAGTTCCAGTAAAAATCATTTTGTCAAGTTCCAGCAAAGATCCCTTTCTTATCAACAAAGAGCACATACAAAAATTAATGTGGAAAATATTGATTTGTGGACTTATGTTATCTCTCCATACATTAATATGGAGATATCTCTCTGTATTTCCTTGAAAAAAATTTTTAATTGAAATTCCTTACATTTACTGGGTGGTTTATTTATCAATATTTTCTACTGTTTACTAATATAAAATATTTATGGATTTATGATGATTTCTGAGCCCCAAATCAACACACATGTTGAAAAAAAAACACATGTATATTTTTTGTTTTTTCTATGTATCGAAGACATTTTAGCAGGTATAGTTTGTATGCTGAAATGTGGAATTTCTGAGCATTTCTATGGTTGAGAGGACAAGGGGGGAATATGTAAAATTGGAAGAATAATGGCCAACTCCCAAAGGTGTGACCGGTCTCCAAGACCAAGGTGCCCAGGACAGGGCTCATACTCTGGTGGACACTTGGTATTTTCGGAATGGCTTTACATGGAAATATCGTCAGATACTCAGAGCTGAGTGCTGGCAAAGCCAAAGTAAGAATTAAAAGCAGTGACTCAAGGTGGCTCTTTAACCCGTAGATTCCCCCAATGCCCCTGGCACTTCTCAAATGAGATATATATATATGTGTGCGTGTGTGTATGTATATAACTCATTTCCCACTGAGTTTGAGTTTCTTGAGGGCAAGAGTTTAATTCTATTCTTTTAGAGCCCCCTCCATACCTAGCAGAGCGCTGGATCGGAAGGAGGGGGGCTAAGTAAATTGTCTCTGAGTTGAAAAGGATTGTCTCTTACTATCATAACTGGGGAGTTTGGTCAATAATGAGCGGCCGCGGGGCTGAGCTGGCTCTGTGGAGAGGACGAGCCAAGCATAAAAGCCCTATTCTTTGCCTACACGCTGCCTAAGAAGAAATACTTGCCACATACCAAGGAATCATTCTGTGGAGAACGCCAGCGCCCCGGATGGTTAGTCCTGAAAGGGGTTCAGCGGGCCCTGCAGGCCAGCTCTTCGTCTCCCCAGGGAGGGCGCCGAGGCCCAGGGGCACCAACGATCCGAGTCCAAGTTAGCGGAGTTCAGTGCGATTCGCAAGGGCATGGGGTGGGTTTTAAGCAGAGTTTGGAAACTGACGTGGATTTGGGAGAGAAGAGGGGGAGTGGATACTTGGGACAAGGGGATGGTGGAAGGAGAGGTTGTAGGTGGGAGGAAGTGGTCAGTGGGGGGGGGCTTGGTTGGTGGGAGGAGGCCACCTGCAGACTTGGGGCCAGAGGAGTGGGAGAAGAGCGCCTTGCTGCTGTCTGTGGGTGGGGCGCTGCGGCGTCCTGGGACAGCCTGGCCAGGAGGTGAAAGCCTGAAAGGTGAGGCCCAGGGTAAGTGCCCTGGGGGGGACGGCGGCCGGGAAGGGCCTGTGCCGAGACCGATGGCTGTGTTCTGGGTAGAAGGCCAGATGGGTACTGGGGCAGCAGGAAGGCGAGCAGTCTTCCCACGGGGCTGGAAAACTAGGGCAAGCGCCCTGGGACGACTAGGAAACAAGACAGCGTGGAATCCAGTGCTAAATCGTGCGGCACAGACTAAGTGCTAAGTGGGAGGCCGGACAAGGAGAGGGGTCTTGGAGTCATAAGGAGGGCGGATTTTGAGCAGAACTTTTGAAAAGAGTAGCTTTTGGAGAGAAGTGGGGTTATTAATCAGGTTTTTCGCTTTTTGTATTTTACGATGCTTTGGTGTCCCGAGGGTTTGCTAATGCTGGAGGACTATCCTTCTCAGGGCTAGCTAATCCCTAGGGATAGCAAACAACTCACTATGCGGATCGTCCCTACTGCCAACCACATCCTACATCTAACTTTCACGCACTAAGCCAACGGTCCCCTGTCCTGATCAGCCTGGCACCAGGTACCCGGCGACTAGAGACCGCCCATCGTAGCCCAGAGCCCCCCGAGATGATCCCAACTCTCAATCCTAAAACTGCTCAGACTTGCCTCCCCTGCCTCGCCCATGCTCATTCCTTCCGGTAGAAACCACAGATAAGACTCCGGGCCGGGCTGGCCGCTTGCTCCTTCTGCCTCCCGACCCACCCCGGTGTGTCCCCACACGACCCTGCACGGCGTGGCACCACGGCGTATTCCTTCTCCTAGGGACGATGGGGGATAATGGCATCGATCTCTGCGTCATCTCCCATGCAAGAGGAACAGTTGTTGTATTTGGGGACAGCTGGTGTAGGAGAAACTTTTGGGGGGACACGGCTAGGTTCGCATTGTCCTCCTCGCCCTTGACTCCTCCCCCCTGCCTCTCCTCCCCCATGTCTCACTTTGTTTCACTGCCCAGTGACCTGCTCTGCTTTGCTCCGAGCGGCCCAGCCAAGACTCCAGTGTTGTTTATTGCCGCTTCGGGTCTGGGGCGTAGGCCAATCCATGACCTCTCTCCTACTAAGCAGCCCTTCCAGCCTTGCCTTCAGCTGTGGCCCAGTGCTTTCCCTGCCATTAAGGAGTTCTGAGCGTCTCTAAAGCCAGTGGGAGAGAGTTTGGGAGACAGGGATATGTGGACTAGGAGAACTTCCCCAGAAACTCAGTAATGGCAGTCCTTGGCTGGTGCCAGGTGAAGGTCATGAAATGCCAAATTTTGATTTGGAGAGGGAGAGGAGGTGGGCCCTGAGGAGCCCAGGGAAGATGGTCCCTTTCTCCTTCTCTGGGGACGAGGTCGGTCACCCAGCGAGTGCCCCAGACCCACAAGGCACATGCCAGTCAGTGGCCTCTCCCGTTCAGCTCGCTGGGGACAGTGAGAGGAAAAAGCAGTAGGACTCAGTTCTGGGCCACGACCTGCGCCATAAGCTCGGATGACTTTGGGCCTCAGTTTCCTCATCTGTAAAATGGATGATTAGCACCATAGAAATCCGAGGGCCCTTCCCCTCTGGAGATCTGGAATCTCTGAGGGAGGTAACGGTCCTTCAGCCATGAGGCCAAGCCCGGCCCAGCTGCAGGCATATTTTGGGACCCTTTACTCCTCATGGCAATGGCAAATAAAGGTACCCCAGTGCTGTGCCCTCCCAGGCCAGGCTGGTTCCAGCTTTCCTCCTGGGACAAACAGCACCTCGGGCCGCTGAGTATTCATGCCAGGGCCTCATGGGACTAGTCCTCAGAGCCCCCGGGCTGACAGTTGAGGGTTATCTCTCAGAATCGGAGCCGGGCTGGGGAGGGCTGACTGTCCTGCCCAAGGCGGGGCTGCAGAGGGCAGCAGACTTACTTCTTGGAGCCAAGATGCACAACTCCCAGATTCTGTGGGAGAGCGCCAGCTCATTGTTTACCCTTCACAATGTGGGAGCAGTCCAGAATTTGGCCGCCTTTGCCTCAAGAGATGACTCTATGTCCCCTCTCTCTTGGCCATCTCCTCCCGCCCACCCCAGCCCTACCTGGCTGTCAAAGCACCGGTCACATCCCTTCCCCACCTTCTCCCTGCCCATGCCCTTTGAGTCGCTGGAGCTCTTCTCTAGACCCGATTCAGTACTTCCTGGTGGTGGTCCTTAGTTTTTAAATCTTTCTCCTGACCCCCAATGCTAGTAACCCTTTGGAGGGAGGCTCTTTTTCCTCCCCAGGACCTAACAGCTGCTACGAGCATGGAAACCTGTACGATGGGATAATGCTGCAGAGAGATAGCCTGGTTTGGAAAATCTGTGTGAAGTCATGGCTGTGCTGGAGGGGAAAGACCCCCTTCCCCACAGGGGGAGGGCTGCGGGACACCCGAATCCATATACGTCATCTCATTGGAGCCTCACATAAGGCTGTGTTTCTGCCTTTTACAGATTGGGGCTCATGGGGGCAGGTTAAGGGGCTGTAGGGACCCAGGTCCACCTGCTTCTCCCACTGCGCCACGCTGCCTGCGGGAGCAGGGTCCCTGCTACCGGGTGGCCGGGTCCTCGGGGAAGGGCGCCTGTTCCCGACACACGGTAGATGGAGGGACTAGAAACAGCAGCGTGAGAAAGAATTAGGGGTGGAGGCTGGGCTCTAGACCTCTACTACTTGGAGGCCGGTGCCCAAGGAGGTCAAAGTTTCTTTGGGGGATGCGTGTATTTCTTAGGGAAAAGGCAGAACATGAGCTCACTGCCTGAGAAATGGTTTTACAAAAGCACGCGCAGACATGCATCCACATGCATGCATCCACGCATACACACACACACACACACACACACACACACACACACACACACACACACACCCAGAGCCACCGCAGCACGGCTCCCCAGCACTGGGGCCCTCCCCCAACCAAACCCAGCTCTCCTCCTACCCTATATGTGCAATCTTGTGAAAACTCCACCACTCTTAAGGTTAATAAGGCTCATTTGCTTAAGATAGCACCTGTTTCTATGGTGACTCCTGCCACCCAGAATCTGTTCATCAACTGAGACAAGAAAACAGTGACTTCCACCCTCTTTGAAAGGAAAGAGCTAATTCGCAGCCAAGGGCTTGACAGGGCGGCAGCCCAAGGAGCTCTGGGGGTCTGTCCTTCCACCCTGCTGAAGTCCTTCCCTGCAGCCCCTCCTCTAGACCCAAGCGGAGTCTCCGGATTCTTCCAGAGTGCTCTGGACTGTGGTTTCCTCCTCCTCCTCTTTCTGGGAAGCGACACAGCCCGCTGCTGGAGGTGGTGGGGAGGTGGTGGGAGTGGGGTGGGGTGGCAGGGGGTGGCGGCGGCGGGCTTGCTGTCTCCTCCCCCTCGGGCTCTGGTCTCCGCACACCGACTCCACCATGTCTTTCTGGGCTGAGGGCTGGCAGGAGAGCACGAGGAATACTGGGACCTCCCCCTGCCCCCCCATCCTGCTGCCCACTACTCCAGGCCTATTGCTCACCCTGGCATGACTGGGTTCCTGCAGCCGCCCCCAGCAGGCGTCCTGCCACAGGCTTGCCTTCCTCTTGTTGCTACGGCAGGCTGCAGCTCCCTTTCTCCCAAACGAGACCTGTGTGGGCCTCGCCCTGCTCCCTGGCCCGCTCGGGTCCTCTAAGGTCTGGCGCTGAGGTTTGCAATACCGTCCTGACACCAGTCCCGGCTGTGGGTTGAAAATCCCTAGGGAAGAAGGTTCCAAGGCAGGCGTTGCCAATCATAAAGATGCAGCAGACGATTTATCTTGAAGAATAAATCAGAGCAGCTTGCACGTGCCGGCCCCAATGCCACCCTCTCGGGCACTCTGAAACACTGCGGACGGGAGAGCAGGCACGCAGGGAATTGCACAGAACTTGCGGTTCAGAGACCCGGGGGTGTGCGCTGTGCATACGAACATTTTGGCAGAAAGAAAGGGCAAGGCCCGCTGACGAGAGGATCAAAGATGGAATTAGACTCTCGGAGCTGGATGTGACGGCCCAAACCTACCTAACCTGCTCATTTGCGGGCCGATGACAGAGAGACCCATGGAAGGGCGGACCGCAGCGGTGTCGTCCAGCTAGCAAGGGACCCAGCACACCGATCTCCGAGTTCCACGCTCCTGTCAAAGAGGCACACAGTTTCCTGCTAAACAGAACCAACTTCTCGTGGCCTCCAAGGCGCCTCCACAGCCCTGGCCTCACGGCCTCTCTGCCCTTGGCTCTGGGCAGGCTGGTGGCAGGATCTTTCATAAAATCCCAGCAACTGAGACCTACAGACAGCAGCCTAGGACCAATTTGCTCTACCTTTTGCCCAATTGCTGGCAGATGGCTTCTTCTCGAACATCTCCAAAGACAACTTACTCATCCCCTCCTCAAGAGGCAGCCTTAAAAGGCCCTGTGGCTACAGACATCTGGATATACCCCGGAGTCAGGCCTCCTGCCCCGGCATCTCCCCATCTCCTCCAGCCTCATTGCAGTCTCCTACCTGAAAACTCCAGTGGAGATCTAAAGAGCATCTCAGAATTTACTGTCGGAGACAGAACTTCAGATCCCCCATCCTCTCCCTGCTGCCTTGCACTCCAACCTGCCCACCTTCCAGTGTTTTCCATTTCAGGAAATGGCACTACTGTATGCTCAGGCCCCAAATCTAGGGGGCATACTGGGACCATCCTTCAGCCGCCACGTCTAATCCACTGGCAAGCCCAGTAGGCTTTTAACCTCAAATAGATCCCAGAGCATGCCCACTGCTGTCACCTCGATGTCACCGAGGTGTGACATCCCTCCCAAAGGAGTGGAATGGCCTCTTGTGGCCACCACGCTGTCACCCTACACAGCAGTCAGAGTGATCTTTTACAGACACAAAGCAGAGGGCGCCTGAGTGGCTCAGTTTGCTAAGCGTCTGCCTTCGGCTCAGGTCACGATCCCAGGGTCCTGGGGTCGAGCCCTGCATCGGGCTCCCCGCTCTGCAGGGAGTCTGCTTCTCCCTCTCCCTTTAAAATCTAAAATAGATAAAGACAGACAGACGGACACAAAGCAGGAGTGCCTGGCTGGCTCAGCTGGCAGAGCATGCATCACTTGACGTTGGGGTTGTGGGTTTGAGCCCCCCGTCGGGTGTATAAATAAGAATTAAAAAGACACAAGGCAGTTTTCATTCTCCTTTTAACGCCCTCCAATAACCGTGTGCCAAACTCCCTGCCCGGGCCAGGACACAAAGCCCTGTGACAATAATTCTCCAACCCAGATACACATTGTTTTTCCTTCAGTTTTTTTCTCTTTTCCTTTTTTTTTTTTTTTTTTTGAATTGTGTTGAGAACTCGCAACATGAGATTTACCCTCTTAACCAATTTTTATGTGTACAGTTTTAATCTCTAGAACTTACTCATTTCGTGTCACTGAACCTTGACTAGTGACTCCCAGGCCCCCTCCCGCACCCCAACGCACATTTGTATCACCTGGGAAATTAACAGAAATGGTGCCTGGGCTCCGCTCCCAGGGGTTCTGATCTAGCTGGTCTGGGTCCGGCTGGAGCGAAGCCTCCCAGGGGAGCCTAACAAAGGAGCGGGCAAGGTCAAGACCCTCCGTCCTTTATAGCCTCCCTCACCGCTCATGTCCCGTGCATTTCCCTTTGATTACTCTGTTCCAGTCAAAGTGGCCTTCCTTCTGCTCCTGGGATCCACCCAGTCTGTTCCTGTCCCAGGACCTTGGTTCCTGTCCGGGAACTTTGCTCCTGCTGCTTCCTTTGCCTGTGTGCCCTTTCCTCACCATTCGCCTGCCCAGTTTCTGCTCTGCTAAGAGGGTCCCCTCCTCGGTGGAGCCCACCTACATTCCTCCCAGGTTCTTGGGACCTAACTCCGCCCTGACACTCCCACTCTGTACTGTATGAAGTCACTGATTTACTCCTCTGCTCCTCTCACCAGAGAGGCTGCTCTTCCCTGGAAGGGATTTGACTTCTGCAGCACCTGAATGAAAACTATTGCCTAAGATGTGCTGAGCATAGGCTGAATGAATGAATGAGTGAATGAATGAATGAGTGAGCAGAGGTGGTCTGACTGAGGCGGTAAAGGGAAATGATAATCTCCAATGATCTAAAAGCCTTTACTTCCACCGACGTGATCTAAGACTACATTAATGTTCTTAATTCCTGCATTATGGTTTGACAATTCTATTATTAGCTTAAGATTAGCTTAAAAATTAACTAAAACTCCTTTGATCCTTTCTCCTCATGAACTCCTGCCATGCCAGATCTTCCACGTTTTGTACTTGGCAATTGCTTCAGAACCTAAATGCAGAACCTTCAGATTAACCCCTGTTAAATTGAAGTCTTTCAAGGCCCATCCTTCCAATTTGCTAACATTAACCATCATACCAGCAATTCGTTGAAACTTTGTGGGATCTACCAATCTGGTGAGTGTGCTGTCTATAAACATATCAAACACAGTGGGGCCCATTCGAGAGCCCCAAGCTGTGTCACCCTTATGGGTGACAGTGATTAGTCAACACTCTTCAGGACTTGTTAACAAGCCGCAAACCGCGCCAGCGCAATAGTCACTGAAGCCATAGTTCTCTTCCTTGCCAACAAGGTTCTCAAGATTGACTTGGTCTAATGCCTTGGTTGGTCAGGCTGTACCGTGGACCTCCTCCTGGCCCACTGATTAGTGCAGTGCTTTGTATCAATGAAGAAATCTGAGTGGGGAGGTGTGACTTGTTTTTAGTGAACCTATGCTGACTCCCAGTGTTCACTGTTTTCTATGTTGCCTGAGACCATCTGTTTACTAAATGGGTATTGAATTTTGATGTGGATCGATATCACACTCACCAGCCTTAATTTGGGAATTTACGTTTTCCTATCCTATCTCTGGAAGTGACTTCGTGACCGTAATCTAAGTCCCTTCTGGACTAAGCTAAGGTCTTAGCTCACGAGATATTGACTCGTGCAAGGCCAGTAAGCGTTTGCAGATTGCAGAAAGGCTTCCTGGGGAGAGAGAGGTCACAGCAAGCGTGGTCCCTAGAGACCTAGGACACACGGAAGGTGTGGGATACCACAAGCCATTCAGCAGGAGCACCTTGGGGGCAAGCAGGGGCCAGAGCCTCAGAGGTCATGAATACCACACTAGCCAGATAGGACTCTGTCCTGAGATATTGGGGAGTCACTGCGGAGCTTCAGCTAGAGAAGTAACGTGATCATATCTCGATTTTAGAAAAACAGATAATTTTGGAGGGGTTGGGGTTGTAGGAGGGGGGCCAGTTGGTAGACTTTTGCAATCAGAATCTAGAGAGAATGATAAGGACTTTAATTAACTCAGCCGTCTTGGCTTTTATGTTTACAATTCTTCTTTTTTCCTACCCCATTCAAACGCCTGAGCATTTAGTTTAGTTTTGTTGTTGTTATTTTTAAAGATTTTATTTATTTATTTGTCAGAGAGAGAGAGCGCACAAGCAGGCAGAGGGAGAAGCAGGCTCCCCACTGAGCAGGGAGCCAGACCCAGGGCTTGATCCCAGGGCCCTGGGATCATGACCTGAGCCAAAGGCAGACACTTAACTGGCTGAGACACCCAGGCGTCCTGTGTTTCGTTATTCTGCTCTGTTCCTGGAACATAGGCTCTGATATCCTCTGACTTTTTCAGGCCTGCTCATAATCGGAGGCCCAGCTCGGCTTCCATCTCTGCTGTGAAGTTATCACATCCATCCTCTCCTCCTATCCAACCACTATCCGTCCGCCCACCCGTCCTGCCTTCCTGCTTTCTCTTATTCATGCCTTCATGCCTTCATTAATTGATTGAACCAACATTTACTAAGGGCCTTCTGTGTTCAGGGCTGCCTCACTAAGCGCTGGGGATGAAATAGGATACAATTCTACTCTCCGGGAGCTCATGGTCTAGTCAGGAGAAGAGACCCATAAATAATAACGAGGCGAAGAAGGACGAAGCTGGAGGTATCGTGAGCTGAGCCTTACAGGAGGAGTGGATGCCCCGCTGCCAAGGGGAAAGCTCTCTGCCCTTTCATAGCTCAATGGGCCTCAAGAGCCCAGTTGGAGCTGACACCACACCCCTTGAGTTCTACCCTTTCCTATACACGACCCTTGTCCTTCCAGCTCAGTAGCAACAACATTTTTAGTATATGTGCTGCCGAAGCGAGCACTCAGTAGCAACAGCAACAACAAAATCACATTTTAAATTCTTCTAACCTTTATTTATAAAAAACCTATCTGTCTGTCTGTCTGTCTATCATCTATTGTTATTATTTAATGGCTATAGTGCTAAGCACAGGGCCGGTTAAGGAGCCGGCCCCAACATTTCACTGTTAAATCATACGCATGCCTGCCTAGCCTTTTCCCCACGAGCTCTTTTAACTGGTCACCAACGGACAGCTCATTCTCCTGGGCGGCCGGCCCGACCTCTGGGGAGCACCGGCCGCCCCTGACTCTCTAAACTTCCTTCGGAGGACTGAGGGAAGTGGGGACGAGCCCCCCACTGTGCTGCTGGTGCGCCCCACATTTGACCTCACTGAGTCTTCACAGCGTTCCTGCTAGGTGGATGCTGGTGTCCTTCTACAGATGAGGGGACAGACTCGGGCACGTAAATCATGTGCTTCCCAGTAAGTCAGAGGATCCACCTCCGGGGGTGTGTGTCACGCTCCAAGGTCGAGTCAAGGCCGTGTGCTCTGGCAGAATTGGGGTCCACCAAGGGCAGGGGCCATAGGCAGAAGGCCAGAAAGCACAAACCGCCGCACTCACCCTGGCCCTCTTAGGGGCCACATCTGGCCCTGGCGGAAGCTGTCACGGGGTCCAGGCCCGAGCAGGGGTGCAGCCCCCACCTCTACTCGGGAGAGGCCCCACCGCATCGCGATCATGTGTCGAGGCTCTGGATTCGAATCCCAGCCAGCCATGTGTTAGCCGTGAGATCCTGGGCAAGTAGCTCAGTCCCTCGAGGCCGCCTTTCTCTTGTCTTTACTACCTTCCTCTCAGGGCTTTTGTTAAGACTAAATGAGACATTTATGTAAAGCACGGTGTCCCAAGGCACGTGCTGAGCAAGTGTTTTTTTCTGATTTCCTTTTTTCCTTTTCTCGTTCTTTTTTTTCTTTCTATTCTCCTTCCCTCCCTCTTTCCTTCCTTCCTTCCTTCCTTCCCTCCTTCCTTCCTTCTCAGAGTGAGCATGTGGGGGAGGGGCAGAGGGAGAGGGAGACTCTCAAGCAGGCTGCACGCCCAGTGCAGAGCTCCACATGGGGCTCGATCCCACCACCCTGAGATCATGACCTGAAACAAAACCCAGAGTCTGAAGCTAACTGACTGAGCCACCTAGGCACTCCCTTCTTTCTTTAACTGTTACTGCTGTTGTTAATATGTTACACAAATACAAGCTGTAAGAAGAGCGTTTCTAGCCAGGAGAGGACATACGCAGATGGAAACATCCAACGACGAGTCATCCGCTCCAGCCTTCCACGCACTGAGGGAACCCCTGGGTCACCCATGAATAAGTACTTTCTGTGATAAAAGCTCCCTCCTCTGTGGAGTATATGCTCAGTTCTCAGACAGTTCAAGTTCTTAGAAAGTTCCTTCTTCCAGGGAGCCACAATTTACTTCCCTGTAAATATCACCCATTGGTTCTAATTCCGCCCAGTGGGGCACAGCAGGATCCCCCTCGTTCTCCCATTAGATTTCTTCACATTTTTAAGGAAATCTTCAAAGGATTTTTAAAGATAGTTGTTGGGTCCTCCTGCCCTGTCCCAGCAGGCCGGCCATCCCTACGTTGTTCAGGTCCTGCCCACTTGACACAAGTGTAAATTCGTACAGCCTTGCTGTTCTAGGTTGCTTTCCTCACGCTGCTCACGATCTTTCTTAAAATTCTGTGGCCAGAAGACACTCTTCCAGGTGTGGTATGAAGAGCACACACTGACACAACTCTCCTGGAATCAAGGAAGGATCCCTTGAATATGCTGCCACCGGCTTCTCCTTTGTCTCTTCCGAAGCGCGTGCGCTCGGGGCTCAGGGTTGGGGGCCCGAGGCCAGGGGACAGTGACAAGCCCTGTGTCAGGGCAGTGTGCCTGTCTCAGTCTTAATCCATTTTACAGTGTGGCCGTGGAGGGGAGCCACTCTCTGTCCCCATCAGAGCTGAGTTCAGAACTGGGGGGGGGGGGTAAGACTGTGCTGTTCCTTTTGGGGGTGTCCATGGGTGTGTGTGTGTGAGTGTGTGTGTCTTGTGTGAGAGAGAGACAGACAGGGTTGGGGGGCAAGAAAGGATGGGGGGGCAAGAGAGAGAGAGAGAGAGAGAGAGAGAGAATTTTCTGCCTGATCCAGGAATTCTCCTGGATGGCAGAATTGGTTTCCATAACGACTTTCTGATATAAACATATTTGATAAAAATAAGTTAACAGCAGAGCTGTGGTGGAGCACAGACTCAGAGTGCTGAGAGAGAGGGAGGGAGAGAGAATGAGGGAGGGAAAGAGAGAGAGAGAGAGAGAGAGCGCGCGCACGCGCACAAGCTCTTCGAAGAACAGTACTTTCCTTTTTTTCCCCACCCTCCTGGTCGGCCTCTCTATACATAGTTTCCATAAACCAACTAAAAAGCTTTGTGGACCATATTCCTGTCTATCCTGGCCCCTTTCCTGCTTGTACACATCACATTCATTCTCTCTCTCTCTTTCTCCTTAGTTACCTGAAGCACTACAGTATGTATGGGATAATATGATAAATTCATTTCCAATTCACTGCATTATCCTTTGAATATTTTAATGACTCATTGAATGGAGTAAAAAAAGCTATTTCAAATGAACAATTATGCTGCATTAGTCTCAGGGCTGATTATATTTAAACACTGCTCACATGGATAACAGGACACGGCGACCTCAGCATACGAGAGCTAATTTGGCTCTTATCTCCAAATAATTTTATACGGCAAATTACCATGAAAACCTAAAGGGCTTTAAAAACATTCATCAAAAGATAATATTCCACTTTGTAGCAACATTTTATTTAAATTATTTTGAATGGGAATGAAGGCATCTCTGCCGTGTGACAATGACAGCAAGGTGGGGACTGTGAGTGATAAGGAGATGGCAAGCGGGTGCTGGCTTCCGTTAAAAAGACAGATGGGAAGTGTCCAGGAAGGCGTGCAGTCCTCATAGGGGGAGCACACCGCAGGCCTGACCGGCCCTGGCAGCCCAGCCCCCTGCCCTGGCTGTGGTCAGGTCCAAGGGGGCACAGGGTAATTCCCAAAGGCTGACCGAGGGGACCCATCCCCTTGTCCCGACTACTAGTGGCTCTATGAAAGCGGGTCCTGGTCAGGTAGGGTCCACCGGGCTGGGCCTGAACCCACCTGGATTTGAAAGGCAAGAAGGATGAGCTGTTTTTACTGGCAGGCTTACCTCATTGTCTAGAATTCTTACTTTGCAAAGCATGAGTTGGAGAGCCTCCGGGAAGTTGTGCAATTCTAAGTGGCTGCTACGGTCAGATCTCCAGGTTGCTATGGTCAGATCTGGTAGGGGAGGGAATCACATTTACGGAGGTCCTACTATTCTGTTCAGAGTCAGGAGCCTTAATTTCCTTGAACACTGGGAAAGAGATATTATTATCATGCCCATTTTCATGATGAAGAAACTGAGGATCAGAAATTCCCATGTGAAAGTGCCAGAGCCTGGAGCCTCCCCTTGTTCATCTGACCCAAGGTCCCTGCCCCTTCAGGGTGGCCTTGTACAAGTCTGCTTTACACCCAGGCCCTCCTGTACTGTCCCCATCACCTAAAGCCCGCTATGGCCCTTAGCTCTTTAGGGAGCAGAAGCTGTGCCTTGCTGGTGTTCATTACTTAAATTAATGGACCCTCACAGTACAGGGCAATGCATGTACGGACAAGTGCTCGAAGAGCAGAAAAACTAAAAATACAGGTCTAAATAAATTAATTAATCTATCTCATTTCCTGGGTTTGATCTCTTCATCTGACTTGTGGTTCTGATAAAGATTATTTATTCTTCTGTTTGTTATCATTAGCTTGCTTCTGAGCCTAGATATTTAAATTGGAATATATATATTGCATAGTATAAATGATATCAGAATATGTATAATATTCCAGTATTACACACACACACACACACACACACACATGCATGCGTGTGTGCGTACATACACAGTATATTTAAATTTCTACAGTATCTGCTGCTCAACTGGTTAGGAACAGGATAAATTTGCCGTTCTCTATAGAGCCTCTCTCTAGGGAGGCTTCCCCTCTTTGCATATGTAATTTCCTTCTCCTGTAGCAGCCCTGAAGGGTAAGGATTTGTGTCAGTTTTACAGAGAAGACTCAGGCTCAGAGAGGTCAAGTAACTTTCCTGAGATCACTCAGGAGTGGGACTGAAAGATCATTCAAGCAAAAGTGTCCCGACACGTGCTAACCGCATCACTGGAAAGCAAGGGGCTAAGATGCTCACCCTGTTTATTTGGTTTCCCATTTATCTTATTCACCTAACACACCGAGGGGTCCTTTCAAAAACAACTTCTCATTATGGAAAAATTCAACCCGTACAGAAAAGTAAACAGAATAATGGGCTCTTAGACGTCCTTTTAATTCCACCCAGAATTGGTCGCGCTTACAGCTGCCAAAGGTTGAGGGCACTGAATGAAAGGGAAACATGAACTTGCCGTTTAGCTTTCTTTCTTAAAACAAAAAAGATATTCAGGGCAAATTTTAGAATCATTGACGGTTTCTAGGAAGATTTTCTTTTTTGGAAGAAAAAAGGTACTCTTGTCTCCTTAATTGTTCTTAGTGTTCTTTGTCACCAATCATGATATTCTTTGTGGAAGGTATTAATATACCATCTTCCTGTGTTCAATATTCCCATTAACAATAAAAAGTCTAATGAAAATATCTGCATGAAAAGCTCTGAGCACTAATTTCAGAGACAAATAGAAGACGAACCAATAAGCTTTTCTTCGGAAAGGAATGATGCAAATTAATTGATATCTTAATTAGGCTTTAGCACAAAGATTAATAGTTAGATTGATTCAGAACTGAAAAACATCTTAAAGAAAAAGCCGAGGACAGGGCACCGAGGGGAGAGAGACGTTAGTTGTCAATGCTCTGTTTGAAATCTCTTTTGTTCAACGAGAGATTTTTCAAAGAGGGGGCGGAGAAGGACAGCATGCTTTTCCCGGGAGTCCTGCCTACCATGGTCTGGCGGGCTTTGGGGACTGAAGCCTTGTCCTGCCCCTGAGCTAATGGGGACCCACCGCTGTGGGAGGTTCTGCCCCAGGAGTGGTGGTGCCGCTGGAATCCCAGCCCCGCGCTGCAGTCTCCTTCCTCTGCCTCACTAGAGCAGAAGCCCTTGGAAGGCAAAGGTTTGCCCTGTGGCGTGCGCATCTGCGCCCCGAGGCCAGAGC
Source organism: Procyon lotor (assembly GCA_028646535.1). Taxonomy (NCBI): domain Eukaryota; kingdom Metazoa; phylum Chordata; class Mammalia; order Carnivora; family Procyonidae; genus Procyon; species Procyon lotor. The sequence goes on along the minus strand of CM053604.1, from coordinate 134,650,762 downwards.
GGTGCCTGACTGAGGAACAATAAGGATAATGTTACGGCCAGCAATTATGCGCAGCTCATTATGTGTTCTGGGTACCGTTCTAAGCCCTTTACTAAAAAGAAGGCATTTGAACTTCATAACAACGGTGTGAGGCAGGGACTATTGATTGGTCCCACTTTTCAAGGGAGCATATTGAGACGCAGGTGCAGCTATGTGGCCCCCAAGATAACATCACCATACCGGTGGATTCAGGTTTGAACCCAGCTGTCTGGCTCGAGTCCTTGCGTTCACACTCGCAAACAGTGGTCGATCCATATTTGTTGAATGAAAAAGGGTACCAGGAACGCCTGACTCCAACTGGTGGACTTCTCTCTAGTTTTTGTACAGGTCTCCTTTATCCAGAGCTTTATCCCACTGTACAGTAGACTCCTGTCGGCCTGTCTTTGGGGCCAGGGGTTGCAGATGTCCCCTGTATTCTTCAGAACTGACTGCTGTTTCAACCTGGACAGATGGCCCCCAAATTATCCCTACTGAGGGGCTCCCATGGCTGTGGTCCTGCCCACCACCCAATTAGGGCCCCTGATTTCAAGGTCAGCTGGGCTTCTGCCTCTGTGGCCGCTGCGAATCACAGGGCTGTCACCACTTTACGTCGGCTATGACTTTACGGTGTGCCTTACTGCTGAGGCCACCGACCGATGAGGGTGATGATACTAGGTAGGCTTTATTTTTAACCTAACATATCAAGGGTTAAAATTACAGAAGGGTTTGAAATGCTTCCCAGGGCTATTTCATTGTCCAAGATAGCATCCCCTGGGGAGGTTCCCTGGTGGCACCTCTCCGCAAGAAGGAACCAGAAGAGAGCCCTTGAATGGTAGGGGAATCACAGGGACTCTGTTTCCCTTCTGGCAGAGAGGGCACGGTGGGAAGCCTCTTGCCACAGCGGAGTGGCTGGCGATACGGTGTGAAGCACGTGGTACGGCGGGAAGGGTCTGCAATTTGGAGCTGGGGGCTTGCACCAAAGGCCCAGCTCTACGACCCTCTAGCTGAGAGACTGCATCAGCCAACCCCTCTAGGCTTAGCTTTCCCACCTGCGAAATGGGCACAATGCCCAGTTCACAAAGTGATCGATTGTCATGTGACAATTTCTCCACAGGTGGGTGACGACGGCAGTGACCAAGGCATTCCGACACTGAGCTCTGTGGTCTTCCTTCAGCTGGCTAAACGCCCTTCTGGGGAACTCATGCTCTCCACACCAACGGAAGCGGTGCCTGGGAATCTGCATTCCAACACATTTCCCAGCTGATTTGAACCCGCTCTAAGGTCTGAGACACACTCAGCCACCGCCACCGCCAACACAAAGGAAGTGCTTCTGGGTTTGATTAGAGCCTTCCCTTTTTTTTTTGACCAAGGTCCATAGCCAGAGACATGACCGAGCCTGGTTTTTATACTGGCCGCCACATGGCTGGAGGAATTCGGGAGCTGGTGGGCGGGCTGAGTGCACGGAGCTGAGGGGAGCTGCTGCTTCCTGCTGGACCCTAGGATCAGGGCAAGTGGGTGAAAATGTGCCTGAAACCCAAGCCACCTCCGGTCTGAGCGGGAAGGCCGAGGGCCACGCCCGGGCAGGTGGCCCTGGTAAGCTCTGAGGCTTAGCGGTCTTGCCGGACAGCTGCCACCTGCCACCTGCTCCGCTCCCCAGATGGGCTGCTGAGAACCCACGTCTGCGCCACAAAGCGCCTGTGAGAGAGCTGTCCTGAGTGCGTCCTGGGGTGAGGGCATGGGCGGGGAGCGGGAGGAGGGGGAGTGGGCTTCGGGCTTGGAAGAGAGGCGGCGTCACGGTCCCAAGCTGCCCTCGATGCTGAAATCACTCCATCCACCAGTTTCTGAAATCTGCCTCACACCTTCCCTGTAGAACCCTCTCACAGGCAGCCCGGCGCGGGACGTCCAGAGCAATACTCTTGAGAGTTTCGCCCGCTCGTGACTGCCAGGGCATCCCAGGTACAGAAAATGGCCAGGCTCCAGCAGCTTTCCCTCTTGTGCCCTCGGCTCCCCTTCCTGCCCTGATGGCAGGAAAATCCCCCAGCTCTGCCCCTGGGCATGTTTATGGGGCTTCCAAGGCTCTTCACAGGGCCGAGGAGTGCTTGGCTGGGGATGCACGTTCAAGCGATGCCCCTGCTTTCCCTCAGGCATCGTCCAAGAAGCCGCTGCTGGAGGCCCCCCTGGAGGAGGCCCCTTCCAAGGCCGTCCGTAGCCAGCACTGGCTCTGAGGACGGGCTGTGACCTGAGCACCCTGTGAAGGGCCTGCGGTCCCTGGGCAGGGGCTGGTTGACGGGGTGGCTTCCTCCCCAAGCCCCCCACTCTAGGGGCCGTTAAAGCCCCTGCCTTGCCCAGGAGCACCAATGGCTGGTTCACATGGATACCCCTTCCTCTGCCCCACAGCGGTGAGAAGAAAAACACGAACTCCTTACACTCGCGGTACTGTGCTTTCCAGAGTGCTCTTAGGACGCCCTTTCATTGGGTTATCGTGACAAGCACACAGAGAAGGTAACCTGGTTCCTATCTTACCGATAAACATGAAACGCCCACAGGGACTCTGGGCAACTTAATGGTGATCATTGATTTGGGAACCAGTCAGACCTAGATGCAGACTTAAGTCTTTCTAGTCCTGGATGCCCACCACCTTACGGCTTGATGCCTTCACACGCCTTGCGAAGGCCATCCGAGAGCTCTCTGGGTGCAGATGCCTGGATGGTGTGGATTTTGCAGAGTGGGTGGCCAGGTGCTCGTGAACACCAGATTCAATAGTCAGATGAGGTTGGAAAATACCTGCATACTATATAGTGCACGTTAAGACTATTAAAAGCTCTAAAAAACCATTTAGTGAGGAATGGGATTAATACAGTGCAACCTGGAGTCTCCACAACTTGTTTGGGAATAGAATCTTTTTTTCTTCCACCACGTAATGCCCGTTAACAATGCACGCGATTTGTGCTCCTCAGACCTACTCCAGAACGGATGAGTGAGGCTCCTTTACAATTATGTGATGGCAGAGGGACACAGAGGAGGGGAGGCCACTCGTTTCTGTACAAAGGAAAGGACATGGCCATGCCTCTCCCATGCCCCTCAGCCCATCAGGAGCGGGGCTCCTGCAGGACCCCCCTGGCCAGAGAGCTCTGCCCCGCCTCGGACTGCACAGAATCACCTCCATGCCTCCGAATCCAGGCCCCCCGAAGTGGTACGCTGGAGTCAATTGTTAAATTTTCAGAAAACTTGTGAGTTCATCGTTAAGTCATCGGGAACTCAAAACTGGCCACAGTGAAAGTACTTACATTACAGGAATCAGCAAACATGACAAACCAGGTGGGCTCTCCCCACCCGGTTTATCCCGAGAGCCCATTTACCTGTGCGCCACTGATCCGGGATGTTTTCTGAAATTGTTAGAACACTTGGAAGGGGCTGTGACAGCTGGGTGCAGGGGACAACCTACACTCAAGTCCTGGTCCTTCCGGGTCCCCAGCCCTCGTGAGTGGAAGCCGAGAGCTGCACAGAACAGTCATCCTCCAGCTATAACCTCCAATGAATCGGAAAGTGCCTTCTGGCCTGCTTACCTTTATATCGGTTACCAGCCAGTGTCTCCAGAATTGAGATTTGGGTGAAGACCGGCTCGGGGCATCTGGATCCACCATCACCAGTATGTAGTTCGCGTCCTGAAACACATTCACCGGGAAGAAATGTAGCGTCGTGGCTAGAATTCTGATGGGAAACCTGCAAGGTGCAGTCTCTCCTTGGATCTCTACCGTGGCCGAGAATGGCTGGCCCACCCCTGTAGCTTCCAACCGGGTCCATCTTTGTTCTAGTGACATTCCTCTTGGGTCACGTGTTTACTCTCAGAGAAATGAAGTCTATTAAGTAGGCAGCTGAAAAGCCTGGCTTTCCCTTTATGAAGAAGAAGAAATCAAACAAGCACATATACTAAGCATCCGGAAGTTCCTAGCATCATGTTAGGTGCCGTGATGGAAAATAGTTAAAATAGGGCTTCTGCTCTCAGGAAGTTTTCAGTGTGGTTGGAGCAACTTATCCATGAATTCGGCAAACCCAGGAGAGTTTAGTCTGTATCGGGGACGGTCCCAGTTGCAAGGAATGCTAGGATCCATTCATCCCTTCGATAAGCTTTTACTGAACACGTACTATGTGCCAGAAAGCCTTCTATGGGCTAGGCATCCAACAGAGAATAAGAAAGTGTGAGCCTTACTTTCAGGAAGCTTTTATTCTAGGGAAGAGACACGGATTTTTTAAAAACTCAAAAAACAAACAGCCACAGGGAAATGTCCAATTGGGATCAATGCTCCAACGAAAACAAAATAGGGTGGGGGTGAGAGGGAGCAAGCATTTTGAGAAGAGGAAACAGCCACTACAAAGGCCTGCAGGTGGGAAAGAACGAGGGTTTGGGGAACAGAAAGAATACCATGTGGCTAGGGGAGAGCAAGGGGGAGAATGGACAAGGCCAAGTTCGAGAGGTGGAGGCTGGGGGAGCCCGGCCAGAGAAGGGTTTGTAGGCCTTGGTAGGGGGAGGGGGAGGGGGAGGGGGAGAGGAAGGGCTTTACTCTAAGTGCAGTGGAGAACCAATGGAAGGTTTTAGCCAGCAAGGTGAGATGCTGGGATTTGTTTTTCAAAAATTGTTTCGGCGGCTGGGTGGAGACTGCATGGTTAGCAGGTGGTGAGGGGGGGGGGCAGTCAGGAGGCTGCTGCAGTAGCAAAGGGAAGGACAGTGGCATATTGGACTCGAATGGTAGCAATAGAGAGAAAAGCAAGTCGGTGGACTGGGGAAGGATTTTTAGGTAGAATCAATGGGATTTGCTGATAGATGGAACAGTAGGGCATTGAGGGAGTGGGAAAAAAGAATTTGAGGATGTCTTCTGAGTTTCTGGCTTAACGACTGCGTGAATGGTGCCCTTTAGAGACATAGAAGACTCGACGAGGGGATATTGAGAGTTCTGTTTTAGGCATATTAAGTTAGAAATGCTTCTAAAAGTATACAGGTCAGAGTCTAGAGGAGAGATCAGGACTGGATATCTAAGTTTTGGAGATAGAAATGGTCCTGAAACCCATAGGCTAATGAGATTCTTCCTGGCTGGATTAGACATGGAGCAGAAAAGAGGTCTCCCGAACAGAAAAGAGTTCTCTAGAACAGCTAATGTTTAGAAGGGAAGAGTACCTAGCGAAGGAGACCGTGAGGCCAGGAAGGTGGAGAGAATACCTGAAGAGTGGGAATCATGAAAGCCGAGCCAGAAAGAGTTTTGAAAAGGAGGAGGGGGTCAGCTCTGCCGAATGCTGCTGAAGGGTGGAGCGAGCTGAGGACACAGATGTGACAGTGTGACCGGACAAGCTGGGGACACTGCTGACTCTTGGCAAGACCAGTTTCGGTGGAGTAGAAAGGACTGGGGTTTGCTTGGGATCGGTGGGGATGAGATGGGAGAGGCGGAATTGGAGACAGTCTGTAAAGATGATAAAAGAAATCTTAGTGTGAGGCCAGCTGAGAAATGGAGTGGTTGTTACTAGAGGGGAGGGAGGAGTCAAGAGAACTTTGAAAATTTTTGTAATTGTTCTTTTAAGAGAGAGGTGACAGTAAGGCATGTCCGCAGGTCAGGGGCAATAATCTGGTAGAAAGGGAGAGAGAGGTGACAGAGAGGAGAAAGGGGTTCGTTGCAAGAACCAAGACTCTGGAAAGGTGGGTGGGGACAGGACCCAGAGCAAAAGTGGAGGGACTGGCTTCTGGGAGATGCAGAGGATACAGGCTCATGCGCAAGGGAACTGGAGCACGTGATGGTGAGGAATGAGGAAATGGTCTTCTGAAGACTTCTGTTTCCTCAGTGAATCGGAGGCAAGGTCAGTAGGGGAAGATGGATTATGGGAAGTTTGGGGACAAGGTAGAAGGGGTGAAATAGTCATTTTGGAAAGTGAGAAAGTGAAGGCACCATAGGTTTGTAGTAAGGTTCCTAGGTAATAGGACATCCCACGTCTGCGCACTTTCAACGGTTGAGGTGCGGTCGTGAAATGAATGGAGGCTGGGTTTCACGTGGACAGGGGCTCAGACTGGTCAGGATGCAGCGTGAGAGGGAGTAGGAGAGTAAGACGTGAATAAGGGAAAGAGAGAAGAGCCGGGGCTCCTCTTCGTCTGAGGGGCACGTGACTGTAGAATAATGCACCAGTGCCTGAGCATTTACCAAGTGCGCAGGGGACACGAAAGACAGAGCCTAAACCTCTCTACCTTGGGAATCCCAGCAGTCTCCAAGATTAGATTAGATCTAGATGAAGATTAGATGAACCTAATTAGATTAATTAATTAATTTATTAGATTAACCTAATTAGAACCTAGATTAGATTAGATCTAGATGAAGATTAGATGAACCTAATCTTGAAGAATGAGCAGGGTCAGGAAAGCTACTGTGTAGACAAAGGGAAGGGTCTGTGCAAAGGAATGGGGAGGTTCGGGGAATGGCCAGAACCTTGGTGTGCAGGGATAAGGGGCAGCTAGAAAGGAATGGTAGGTCACAGGGACTAGACGGTAGAGAGCATTTAGTGTCCTAGGTCACTTAGAGTTTGTTTTGCAAGAGGACCCACTGAAATTGTTGGCATAGACCACTGACATGAGTAAGTATATGCTTTGGGAAGGCACATGATAAACGTTGAGTAAAAAAACCAAAAGAAGAGCAAAAAAAAAAAAAGACAACTGGGATATTCTGATGAGAGATCTCAAGGGCTTAAAAATGCAAGCAGTAGTAATGAAGACAGCAAGAGGCATTTGTCCTATCCAGTCAATGGCATGGAATGACTGGATAGGGTCGATGAGGGAGAGGAAGATGTCTAGGATGATTCTATCTTGGGCAAGTAGGATGACAACGGCGCCATGAATATTAAGGAGTAACGAATTTGGGAGACCTTGAGTTTGGTGTTAAAATGTGCAGGCAGGGGCACCTGGGTGGTTCAGTCAGTTGAGCGTCTGACTCTTGATCTTGGCTCAGGTCATGATCTCAGGGTCCTGGGATTGAGCACCACATTGGACTCTGTGCTCTGCGGGAAGTCTGCTTGGGATTCTCTCTCCTTCTGTCCTTCCCCCACTTGTGCTCTCTCTCTCTCTCTCAAATAAATAAATAAGATTTTAAAAACAGAGAGAGAAAGTATGAGGGGGAGTGTGGGATCATGTCCCAAAGAGCCAGGGTGTATGGGTGGATGGGTGTGTGTGCAATTCCAATGGAATCCCAAAGGGAAAAACTGTATAACTGATACTCCCAAGAATAGGTTCTAGCCAAAGTAATTCGAAAGTAAAGAGAAACAAAGTATAAATACTGTAAAAGAAATAAAACCATCTATCCTCTTTCTGTTTTTTAATTAATTTTTTTTTACAAGTGACATGACTACCTACATGAGAAATCCAAAAGACTCAGCTGGAAACAACTAGACTAATAAATGAGCTGTTACACAATGCACACAAAATCAGTGCTTATTAACAATGGCCAGAAAATACACTTTCAAAATCCCATTTACAATTGTAATACAAAATATAAAATACCTAGGAATAGATTTGATGAAAAATCCAAGACTTAGACAAAGGAGCCAAAATACTGCTGATGTGCGTGAAAAGAAAACTTCAATAGATGTGGAGACACACTATACTTTTAATTTGAAAGACGCATTTACAAATAGTTCGATATCCTTTACTTAATTAGCTAATTTAACACAAGTCCACTCAAAATCCTAAATAGATGTTTTGGGAACTTCATGGAATAATTCTAAAGCTCAGAATAGGAGAAAAAAATAACTAGCCGAAGCAATATGGAAAAACAGGGAAACGGTATTGATTTTGAAGATATTAAAACATACTATAAAGCTACAATAATTCAAATAACGTGGCGTTGATTAAATAACAAGTAACTAGAGGAAGCAAAGTAGAAAATCTAGAGAGAAATCCATGTTCTTAACATATGTGTATTTAATAGATGATCAAGTTCTCGTTAAATACGAGATATTTAATATAACAGTAATGTTATTTCAAACAAGTACGGAAAAGATAGATTATTTTTTAAGTGCTACTGAGACAACTGGCTCACCATGTGGAATAGCTTCAGTCTCCATTTCTTTCATATGCCAAAAAATTTCCAGATTTAAATATGAAAATGAAAAAAATCTTCAAAAAGTGATTTAATGAAATTTAGTAAATTCATATAATGGAATACTCCGTTAGAATTAGATCTTTATATTTTAATATGGAAAAATATCTAAAATATACTAGTAGTGAAATAAGCAGCCGAATAGTGTGAATGATATCATCTAAAATGTGCAGGAAAACTTTATATATCTAACTATATATATATTTATAGATATATTTGCATATGCATAGAAAATGTCTGGAAAAGTACACACCAAACTGTTAACAGTAAATGGCATGAAGGAAAAGATTGATATATTTAACTAGATATAATTTTGAAACTTTCATGACAAAAAAGGGAAGCAAAATAAAATTCAAAGATAATGCTGGGAGAAAATTTTTACAAGATCTATGACAAAGGGTTAACCTTAATATGTAAAGTACTTTTAAAATCAATAAGAAAAGAGTAATAACACAGTAGAAAAATAGATAAGCTACATGAATAGGCATAAATTCACAAAATAAGAAGTACAAACGATCAACAAACATATTAACAAACATTCAATTTCATTAGTAATCAAAGATATGCAAAATGTATAAAATAAAATCCCATTTTGCCTATGAAATTGACATATATATTTTTTAAGTCTATTCCCAGAGTTTTTTAAGGTATGTAGAAACCAGGGGTAGGTTACAAAATCTTGTAAGATATGATCTCGTTGTCTTTGTTAACCAGAAGAGAAGACCAAAAAGGTACATCATGCACATATATACCCTTCCATGTAAAGAGGACCAGGAAAATCAGAACTGAAATGTTGACCATCTCTAAGTGATGGGATAATTATGAACTATATTCTTCTTTGTGCTTTTCTGCATTTTCCAACGTTTGTGCAATAAAATGCATCCCTTTTACACATAGGGGAAAAAAAAGATTTGTACTTAAAAAAAAGCTACTATAAGAAGTCCCCAAACCCTCATTTTCCTCCTGGTCAAACAATGCTCAGAGGAATTCTTCTCTATGGCAGCCTTCTTTGCCTTTCCATTCCCCTCATTCACTGCCCTCCCAGCCCCCACCTGCAGCTCTCTCCCCCTTGCATCTGGCAACCAGGAGACTGGTCTCCGTGGGTGAGTCCCCATTGCACGGTGCTCTCTGAAGTGGTTACATCCTGGGGTTTATCCTAGACAACCTCCCTGCTAAGCAAACCCATAGAAGACCTCTTCTAAAACTCAGCAGGAAAGAGAAGGCTTCTGTGATGATGGTCTTTAGCTTTCTCTTTCAGTGCAATCAGGGAGCTGGTTTTCAGCCCTTTCAAAGACCCCAACTGCCAACAGAAGCTCCCTAGCAAATATTTAGCAGAGGCGGGGTGATGTTCAGCAGACAAACTGGGAAACAGGCTATTCAAGAGTTTGGCTCATAGCTAGACCCGATGAAGTCTGAGCCAGGCCCCTGCTTGCTCTCTGCTGGTCCTTGCAACAGACAGGCTGGCCTAGGGTGGGGTGAAGGAGATGTCTGACCATGGCAGTCCACCCTCCAGGCACAGCCTAAGGGAGAAGAACGGGCAATCAATACTTTCAACAATGGATTTGTCTCCAAAGATTTTTGCACTTGCCACATGTCTCCTTGCCTGGGATGAAACTGTTTTGTACTTCACTGAGGGTATCACATCGACCTAGTAAATGCCAGGTACGAAGTAAGTACTCATGAAGGCTTGCTGCGCTGTGGGCTGGGGATCTCGGCTCAGTCTTTCTCCTCTCTGGCTTTTTCTAGCAAATGAGGGGACTGATTGATGGTCTACTTGCCTTCAGATTCTAACATCCATTCAATGGATTCTCAGATGTCTAGATATCATGTGAAACTAATCCTGCTTAAATGAGTCAACAGTCCCACTTCGGGGTATTTATCCAAAAGAACTGAAATTAGGACCTCAGAGAGATGTCTGCACTTCCGCATTCATCCCCGCATTATTCGTAATAGCCAAGATGTGAAAAAAAAAAAACAAAAACGCTACATGTCCACCAATGGATGAATGACTGGAGACAATGTAGTCTATACATACAGTGGAGTATTGTTCAGCCTTAAAAAAGGAGTCCCTGTCATTTGTAACAAAAGGAATGAACCATGAGGACATTACGCTAATTGAAATGGGACAGTCACACAAAGACCAATATTGTATGATTCAACTTATAGGAGGTATCTAAAATTGGCAAACTCATATAAATAGAGCAAAGAACAGTGGTTGCCAGGGTTGGGGAGGGGGGAGTGGGGAGCAGCTGGTCAACAGGTACAGAGTTTGAGTTATGCAAGCAGAGTATGTTCTAGAGATCTGTTAAGTAACATTGTGGCTGCAGTTAATAATACTGTATTGTACACTTTAAAATCTGGTAAAGGGTAGATCTCATGTTCTTAACCACAATAAAGTTTAAAAATAAAAAAAGGAAGTAATTCTACTCGAAGAAATCAGGATGGAATCAATGTCTTCGTCAAACCTTCTGCAAATCTCAAGAGTTTGATTGTATGCTCAGCTGGAGAGGCTGTGGGGAACTTTCCTGCATTGCCGTGGGGAAGAAAAGTGGGGGCAATCTACCTTTAGGTTCGGCAACCCCATTTCTATGATTTTTTTTCCTTCTAAAGATATCTACACATTTATAACAATTTGTATGGAAGGTATTCATTTCAGCTCTAGACAGAACTGAATAATAATAGCCAAAGTCAGAAATAACTCAAGTGTCCATCAGTTGGGGATTGGGTAATAAACAAATACATACCACAGTGGAATACTTGATAGCTGTTAGAAACAGTGAAGCTCTCTAAGATCTGTTACGAAAAGCTCTCCGAGATAAATTAAGAGAAAAAAGCAAGATGTACAACAGTGTATCTAGGAGCTCACTTTTGTAGAAGAAAGAGAAAATAAGATATTCCTATACAGTGGCTTGTATTTGCATAAACAAACTCTGGGAGGATACTTGAAAAAAGCCAACAGAGGATGCAAGCAGGGGTGGAAACAAGGTAGATGGGATGGAGAGATAGGATGGCCATCTCTTGTATATGCCTGTTCTACCATTTTGGTTTTGAGCCATACAAACAGAGTTGACCCTTGAAAAAACGTGGGCAGGATGGTGACCCCCTTGAGCAGTTGAAAATCCATGTATAGCTTTTGGCTCCCCCAAACCTTAACAGCCTCCTGTTGACCAGAAGTCTTATTGCTAGCATAAACAACAGAGGGACATGTATTTTATACATTATATGTATTATATGCTGTATCCGCACAATAACATAAACCAGAGCAAAGAAAGTGGAGTGAAGGAAATCATGAGAGAAAATACATTTGAGGCAATGTACTGTATTGATCGAGAAAAATCTGTGGATTAGAAGACCTGTGCAGTTCAAACTCTTATGGCTCAAGGGTCAACTGGGTAACCTGCTAAAAATTAACCAGAATGGTAAAATAAAGAGAAATGTACAGTAATTGCATAGCATTATCTTGGAGATGTCAGCCTCCAGTCTTTCTCTCACTGGCTGAGAGGTAAAGAGGGATGGCCTTGTCCCTTTTCAGCAGGCAGAGCTCTGGGAATCCTCATTCTCTTTGGGGGCGCCAGTTAGGTAAAGGGCAACGGACGGACGAGGGCTTGGGCTCCACAGAGCAGGGTGTGAGCAAAGTGTGGGAGCCCACGTTAACAAGTCACGGTGCTGGGGCACCTGGGTGGCTCAGTTGGTTAAGTGTCTGCCTTTGGCTCAGGTCATGATCCCAGGGTCCTGGGATCTGGGATCGAGTCCCTCATAGGGCTCCTTGCTCTGTGGGAGCCTTCTTCTCCCTTTCCCTCTGCCTGCCACTCCCCCTGCTTGTGCTCTCTCTCTCTAACAAATAAATCAATAAAATCATAAAACAAAACAAAACAAATCACAGTGCTTCCAGATGATGGTGACGACACAGAGGCAGAGTTAGATCTGGACCTGTCCAGGTAAATTTTTTAAAGCAGCTATAGTGGAATATAATTTCCATAGTACAAACTTCACTCCTCTTAGGCATACATTCCAATGATTTCTAGTAAATTAACAGAGCTGTGCAGCCATCACCACAATTTAAATTTAGAACATTTTTATCACCCCAAAAAGAAACCTTGTGCCATTTACAGTTACTCCCTGTTCTCTCCAACCAGCTCCAAGCAACCACGAAACTACTTTCTGTCTCGATAATCTCTTTTTTGCCTTTTCGGAACATTTCGTGGAAACGGAATCGTATAATATGTGGTCCTTCGTGCCTGGCTTCTTGCACTCAGCATAATGTTTCTGAGGTTCAGCGATGTTGTTGCATGTGTCCGTGCTTTAGCCCTTTTTATTGTCAAATAGTATTCCACCGTATGGATATTGGTATGCATTTCACTTGCCCAGTTGGTGGACCTCTGGGTTGCTCCTACTTTTTGGCTATTGGGAAGCCTGCTGCTATGGACATTTGCTACAAGTCTTTGTGTGGATATTTGTTTTCAATTCTCTGGGGAAAATATCCGAAGTGGAAGTACAAGGTCATATAGTAAATTTTGTTTGTTTGTTTTTGGTCATAGAGTAAATTTGTGTTTAACACTTTTAAAAATTGCCCAACCGTTTCCCAAAGTGGTCTCACCATGGGGCAACCCCACCAGCAGTGCGTGAGTGATCCGGTTTGTCCACATCCCCCCAACACTTGTTACCGTCTAGCTTTCAGACTGTGGCCATTCTAGCAGGAACCAAGTGGCCTCTCACTGTGTTTTTGATTCGTTTCCCTAATGACCAGTGACGTTGAGCACCTTTTCGTGTTCTTACTGATTATTCATATATCTTTGGTGACATGTCTGTGTAAATCTTCGTCCCTTTTTAATTTTTCTTCTTATTATTCCAGAAGGAATTTTAATAGCTGTGTCCCAACTGGAGGTTGCGGAAATGGGAGCAGTAGAGAGAAAAAAAGGAGGGAAAGTGGGAAGAAGATACTAACTTTGAACTCTGCTCTGAAGACTTGTCAGACCCAGAGAGGCCTCATCCTTGAACCTCTGGCTTCCGCCCTCAGCCACCGTCGGTCCATGCGGTTGTCTACCTATTGTAGTTCACCGTGACAATGATTCTTCCCACAGTGAAATGTCGGCCCCATGGGTCGCCACCGCAGTCCAGGTGGGCAGAAAGCACCCAGCGACACTGACTCCCCCAGGCCTAGTGAGCCACGTCTTCTGTCCACTGCACCACTGGCCACCCTCAGAGAGACAGAGTCGCAGTGTCCCCTGCCTCCCACCCTGGTTTGTTTCAGCCAAAGCCTCCCCCACTGACCTCTTTCCCAGCCACTGGTCCTCCGCCACCCCATCAGGCCCCAAATGCTCTTTTCTTCTCTACCTCAGAGCCAGTCCTCACTCCCCTTCCACCTCCAGACACATCCACACTGCCCTGCAGAAATGCCACTGAGGAACCCTCATCTCCCCTCTGTCCTCTATCTCTCCAGGAATCGCTCTACTTCTCTGCCTTTGCCTGGATCTCCCATGAAGGGCCCCTGCCCCCCAAGCACTCCCCGGAGCTGGTGTGTGTTCTCTCCTGCCCCACAAACTCCAGGTCAGGAGGCCAGGAGGTGGCATTGCTCCCTGTCACCATGTCCTTCTTTACGGCCCAGGCCATTCAATCCTATGTCCTCCCTCCGGCCTGTTTGCTGTCCCCTATGATCTCACGGTTGCACTTGCTCAGTCTTCTTTTCTTCCCTCCGTCCTGCCGTCGTCCCACTGACTTCAGCAAACACGTGGAATCCTCGTCCGGCACCGAGGCTGCTCTGGTGCCCGCCCCTCCACCTCTCAGGCCATCTTCTCTTTCTTTGTCTCAACCATCAACAGTCACACACCCTGACCCTCGACCCTCGTCATCCGAAACTGGTCCATCTCCAAAATTCACATGAATTCTGGCCACAACTTTCTCTCTGTTCAGCTTGCTTCTTCAACTCTCAGGACTAGTCTTTAACCTCAAGGGGCCCCCTGACCACGGGGGACAGTCCCTCCTCCCTGTCCACCGGCTAGGCCCCTTGCGCTCGCCTGCTCCCGGCTTCACAGGCAAACTGCACATACCATCTCCTTTTCCTTCCTTCCTGTTTACTCTTTCTATTTTTTTTTTTAAAGATTTTATTTATTTTATTTGACAGAGAGAGTGAGCACAAGCAGGGGGAGCGGTAGGGAGAGGGAGAGGGAGAAGCAGGCTTGCCGCCGAGCAAGGAGCCTGAGGCAGGGCTCAATCCCATGACCCTGAGATCGTGACCTGAGCTGAAGGCAGAGGCTTAACCCTCTGAGCCACCCAGGCGCCCCCGTTTACCCTTCCTAAAAAAAAAAAAAAAACTGATTGAAGTATAGTTGACACATAGA
>CM053604.1:134621604-134636180 GCA_028646535.1 Procyon lotor | reverse complement strand
CCCCCTTCTCAGGAGCCTCCAAGCACAGGCCCATTTATCTGCCCACCCCCAGCTCTCCTCTGAGCTCCAGACCCTGTGCCCCACGACCCACTTCTCCTCTCCCCATAGAGAGGAGAGGAACACCTCGTGCTAGCCCAACAGCACTGCCCGGGCTTCCAGAGTTTTCTATTTCCATGAATGAAGTCACCCCCATCTGCCACTGCAAACCAGAAGCCCAGGGTCACTTTCCAGGTCATAGCGGTCCTGTCAATTCTGCCTCCCAAGCATCTCTCAAGTCCGCCGATTTCCACCCCGCCCCCACCGCTGTGTCTACCCTGGATGCCAACATCTTCCATTTTGTCTATGATAACAGCCTCCTAACTTGTGTCCTCATATTCGCTTTGACTCCCTAATCAATTTTCCACTTGGATCCAGAATATCTTTTCAAAACTCAAGTAAGAACATGCTATCCTGGCGCTTAAACTCCTTCACTGGCTTTCCATGCCTCCTTACTATGTTCTCTAAGGCCTTGAATAATCTGCCCTCTGCCCACCTCTCCTTGTCTTTCTATGCACGTGTCCCTCGCACTTACAGGTCTTCCCATTGCTAGGGTCTGCCCTGCTCCCTCCCACTCACAGCCTTTGCATATGTTCTCTTGGTGTCTGGAAGGTTCCTCACTCCCAGCCCTCCCCTCCCCCCCTTTAATCTAGTGAACTCCTAGTCATCCTTCAGAGATCAGTTCAGGGTGACTCCTCTAGAGAAGGGTCCCTTGCCCCCTGTTCCACGTTAAGTTCCTTTATTAAACATGCTCATATTTCGTCCCCCCAGACATTCATCTCAGTTTACAGTCAATAATCCATTCATTGGCGTGAGTTCTGATGAATGTGTGTCCCCCACCAGATTCTACCCTCCCTGGCAGCAGGGATGGTGTCGGTTTCTGTTCACCATTATATACCCCCTCAATTACGGCATGTGGCACCTAGAAGACGCGCTATAGATATTTTTGGATGAATAAATGAAACAAATATTGTACCTGGCCCAGGTGGTTCAATCGTTCATTAGTTGGTTCGTTCATTCATTCATTCATTCATTCATTCGGAAACCATTGACTGAGCCCTATGTACTAAGCACCACGAGAGGGGCTGAGGATAAGAGGTGAGAGAGACATGCCTCTGCCTCCGAGATGGTGGTCTAATGGGGAGCAGGATGCTTGTGCAAATAATGCGAGGGCCAGGCACATGGCTAGTGCTGAAGGAGCCAACCTGAGGAGGTGACCAACTCTGTCTGCGCTAACCAAGTGGAACCTTCCAGAGGATGCTGCCTCTGAGCAGGGTCCTGGGAATGGAAGTCTGCCCAGGAGGGAAGCCACACCAGGCAAAGAAACAGCACACACGAAGCTGCAGAGATGTGAAAGGGAGCCCAGAGTCCCTGAGGCCGACGGGCTGGGGCCTGGAGGGGCAGCAGAGGCAGCCAGCAAAGGGAAGAGGCAGATGGCAAGGTCGTACATGCCAAGGAGGTTTGTGAACGGGGGCGTGGGGGTGACGTGGCCGGACACGGGTGTTAAGACATGAAATTCCCACAGGCGATGGGGGGAGGGTGGATCTGAGTGGGCATGGTGACAGCTGATCGTGTGAGGGATGGGTCACGTGGTTCAAGAGTGGGCATCCCCAGAGCAGGCCAGCGAGCCACACTCTCTGCGGTGCAGAGATTTCCCCGGGAAAGGGACTGAGGTGGGGGTCCACCCTTGAGTCTCAAGGCCTTCTCCCTCCACCTTGCCATTCGAGGAGTATGTGGGCCTGTCTTCCCAGAGAGGAGAAACGAAAGTATTAAGACAGAGTATGACAAGATTTTGGTAGATAGTCCCTGGAAGTACTGAGAAGATGGGGCTTATGTTGATTGTGTCTTCTTTTCTGATGCTTTAACATCTTAAGCTTTGTTGGTCCTGGAGCAGCTGCCGATTCCTGGGTAGCAAACCCTCACCCGAGAGCACACTCTTCAAATGCAAGCCTATCAAGTCCAGAGCTTATGCCCTTCATGGAGCTGAGCCACTATCCCCTGCCCTACTCATCCCCGGGCCAGGGAGCAAACAACTAGGGCCAGCTCCTTCCTGGGCCCCAGCGCCCACTGGAACTATTCAAACTAGCCAATCCTAAACCTGTCTACCCTGATTATCCTCTCTTGCCCATTTTTTCCCCCATGAAAATCACAGGAAAGACTCTCGCCCATGCTTTCTCCTCATTCCCTCTGTCTCCTGACACACCCTGGGGCTTCCCACATGGCCCTGGGCAGTGTGCCCTGACTCCTGTTTCCAGGGATCCGTGAGTACAAACTCTGTCCTTCATGGCCATCATTTCCACCCCAGGTACATGTTAAAACAGGGCTCTTGACTCCTTGACTCAGATATCCAGCAAGCCCACTGGAGCCTACAGCACACTGGCGACTAACCCGCATCGCACCCATCTCGTTCTTATGTGACTATGGATGTGCCTAGCTGCCTACAGCACTCACTTGTCCTTGAACGGGAGATTGAGCTGACCCGATATGATGGAGTTTCACGGTCAAGTTGAGTGGAGGGCCATATTCTCCAAGGCAGGAGTTCTTACCTGAGGGGATAGTAGAATCACTAGGGGAGCTTTTCAAAGCTACCAAGGTTGGAAGCTTGACCTAAGGGGTCTGGATTGGGGGCAAGGCACTGGTGTCGATTTGGAAGTCTCCCAGGTGACACTACACTAGAGTTAGAGGTGAGAACTCCAGCCCTCAAGTCCTTGGTGTCCCTGACCAAATCTGCCACTGACTAAAACCCTGGCTTCTTGCCTCTTACTTTAGCGCACTCTCAGAGAAGACTGTGTGCCCTCTACATAAAGAGGACAGGCTCCCCCAAGCAGCTGGAGTCCCTGGTGCCTGGGACCCTGCCGATTAAGGGGCTCAAGTACCAAATCTAGAAGCTGAAGTCACAAACACCAGTCACCCTCTGCTCCCACTATTCATTATGATGTTGGTTGGAATACAAATTTAGCCCATGGTGGGTTGGTTGTGTTTGAACCTCCCCCACAAAGTTCTGTATGGGAAATCTAGTTAAGAGCCTTCTTCCTGGGGGAGGTTGAGTGTAACAGCTGTTCCTCACCAGGGCTGATGGCCCCACCAGGATGCAGTCTGGGTGTTGCCCCTTGAGCCTAAAGCCTTTCATCCCCAGGGACCGACTCACATTTCATGCTGGTGTCCAGATGGACAGGCTTTCTCTCCATTACTACTGACAAAGACACCTCCTGAGCTATGTGCACAGAGGCACCTCAGCCTGGGAACCGGGGCTCTTGTCATGCTTTAACACCATTTGGAAAAGACGTTGTGTCTTCACTATGGGTCAGCTGTCCCTGCCTGCCTTCCTCTCCTGTAGAGGCTGGAAAGCTACAACACTGGACTTCCCAGTGTTTCTTTCACCAAGTGGGGGCCATGTTCTGACTAAGAAGATGTAAGAGAAAGGCCCTGGGAAGGGATATCTTCCTGCATAAAAGGCCCAGGCTCACTAGCAGAAAACCCTTGTCACCTTTTGTCTCCACTCATTCTCCTTCCTCCCCGCCTGGAATGTGGATGTGATGCTGGATGGGTAGCAGCCATCCTGTGACAAATAGGGGACAAGCATGAGGCTGAAAGTCCTGTGTGGTAAGGATGGTGAAACAGACAGATGGAAAGAATCCTTGAGCTGTTGAATCTGCCTGGGACTGCCAGCCCCTCAACGTGCTGCATGAAAAAAATATATCCGCTAAGTTCCTGTGGTAGGGAATTTTCTTCCTCTGACCCAAACACATTCTTGCCTGACACACACATCAGTTTTCTGTGCTGGTTTTAAAAGCGAGTGTCAGCAGCTGCTCCTCAGAAAGTCATCTTGATGTCGTGTAAGATAACTCAAGTCAATGACAGAGGACCTGGGTTCTAGCCCCCACTGTTCCATGTACGTGTTTGGGGGCAAAGTTATTTACTCTTACCCAAGTGCAGTTTATCCATCTGCAAAACGACAATAGTCTATGTCTCACACAACGGGGGTATTCTAAAAAGAAAGTGAGTTCAAAGCGTGAAAGTGTTTTTAAGACTGTGAAGCAAGGTCCCTGGGTCAGGTTTTGTTATTGTGAACCAGTGGCCTCAGTGTTTGTTCCAAGCGGTCCCTGGAGCAGCAGTTACCTTGGCAGGCAGAAGACTTCCTCCAAAAGGGTCATCTCCAGCTGCCTGGAGCCAGCGAGACAGAGGTGCTGGGCATCTCTAGTCTAGTCTGGGGGCCCCCGTGGCATGCACAGATGCAACCCTCCTTCTCACTAACTTGCACTCTCTCCACGGCCCCGGAGAGACTCAGTTTGTCTGGAAATGAGACTGATTCCAGAACCTTCAACCATTGGGAGGAAATGGGGGCAGAGTTTCCCTTCAGCAAACGTAGCCAGCAACGGCCCAGCATCTCCGTGGTGCTCCCAGTGATGGGTGTCTCTCACTCCCTGGGGACGTGACTCATGCCCAGCTTGTTAGAGAGGGCTAGGGCTATGTCTCATGGAGCCCTCAAGTCATCCCTCAAAACTCATGCTTGATCCTGTTCTTTCTTCAGGAACTGCAAAGAACGAGTCCTGTGCTTGCACACGGCAGCATTTCAGACATTTGAAGGCAGTTTTCACAGCTTCACAAATGCCTCTTGTTCAGGTCTAAAGGTCCTTTCCTTCAACTGGTTCAGCTGCCTGGGGTGACATCCTACACTGTCTGTACAAAGATGCCCTTGAAAGGTTCACAAAATGACAAGGAGACAGACATGTAAACAAACTACAGCACAATGTGACACGCTGGCTATGGGAACACAGGTGAGGGACCAGATAGCTCCATGCACAATGGGGCCAGGGTGAGGGTAAGGCTTCCTGCTGGGGGTGGGCATTGGGGAGGAGGAATAAAGGATGATTTGGCAAGGGCGGAGTGCTGGGGTCAGGGGTTGCAGGGGACTTGGGTCCCAGTCAGTGAGGGCCATAATTTGGTGTGACCGGAGTCACATTACTGGAAACGGGGCCACTGCAGGTGAAACTCCTCTAAATAGAGATTAGCATTCTGAGTGTACCTTTGGGGAGATAAAAAAAACCCCAAGGCTCAGAAGGATTCAAGGATCTGTCTGAGGCAATATACTTCAGGGACGTGAATCCTACTCAGTCACTGTGTGACCTTGGGCATGTTGCCTAAACTCTCTGGCTTCAAGTTCATTATCGATAAAGTAGAATAATAATAATAGTGCTTTTCTCTTGGATTGTTACACACACTGAGTGAGCTGTAATAAATGGCTCAGAATAGCACCCTGCACACGTCAAGTGATCAAGAAATGCCAGTCACTGCCAACAAGTGGATGGCTTCTCTGGGATTGAAAACCATGCCCACGGTCTCCCAATTCCACTCTCTCCTCCCTTCACAGAAGGGCAGGCATAGGTCAGAAGGCAGAGGGACAGGTTTAGGGTTGACTTCTATACCAAGACAGTATTTACTTGCATGTTGCAGCTTCCTCCACACCCGGGTCTCTGGACACTCGTGCAATCTGAAACACACGTACTACAAAGATGTACTTGTTGGCAACATGTCCCAGCCTCTCCGAATCAATGCCTTCTGCCACTGTGCTGCCCAGTCCTCTGGGGATGACGATCCCTCCACAGCATCTGCCTGCTCAAGATGGCTGGGGGAGGGAAGTTCGCCTGGCTCCCGGGATTCTGGCTGTGCGCCACAGGGGGCACGGGTGGCCGAGTGGTGGGTTCAAGTCATCGAGAGTTATTTCACTGTACTCTCTCCACCCCCCAAAGCCTGTGCTCTGCTCTACTGCAACTCTTCTGTCTTAATAAAGCTGAGGGGCTTCTTTACATTTCAAAGTCTCATACGCAGCCAAGCAGGCACAGAAATCCCAGCATATCGAGTGATGAATTGAGATACGATCCGCACGGCATGGGAGGGAGAAGAGGAGATGGAAGAGGGAGAGGAGAGCTCAAAATGGGAGAGGAAAGCTCAAAAGCAGTGATGAGTGTGGATCATTCCTGCAATCTGATCAGTCATCACGTGCATATCTCCACCTCCAAAGCTATGTTCATGTTTACCCGGCTCATCAGCTCCTCCCTGGACTTACCTATTTCTGTGAATGGACTGCCACTTTGTCAGTGACCTAATTCAAACCATGAATCATCTTTTAGCTCTTCCCTCTCCAACCATGCCCAGTTCTTCTTGATTCCCAGGTTTAGGGTCTCTCTAGACCCCATTCTCCCCTCTTCTCATTGTCTCTGGCACCTGAGAATGCTTCTAGACTTGCTCTTGCTGCTAATATTTCAATAGTCTCCTCACTGGCCTTCCTACCCCTCTACTCATTTGTGGCTGACTTGGTAAACCAGTTGTCTGGAAAACAAACGCTTGAAAACAAAACCTGATTGGCAATGCTCCCACATTTCCTTGGGTAAATATTCCCACCATAGTCCATCCAAGCATCCCAGTTACCAACGGGAGGCCACAGAACGCGGAGTTGGAAAGAGCAACCTGGAATTGGCTCTTACAAGCACACGACTGAGCGATAATCTAAGGAACAGCCTGCCACAGATTTGTGACTTAAATATGAAGTGTGTAAGCTGGCATTTATGAAGCCATATGAAGCTGGCAAATATGAAGTGTGTAAGTGAGGCCTCCTAGAGCTTGCTCTCGAGTCACCTGCCTGGCCTAGCCCACCACAGCACTACACGTGCCCACGAAGCCCGGGGATGCTTCCGACTGCCACTGTGGCTCTTGCTTCCTGGCTTTGGTGTCTTTATTTATACTGGTCACTTTGCCCATCTGAAAATCCTTCCCATTCTTCAAGACACTTCTCAAGTGCTACCCATCTCCTCTGGGAAGACTTCTTTTGAGCCCCTTGAACCAGACAAGATGTCCTTATAGTATCTGAACTCCAGTAACATTTTGTTTGTACTTTTTTTTTTTAAAGATTTTATTTATTTATTTGACAGAGAGAGAGAGATCACAAGTAGGCAGAGAGGCAGGCAGAGAGGGAGGAGGAAGCAGGCTCCCTGCTGAGCAGAGAGCCTGATGTGGGGTTCGATCCCAGGACCCTGAGACCATGACCTAAGCCGAAGGCAGAGGCTTTAATCCACTGAGCCACCCAGGCGCTCCTTTGTTTGTACCTTTGTGAGGGACACTTATCATGGTCTGCTATGTAGCTGGCTCTAGGTGGGCTTCTCTTGGTCCCTCTTACTAGATTAGGATGTTCTCGAAGGTAGGGACTAGTGTGTTTTGGTTGTTCCTGAAGTGCCTAAAAGCATAGTTTCTTGCACATCATAGGAGGTCAAGAAAGATTTGTTGAAGTATATGGACCCATTTCCTGTGCCAGGATGGGACATTGTTTATTTTTCAAGAGCTAGAAGAATGAGACGATTTCTGAAAAGCTTTCTCCACAATCCCTTCGTACAGGCCCTGACACCGCGTCACCTCCCATGGAGCCTTTGCCTTGTCTCCCAGCCTCAGCCTGGAAGCGGAAGCCTCTGGTTCCTGAGCCAGGCCCCACACTCACCCATGTCTCCCAGGATGTAAGATCAGCTCAGCCAGATCTAACGCTTCCTCCTAGGAGCTGGCTGGACTGGCTCCTGGCTAGGGTCAGCGGTGGCGGCATTTGCTTAAGAGCCAGGCCTGGGCCTCCGCTGATCTAGGAAGCCTCGGCAGTGGAAACAGAGCTGGGGCCACTCTGCCAGTCCTGGCGCCCGGCTGTGGCTTGGCCTCCTCTGCTCTCGGCCTAAGCAGTCGCCAGGGCCCCTAGTGTGAAGGAATTTGAGTTCTAACTTTAGGTGGCTACGTGGCTGATGGCTGTGTTTGTGAATATCTCATTCCTACTTTGGTGGCCCAGCTGGTGGGAACAGAATGGGTAGTCATGGGACTGTCATCATGTGCTGTCCAGGTTAACATGTAGCATTTCTATTACTATTAACAGACTTTCTGCTCCTCACTCCATCTGTTCTCTGAAATAATTGCAGTTGTACAGACCATGCCTTTGCTACAGGCAAGCTCTGGGGAAGAGGATAGTGCTTTTATGAGAAAAAAAAAGTGTTAAAAAATAACAGCAAACATGAGAAGAGAGTGGGAATGAAGCTAACAGCAGGTTTCCAATTTCTTTCGGATTCCGGCCTGCAAAGGTGGCATTTTCACACTTGTTTGGGGTGACCAAGCCCGGCCAGATGGGGGTGAGTGGCTGGGCTGGTGGCTCAGCTCTTTGGAGGTGGTGGTGGTCACTGGGCGATCCGGCCCCAATGCAGGTGGATGGACCCCTGGTCGGGCTACCCAATGAGGAGGTGCTCGGAAGGAGCGGGGGCCCCGAGGAAGAGACAGAGACGTTGTGGAGGGCCTGGCATGTCCTGCTTTCAAGGAGCGAGATCGGGTTGGGGAATCTGGTTGGGGAATCACGAAGGGCTGATGGGAGGTGGAGGTTGTGGGGGGAGCTACTGGATCTCTCTGCGCCTCTCTCCACACGCAAAATGGGAGGGGATCCTCTCAATCTCTCGTTGGAAGGGCCATTAGGAGAATGAGGGGGTTCTGCAAAATATTAAGAATTCTGCTGGAAGCTTAGAAGTGTAAAGGGCGACTGAGATGGGGTGTGTGAAACACAGGCACCATTAAAAGCCCCCCAGTACTTGTGGATTCTAAGCACTGATTTGTAAGCATAGTGTGTGGAGGTGCCTTCTCTTTGGGGGGTGCTAAGCAAGGCACAACGATGAGTACAAAAACCTGGTGGGTCTTTGTTTTGGTGCCTGCCTTCCCACCACCCAGCTTGTCCACGAGTGGGGGGGCTCAGCACCAAGTGTCCAATTTCATCCTCTGAAACTATAGAGTAGTGGTCTTTCCCCCCTCCCTTGCCTGAGTCCTCATGGGAATGGCCAAGGAAGAAGGCACTGTTGAGTTTTTAGAAGTGAATTTGATGGAGAAACAAGGAAATGAAGTAAGGGAACACAGCCATGTGATTTCTAGGGCTTCTTCCAATTTCAAGGAAGTGTTTTGATTCGAAAGAAACCCACAGAACAGGACTGGTCAGCTGCAAAGAAGACATTTGTTGGGGGAAAACTCTGTGTGTATGTTATGTGTGTGCGCACGCACACACGTGGACTCTATCCTTTTCTTGAAACCCATTAAATGATTTTTTAAAGATTCTGGAAATGCTCAGGTGGAGAATCAGGCAACCATCCTCAGATGATCACAGTGCAACACAATTCTCAGGTACTGAGTAGATTTTCCCTGCCTTTCCCCTTTTAAATTTCTCTCTAAACCGATCGGAAAGTTCTAGATCTACTTTAAAACTAGACTCACTGAATCATAGATATGGATGGGCCTTTAGCTAAGAATTTTTGAAATATACAAGTATGAATGAAAATGTGGCACTACTGGCAGGAGGGATTCCCTCAAAACCTGGGTCCTCCTTTTCAGAAATCGGAAAGGAGAGGGTGTTAAACTATTTCTGCCTATTCAGAAGATTGTAGATTTACCTTAGGAAAAGCCACATTTTCTTCTTTGGCTATAGACTTGATGGGTGAGAACACGAATCAGTTCCTTGAGGGAATGTCTGTGTAAAAGATGAATGAAATTATATTGATTGCTGGTATGTTTGCTTCCGCTACCTCCTTGTGACCCGCAGGTCAGGGACTGGTGGCGGGCTCTTAGTTTCCTCCATATCCATGAAGTGTACCATAAATATGTATTCTGAATGCATGAATGATATATATAACTGGTGGTACTAATAGCCAAGGATTTCACATTCAAGTAAATAAAAAGTGGTCTGTCCATAAAAAGTGAACCCTAGATGTATATACAAACTGATGCAATTAGTAATAAAAGATTAATAAGCAAATAATAGCTACCATTAATTAAGCCTTATTATATGCCAACCATTTCAAATCCCTTGCTTCATTTAATTCCAGAGTCGACATACAAGGTGAGCACTATTATTTCCAATTTAAAGATGAAAACACTGAGACTGAGGATAATTGACTTATGTGCCCCAAGGCATGCTACTTGTATGTGGCAAAGGCAAAAATCAAATCTAGTTCTGATTCCAGAACTAGGGCTCTTAAGTGCTTTGTTAATCTCTTACAGTTTAAAAAAAAAAATGGCAGGAAAGAAAATTGTATTTAGTTTTTCAAAAGCCTGTGACAAGTCTACTTTCAAAATTAAGACCCTTTGGGACGAAATATTTTGCCATTGATAGGGAATAGCTTAGAGACAGCCACAAACAAGCAACAAAAGTTTCTTTCTCTCTCTCTCTCTCCATTCACTTACAGATTAAATTCTTTGGGGGCTCAGTTCTAGGACTTCTATTCTACACCTCTATGTAAATCGTGTGGGAGAGGAAGTTTACAATGAAACCCCCAGGTAATCGGATGATCAGGGAATCCTTTGGCAGGTGAAAATGCCACGTGATGGGGTTAGATCCAGGCTGGCCCCAAGATGCGAGTGCGTGAGGGGAGAGATCCGGGCAGATGAGCTCCCGGGCTGGCTGAAGCCAGGCTGAGCCCGGCAGAAAGAATTCTGGGTACTTCTGGGAGGACAACCCAGGAAAGGATATCACAGTCGCTACAGATCATTCCCTACAGACACCAAGGGGCTTCTGTGACCTGGAAGGACAACAGAAGGTCGGGCTCAACAGGAAGGAAACACAAATAAATTAATGCATTGCATTTGGATCGAGCCCTCCTGTGTGCTTGGAGGCAATGTCCTCACTTTCACAGTGCTGCAGAAAGGCTAAAATAGTCAAATATAGGGGACGAGATGAAGCCAGGAGAAGGAGATAAGGAATGATCAAAGTATTTCAAGTCACTAAGAGTATAAATGTTCAAACACAGTCTTGGTCATCAAATCCTAGGAGGCAATAGAGGGAACTCTTTTTTTTTTTTTTTGGTGGGAGAGCCCGCTTAGGGGTGGGGATGGGGGGTAGGGACAGAGGGTGAGGGACAGAGAGAATCTTAAGCAGGCTCCACACCCAGCGCCACACAGGGCTCGATCTCACAATTCCTCTATCATGACCTGAACCAAAATCAAGAGTTGGACTTAATCGGCTGAGCCACCCAGGTGCCCCAAGAGGGAACACTTGATACTTGAAAAAGGAGCGGTTCGTATAGACAAGAGCAAGTGCTAACCTACACAGTGAGCCGTAAACTCATCTTTGTTATTACCCAAGAGGTGAGACAGTTTTGAAAACATAAATTGCCCTTTAAAAGTTTTGGACAGGGGCACCTGGGTGGCTCAGTGGGTTAAAGCCTCTGCCTTCAGCTCAGCTCATGATCTCAGGGTCCTGGGATCAAGCCACATCGGGCTCTCTGCTCAGCAGGGAGCCTGCTTCCCCGCCTCTCTCTGCCTGCCTCTCTGCCTACT
Organism: Procyon lotor; assembly: GCA_028646535.1. NCBI lineage: Eukaryota > Metazoa > Chordata > Mammalia > Carnivora > Procyonidae > Procyon > Procyon lotor. The sequence continues at coordinate 134,624,816 of CM053604.1, read as the reverse complement.
TGTGATCTCTCTCTCTCTGTCAAATAAATAAAATCTTTAAAAAAAAAAAAAAGTTTTGGACAAACCAGTGGGCTATCGATTCATTGGCTCCTTGAGTACATAGTGACTTTTAGGAAGAGATCCTTAAGGCCTGATGGCAGAGAGGAGAATAGGGCCATTAGAAGTCTCCAGATACAGTGGCCAGAGTAGCTGGCATTCCCAGCGGGGTGGACAATGGTTCATTTGGACCCAAGGTGCCGATTCTGAAGGAGGTGAGAAATATTATGCATACGTTCTGAGAAGAGTATGCCAAGAACATGGTTAACAAAAAGTCATTTCCCAATTCCTACAATTATGAGCCCGTATAGGTAAACTTCCACAGGGGATCTTCTTAAAAATCTGGGGCTTGAGCCCGTGGAGCTTTGGAAAGCTATGCCGATAAAGTCGAAAGAGCTTGCCTCTGTCACCAGCCAGGATCACAACAGCCCTGAGAGTCACAGCAAGTGCGTGCAGGGCCCAGGACCTGTGCGGCCCTTGGACGGGGAGTACTTGCTCTAATGCTCTGTTGCTGCCATCTTGAAATCCTCAGTGATTTTTCATCTGGGGGTCCTGCAATTTTGTTCCGCACCGGGCCCCACAAATTACACAGCCGTCCTCGTTAGGAGCTACTCGGCTGGCATAATAATAATCGGGGGGTGGGTCAAAGGAGGACCAAGGGAGAAGGCCAATTGAGGCAGCTGGATCCAAATGACACCAGAGAGGGGAACATGTGTAGAATGGACAGTTTCCTAGGCAACTAGTGGCCCCATCTAAGTGTCAGGCACGTGCTTTGCTAAAAACGTTTCTTAAAGGCGGGGATTAAAACAAGAGAACTAAGGCCCAGGGGAGCGTGGGGCACACCTGAGTTGCTCAGTGACCTGCTGTGTGGCCAATCCATGAACAGAACCATCTGGAAAAGAGGGGAAAAAAATGGGACTTGACGGGTCTGGTCTCGAGTGGATGTTTTGTGGCCAAATGGCAGCCTTCCTCTTTCCCTAGCTTCGCCCTCAGACGTACGTGTTTATTGGAAACATTCTTAAGTAATGACTTTAGCTTATGACAAGGGCCACTCCTGAGTTGTCTGGAAGCCTGAAGAGCTGAATCAAGGGTGAGGACGATATGGTGAAGGAAAAAGAAGAGACACTCACAGAGCCCCAGCCCAGGGCTGTGCCTCCCCACGCCTCTCGTCTCTACAAGGGCAACTTCCAAGCGACATTTCTAGCAACCCTTTCATGCTCAGGCCTCGGCTTCTCCATCTTTAGAACAATTTATCTCAAACCCTCCTCAGGGTTTGAGTCCTTACTGAGGCAGTTGGAAAGGGCAAACACTACTACGGAAATCATTACCTCTAGTGCTCATGTTGTCCCAGACATCATTACAGAAGGAAAACCAAGACAAGGCCCCCGAAATGCCCCACAGACACTGATGCCGTATAAATTGGCATTTTTCAGCTTAGAAAAAAGCAAGTTACTGTAAACCACGATGAGGCCATGCCACAAGGAAATCTCCAATCAAGAGGCTTTGTCTGGTGAGAGAATGTCAAGTATCCCCATAAAGTTCTGCTATGCTTTTTTCTCCTTTTTCACTTAACCACATTCTACCTTCTTGACTCTTTTCTACTTAGAAAATTAGCTCTGACGGGGGCTGATGCTGTCTCTGGGTGTTCAGAGAGGGAGAAGTCCTTTCCAGCAAAGGGGGTTTTATCAGTCTGCCCCTAACCCCCTGGTAGAGCTGCTGCCTTGCCCACGGCAGGAGGCCAGCATATCTGAAACCTGACCTTGATCTCTTCTCTGCATTCAACCCTTGTCCTTGACTGACCACGGTGGGCGCTTGGCCTGGGCAGGCAGTCCCTAAAACAGCTAGAGTCTGCCCAGCATGAGAAAAGCTAGACTGGGCCAATCCTCTTGGCCCTTGGCACTCCAACCCGGGTTCTTTAGCAGGGGTGGTTAGACATTGGGGGGTCACATGTAGGCAAGAGTCACGAGAAGCTGGGATGACCAGTGTCCAGGGATGAGGACAGCTAGTGGGGAGGGAATTCCAACCCTGGGCCTGCCTGGGGCCTGCCTGCCATCTTCTCCCTGTCTGGTCCTCATGAATTCCCCACATAAGCCTTCTTTTTCTTGAAGGGTAGAAGCAGGCTTCTTGTGGAAGGGGTGGAGGGACAGATTTCAACTGGGCCTGAATGAGGACTTAAGAGTCAGGGCTGAGCAGCCGTGGAATGGGCTGCTTGGGAGTGACGGTAGGGTGGGGGAGAAGAGCAAGTTCACCATCACGTGGTAGGGAGGTTGTAGGGGAAACTGTAGGGTTTCTTCCAGTCCTGCCATTCTATGAGTCTGCATGTATCAGAGGGCTGGTCCGTTCTGTATCTAGCTATCTATTGGGAGAAGAGCTTTGCCAAACTCAACGTTGAGAATCCATCCTAAATATTATTCCACCCAGATTTATTCTGCCCTCATGCCCCATAAGGCACCACTCACTGCCCCCATCCTACCCTGGACATCATTTCTTTAGGGTTCTGTCTTCTGACCAAACCGTGGGCTCCTCTGGGCAAGATGCCTGGTTATCCTCAGGACCTGGCATGATGTCTGGCCAGGTGTGGAATGAATATAGGAATCAACACATGAATGAATGACGTGTTCGGCACGAGCCAGGACGTGCTGACTTGGATTGCAGAGGCTGGGGTGGGGAAGAACCTGGCAAAAGGGCAAGAAAGGCCAGGAGGAATGCCCTTTAAGTTGAGCTCAATGCCCTTCTCCTATGCAGACCTCCATCCTTGAGTGGGTCCAGGGGACCCCCTTTTCTCCATGTCCTCAGAATGTCCTCCTCCTGTGGTTGTCAGGCCCTCAGGGACATAGGAGGAGGCCACATACTCAGGAAGCAGATTGGTGTAGCACGAGGGCAACAGCCTGGAAAGTGCTGGGACCACGAATTCTGATGCCCCATGACCGGGGCCAATTCCTCCTCCTCTCTGTGCCTCCTTCTCCAGGGTGGAAAAGGTGAAATGGGGGTTCTTAGAAGGTAGGGGCTCCAGCTTTTACAAATGCTGAATCCTGGATTGGGAGAAGATCTGGTAACCTTAGTTAACCCAACACGGGCATCCCTGTCCCCCTGTCCTGAGAGATCTGGTCCTCCTCCCACCCCCCAAGCCCCCTGCCCCCAATTTGGCTGGAATCCAGGGTTAATAGAAGATACCT
>CM053604.1:134590707-134621504 GCA_028646535.1 Procyon lotor | reverse complement strand
TGTCCCATGACTACAGGGAAGGTGTGTCAAACCATCCCTCTGGGGGCAGAGAGAAGAAAGTGGGAATATGGCAGAGTCTGTTCCGGGCTCAGAGCCGGAAGCCGGGTCGTGTAGCTCTACACTCTCACACCCTGGCACGCAAGCCTTGAAGGGGCTCTTTCGCTTTGGAGATCTCGATTTTTTAACATATATCCTTGGGGAAGAGTCCCCCACCCCACCTCTCTGGTCCCTTAAAATCCTGCCTGCCTTAAAGGTTTCCTGGAGTGAGGCCAGCCCGGCAGGGACAGAGAGCAGGGCTGTGTGATGAGAGGGCGAGCTGGGCTTAGTTCTGGTTGGGTCTCCTCGTGGGTGAAAGGAAGGGTGGGTTGGGATGGTGGGCTAGGTCCTCTGCTCATCTCAGGCTTTATCTTAAGTAGGTGCCCGTTCGGAGGTCCCAGCCCCAGGCAGCAGGTCCGTGCGTGGGAAGGCAACCCCAGCCCCTGTCCCTTTCCCTGCGGGGGACACTCATTCCACTGCTGTTCTTTCTCACATGGGGTGCCCCAGAATGGCATCAGGGAACACGACAAGTGCGGGGAACCAGAGGAGGGCCTGCATTCCATGCTGAGGAAGTCAGGAACCCCCCTGAGCAGCCGGCTCAGATCCCCCGACCCTGAAATATGCCAGGAAGGATGCCTAGGTCTGAGGTGGCTGCCAGAGAACACTTGGGTTCTAGGGCCTTCCATCGCAGCAGGGCAGTTGCTGAACTCTGTGAGCCAAACACCTCAAAAGAGCTAAAATGACTTGAAATGCCTAAACATTTTAAAACAAACCTTACAACACAAGGCTTTTAATTTTTTTTTTTAATCCCAGTGCTAAAGCGCTCTCTCTCTCTCTCTCTCTCTCTCTCTCTCTGTCGCTTTCTCTTTTGGGGGGAATTCAAAAGCCGTTTTATGCCTCATTACCTGCACACTGTGAGTGATGTCTGTCGGTCCATGTGCTGTAAATACCTTAAATCATGCTTCATTAAGAATATCTATGGTGCTATTAAAGAGCTATAATAGACAACGAGTTAACAGATGATTAAAGATGAATTCCATTTGTGTCAGTCACCAGCCAGAGAGAGACGAGGGGCTGTAAGTTCTCAACTCATTATCGCATGGAGCGCAGCTCCCCCGGTGCCCTGGTCCTGGATCTGTGAGGAGCGGGAAGGCAAGGCAGGGCTGTCTGCTTGCTGGGACTGGAGATGGGCCGCGTGATGGCGGGGCAGGCCGCCCCGGGGCAGGAGGAGGAGCAGGTGGGACCCACTGAAGGGAATGGGGAGGGGGAGCCTGCGGGGGGCGGGGGGGGGCTCAGAGAAAGGGGTGTGTGTGTGTGTGTGCACGCGTGCGAACACGTGCGCCCCTCTCCCAGGCACGGATGTCAGGGGCTATGCTCACCGTCTCACAGCATGGTCGGCTCTGCCTGACTATCTCCCTGCACAGAGTCAAATTCCACTTGGAGCCGTAAGAAACAGATCAATCTCGAATGCCTGGTAGCCGGAGAAAAATAGGCAAGGAGAAAGGGGGAGGGGGAGTCCCAAAGGAGGAGACACTGGATTTTTGGTCATAGCAACGGCAGGTAGGAAGGAAGGAGACATTTCCTTTCCTCGGCGGTGTTTTGGAGAAGAAAGAGATGAGTGTCACCAAGAAGAAAAGGGTTTGGCCAGAAGATGGGACCACCGAGGGGGTAGAATAATTTACCATTGAAGAAGCCTCATTAAAGCCAGTGCACTGTCTCGTCTCTGATCTCTTCGTAGAAGCACGTGGCCCTGCCACTCCAGAGTCAGGGTATCTCATCCCCTTGGCCCTACTGTAGTGCACCAGCAGAGATCTGGAGAGCACCGGGGAGCTTCATTCCCAGCCAGTGCCGGGGACGATGCTGACTTCAGGCAGGGCTGGATGGGGAAGCTCCTTCTCCGAAATGAAGACGAAGGCAGTTCTAACAGATGACTTCCACATTCTCCATGGATGTTGCGTTTCTTGTTGTCCGTCCTTTACAAGAGGATTGGAATTATTCTCCCATTTGACAAGTGGAGAAGCAGAGGCATTGAGTCAAAGAGATTATGGCTATTGCTTGATGAATAGAGAGTCTATGCCTTCTACCGGCAAGACATATTTCTGGCCTGGTGGAGGCCAAAGCATTGAGGACGTGGTCCTTGCTCTCAAGAGGCTTCACGGTCTAGCTGTGAAGGTGGAAATCCCACTGCATGGGCAGGGGGAAGAGAAGCCACCCACCAGAGGCCAACTAGAGGGCAACGAGATAGGGTAGAAGATGGGCAACTCGGTCTTAGCAGGCCTGGCTGAATCTAGGGCTGCCTGTGCTGATGATGACACACCAGCTCCTCTTGGCATCTCCTGACCCAGTTGGTCTTCCCATGCCCAGTGCCAAGTCACACTGGCTCTGCCGGCAGCACTGATGTGCAGCTTTATGCCGTTCGCGTCGCCAGTGCTGCTGTCACGCTCTCCGACATCCCGTGTGTCACCTGTCATGCTGTCTTGAACGTGTTACTTGGCCTGGGGGGTTACTACAACTCTTCACTCTTCACATCTACTCTTTATGCAAAAAAAGAAAAAAAATCAAAAGATGTCAGAACCCAACGGTCCCGATTTCTTTCCCATGGAGCGCAGCTGAGACGTTCATGTGTCCATGGCTTTAGTCTGTCTTCTGCTGCTGTGGAATGCGACCGGCTTGTGGGTGGGGCTGGGAGAAAGGTCCTGGGCGTGACCTGGGAAGCAGAGGGCTTGTGTGGCCGTTTGATAAATGCTGGGTGGCAGGTGTCAGATAGTGGATTGGGGTGGGGGGGCATCTACACGTATTGGCTCATGGGGTGCCCAGAAACCCCATTAGAGAAGAAGGCATTGTTATTATCATCCCCTTCTAAAGACAATGAGATCCGTGGCTCAGCAAGGAGAAGCGGTGGGCCTAGGACATGGGCTGGTGAGTGACAGGGCCTCCCCTGCTTTAGGGTCAGGGTAGATGGGGGTGATCGTGGATGAGAGGGAGAGGAGGGGATGGTACCCAGTGGCCAGCACTTCAAACTAGAGTAACGGGACAGAAGGGGTGGCCTGGCAGGAGGAAGAGACTGGAGTGGATCTGGGAGAGAACAAAGCCATGACCTCCTCAGGGCAGTGAGCCCGTCTGCTGGCAGAGCTGGGAAGCCAGAGAAGAAAGTCGTGTCCAAGTAGCCAGGAAGAGGCGCCATGGTGAGTCAGAAGCTACAGATCTGGCCCAGGGGTTGGGGGCTTGAAGCTTTTTTTTAACAAAGTGGCTTGAAGCTGTGCCACCTAGGACGGGTTCTCCTTGGTGCGAAAAAGAGCATATCTTCATAGCAAGTGTGTGTGTGTGTGATGTTAAAAAGAACAAGGACTACGGGCCCCTGTCTGTGGAGTCTGCTATTTACTACTTCTTGTCTTAGTTCTTCATTTGAATCATGGAGGTACTGATACCTTCGTGGCTTGAAAATGCCACAAAGCACGGATCCATGGAGACATGCGTGGCTCGAGAACATGAAATCTGCTGCAGGCTGACGGAGCTTCCTGAGAGCCAAGGCCTCCGGGACCCTTGGGGAGGGGTAGGAGGAAGGGGCCTCTGCTGGGTTCCCAAACCCTCTCATTGCAGTGGGATCCAAGTTTAGAAGGGAGTTGGAATAGACTTGGGTTCGGATTCCACCGGCTCCATGCCATGTCCCACTTCCAGGAAAAGAAACGGGCTTGTTGGAAAAAGAAAACAGACTCAGAAGGCATCTTGGGCATCCAACAGTTCTTAGGAAACAGCATTTGGGCAAACATCACTGAATCAGCAATACTTGGATCCGGTTTCCTTCGACAGCTTCACAAACTGAAGATCGAGAGGCTGGGGACCTGGCAACTTTCTGGGGACCGTGCCAAACACATCTTGCCCTGGGTGATAGTCTCTACTTCCTCCCTCCCATCCACGTCTGGCTTGCAACGTGCCTCTGGGAAGTGCTAACATGGAGAGACCTCTGGGCTTCCTGAGAAAGGGGCTGCGGAAGACCCCGGGCTGGAAGCTCAAACATCTGGCTTGAGTTCCAGCCACACTGATGGCTGGGTCACCCAATGCCCATTATTCCAGGCTCTTCTGAATTAATTTTTGACCCGGTACATGTTCTTGTCAAGGAGGTACTTTCGGATCCTCAGTGAAGTGTGGTAAGAGAAACCCCGTGGGATTTTAGAACTAGATGCTGAGATGGGAGATCATCCGGTATACCTTTACCTTTGTACAAAGGAGGAAACTGAGGCGAGGGAAGGCGCAGTGACTTGTCCAAGGCCACAAAGCTAGAACACCCCAGTGCTTTTCTACGGTGCCCCCTACGGCACATCATAGTTAGTTGTGAAGCCGAACGTGAGCAGAAAAATCCTCTCTCTTTCTTGCTTGTTGGAATCCCATCACCCAGAGCTGCCAGAAAGAGAGCTCCCCACACAGCTCCCCAGAAAGTGCAGGCGAAGACTAGAGGGAAGGGGGAACGCGCGCCGGCCTTGATAATTGAATCTAGGGGCGCAGAGACAGCCAGGTGCACAGCAATTGAGTTAAGTGGAAAATGCCATTTCCGTATTGTTAGAGGCCTTCTCAGCCCAAGGCCCTGATCATTTACTCCAAGCACCTGGTGGTCTCGTGCATCTGACCCCAGCTCCCAGCTGAGCCATGGGCCAGCTGGGATCAGCCATGTGGGGCAGGGAAAGAAATTAATTTTCAATCCCCAGGGATTGCCGTCGGAGGCTGAGCAACCAAGGATTATACAGACCTGTAGAGAATAGAGCACCGTCCCTCTGGAGGAGTTATTGAACTCCCAAATGCCACCGGTGGGACGATGCGAGGGAGGGGGTGCGGGGTGCTGCTGAAACAGACTTTATTGGCAATCCCATCACTGTGACTTAATGGACATCTCTTGCTGGAGATTTTGCCTCTTGCTGATTTCTCTTCCGAATATTTAATTTCCAACTCCTGCCCTCCACCTCCAAAGCATCAACCCTTAGACAGTAGAAGAGCTGAGTTTCTTCCCCCCCACCCCAACCTGTTGTTTTGAGGCAAGAAATTGCTTTTGTGAAATGAATGGCCTTGCTCTGATGACATGAACGAATCTCTGTGGGCTCCTCCTCCTCACTTTCAAAGACTTTCAAAGGAGCACAGACCTTCCCGTTTCTTTCCGAGCCCATGTAAAAAGGAGCCAGCCTTGGTCTACTTTCCTTCCGAACCCACCTTTTCTAGCAGTGGGTAAATGAACAGCAGTTAAAAACACACCACAACAACGCCCAACCAGAAAGAGCCTGGAAAAATCTGTTTCCCAACACAAACTTGGTTCCAGCAGAGTCTTTTGTGAGTGTGAAGAAAATATGAATTATGGTTCCTGGCCGTGCAAAGTCCTCACTAAAAAGAAAAAAAATACAAGAAAGAAAGAAAATGCTACATCTGTTTCCGTTTCACTTGCTCACATGTTGAAATACACGGATGAGGCATCCCTCTAAATTTACCAGGTCCTAAGCAATTAACAATTAAAAAAAAAGACTCAAACATGATGGCAACGTTTTTGAAAAATGCAAAACGCTAGGATGTGCGTGTTAATGTGTTCATTTCTACCGTGCTGCATTCCTTTGCAGTCCTGGTGCTACGGGGAAAGTGGAGGGAGGCCTCAGAAAAGGAGCAGGGCATCATTAGCACAGTGAGATCCCTATCTCAGCCCGCGGCAGTTACCACCCCGAGAAGCCCGCAGGCTGCCAGGCGCTTTCATTACCGGGGGAGTAATGGGTCACTCACCTCTAGCCCCCATCTGGGGCTAAAACAAGCATTTTCCGCCCTAAGGATTCCAGATTCATTTAAATCTGTAATTGCTTTGATTTCAGAATGCATGAAACATGGAGACTTCATGACTAAGAATTATATTAGTCAATAAGTTTGCGACTTTTATGAATCATTAGCCCTCGATTCAGTCCTTTCCCACACCGGTCTGAACCAGTGTAACGGATTTCTTTTTTCCACCTGTGGGGATCACTGTAATTTCCCTTCAAGGCCACCTGTTCCAGGGATAATTAGTTTCTCTGGGTCATAGAGGTGCGATGAAATCGGTGAACGCAAACAGGAGTGTTATTCTTGCTTCCATACGAAAGGCAGTCAGTGGTGGGCAGCAGAAGGAGTTTCCCGAAAATTCCTTACATTTACTGAGAGTGTTTAACTCTCCAAACTCCTCACCATCTATTAGCTCAAGGTGAGGTAATAGACCCTCCCCAGAGAGAGGGTCGCACATCTCTAGTCCCGTGTTCTTTGAATTCTGTCAACTGTCTCACGCCAAGTTCCTTCCACCGAGGCGAGATGTTGTTATGTCCCTTTGGGGATTTGGAGCCCAGATCCTGGAGACCCAACACTCCTTCTCTAGGCTACACACATGATGGTCTGAATCCAGGGATGGTTCTTATCTGGGTGGTTCTGATCATGTCAGGGCAAAGGTAAAGAAATACTTCCTCCAGACCCTGGGAGGACGGGACAGACAGTTCACAGGAGATGCGTCTTGGTAGAGACAACAATTATGCCAATTGCTGACAGTTTCTGATAAACTGGTCCTACCTAGCAAGAACAGTAATTCTTTACCCCCACTCCCACCCCAACGCCAGAATCCAGAGACAATGAGACAATAAAAAATATTCATAGAAGAGGAAATAATTAACTCATGCAATGCTGTATACAGATAGGTGATATCAGAGCCTTGCCGTGAAAAATTCAACGCCTGATTCCAGGTGCTAGGGAATTGGACACAGCCCCGCCCTCTACGAGTCTATAGAGTGAAGAAGTGGCTTAGAGCTTAACAGCGGGCTCTGGGAAAGGGCCCTGCGTCTGCGGTATTCGCTGCGGGAGATGAATCCTGACTAGCACTTTCTCTGTATTTCCCCACATCGGCCAGGACAATGCCCTTCACCGAGGGCACCAAACACATGTTCCCCCTCTACCTGCCTCTGGGGCTCTATCGGGGCCGGGCACCCACTCCTCCTACACAATCCGCACACACAGCAGTCCGGGGAGGAAACTATAATAAAAAATCAGTGGTGTTACTGTAGGGACCGGTCTCAGGAACATCCCTAGGGGAAATTAATGTAATTTTGCATCTTGATGATACCCAGCGACATAAAGAACCCCTCCGAAACCACCAGGAAAGGGCGGAGGAATAGTCAGGCGCTGGGGCAATCAGGGAGCAGAAGAGTTAATGTCTTTTCTCCCCGTCTTCACTTGGGGAATTTGAATTCTTGATCAAGCGATTTGTCAGGATTGTTGTGTATTTACTGTAATTATAGAACATCAAATGTGCATTGACGTAATTACCATAAATATGTGTAAAGACATTATAACATGTAATTATGTCATATAATTCTTTAATAAAGCATGCAGAAGAAAAATTACTCTGCACATGCTCAGTGCACATCTTTTTCTTCCTGTGTCTACTGAAGGTTTTATTTGCTCCGCCCTCCTTCCCACTCTTCAAAATGACAGGGGCAATTTTTCCCACTTAGGATTAACTAGCAGAGAAGAATGTGTGTGCAGGTTTGTGCAAGGGACTGTATATGTGTGTGCTTGCACACACACACACACACACACACACACACACACACACCCACACCCATACACACATGCATGGGAAGAAACAGCATCATCCCGGCCCAGCAGGGGTGTCACGACCCAGGTGTGAGTAGCACAAGGCCTTGCAGGGAACGCTCCCATTGCTGACGTGGGGTGACCGTCATCATAGTGGGGTGGCCAGCCCCTCTCCTCTGCCTCAGCCCTTGCACGGGGTGGACACGTCAGGGTGCAGCCCACATGGTTTGGTGGCACGGACGGCCGCTAAGAGAGAGATGCTTGGGAGGATGTTGACACTATTCTGAACCCAGGCACCTTTTCTGAAGATGTGAACAGGAAGCAAAATTCCCAGGGTGAGATGTTCAAGCAGAGCCAGGACTTGTCACTGGGAGACTAAACCAGGTTTAATTCCTTTCCCAGCTCTCAGAGAGCCGAGTAGGTGCGGGGTCTGTGTTCAAATCTACACTTTTCATAGTCCTCCCTTTTCCCCGATGGGTCTTTCAGAGGCAGTGCCCCCCCTAAAGTCCAAGGTTCTTGATGTGTTACATTAAATTAAATGGGAGAGAATGCTTTAATAGGTGGAGAAGGTCTTCCCAATAATGATATCAAAATAGAAATCATAAAGGAAAAAGACTGGTAGACTCACTAGGCCAAAATGTATGGTCTGTCTACAAGTCCCCCCAAAACAACAATAGGAAAAACACCATAAATATGATAAAAGGCAAACAAAAGACCAAGGAAATATTTGCAATATATATGACACAGGGGACAATATCATTAATGCGTTAAAAAGCTCTGACCAATTCGTAAGAAAAACATCTGAAGAGGGGTACCTGGGTGGCTCAGTTGGTTAAGTGTCTGCTTTTGGCTCAGGTCAAGATCCCAGGGTCCTGGGATTGAGCCCCACGTGCAGTGGGAAACCTGCTTCTCCTTCTCCCCAACCCCTCCCCCGCTCACACTCGCTAGCACTCTCTCTCAAACAAATAAACAAAATCTTTTGCAAAGATTAAAGAAAAACATCTGAATAGGATAAATGGGCAAAAATGGACAGAAAAAAAATCACAAAATAGATATAAATGGCCAAAAAGCAGATGAAAAAAATCTGACCTAACTTATATAATCAAAGAGGGAGATACTATTTTTCACCTACCAACTGTTAATTATTTTAACATATTATAATACCCAGTGTAAGTGAAGGGTTGAAAGTATGGGAATAGAAACTGGTTTAATTTTCTTGGGGCCGATTTAGCATTGAATATCAAAAACCTTAAAAAGGAGCATACCCGGGGCACCTGAGTGGCTCAGTCATTAAGCGTCTGCCTTCGGCTCAGGTCATGATCCCGGGGTCCTGGGATTGAGCCCTGCATTGGGCTCCCTGCTCGGCAGGAAGCCTGCTTCTCCCACTACCATTCCCTCTGCTTGTGTTCCCTCTCTCACTGTTTCTCTCTGTCAAATAAATGAAATTAAAAAAAAAAAAGGAGCATACCCTTTGACCTACTAATTCTTCTTGTAGGATTTTACCCTAAGGAATTACAAATAGATTTAGGTCAAAGTTTTCTGACAGCAAATTATTTATAATAGTGAAGGGGAAAAGTCCCTGGAAACAACATGATGACCAATAAAGGAGAACCAGTGAAATGAAGTCTGGTAGAATCATAAGCCCCCAGAATACCATTCAGCCATTAAAAATGAAAGATGAATGTGTGATGACATGAACAGATACACAATTATGTGAAAAATTAAATTGTAAACCAGTATAGAAAGACACAATTTATAGATAGAAAAGTTTTGGAGTAATTTACACAAGATATTATTACTACCCATCATCTTTTAGTGTTACAGTAAGGGTATTTAACCCCTCCTTCCCTGCCTCCCTCCCACTTCAAAAAATCAGAGTAGTCCAATCTTTAATATTTGGGTTGCTTTTAAAGTGCACTAAGTGGTGTAAGCCTATGTGCGCGTGCATGTGCACGTGCGCACGCGTGCACACACACACACATACACACACACACACACACACACACACACACACACACACACACACTTAGGTCTAGTACCCTGATGTGGCCATTTGTATCACTTGGGGCTCCCGCGGCATCCGAAAGCTACACTCTTCTCTCTGCCTCTGGCTCCCAATCACTCATCACAGAAACACTCATGGCCAGGGTCAAGTTCTTGAAGCACCACCAGAAACGGAAGAGTAGACGCACAGGGTATTTCCGTCTACGTGCAGTGAGGAAATTCACAGCAAGTAGATACTAGAACCAGAATTAGAAGCCGAGATGGTAGATTAGGAGTGAACCTGTTTGGTAGGGTCTTTGAACTCAGGACTCATGGGATGTATGTTTCATCTGAAGCCACGAGAGAACCCTAAGTTGGGAGAACTGAGACTAGATTCTAGTGGGATGAGAGTCCAGAACCTAAGAGGGAGGTGGAAGCGAGTTACTAAACTGAAAAGCCAATAACTGAGGTCAAATACTGAAGTATTCCTAAAGAGCTTCTCTTTCAGTCTGTCTCATTTCGTACGCATTTAGGGCAGTGTACTGAGTCAGGGAGCAGTGAGCCATGGAGATGAACAGGAAACACGACTCAAGGAGAGAGCTCTCCCTGAGAACTACGTGAAATAGGGATTGTCCATGGCTTGACTTTGAGAGGCCCGCGGTACGTGGTGCCTGGGGCACAGTCCACGTTTAATGGACTAAGGATGGGGCAAGCTCTTTGTCGTTATCCCATCCATCTCTGGTGCCATTTTCTAGAGCCCGGGGCCCATGTGGCAGAATCCTTTGAAGTGACCAGGGTTGAGGCATTTTGTTCTTGCTGATGTCATAACAAAGGAGGGGTCCTCTCCGGTGAGAAGGTATAGCTTCAGCTGTACCAACAACACACCTGGTCAAAACAGGATGGAGTGGGTGTAGAAATGGTGAAAGGAACAGTCAAGATTCCCACATGTCTTCTTACCAAGTTCCTTTCTCAGAGCTTGGGCAGCAAAATAGCTAAGACATCAAAGGAGTCTAACTGTTTGTAGCATAGTTGCCCAGAAGGAAATCAGCCAGGCTCTAACAAATGACCACTCAGCTTAAGGTCTATCGCCAATCTCAACAAGAATTTTTCTTCTTCCGTTCTCATCTTGGTAAATGTAGTGATAAGGGGCATACAAAACACACCTGCCCAGGCAAATGTTCAGTTCCAGCACCCTTGGAGAATGCACAGAATTATGTTAACATTCAATAACATTCATCCCGTTACTCAGATTTCCAAGGATGTCATCGATTCTACCCCATTCACCCTCTTGATATCCTTAGAGAGCAGGACAGAAATATCACACTCATTTTAGATGTGAAACCTAGAGACCTAGAGAAGATAACTGGAGCCTTAACATTTCGTATTAAATAAATAACAGCTACACCAAGAGGTCTGTCTTTGGCCATCTGGTCTGCCACTCCCATGTAGAAGTCAGAGCTGCACGGGTGTCCCCATGGCACCCAGACTCTTAAAAAAGGAAAACAAATTCCAAAATGTCAAAGGCCACCTCATTTCTACTTTCAACAAGTAAGCCATTGTCTTACGCTGAGAAGAGTCCAGACTATGAAGCAAAATAAGGCCGCACCTACCAGGGAGCCCTATCACAGGGGCCATCGGACCGGCCCCTGGAGACCGCACCCTGGGATGAAGTCAGGGGTGGGAAATCCGAGGAGTCTGTGATGCAGAGCTGGGGATTTGCCAGGAGTTGAGCTTGTAGCACGGAGGTTGCTTACGAATATTCAATTTGAAAGGAGTCGGGCTGATCAGGCTGAGATTTCATTAGTTCCCATTAGTGCAGCTGGAGCTGAAACAGTCCACGGGGCTGGGGGGGGGGTGGGGGGGATCTGTTCAAACCAAAGGCAGCGGAGGAAACAGCCAGAGCCACCCAGGTGCAGTGGGCCCTCACTGTCCCAGTGAGGTGACCCTGGGGGTCTGCTTCGCAGAAGAGTTTGGATTAGCATAGAACTAAGGGCTCGGCACACTGGCCCAGACCATATGATGGTGATATAGTAGCCAAGGCTGAAGAGAATATTAGAAGACCCACCTCAGCCACATATGAAGTCAAAGACAAAATTTTAAATTCCACTTTTTTTGGCACGGCATTCAAGGCCCACAGACCCCCCCCCCCACCCCCGGCCTTATCTCTTACCATGTCCCTCCCTCCTTGTACTTTAAGCTCCGACCCTATGGGTTCAGCATCCTTCCCTTGAACACATCCTACACTCTGCCTCTCTACCTTCCTTAACTCCTTTGTTCTTGCTGCTTCCTTTCCCATCTTTTTTTAAAAATTGTGCTAGAATACTCATTACATTACATAAAAGTGTGCTATCTTAACCATTTTTAAGAGTACAGTTCTGTATGAAGCACATTCACATTGATGTGCAACTGATTTTCTGGAACTTTTTTCATCTGGTGGAAACTGAAGCTCTGTACCCACTAAACAACTCTCTATCCCCCAGCCCCTGGCAACCGCTTTTCTACTACTACTTTCTACTTTCAGATCTAAAGGATTTGACTACTTTAGGTGCCTCGTATAGGTGGAGTCATACATTATTTGTTGTTTTGTGACTGGCGTAATGACCCTAAGGTTCATCCATGTTGCAGAGTGGGTAAGAATTCCTCCCTTTTTCATGCCGAATAATATTCCATTGTATGTACAGACCGCATTCTGTTAATCCATTTCTCTCTTTTCTGTCCTCTCAAAACCTGGCTCTGTCTACAAAGCTTAAAACCCAGGGTACCTACTTGATGAAACTTCCTTCAAGACCCTCAGTTACAGCCAGCTCGTCATTCACAAAAGATCTCCGGAGCATCTGCTCCCTACCAGACCCTGTGCCAGCAACAAGAGCCCCGGGCTGTCTCCCTTTCCAGTCTGTCCGAGCCCAGCTTCCTGGCACGTTGTTCAGGAACGACTCCAAGACAGCCGACCCCGGCCATGTTCACAGCCCACCGTGTGGCCCCAAGGTCTCGTGATGGTTTTCCCATCCCTTCCTCTGCCTTGGAAGATCCTGAGGACCTGGCCACATCTTCTCTCAGCATCCCTAGGCCCCAGCACAGCAGATCCGACATAAAAAATTATCAAGACATAATTTGAACCGAGTTAAATGTGGAATGTAGGGCTTCTTGACCTCTAAGTGACCGATGACTCAGTGACACAGCTAGTTAGAAGAGTGCTTTCCTGATCTGGGGGTCTGGCCACGGGCTGAGGTTCCAACCCCTGGTGGGGGAGTGGGGGAGCTTTATAAAAGTATCTTACCGTAGCCTGCTGATGTCAGCATGTGTACAAGGAGACATCTGATCAGCCCCGTAATAGCTAATAATTGTAGTAGCTAAGGTATCACTGCACCTCATGGAACCCACATGGAAAGGTTCTTTCCATGTACCAGGCTTTCTAAGTGCTTTTTACAGGCTAACTGAATCCTCACACCCAACCCCAGAGATAATTTTCATCTGGGGTAAACAAATATCTATTATTATCCTCACTTTACAAACGAGGAAACCGAGGCACAGAAAAGCTAAATACCTCACCCCTGCATCCGGAAGGGAAATGAAGCGATATCAGATTTGCCAGAAACCTGCCTGCAAAACCAGGCAGGCAAACTCTTCGTGCTCTGCTGCTCTGGTCTAAACATCTTGCTTTGGCAAGATCGGATGTAGATTACATTTAGCAGAACCCATTCGAGAATCTCTTTAAAACGTTAAAAGGGGGCCCCTCTGACGTCAGGGACCTGTTTTCTGCTTGGGTTCCTTCAGTGTTGTGCAGCCCATCTGGACTCTGAATTTCCTTAGGTCCAAGGGATGCCAACTTGATTAAAAAGAGACAGCAAGAGCTAGGAACTTCTCTTGATAGAAAGGTGTGGGGTGGAGAGGGTGGGCAGGGGAAATGAAATGAAATGGAGAGAAAATTGTTTCAGTTGTCATTTACAGTAACCTCTACCCAATCTTTCACTTTAGTAATAAGATCTTAGGAGCAATTTGTTAGGATTTGAGCAGCATACTGGCTGGTTTGGGGAAGGGAGGGAGGGCATCCCGAGTTCATCTCTTGTAGGGGTGCCTGGGGTGCAGGAACTCGGAGTGGAACTCGGAGTGCTGCAGAAACCCAACAGAATGGCCTCGGAGGGAGGGAGGGGTTCGGGCAGGGAAGCCCCCGGAGGAGGGAAAGCCACAGAAGTGGTTATTATTCAGAGACCGGGGAGACTGGGCTTAACTAGAATGGAGTTTACAGTTGGCAAGCTCGGCTTTCTCTCATAACCCAGGGACCACTGCGGAAAACTGAAAAGGAGGGCAAGGCAGAGATTCTGGAAGATGAATACAGTTGTAGTCTGTCAGACAGGCTGGAAGGAGGACAGACTGCAAGACCACGAGGGGACTGTGGCGGTCGGGTTTCTGGCCCCAGCAAGGCGAGGCTGCAGGATGGGTCAAAACTTTGGTGTTATTCTGAAGGTATTCTGTAATTCTGGAACGTATGTCCACGGTCACGACTTTGAGAAAAGGAGATCATCACAGATGATCTGGGCAGGTCTGATTCAATCAGTTGGATTTTCCTGGAAGGGAGAGCTCCACCCATGGACTGCGGCATCAGCCCCTGCCCAGAAGTTTCTGGCCTGCCCTTTCTGGCTGCTGGCACTGTGGGTTGTGGGCTTGCCTGGCCAGCCACTGCAATGTTGCAAGCCAGCTCCTTGCACTCGGTCTCCTACTATGTATCTCCCAATGGGTTCATCTCTCCAGTTGAAGCCCGACTGACGCAGTGACAAGACACTGTGTGGTTTTGGACTAGGCAAAGGAGACCTGCCCAGACTTGGGATGGGAGAAGGAGATGCAAAGACCAATAGGACCTGGAGTGGCCCACAGCTGTGGGGCGAGAGAAGCACGTGGGGAGGCTGATCCGTGGTGATCAGGGAGCACCAAGAGCAGACTTGGGTTCCAGCCCTGCCTCTGCCCCTAGTCACCCAAGTAACCCAATCTCTCTGGGTCTCTGAAAAATGCCAGCTTGAAATCACAACTCCAAGACGTCTCCCAGTTCTAACATTCTATGACTCTATGTCCTAATCAATTCTCTAAGGAACGATCTCATCTTCCACCAAAAAATGGGACTTTCTTCTAGATGAAGTATATTTTCTTGTCCCAGAAGAGCATTTCAGAGATTATAGGGCCAATGGTTGTTTTCCCAAGTATTTAAGACTTAAAATAAAAGGAAGAGATAAGGGGAAGACTTCACTGGATCCCCAAACAGTCCCCAAACAGGGTTGACTGGCTGGTAGAGGTGCTGGGAGTGCAGCCCTACCAAATAGAGGACAGAGGACTCCGTCAATATTTATAACAATTAATATTTATTAAGGGCTTACCATATACCAGACGCTGTTCTAAGTGCTTATATAGGCACGAACTCTTCTAAACTTCACAGTAACTCTGGTATACACCCAATCTACAGATGAGAAACTGAGGTTTCAAAGGGCAGAATGAGTCACTTAACTTCCCTAAGGTCCCACGGCTTGTAGGAGTGGAGGAGATGGGGGTTTGAACCTAGACCACAGGCCACCCCCTTGACCTCCAATGGCCACGGCAGACCTCCTGGGATTCAGTATGGGGAGGAGGACTAGAGGAAGCCATTTGCAGCCAAAGGCAGCCGTGGAAACTCCTGACAAAACACAGACAACATGGAGAATTAAATGAGCAAAGGCCTCTCCTCAAATTCCTGCCACTCTAATATACAAAGCTGCCAAATGTGAGGTCCTCCCGGCCTCCTTCCTCCCTGGGCATCCCCAGGACCGCCACAGACACCCATCTTCTCTACAGTCTGCTGTCACTGAAACACATTAGAGGTGTTCCAGAAAGGGCTCCATGATTTTTTGGTTGGAAAGTGGGGCCTTGAAAGTGGCAAGGAGGCTTCCTACAGCTTTTGAAGCCGCATTCGCTACGATTGGCAGCACTTTTGGATTCACAGTGCGAGCCACACCGGGAGGGTGGGCTTCCCCTTGAAGTGTGCGGGGTGGGGGGGGGCTTTAACTTTGGGGGGAGTGAGCACTGGTAAGGGTCCCGCGTGCCTACATCCACCTACCTGCAGTTCCTGAGTATTTCTCGTCCCTTTGTATGACCCTTAGGTGATCAAAGCATCGTTCGTGCAACCAACACCCAGAAACCATGGCTGTCTGTCTGCCTTGCTGCAGTTTGTCCCAGCAGAGACAGAGGGTAGGTCCTGCCCCCCAGGAGTTCTGTGTCTCCAGCTCAAAAGGGACCAGCACTACCTGAGTGATGATGTCTAGTTGAAGTCCTAGGGAGATGTCTGCCCTGTGAGTCCAACAGTGGGCCACAGGGGGGAGAAAAAGATTGTGTCACCCTGGATTTCAGGTTAAGTAACTGTCAGACGTTTCTCCAAAGCGCCCTATCCTCACAGCACCTCTCCCTGGCACCTGACCCAGGCTTTTATCATGTCTAATTGGTCTCCTGGCTTCCACTCCTAGCCCATCAAATTCTTCCTCTTGGCCATTAGAAGGATGCATTTCAAACTCTCACCTGACCAGGGCCTTTCCCTGCTTACACTGAGATCCTCTCCGGCCTCACCTCCCACCTCAGCACCCGAAACATTTTCACCTCTTGCCACTCCAAACGGCGTCTTTCTCCACCCTGTGTTTCGGTCACAGAATGCCCCTTGCCTTTTGTTTGATTAACTCCAATTCTCAATTACACACTCAGCTTAGATGTCACCTCCTCCAGGAAGCCTTACCTGATTGCAAAATAGGATACTAATAGCACTAGCACCCCCCGCCCCGCCCCCCAATTAGGTGAGACTTCTGTGCTCATATATTGTTCTCTGCAGAAAGGGCTCTGTGGGGTCACCTATTTGTATTGTACCGAGCGACTTCTATGCTCACTTCTCTCACTCTCTCACCAGACCTCAGCTCGCTGAGAACACGGACTGTCTGACCTCTGAACTCAGTCGGGGACCTAGCACCGTGAGGTAAGAGGAGGCAGTAGGCGCTGGCAAAAGCAGAGTCAACAATGGCCCGTAGGAAGCTTGGGATTCTGACCCTGCCTCAGTCACCTCTCCATGCTTTAACCCCGGGCCTCAGTTTCCCCACTGGGCAAGTGTGGGGGATGGGGAAGAGGGAGCAAGATGAATCTAAGTGACTTTGGAGGCAGCAGCTTCCATTCATTAGCATTTGTAAAGGGCTCTGAGTGCTGCAGATGGAAGCTGCTCAGGCAGGCAGCTTGTTAGCACTAAAAATAGAGTTGTGTAGCACCTTCTCGGCAGAGAGCTCAGGAAAGGGTGGAAGGGGTGAGAAAATAGGTAGCCAGAGGTGGAGGAAGCTGACCGGGTCCTTGAGGGACGTGCACACCACAGGAAACTACGTGGGAGACACCGTGGCCCCCGGCGATCGCCCTCTCAGCCTGTGACACCCCCCCCCCCCCCCAGCACGCACCATCTGTCTGGGAAGGTCAGGGGCAGGTGGCCTGCCGTGCCCGGAGGCAGGGGACAGACTGTGGCCTTCTCACGACGTGAGGACGGGACTGCTGTCCCCGGAAGAGCTGTCTTCACAGCAAGGGCGGGCAGCGCGGCAGGGCTCACGCCGAGGGCGGGGGGCCGGTATCACAGCGACAGAGGGGGGCAGGTAGGGCCCCCGCGGTGTCCGAGGCCGCAGCGCTGGAGCTGCTTAGCCGAGCAGGGGCAGCCCGCGGGGCTGGGGGTGGGACGGGGAAGAACCGCAGGGGGAGGGGGAAGGGGCCCACGTCCTCTAGTGACTCAGATCTGACTCAATGCCATCTCTGAAACAGCCTGGGGGGCGGGGGAAGGTGTTTTTTTTTTTTTTTCCCCAAAATGACAAAACAGCTCCTTGCTCAGGGCAGCCCTGGAAGAGCTGCGGGCGGATGGGAATCACCCCGGGTCTCCCTCCAGCAAGGCTCTTGGCTGCCCACCCACGGGCGACAGCGGCGGCGGCGGCGGCGAAGGGACCCTGACCTCGCCGCTCTTTCCACCTGCCGCTGCCCCGGCGCCTGGCGGGGCGCGGGGCGACCGTCTCCCCGGCGCGAGGTGGAGCGCGCCGCCACCCCCGGCCGCGCCGAGAAGGAGCCTCAGGGAAGAGCTAAAAAAAGGGAAGGCGCTGCTGCGGGTGCCGCCGCCCGCCGGGGAAGGAATTCCCTCCGCCCGGGCGCACACGCGGCCCCCCGCCCCCGCCCCATCCTGCTCAGAAAAGATCCGATTTTGCCGGAGAGTAGGAGGCAAAGGAAGCCTCAATTCTAGCCACCGCCACCTTCCCCTCCCCGCCCGGATCCCCGAGAAAAGGGGATAGGATTCCCTCCCCCCCACCCCGGATCTGGTGGGCGCAACATTGGGCCCTGGGGGAAGGAGACGGAGGCTGATAACCGGGACGCGGGGGGCGGCGGCGCCCAGGGTGGCCTCCTGGGCTCGGAGCCGGGCGGGGACCTGGGGTGGGGGGACGCACCCTGCGCGGTGGCCGGCACACCCCTGACTCTCCCCGCACCCCTCGAAGCCGCAGCCGTGCTCGGCCTGCCGTCAGGCTCGATTCTCTCCCGAACTGAGGGCCGCGGCTGGGCGCCCGTCGCCGCCACTGAGAGCCGGAGAGGGGCCCCGTGAAATCAGGAAATAGTAACTTCACTCGCAAAGTTCTACCGTCTTGCAGAGCAGGGCCACGAGTCGTCTCGCTTGTCTCACACTCAGGCTGGCGTCTCCATTTGACAAGTGGTGAAATGGGAGCCTCGGAAAACGTGATGTATTGTCCCGCCTCAGCGGATCCGGGTAAGAAGCAAGGCCTCTGACACAGATCTCTGATTCTGTATCAGGGACTGGGATCTACCTGATCGGTAGGGCGAGGCCTTATTCTTTGGGGTCTTCCCTGCATTTAACATGTTGGGGATGCTTATCATGTGGAGGACAGAAAGATGGACAGGAGCCACTCGTGACCTCAAGGAACTCACAGTTGAGTGAGAAAAGGAGAAAACAAAATTATAGATTAAAATTCAGTGTAAACCACACTGTTCTAAACACGGAAACGGTTTCAGTAACTCGCTCAGGTGTCAGGACTGTGGTGGCCCCGTCAGGATTTGAACCCAGACAGTCTGACTCCAGAGCCCACCCACACAAACCACTAGGCTAAACTTCCCCCCTTTCCCTTAACTATATAGCCTTAAGATGGGGGGGGGGGGAGCAGATCACAAAGCCCTATGATGGTATGCTCCCAATTAGAATACAGATAAACGCTTAGGGGGAAAAAAAAGACTAGGAGAGTACATGTCAAAATGATGGGTGATTTTTGTTTCCTTCATTTTTTTTATAAGCTCCATATTTCCTACGCTGAACATGAATTTTATAAGAAGCAAGGCAATAAATGTTATGAAAGTACGGCTTGAATGCATAGCTTCCGAAAGCTGGTGTGGCTTGAGTTTGCCCTAATGGAAGAGGAGTTGTTAATGAGGCGGGAAGGCTGGGAAGGGCACCCCAGGGGAGAGGGCTATGCACCCTGGCCCTGCAAAGGCATGGCAGGAGGCCAGAGGCCAGCCGAAGAAGCTGCAAGGGAGTCTGTGCGGCAGGAGTGAGGAGGGGAAGGAGAGGGAGATGAGGCCTTGATCACATTTCTTGGGAAGCCCCTCAAATAGAGAATTCCAAACCCCGAAGATGGTCCTAGAACCTTCCCTGAGGGGTCCATTCCCTTGAGGAGCTAGAGCAGCAGTCCAGGAGTGGGCTGAAATTCCTGAAGGTTGTTACTGTGTTGTAAATCTTTTTCTGTCTTGGCCAGTGAGAAGGCTGGATGTAGGACGTTAGACTCTGTCAACATATTTGGGTCAGGAAGTGCCCAGGTGCTGGGCGGAAATCGCCGAGGATGGGCTGTTCCCATGCCCGTTTTCATTAATCTGACCGTAACTCAGTTTGACTTTTGCTCAGCTCCTAGCTTGCAGAGACATTGCATCAATAACCCCCCACTTGCATCGTGTTGCCCATCTCTCTGAGGTCCCTGGGCGCACTAGTTCCAATATCAGCCTCGGCTTATTAAAGCACTAGATTTTCAAGTTGTGTGGCAGGTCCTGTCCTCCATATCCCACCCAGGCCTCCCGAAGCACCCTGGTCTCCCTTTCCCTGCTGGACAACCCTGGACAAAGGCCAGTTCACCGCTCTCCCCCCACCTGGCCCCAGCTCTCCGATGCGTCCTGACCCCAAGAGCTGCGGCACGCAGTGCACAGGATATACAGAATGCAGCTTTTCTACAGATTCCGAGTTCCAGGCTGGAAATAGAGGGCCCTCTACTCACGTCATTGCATGAAATTCACCATCTGCCACTTGAACAAGAGAGACTCAGGGATGTTTAATGTGAAAACGCGGCTCTTCCTTGGGCAACTGACTGTACTTCCGAGTGAAGACCACAGCTGGCACGCCAACCCTGGGACCTGGGTTACCCATAGGAGGGACCTGACCGGATGTTGGTCTGGTGTGTGGTGAACTGATAGTAATAGCTTCCTTCTCTTTAAACAGCTAGCCCGGTGCACACACGGACCACAGAGTGGGACCCAGCTCAGCCAGGCCCCATCTGGGGTTGATGTGGCTGCTTGACACATCTGGGGGAGGGGGGCACAGCCAAAGGAGCAGGGAAAGCCCAAATGACTGTCCCTGCAGCCAGCACCCCCCCGTCTCCGCAATCAGCCTTCCCTTTCTTCCTTGACCTGCCTGGCAGGTGAATGGGAAGGCAAATGGACTGTGGGGAGCCCTTTTGATAATCTTCAAAACTCTGCAGGGTCTGTTTCACTGCTGTGGGAGAAAGGAAAACACCACTCTGCTTTCCTCTTCTTGCTGACTTCTTACTAATGAGCGGTCAAGGTGTTTGGGGTAGTCTTTCATCTGGTTGTCTCTTTAGTGTAATTTTTGGTAGCTTGGATTTGTTCACCTGCCCTCAAGCCTCACGGGAGGCTAGAAGCAGCTGCCTTCTGGTGGGGGTGGCTATTTCATGTGCTGCCTCCAGGGATCGTGGGACAGAGGTAGGGGTGGAGGAATTGGGTTTTATTCCTCTCCATATTTCCCACAGTACTCAGCCCAGAGTCTTATACACAAACTCCCCTGAACTCCAAACCCATCTGTCCAACAGCCTACCTGATGTGTCCACCAAGCTAACGGTGCTAACTCAGCATGTCTGAAAACTCATCTCTGCCTTCACCCACCACCACCTGGAAATCTGCTGTTCCCTGTCTCAGTTAATGACATGCTTCCAGTCCTGGTGTCACTTATGATGCTCCCTCCGCTCACCCCCACATCAAATCCATCAGGAAATCCTCTCCCAATGCTCCACTCTATTCTACTCCAGCCACATCGGCCTCCTTGCTGATCTTAAACACACCAGGCACACTCTTGCCTTGTGGCCTTTGCACTGACTGGTCCCTCTGCTTGGTTTCTGTGCTGTCTTGGCACCTCTTTGCTGAAACATCCCTTTTTTGATAAAGCCCACCCTGCCACTTTATTTAGCTGGCAAACTTCCCCCATGCCAGCACCTTCAATCTCCCTTGTTTTACTTAAATTTTTTTCACATTGGACTTAAGTCACATAGACTTATTTCTAGAAAGCTATATTAGATGCTTAGGTAGATTTTTCAGTATATGTTTCTACGTTTATTTTTTAGTATATGTCTTCTTTACCAGAAAGTAAGCTCTACAAGATTCATAGTTTTGTCTCTTTTGTTCACTGATGCATCCCAGGACTTAAAAAAAAAAATCAAAGTGTTTAAGGAATGAATAAATATGGTTTGAAATGAAGGGTGGCCAGAGACCCACTCATTTCCCTAGGAAGCCAGGCCCCTCCACAGCTTGTCTGGCTTCTTTGCAGCTCTTGCAGGGAGATAAGGAGCTTTGGGTCTGCTGGATACACAGGAAGAGGGCATGATATTGAATGGGGTCAAGAGAATGAGAAGACAAGTCACAGGCTAGGAGAAAATCTTGGCCAAAGATGTCGCTAATGAAAGACTGGTATCCAAAATATACAAAGAACTCTTAAAACTCAACCATAAGAAAACAAACAACCCGATTTAAAAATGTGCAAAAGACCTGAACAAACACCTCACCAAAAAAGATATACACGTGAAAAAAATATATATACAGAAAGATGCTTAACCTCATATCATTACAAAATTGCAAACTGAAACAGCAATGGGGTACAACCACACACCCATTAGAATGGCCAAAATCTAGAACACTGACGACATCAAATGCAAAGGGGGGAGGTGGAGCAACAGGAACTCTTGTTCATTGCTGGTGGGAATGGAAAATGGTACAGCCAACTTTGAAAGACAGTTTGACAATTTCTTTTAAAACTAAACGTCCATTTTCCATACACTCAATAATCGTGCTCATTGATATTGACCCAAAGGAGTTGAAAACTTAACGTCCACACAAAAACCTGCACACAGATATTTACAGCGGCTGTATTCATGACTGCCAAAACTTGGAGGCAACCAAGATATCTTTCAGTAGGTGGAATATATGAATAAACTGTGGTACAACCAGACAATGGGCTATTATTCAGTGCTAAGAAGAAATGAGCTGTCAAGTCATGGAAAGACACAGAGGAACCCCAAGTGCCTATAAGTGAAAGAAGCCAATATGGAAAGGCTGCATATTGTATGAATCCAACAATATGACACAATATGACATTCTGGAGAAGGCAAAAAAATGGGAGACAGCTAAAAGGATGAGTGGTTGCCAAGGACTAGGGGAAGGAGAAATGAACGGTGGAGCTCAGAGGATATTTAGGGCAGTGAAACTCTCTTGTATGATATTGTAACTATGGATATGTGTCATTATTACATCTGTCCAAATCCATAGAAGGTACAATACCAAAAATGAATCCCAATGTAAACAATGACTCTGGGTGGTAATGATGACTCAGCATAGATTCACTGATTGTAATAAAGGCAACATTCTGGTCCAGGATGTTGACGGTGGGAGATGGGGTATGGGAGAACTTTCTGTCCTTTCCACTCACTTTTGCTGTGAACCTAGAACTGTTCTAAAAAAACAGTCTGTGAAAAAAATTGAGTGGGCCTCAGGTCTTTCCAAGCAGTAGATATCAGGCTCGGAATGGCTACTTCTCACCTATCCAAAGAAGCCCCTGGTCGCTGCCAGAGAAGGAGCTTTGTTCCGGAACAACCCCTCATCTCACAATCTCAGCATCTAGGATTGCCCTAGACCTGGGTGTGTAGGGTAGGCACACACCCTAGAAGATGCTCCGTAGATGCCTGGACTTCTTCCTCTCCTGCTTCTCTAGAGAATGAGGACAGGGACATAAAAGAAAGACTTTCTGTTGCTGGTCCCACGCCCCCAGTCCCAAAGTCCCAGGAGAAGCAGGTCCTCTTCATCCCCTGAAATGCTGCTGGTCCCTGGAGGTGAAGGGTGAGGAGTAGAGAAATAGAGAAGCAAGAGCAGCTGGGACAGATGACCCCAATGCAGGAACAGGAAGGAGTCCCCCAGCCTCTGTCTGGAAGCTGAGGTCACACAAGCCACTGGATTTCTCCGTTCTTGACCCTCCAGTGTTTAGTAGGTCAGATCTCGTAGCCCAGTGCTTGTGTCCAAAGGGCAATTAGCATCGAGGCTCGGGCCCACATGTTGTCACCCCCCATCCTCGTTACAGGAAATGTATTTTCACTCCTGCCTCTCATGGATACTGAAGGATCAAAAAAGGCCTCTCTGGAATAATAATAGGCACCACAGATTTAGCACTAAGAGATTTACATACATCATCTCATTTAGCCCTTGCAAGGTTCTTATAATATAGGTACTATTATGTATGAAATCAAACTACTTGCCAAAAGGTAACATGGCTAGAAAGTGGTAGAATCAGGATTTGAACCTGAGTCTTTCTAACTCAAAAGCTACCATCTCTGGGACGCCTGGGTGGCTCAGTCAGTTAAGCATCTGCCTTTGGCAGGATGGAGTCCTGCCTCGGGCCCCCTGATCAGTGGGGGGGTCTGCTTCTCTCTCTCCCTCTGTCCCTCCCTTCCACTCGTGTTCTCTCTCTCTCAAATAAATAAAATCTTGAAAAAAAAATTTAAAAAGCTACCATCTCCTGCTGGTAGAGTTAAGGAATGCATGCAAGGCACAAAGGCCCCCCAGGCAAGGTCATGACTGGGGGCTCATATCCAGCCCCTGCCTCCCTTGCCAAACCATGCCCCCCTGGACTAGGAAGGAATCAGGCCAAAAGACAGGACTCCTTTCTGTAGTTTGCACAAAGATGCTGAGTATGTGGCCAAAGCCTGCATATTTGCAAGGAGCCGGTGAAACCTACCCCCTCCAGACAGGCCAGGGTCAGAGGAACAGGGCAAAGGGAAAGAAGTCAAAAGCTTTCTTCTGAGTACCTTGGAAAACAAACAGGCAGAAGTGTATTATTTCTATAGCTACGAAGGAAGGCATTGCCTCAAACACTTTCAGTTTCCCTGACCATTTACCTGACACCTACTTTGATTTCCTGATCCACACTGGTTCCAAATCCTGATTCTTGGCTTCCAAATTCTTTTTACTGGATTAGGAAAGATTAGACACAGAAAGGGGAGAATTCCTACGGGCAAAGTTAAACTTTGCAAAAGTAAAACCGAGCAAATTTTCGCCCAAATCATCCTTCCCTGGGTGGGTATGAAGAGAAAGGGCCAGGACAATCTTCCAAAGCTGGTATTGTTACCAGAGAGGCCGTGCCTCGACTGTTCTTCTTAAATCCTTTACAGTCCTAGTTACATAGTTTTTACTTTCTCGCCACTGTCAGCCATGGAGGAAAGGATGAAGAGGAAAGGATGTCTTAGGACCCAACTTCACATTTTCCCATTCAAGTTAATTTCACCTATATAGCATTTAAAGTAAGCCGGCACACAGAGCTGCAGACTAAGTATATTATGCCCAATGCAACATCATCCCTGCCCACGTTATCACCTCCCAAATTCTGTTCTTGAGAAAGTAATATTGTCTTTATCGTACTGATATTCATTTTGATTCTCAGGGATGAGTCCCCCTGCAGCCTGAGGGGTGCACGTGGAGTGGGGAGGGGCAGTCCCAGATCTTGACCTTGGGGGTGTTGGGGGAGATGTAGGGATCTGACTAGCATGTGAGCTTCAGGATTTGCAGGGTTGGGACCCTTCCTTGCTCCTCTCTGAGCTCCTCCCAGCTGCCTGGTTATCACATTCGTCCCTCTCTAGGGACAGCTCAGTTTGCTAAGCAAGTGGAGGAGCCAAACCCAGCCCAGAATTCCAGGTCTTGCTGTCCCAGTCCCCCCTGTGGTCTGATGGGGAGGTTCCATCCTGTGGCTGGGACTAGGGAAGGGAGGTGGGGAGGGAAGCACGCGGCCACTTGAACACAGATGCCAGAAGGACAGACTCTATATATCTCAACAGCTGAAGGAATTTCAGTTAAAAGAAAGTAAGGTCAGGACAGGGGAAAGGGAAAGAAGTCAAAAGCCCCTTTTTAAGTACCTGGGAAAATGAAGAGGCAAAAAATTATTATTTCAATTACTAGGAAAATGTATTTTATTAGAAGATGGGGATTCATCATTGACACTCAAAAGCCTGAAAAGCAATATCCAGCACTATAATACCCCCATCTCCATGCAGGGAGAATGAGTTACTACATCGGAAGATGAATGTTTTGCAGTTCAGTTAACTGCCTCTGTTAAAAAAGAAATAGTTATAAACTTGCTCTGGATCCCCAACCCCTCCCCATGAAAGCAGCCCTCTGTATCGGCAAGGATCTTGACCCCTCCCCCTTTCACATTTCTACGGCATATGAAAATTCAAGAGTTAGAATGGAAAAAAAAAAAAGCAAATTAAATGCAAACCGGTGTTTTTTTTATTATTAAAAAAAAAAACAGTTGCATATAGTTCAATTGTTGCAAAGTGCGACGATGTAAATGCGG
Organism: Procyon lotor; assembly: GCA_028646535.1. NCBI lineage: Eukaryota > Metazoa > Chordata > Mammalia > Carnivora > Procyonidae > Procyon > Procyon lotor. The sequence goes on along the minus strand of CM053604.1, from coordinate 134,596,000 downwards.
TGCATTCTTATGTATAACAGCTTTTCCTTCCGCTCCCATGGCAGCCTCAATAATGCTGGGCTTCTGTTCTGCATGAATAAATATGTATAAAATGTAACGCGGCAAAGAAATAAAATCCGATAACCGAAAGATACCATTTCTTAGGTTCTGGGAGCAACATGAGGCACCAGCTTTTCTGATTCTTTGGTATTTACGTGAGGAACTATTGAAATGATAATGTGGAATTTATTATTTCTTTCCAGGGGCAAGTAATTTTCAGTTGTTCACCAGGGCTTTCAGAAACGGAGGGTTTGGTGGTCTACCTCCCCGTTTGGTTTTCTAGGCGGGGTCTCTGGCTGCGTCCCCCTGTGGGTCATACACCCACAGCATCTACACCTTTACCCTTAGCACGTCGGGAGTCACTCTTCTTGGTGGAATAATGAATTTATCCCTTGGAGGCAGCTCTGTGCAGCCTTTTCACCCGTGAGACTCGAGTGCGAGATGATTCTCTAACTCTTGAGCTGGGAGCTGGGAGCTGGTTGTCCTGCCTGCTCCCTGCCCACAAAAGGTAGCTCCACCCCTCTCTCTCTCCAGAGTTGGAAAATCAAGTAGGATATCATTTCAGTGATAATCTTAAACACAAGCCCTTCAAAAAAAAAAAAAAAGGAAATTGGTCGCAGACTCCAGCACTTTCTTGCCTGTGGCACAACCCTCGCAGTCGGTCTGGACTTGCTTCTCGGCTGTCCGAGTGTGCCGAGGGGCCGGGGCCGCCCCCTGCACAGGCCCCCCACAGCCTGCCTCCATTCACCCGGTCCTGATGCCGGCCACAGTCCCAGGCAAGCTTTCAAACCACGGCCCAGTCTTTCCAGATCTTTGCGTTCCATTTACTGCTCCCTCCACCGGACACGCTCTTTCCCACGACCTGTCTAGATGGGGTCTTCCTGGCTGTCAACACTCAGCTCGAATGTCCCCTCCTCTGTGACAGGCAGCTCCCGTGTATTCCGTACATGCCACGGTCCCGGGTCTGCGGACTCGACTGAGTACCCCCTGGGGCAGGGATCGCGTCTTCGTGACTTTCCGCGTCATCGGTACATAGCATCCGTAGTGAAGTTCAGCCCGTGTTTGTCGAAGGATTGAATGAATGAATTACTCAGAACAGACGGGATCCAGCTCATTCTTCAGGCTTCTCAGGATTTGGCTTTAGGCCCCATTCCAGGAAAGGATTTACATGAGATTACTTGGGAGCACTTGAGAAGCCAGAAACTCAGGAAGGAGGTCACTTTCCAATGATGCAGTGGGGACCCGTCCCTTCTCTACCTTAGCTCACAGCCCAGGGGCACTCAGCAAACGTGCTTCGCTGATGACAGTGTATGCTTAGCAGGGCTTAGACTGGGTCAATAAACAGTGCATAAAGGATGTCCGTTAGAAGTTAATGAATGAGCTCGGAATTGTTTCATCCGCTGCCTAAACATGATGTCTCACGTGAGACAGCGGCTTCCAGGGAGCAAAGCCAATGCTCGGCTTGGTAGGCAAAAAAAAAATGCAAGCAAACTTCTGTGACATGAAAGGTAGAAAGGAAGACTTCAAGTTTCAATAGATGCTCTCCTTCCATCACTGTGTGACCCTGGCCTGGTTACATAATCTCTCTTATCTTTAAAATGGGGGTAATAATGGCACCTCCTTCGCACTGTCTTTGTTGAGGATCCAAGGGTAAGTTACATGGTATGTGTCTGGAGCAGAGAAGCCCCCCATAAACATTACCTATTTTATTTTTTTAAATTTTTATTTTTTTAAGGAATTTATTTATTTGAGAGAGAGAGAGGACGCATGCTCATGGGTGAGCACGGATGGGGAGGGGAGGAAGAAGAAGGAGTACCAGATTCTCCGGATGAGCAGGGAGCCCAGCATGGGGGCTCGATCCCAGGACCCTGGGATCATGACCTGAGCTGAAGGCAGATGCTTAACTGACTGAGCCGCCCAGGAGCCCCAACATACCTATTTTAATTATGGCTTGGATTTCTGGGATTTTATATCATGTTTTGGACTCCCTCCCCAACTCCCACCCCAACCAGGCTCTTCTAACAGCAAACAGTTGAGAAGTGACAAGGCTCAGTGATACCTCTCTGCTGGGTGGGAATCCTTAAACTGAGCCCCTCAGCCTCAGGGATAAGTTTGTGAGCCATTTCAACCACTGTGGTGGCCCAAAGACTTTTTCACTCCCTTGGATGTACATACTGATGAGGTCAGGGGGCTTTGGAATAAAGGGACCGTTAGTGCATAACAAGCGCATAATTAAAGAGTTACTTTTCCGGACTAAGATTTAAACCTGAGGGACAATATGAAGTTCATCTGAACCTGCTGGGTTGGATGGTAATCCTCACAACTTTCATGCCTTCAAGACGTCGGGTTTCTCTGCCCTTAAATGAGCCAACATAGCTCAGGTACTCTGTTCCTGCGCATGGTACTCTGTTCCTGCGCATGGCTGGCCAGAGATGGGAGGAACTTTCTACGGTCTCCACAGCCAAACCGCCAGGAAGCCAGACAGTGGGGAGAGAAGAGAGGTGCAAATTCCGGACTCAGTGCCTGGGAAGCCTGGGGTTCCTTGGCCCAGTCCAACCCAGTGCGCTCAAGGTCGGGGAGCCCCCTGCCCCATCTTGCTGTCCTGTTAGGAAACCTGCTGGGGGACAACCACACATGTAGGCAGCCGAGGGCTTTCCTCGGACTGACAACAGCTTCTTGCTGGAACTCTGTGGAGCGTGAGCTGCTTACATAAACACTGGCTCAGAGACACCTGCAGTGTGGGATGCTCAGTGGGGGAGAGGCAGAAAGACACAGGGTGAGAGGACAGCTCCCCCACCCCACCACAGAGGGGGACATTTACCCATCTGTCCATCCACCCATCCGTCCAGGCAGCCAGTCACTGTGTATGGCTCCGTAGTAATGGGAAGGCAGGGAAGCAGGCGGTATGAGCACTCAGCCTTTGTCCCTAGCACACCCAGCTCCTCCTAGACTCCCCTCTGAGTGAAATCTGGCTGGGGAAGGAGACCCCTGGGGTCCCCAGTGCTACCGCAGACTGGGTGAGGCTCTCACAGGCACAGGAGGCTGGCGGCACCAGCAGCTCCTGGGAGGGTGGGGCGGGGGTGAGCACGGCAAGGGAGGAAGGGGCTCGAGTCCCCGGAATGGCCCGGAATGGAGGGTTAGAGGATACAGTAGTAAGAGGGCATCTGGGGGGCCTCTGCTCAAAACCTACACTGCGGGTGAAATGTGTATGGAAACCGTGGGAGGGGCTGGAGGCCAGGGGATGTTCCGAGGGCTCTGAGACGGGGTGGAACCGGGTGGTGCCTCAGAAGGCACCCATCTCTGGGGCACGCGGGCTCCCTTTCCGGCCCAGTTTACCTGACACGCCACGTTAGTGAGATCACTAGCAGCGGAGGCCCTGAGTCCAGTTGCTCAATTCTGATCGTGAAGTAGACGGGAGGGCTCGTGGTGCTCCTGGAGGCAGAGCCAGCTGGGAAGAGGGTCTCCTGCCTCCCTCCTCTGGGCTGCTCCCGAGTGGAGTGCATCAACTAATGGGGATGCATTCTCTAGCTTCACCGCAGGGGGCTCGGAGTCTCTGGAACAGAGCATCCCCATGACGAAAAACATCCCTCCTTCTCCGAGTACTTTTGTTCTTTCCCTGTAGTCATTACGGTCAAGCCACCATGGGGCAGACAGACCCTAGAGGCTGGAAGGGACCCGTTAGCATGCTACTGGTCTGACTTCTAACCAGAGCACGATGGGTGAGAGCAAGAGCTACAAATGACAACTCTTGTCCCCATCCGTGGCGTCTTCTCTGTGTACTTGGGTTCTTGGCGCAGAACGAGAGGATGGGCCCTTCCCCAGGGGAAAGGCTTTGCTACCTCAAATGCTCCCTCGTGGTCTCGTTATAGCTGACGGTATGGAAAGAGAGGCCCCACAAGGGGAGTTCCTATCTCTGGAAGGGCGCTCCACATGTCTTCTTGCGAGATGCTGGCTTCTGGACGGTCAAGCCCAGCAGGCTGGGAGCTCCCCAGAGGAAGGACTTGACCTTAGACATCCTTGTACTTCCAAGCCTCGCACTGGGCCTGGCATACACACCAGGTGCTCCCCATCGATGCATCATGGACCCACAAATCAGAGAAGACTGGCTCTCAAGGGGAATGTCAAAAGAGGTGGAGGAAATGGAGATGGTCGGGTTCCAGCTCTTCAGCTGACGAAGGAAAAACTGAGGTCCAGAGAGGTTAAGCCACCTCCTGAATCCCACACAGCAGATCTGGGGCAGGCCCAGGACCACCACCCCAGGGTTCTTGTACAGCACCACCCGACGGGGAGGATGCTGAGGGCGGCGTGGGGGTGCTTCTTGCCGGGGGAGGTGTGACTCCAGGCCTTGGGGTACACAGACACTTGAAAACAAAACCGCGTGATTCAACGCACATCTGCAGCAGCAATGCAATTATCTCTGAAATCTAAGCACTGATCGATGCAAGTTTTAATTACCAAAATCTTTTCATCCTCCCCCACAGAAGAAAAGAAACAAATATCTGCCGGTATGTGTATTTCATAAAATGTGGTCACATTCTACACTGCGCCCGTGGAGAGGCCCGCGGCATTTGCATAAAAGGGGGTGCTGAACACCATTCTTTGGTCCCTGCTGCTGAAAATATTGTTCAGATTGCTGCATGCACTTAAGTTTGGCTGCCATGTGAAACTGCTGCACCCACACTCGGGCCTGAGGAGAGAGTGGGCAGCTGGTCACGGGGCAGCGTTCCACCCTCTGGACTCCGGGGCGTGGGGCCAGAAGGCAGCAGATAATGAGGAGGGGAGGACAGAGCAAGGAGCACGGGCTCAGGAGCCAGAAGCCCCTGTCAGGCTCCACTGTCTGTGAGTGCCGGCGTGCCCTTGGCCACTTGGTCACAGTCCCTGTCCATCTAACTTGCAGGGGTTTTGTGACAGTCGAATGACACGTGAACTTATTTCGAGAGGCTCCCATAGTGACATAAATGTGAGGCGTTATTATTCTGTAAGAAACATGCTGATAGGAGCTATGTATAGCCACCTCGGAGTTTAAAAGGGAAAATTCTTCAAACTGCTCCTAAGTCGGCTATCTTCTGTTTTACACTTGGGCTGACCTCTCTTTCCCTGGCTATCTGAGCACCGCTTTGCTCCTGATACTACCTGAGGCCCTTTGAGAGCGGAGTCGACACCCCCTCACTGCCAGCTCTAGGAGACATCTCAGGATGGCCTGGGCCCTTGTCCCCATCCCTGCTTTTCACACTCAGGGCCAGGGGGCTCTCCC